>CM017468.2:9886661-10537316 GCA_007827005.2 Populus simonii
TGAGATATGAAATGGTAAGAAACCAAACCTATCATACTTAAAGATTTGGGGATGTGATGTTTATATGAAGCATATTGTATCTGAAAAGTTAGGAGCTAAGTTAAATAAATATAAGTTTATGAGATATTCAAAAGAATTAATTGGATATCACTTCTACCATCTTGTTGAGCAAAATATGTTTGTCTCAAAACACGCTACCTTTTAAGAAAAAGAATTTGTTCTTGAAAGGAGTCGTAGGAGGAAAATAAAACTTGAAGAATTTCAAGAACCATAAACTAACATCCAAATAGAACCTAAACCCGAGGCTATAACATTAGATGTTTAGCCTAAAATTTAAGAAACACAAGAACTCGATACATTTGATATGTGGTAGGACACGTCATGAACCATTGAGATATCAGCATTTCAAGAAAGTCGACGATGACAAGTTGCTCATACTTGATGAGCCTACCAACTATATGAAAGCAATATCAAATATTGACTATGAGAAATGACTTTAAGCTATGAAATCTAAAATTGATTCCATGTACTCCAACCAGGTATGGACTTTGGTTAATCCACCTATAGCGATAAAACTCATTGGTTGTAAGTGGATCTTTAAGAGAAAGACTAACAATGATGGTAATGTATAAGCATACAAATCTAGACTAGTTACCAAAGGTTACAAACAAAGACAATGGGTTGGCTTTGATGAAACCTTCTTGTTGGTAGTTATGTTAAAACCCACAAGGATTTTGATTGCTAAAGCTGCATATCATGATTATGAGATGTGGTGAATAAATGTCAAAACTACATTTTTTACTGAAAATCTTCACAACGATGTGTATATGACATAACCTTAAGGTTTTAAATCTAGTAAATTTACCAACAAAGTATGCAAGCTATAAAAATTCATTTCTAGACTTGAAAAAGCTTCAATTTGATGAGATAATTAAACAGTTTGATTTTATTAAAAATATAGATGAACTTTGTGTTTATAAAAATGTTAATAGGAGTGAAGTCATTTTCTAAATATTATATGTAGATGATATATTATTGATAGGAAATGACATTACTTTCCTCCTATATATTGGGAATATAGATTATATCAATCCACGTACATAGATAAGATGTTAAAACGATTTAGCATGGAAGAATCCAATATAGGATACTTACTAATTTCACAAGGAATATGTCTCTCTAAATATATGTGTCCTAAGACACAAATTAAGAGAGATATGATGGAAAGGATTCTTTATGTTTCGGCTATAGAATCCATTATGTATGTGATGCTATGTACAAGACTAGATGTATCTTATACTTTAAGCATAACGAGTAGATATCAATCTAACCTAGATGAGAGTCACTAGAAAATAATTAAAAACATTTTCATATACTTAAGAAGAACTAAAAATGCCTTTCTAGTCTATGAAGGAAATGAACTAGAAGTTCATGGTTATTCAAATGTTAGTTTTTAATCAGATATTTATAATAGCAAATCTCATTCATGATATGTTTTACTCTAAATGGTGGTGTTGTGAGTTAGAAGAGTTACAAACAAAAGACCACAACAGATTCTATAATTAAAGTTGAATGCATCTCTACATCTGAGGCGATAAAAAAAGGTTGTTTGAATCAAGAAGTTCATCATTGAATTAGGTGGGGTTCCTAAAATTGTTGATCTTGTAGCCTTGAATTGTGATAACAATAAAGTTATTGCACAAGCAAAGAAACCAATGTCTCATCAAAGATCCAACACATGTACTTAAACGATTCTATTTGATTAGAGAAATCATAAAGAGGAAAGAAGTAAAGATACAATGAATACCCACTGAAACGAATCTTCCAGATCCTCTCACTAAGGCACTGTCTTAACATAATCATGATCACCATATGGAGGGATATTGTATTCAGGGTTGTCAATTCCATTCCGTTTCGTTGAAATGGCCGAAACATTCCATACCAATTCAAAAAACGGAACAAAACGAAACAATTTTAATCTCATTTTAAATCTCGGTCCATTCCAGATTTTTCGGCTAAATTTCGACCGGAATGTTCCGGTTTCATTCCACATATTCCGTTCCACTCTTGAAAAGCCATTGAATCAAATTGAACCTTGTTCAATTTCATTAATTAAACTACCTAAGTATAAAAAACTCTTTTTCATTACTATTTTCAATAACAATGATATTAATAATAATATTGAAAATTATTATTACTATTTTCATTAACAATGACATTAATTTTTTAAAATTAGATTATCACTAATATATATGGTTTATATTCATGTTGTTTTTTTCATGTTTATACTTTGTAGGAATTTGAACAAAATAAGGGATGCTTTAAATTTCATTAGCCTTGATAACATTGACCTAACTTTATATTTAAAATATTTGTATTAAAACATTTTACTTTCACAATATTTTGATATTTTCTTTAAGTTGAATTACTTTAAGTTAAAGATCTATTTAATCTTGACTATTTAGAAATATTTTAAAATTTGAAATTATATTTGTTTGGTATTGTGTTTGTATTGCATAATTTATAATTAATATCTTGAATTTGAATTATGTTTGTTGAATATATATATATGAACAGTACATCCCCGAAACGGCATGCTGAAACACTCCGAAACTGAAACATTCCATTTCAATTGAAAAAACAAAACACCTACCGAAACGGAATTGACAACTTTGATTGTATTAGATACATGAATGATTGACTTTAGTGCAAGTCAGAGATTAATATGCCCTATAGCCAATTAGTTGGTTACATGTAGCACTGATTTTATTCATGTAAAACATGTTTATTATTAATAAGGTTTTTTTTATATTAAATTATATTTTATTAATGAATCTAATGTTTGATTAATAAATCTAAAGTAAAGATAAAGTTCATCGACCAAACAATCTTTGCATAGGAAATTATAAAGTTCTTATAATTATAAAATTCTTATTGCATCAAAGCATTGTTCATAAATATTCCTGGTCAATGTTCCATTAAGACTGGATATTAATTAGAGTTGTTGAGACTAATGCATATTATGTTTTTTTTTTCTTTATGAAAATAATTAGCTGCTCTTATAAACAGAGGTATGAGAGATACTTGGAACTAATATGCAAATGCTTGAAATGTACACTAAACCGACTTGCAAGAGAATTCTATACAGAGAGATCACATATGCCTATGAAAAGCTTGTGTGATTATTGTATAAGTGTTTCTTAGACTTGAGATCACTAAGTTATCTTATATATAGAGTGTTATGCTTTGATCGTGACCACATGTTGTCATAATCAAGGATAATAAACAAGAAAATATTAAGTATAACATAAACTATGTGAAGGTAATTTAGTAATCAGGAGAGGATTCATCTTTCTATATGAATTAAAGAAAATATTCTATTTGTTCTCAAATAGTATTTGTAAACCCTTGGTTATAATTTTTCTAAGTTATTAAAATATGAGAAATTTAACCGATAGTAAAATGGGTTAAATTAAATTAAAGGAACCTAAATCCAAATAAAAATGGTGAAATTAAAAGTGAACGTAGTACTAAATTGTTAGAAAGAAAAATTAATGGGGACAAAATAAATATTTATAAGACCAAGAGGGCTCAATGTTCAAATAACAGAAGGCTGGGGGTTTATGTACAAATGATAAAAAGGGTCAGGGGTAAAGGTGCAGTTAACAAGAAGATATCATTATAAATACTATTCTATTTTCTCTCTTGGGATGACTTGCAAGAGCAAAAGAAGGGTTAGGGTTCTTTGATCTTTTCTTCTTATTTCTTGAAAAAAGCTACACCAAAATGTTAACCTGGAGTGGTTAAAAAGAGTCTATAAGTGATAAAAGAGAGATATTTGGGCAGTTTAGAGAGTTTAGAGAGAGGTTGGAGAGAAGACATATTGATGGTAGAAACTCTGACAGCTATAACTTCACCTTCCACCGTTGGATCAAAATGATATTTAAATAAGTTGTTCTCCTTCATGTCTTGTACATTCTCACTGGTGGGATCTTCTATATTAGTCTCTGGTTGATAGATATCTTAGGATGAACATTTCTTGAAAATACACTTCTGGACAGTCTCAATTGCCAACCATTTTCACCTCCGTCCACTGTTGGATCGGGCTATAATTTGGATATGTTATGCGTCCAGATTCTATCTAAAGTCTGAATGGTGGAGATCAGAAACAAATACTCCGAATAGATGTTATGCTTCTTGCACATCAGGTCTACAAGTTTTAGGTCAGTTCAGTTAAACCTAAGTTTCTGGAAATTTCATTGTTGGATGAAGTTGATATTTGGATATGTTATACTTATAATAATGAGTTACAACTTGACTACATGGATTGTCTGGAATATTATTCGTTTATTATTTATAGTTGTTTGAAACTGCTAAAATTTTGATGGACAGTAACAGTTCAAGGTTTAGACAGAAACCGTAAAACAGTAACAGTTTAAGACTTAGATAGTAATAGTTAGATGGTAACAGTTCAAATTTCAGTAAACTTTCATATGAATACCATATAAAAAAAATTAATTACTCTGTTTTCCAGTTGACATAAGATTGTTATTTTATCACGGTTGTGAGGGTGTTACATTAGGGATCGAAAGTGTCTCCAAAAAACTAAAGCTAAGTTGTTGTGACAACCCTACTAATGGGTGTTAAGAGGTTGATTTGGACATCCCCAAGAACAAAAATTAATGGGAAATTAGAGTCTCATATAGAATGATTAAGGTGAGGTAAGTTTGGGTTAAAAAATTACCTTAGAAAGTCTACACGGTTCGGGTTAACGGGTGGCTATGTGAACATGAAATAATGATTTAATTTAGATATGGAAATCTTGCATAAAATCATATAATGATGCTTGCTAGTTGATAAGAAAACATTGAAAAAGGAAACGAATGATATTAAATGATGGTCTTGTATGGAGCATGAGAGGCATGGACTGCGAGATCCTAAGCTAGCAGAACGGGACCATAGAAAGGAACAAGTAGGTGTTTACCACCTCATCTTTTTATATTTTGAAGAGTTTAATGTATTCTAAAATTTTATTTGTTTATGTTGTATGTTGATTTACGATAGTAAATGATGAGAAATTTGAGAGTGCAAACAGGATTAAACATTACGGCTTGTGTCATGAGTGTTACCGGAGAAAAAAAATAAAATAAAATTGTATAAGGTTACTGTGCATATTGTCATAATTTCTAAAGACAACTTGGATTGATATAAAAGTCAGCCACTTAAGTGGGGGTAAGGAAAGTTAGTCGGCCATATCAAGAGTAAAGATGAAAAGGGGAAATTATGGTTTTCCTTATTGAATCTATTATAATAGGTTGTTTTTTATGTGAATGTGTGTGTGAATTGAATGAAATTAACATGAAAGGAATGAGGGAACTCTTGGTTCTTTAAGGCCATGCTTTCGGCCAATTATGCATTAAAGGGGGAGGATGTTTAATTCGAGATATTTAGCTTGATAACGTGTGTTTAATTGTGTTAAAATGAGAAAAAATGCATGTTGAAATAGCAAGGATTATGTTTAGAAGAATATTGTTTGAAAAGTTAGTAAAATCGATAAAAATATTATATTTTGACGTTAAGAGGGAAGATTGAAATAAATAGAATAAATTGGCTCTTAAAAAGATATTTTTGACACTCTTATATGGTAGGTGATCCGTATCTATGTTTTCTAGATAAATTCCATGATTTAATATATTATTAATATGAAATGTGAATTAGTAAATGTTGGATATTATATGAAGGAATGAAGGTTTGGGTGATGATGTTGTTATTTCAGATAATATCCCGAATGTATGTGTGTTCAAGGTGAATGGTCTTTCGTGTGAATTGCCAAGTGATGGAAGTATCACTAACATAGAAAGTATGAGAAGTGCGATATGTGGCATAGACTAACATAAATTTAGTGTATGTTAGGATCTCGGGTAAAGAGATCACCATGCATCGATGCCTATAGAGCATGGACTAGCATATATTTAGTGTATGTTAGGATCCCGGGTAAAGGGATCATCATGTATCGACTAACATACATTTAGTGTATGTTAGGATCCTGGGTAAGGGGATCATCATGTATCGGCTAGCATACTTTAGTGTATGTTAGGATCTCGGGTAAGGGGATTACCATGTATCGATTCCTATAGGGAATGGACTAGCATATATTTAGTGTGTGTTAGGATCTCGGGTAAAGGGATCATCATGAATCAGCTAGCATATATTTAGTGTATGTTAAGATCCTGGGTAAGGAGATCACCATGCATCGACTAACATACATTTAGTGTATATTAGGGTCTCAAGTAAGGGGATCGCTATGCATCGATGCCTACGAGGTGATGATGATACTGGTGAATTGGTATCGGCAATATGTTAGGCGAAATAGTTGTGGTTGGTTTTGTGAAATCTTGAATGGAAGTTGAAAATGAAAGACAAAACGGTTTTAGTAGTTGAATAAGAAAGAGTTCCAAAAGAAACAAAAAGGGAGAAGTGAATAGAATATGAATTCATGTTTGCCTTTTTAAATTGTTGGATATTTGTGTTACTATACTTATGATATTCATGTTTCAATAATATGTATTTTGTTTCAAGACCATCGCATGCACGACAGGAGTAGATCCTAGCTTTCGTTCACTTTTTGTTATCTAGTTCGAGGGAGTATATCCTTGTATTTTGAAATATTAAAACATTTATATAACTTAATTTGTATAATTGATGATTAAACTTGAATTGATGAACGTAACTATGAAATTCATACAATCATGTTACATGTATGCGTGTGTATCTCATTTTTTCCTATAATGATATTTGTTGTTTAATGTGTGTTATAAATATTGTGGTTGCGATGAAGATGATGTTTGTGGGATTCAGACCCAGGACTATTGGGTCGTAATTGAGTTATGAGATGTGTGATATTAGAAGTATAAACATGTTATATGTTGATAACTTGAGACCTCCCGGTATAGGGGATACTCTGCCAAAATTATAGTGAAAATTTTAGTAGACTTTTACATGAGAACTGTATAAAAAAAATACCTGCATTTTTACGTACCAAATCATAAAGTAACTATAAACGCATATGAAAGTGTGGGGCGTTACAATATTGATTATGAAATTCTTGGCCAAGATGGAATGATATTTGAAAAGAGTTTCAAATATTATTCAAATATTCAATAACTATAGTGTTGAGAACTAAAATGATTTAACAAAGCAGACATACTCAATGTTATAATGTCTAAATTATAAGACTCTTAATGAATGGATAATAATTACACTGAGAAACTGTTCACCGAAAGGTTAAGTCAAATATAACTTTCTTAATATTTGAAAGATTGTTAGATATTGTAGTTGATCTTCAAATATAAGTCAATCAATTGTTGAATTGATAATAAATTAATTTGTTTAATTTATTTAATCATATTTTATATATGGTTGTGATTTATATTTGAGTCAATTTATTAGAGAGCCTAATGGGTCACATACATAAGAACTAGTGGAAAAGTTAAACTGACCCGTAAGAGAACCTAATGGGTCAAATGACATGTTCACTAAACTGACCCGTAATAAAATTCTATATAGAGAGATCACATATATCTATAGAAAAGCTCATGTAATTGTTGTGTAAATATTCCTTAAATTTAAAATCACTAAAATGGGAGTGTTATGCTAAACTGGCTCGTTATGTTCTCTTGCAAGTTAGTGGTTAGAAATTGAAATGGAATAATTAATCAAGGGTGACTTGATTTTAAATAAGTTTTAGAAATTAAAGACTAAATAAAGGGAATTACAATTCTAGACCTGAAAAAATGAAGTAAAGACTTGATTAAATAAATTTTTAAAATTAGCCTAAAATAATATATGCGATATTATTTAAGGGGAAATTTGATATTTTGCCATTTATAGAATTTTTAAGTTTCCTTATAAATAGAATGTTATTTCTCTTATTTTCTATAAGTATAGTACAAAAACATCAAAAACATAAAAAAAAAAAAGCTAACACTCAAAGGTATAACAGTTCCTCTCTCCTAAAAGGGTTTAGGATATTTCCCACTAGAGGTTTGTGTAAATTACCGTTACAAGCTGGACATTTATAAGGCTTATGATTTACAACAACCCAGCCTTGAAGCAAATATTTAAAGCTAAAAAGAATATTTGATCTTCCAGTAATCTTCACATAAACCCTAAAAAACTCAAGATCTTTCTATCAAGATTCCTAGGACTCCCAATTTTTTTTTAAAATTTACCATTTTTACTTTGTGTATGTGTTTCAAAAAACCTAACATTGACAACGGTCCAACCAGGCATGACTATATATCTTTATAGGATGTGAAAAAGGAAGTTAATTTAAATAATGTGTTTAAGAACTTGATAAAAATTAAATTTGATACAAAAATTCATTGATCTTTAAATTCTTTTCCTTAGTTATCCTACATTTTAATGATCAAATTGATATGAACCAAATAAGGTCCGAATTTGGCTTTAAAATGTTTACTGACTAGTTTTGCGAGATCAAATATATCTTTCAAATTATACATCGAATCGAACTGAAATCTTATAGGGAGATACTAAACACATGAGATTGTATTGTGGTAGATTTTCAAGTCCAATAGAGTTCATAAACATATTATTTTAGAGGTTTGAAGTTATTAGAAAATCTCTTCAAATCTTTAAAACTAGACCTTTGTGTAATTTTTTTAGACATATGTGGATCTATAAGTGGAATTTTGTTGAGATTCAAGTTGGGATGAAAACTAAACATCTCAAGCTTTCCAATTATATATTGTAGACCTGGTAATTCATCTATACAAGAAAGAATGACATGTTTGAAGTCAAGAATGAAATTTGCCAAGAATTGGCAAAAATTAAAGATTCGGGCTACATAGAGGGATTTTAATATGAAGACTTTGTTTTTATTATTCTATTTTATTTGTATATTTAATTTGAATAATTATTTTTAATTTCAATTTGTTCTGACCCATTAGATATTGTTTAAAAGTTTATTTCTTTATTAAACTTATATTAATGCTTTGCACTTATAGTGTTGAAAATTACATTATACATCCTATTATTTATATAGTTAATTACATTTTATTGAATAAGTCAAAAATCTATAACCTCAGTCAATAAAAAAAATCTAAAATACTATACATTTACCATTATAATTGTTAAATATCTAAAATGCTCTTATAATTTTTCCATCGTCTTCTTCCTCTTGTCACCTTTTTCTAAATCAAAATGCAAGTCTTTTGCATTTTGTTTTATTTTTTATATTTGATTTTTTTTATTTTCAAATCCATAATAATAAAAAAATACTAAACAAATTAAATTAAAATTGGAGTTCAATTTTATTTTTGTTAACGACATAATAAACAAAACCAGATGTTGAACAATACAATGCACAAATTCAAAAATTGAAGTAAGAACAACCAAGAAATTTCAAAACAAATCCAGTCGCAATCTCCCATCTCTTTTATTGTTACCCCAACCACCCACAACTTCAATAACATCTCCACAACCACAACTATCAACATCAACAACAATACGCAGCAACAACAACAACAATCATGGTAATATCAGAAGCTTCACTACCAATAGTGTAAAACAGGGAAGGAAAAGAGTTGCCAGAAAATTATCTTTCATTGAATGAGTTACTGCCACTTATATACAAGTGTTTTCCTATAATTATGCTTAGCTATTTTAGGAATATGAATTACAATAGGAATAAATATACTTAAGAGCACATGTTTACATATTTGTTTCCTAACCCATTACGTAAACATTGGTATATTATTGATCCTTTCTTAACACTCCCCCTCAATTTGGAGAGTGAATGTCGAGAACTCCCAACTTGTGAATCATGGTAGAGAAAATCTCATTTCCCAATGGTTTAGTGAATACCTCAGCAAGTTGATTTGCCGAAGCAAAGAATTTGGTCATGATTGAACCATCCTGTATTTTATCCCGAATAAAGTGACAATCCATTTCTATATGTCTGGTTCTCTCATGGAAAACTAGGTTAGCTGCTATTTGTTATCACAGTGTAGCAATGTTGGTTTTGGATGCAATATCCGTAAGTCTTTTAACAATGAACGTAACCAAGATAACTCGCAGCACGTACCTTTCATGGCTCTATATTCAGCTTCTACTGAGGAGAGTGATACTATTTTCTGTCTTTTGTTCGCCAAGAAACAAGTAAAGATCCTAAAAAAACACAATAACCCGTAGTGGATCTCTGAGTCATTGGGCAACCAACCCAATCTGAATCATAAAAAGCTCGTAGAGACAAATCATTTTGAGAGGAGAAAAACAAACCCTGTCCTGGAGCACCTTTCATATAACGCAACACACACAAGGCAGCTTCCATGTGCGGTTTGTGTGGCGCATGCATAAATCGACTTAGCACATGTACAGAATACATGATATCCGGTCGGGTAATGGCCAAGTAAATTAAGCGCCCCACAAGTCACCTATACTGAGATGGATTTTTAAGTAAGTCACCTGCATCTGAGAGCTTTGTGTTTTGTTCCATAGGAAAATTGACAGGTTTAGCACCCAAAATCCCACCATCCTTCAGAATTTCCAAAGTATACTTCCGCTGTGAGATAGAAATACTTTTTTGTGATCGAGAGACATCAATGCCCAGAAAATATTTCAAATCACCCAAATCTTTAATTCAAAAACGACTATGCAAAAATCTCTTAAGAGTGTATATAGCCTTGAGGTCATTACCTGTGATGAGAATGTTTTCAACATATATCAACAATGCAGTAAAGGATTTGCCATTGCGACATGTGAACAATGAATAATCTACTTTAGACTGAACATATCTGGCAGCTTGAATAGCTGTAGAGAATTTGGCAAACCATTAGCGAGAAGCTTGTTTTAATCCATACAATGACTTATTGAGGCGACATACCAAACTCTCCCCCTATCGTTGAAGACCAGGAGGTCGACACATATAAATTTCTTCATGAAGATCACAATAAAGGAAAGCATTGTGCACATCTAGGTGGTGAAGGGACCAATTCTGTGCTGCTGCCAGAGCCAGCAAACAATGGACATTAATCATTTTAGCAGTAGGAGAAAAAATGTCATGGAAATCGATACCTTTCAGCTGTGTGTAACCCTTAACCACCATCCGAGCTTTGTAACGCTCGATGGTGCCATCTGAATGACGCATGATTTTATAGATCTAGCGGCATCCAATTAGTGCCTTTCTAGGAGGGAGAGAAGTGAGGGACCAAGTGTGGTTAGCTTCCAATGCTACCAATTCAGATTGCATGGCATCTTGCCATTATGAAAGGGAAACAACTTTTATATAAGAGCGGGGCTCAATGTCTTGACTAATGGTGGCAACAGAGGAGCAATGCTGTGGTGAGTAACGATGATTAGAAAGAAAATTACAAAGATGATACCTTGTACCTGTGGTGGGACCAGACGATGAAGCCAACGATGGTTGGAGAGACGTTACTTGGTTGCAAATATAATCACGTAAAGCTCGGGGAGGGTTGTGATGTCGTTGGGAACGACGTATAGGCTGTACATAAAGCATATGAGAAGGTGACTGAGTGATATTGTTGGGAATCGAGGGAGAGAAATAGAAGGGACTAGAATGGGAGACGCAAAAGGAGAGACTAGGAAGTCTGCAAAAAGGAGGATCTGATATGGAAAGAGGAAGGACGGGTGTGGGAGTTGTAGATGCAGCTGATGGTATATGAGGTGCAGGAATGGTTGAAGGTAATTTGTAAGGGAAAATGTGTTCATGGAAAATAATATCACGACTGGTGAAAAATTTATAGGTGGTAGGGTTGTAGAATTTGTAAGCTTTTTGGCCGATCGGGTAACCGAGAAAAACACAACGTTTCGCTCTAGAAGCAAATTTATGTGTGGCACTTCAGTAGCATATGCAAGACAACTGAAAACCTTAAGATGGGAGTAAGTAGGGACCTTGCCATAAAGTCTTTCATAGGGGTTTGATGAGAAAGAAGTGGTGTGGGCAAACAATTAATTAAATGGACAGCGGTAAGAACACATTTTGTCCAAAAATGCAAAGGGAGATTAGCTTGAAAATGAAGGGCACGAGCGGACTCAAAGATATGACGATGTTTACGCTCTACAACCCCATTTTGTTGGGGGTGTATAAATGCAAGAGTGTTGATAAGTGGTGCCATTTTGTCGCAAAAAATTCCCCTCCATTAACAACGCGAATATTTGTGATGGATGCATTAAATTGGGTTTTGACAAAGGAAAAAAAAATTGTAAATAAATTTTGTGTTTCATGTTTGTGATGCATAAAGAATACCCATGTAAATCTAGAATAATCATCCACAATTGTCAAAAAGTATTTAGCACCGGAAAGAGAAGAAATTTTATAAGGGCCCCAAATATCATAATGAATTAATTTAAACGGTCGAATAGAGGAAATTGAACTAGCGGAGAAAGTATGTCGATATTGTTTTGAAAGTGCACAAATATCACAAGCATCTTTGAATTTAAAAGGGAAATTGAGTAAATTTTTTGCCACAAAATTTAATCTAGAGGAAGATAAATGCCTTAATTGGCGATGCCACAACTCGGTGGAGGAGATGACTTGAGAACAAGATGATCGGGTAGCAACGACAACAGAGGGTTGGAATTTTGGTGTTGGTGTTGGTGTTATTGATGCTAATACAACCAAGTAATAAAGTCCGTCTTATTGTTTACCTAAACCAATCATTGTCTTCATCACCAAGTCCTGTAAAATACACCAATAAGGAAAAAAGGTTACTAAACAATTGAGACCTCTTGTAACTCGACTTATAGACATCAAATCCACCTTAAAAGATGGCACACCAAGCATATTTTTTAGAGAAATAATAGAGTTCAAAGGTAAAGTCCTGGTAGACGTAATTGGAGCCTGTTCTCCACTTGGCATAATAACTGTTGGTAAAATAGAGTTTTGACGACTATTAACAAGCTAATTCAAAGAAGAAGTGATATGGTCAGTTGCACTATTGTCGAGAATCAATCGATGTAGTCTTAACGGTGCTTGTAACAAACCTGGAGAAGTAACAACAGCATTAGCCTGAGGATTGGAGGTTTGATCTGTCCCTTTATTGTTCATAATAAACAATATATGTTGAAACTGTAAATTAGAGAATTCATTCATCACCGATTGCATCTCTTGCATTGTGGGACCTTCCTTGACGTAATTGGCTGAAGGCTGGGCAGACTTGTTGTAATGAGGACGACTGTCTTGGCGGTTGAAATGGCTGGCTCTATATTTTGGATGGCCTGGTGGATAACCATGCAGCTTCCAACATGTATCTCGTACATGATGATCATTATCACAGTATAAGCAATATAGTGGCTTACGGTTAAAAGAGTTGGAGCGGGAAGAAGCACCTTGTCTTGATTGAACTGCCAGAGCTGTGAGTTCATCTCGTTAAACTGCTATGGCTACAGTTTTTGTTGTCTCATGTGTATCACCTAAGCTGCGTTGCTTCTCTTCATGAACGATGGAGGGATATGTCTGGCAAACATCAGGTAAAGGATTTAGCAATAGGATATGTCATCGAATTGCCTTGTAAGAGTCATTTAGTCCCATGAGAAATTGCATCAACTGTCGTCGCTTATGATCTGCCCCACAAAAGCAAACAGTTCCGCTATAGGAACCCAATTCATCCTACAATCCTTTCAGCTTTGTATAATAGGTCACAACTGTCATCTGAACTTAGGAAGTACAAGTGATGTCCCTCTCAATCTGAAAGATACGAGGGGCATTGCTCTGAGAAAAACGATCTCGAAGGTCCTCCCAAACTTCCAAGGTTGTAGTTGAATATATAACACTGTCTGCAAGTTTTGGTATAATTGAATTGAGAATCCATGATAGAATCATGTCATTGCATCTTTTCCATGAAGCATGATCGTCTGGTTAGCTCTTGGCAGACGACATTTATATTGTACCATCTATAAATCCCAACTTATTTTTAGCGTTTAAAGAGATGGTTATAGATATGCACCAGGTAGAGTAATTATCGCTGTTGAGAGGCCTGGATGATCAGAATGGTAGAGAAAAAAAGGATCGAAGGCATTGTTCTTGCCTTCCTTAGAAAATTGCTCGCGCTCTATGATATTGGACAACCGGCAGAAAATTGAGGCAAGAAATAGAGGCAGAGGCAGAGAGCTAGGTTACCAGTTCTGATACCATGTAAAACAGGGAAGGAAAAGATTTGTCAGAAAATTATCTTTCATTGAATGAGTTATTGCCGCTTATATACAAGTGTTTTCCTATAATTATGCTTAGCTATATTAGGAATATGAATTCCAATAGAAATAAATATACTTGACAACACATGTTTACATATTTGTTTCCTAACCTATTACGTAAATGTTGGGATATTATCGATCATTTCTTAACAAGTAGTGACAACAACCACCACGGTAGCAACAGCAAGCCGCCATAGATAATAAAAATAGCAACCATCAGCAACAACAATGGCAGCTACAATGGAGGATTTCAAGAAACCCCAAAATTTTTTCTCACCATTAAACCTTAGCAACAACGACCACCATCATAGATCATATTCTTTAATCTTTAATCTTTAATCTTTTCATGAAAAAATTCCTTGAATATCGATATATAAATTAAGAGATATTAGCTTCTTTTCTTTATTCCTTTATGTTTAATTTTGATTTGAAACTGGTGAAGCTATTGTTGAAAATTATCTCAAGAAAATATAAACCATCAAGAAGAAACCCATGTTTAAGAAGCTAATGTCAATTTATGAATGCCCACATGACACATATATTTTTCTTCTTTCATGGGTTATCTCTGTAAAAGAGAAGAATTGTGTTTCTAGGAACTCTGAGCTATTAATATCTCTGGGCAAATTTTTTTTCTATTATTATTTTAAGCTACCTTTGACTGAGTATATAAAATATAATTTTCGAAACTATAATTGGAAAGCTTACCATGCTAGGATTCAAAATGATTCCAAAAATAAGCTAAAAAATTAAAATTTAAAAACAACATTTGGAAAGGTAGCAGTTATTTGATGGAGGCATAATTTTGACTGGGTACTTGAGCTTGGTATTGCGGTAGTGATTGTTTTCTAAAGTGTTTTTATTCAGAAATATATTAAAATAATATTTTTAATTTTTTAAAATTTATTTTTGATATCGACACATTAAAATAATTAAAAAACATAAAAAAATATTTTTTAACAAATAACATTTTAGTTGCAATGTTAAACACTTGTAAACACAAGATATTTTTAACAAAATATTTCTTGGTTTTAGATAATGTTTAGTTAACTATTCCAGAAGAAATAGAAACAATAAAGATAGTGAAAACAAGAAAAAAAATATTAGAGAGATAATTGTATTTAGTAGTAATATACAAGATAAAATAATTATTTTTATATCCTGTTTTATTATGTTCGACAAAAATAAAATAAAATATGAAAAATTTTATTTTACCTTTAATATGTATTATTATCAAACTTACATATTTCAAAAAATAATTAAATATTATCTTCTTCTTTTTTACTTTAGTTTATATTGAGTATTGAAATTAATAATATTATAATAACCATAGTTATAAAATCAGAACAGACTTGACTGGTTGACCGGGGACCTAGACTAATCTAAGTTTAAGAAAAAATAAAGAAATGATTGACTCAGCTTGACCTCGTAAAAAATCTAGGTCAACCTGGGATAAAAACACGGGTCAACAACTCGTTGATATTTTTGAAAAAAAAACTGGTCAAAATAAGGTTGTTTTGATTATTTTTCATTTTTTTGGGTCAATCGAGTTGACCTTCCTATCTAGTGACCTGAACCTTGCATTGGATCGACTCCTAAATCGGGCTAACTTTTATCACTTTTATCCATGTGTTGACTCGGGTCAACCCGTGACTGAAACTTTGCCCTTATTAATCCTTGAGTTGAGTTTTAAAACTATGATAATAACTATTTTTACTCTTATGTTGACCTGGGTCAATGGTCCACCACACTCGTAACCTAGGTCTTGTCGCGGGTCGACTCCCGAATAGGTTTAAAACTATGATAATAACAACTATTATTATTATGCTGACTCGGGTCAACCCGACTCATGACCCGGGCCTCGACTAGTAACCCGAGCTTTGCCTTAGATCGACCCTCGAGTTGGGTTTTAAAATTATAATAATAATTATTTTGAAAATTGAGAGTTTTTACAAGGATATTTTTGGAATAAAAAATAAAAAAATATTATTTTCGGAGACATGTCTCCTTTACACCTCATGTTTTTTAAGTATAAAAATTTACTCTAAAATTATTCCAAAAACAAATTTATTTTTATCTCTCTATCTTTGTCTCTTAAACAAACATATTTTTATCTCTAGTGTGTTCATACCCTCTGTCTCAATACTAGTTTATATGCTAACATCACGCTGTGAGGGGACACAAAAATTTTTAAACGTAAAAAAGGTTTTTACATCATAGAAAATGTATTGGTATTGTCATTAAACTTGTAAATACATTCATTTTGAATTTCTTTTTTCTAAAGATAAATTTTCCTATCAATGAATCTCTTGTATATCTTAGTCAATAAAAATGATGGTTGAAGCAAGTTAACAAAAATATATCAAAATAGTATGTTTATATATTGAGTGATTGAAAGTTAAAACAATCACAAGTGTGAAAAATTCATATTCCAAATCTATTTAGATATTTTTAAATAATAAACAACTGTTAATCGACTTTTCATAAATAATTTATTATTATTATTTTTAGATCAGATACATAAGAATTAAAAAAATTATTAAAATCCAAATAAAATCTATAATAGTATTAAATATACATGTCAAAACAGAAGAATAAGTGAATCCGATAAAAAATTTTGAAATACAAAAAATACTAAAGAAAAAAAAAGAAAAAAAAGAAAAACCCAGCAAAGGGCTAGACCCAAGGTCCACACGTGCATAGTAGATTAGGCCCACATGTTTGACTATGTTTTATTTTTTCTTTATTAAAAGGACAGGCATGATATTTTTTTTTATTAAAAGGTTTGCCCCTTATTTATTTTTTTAAAATAAAAAATAATAGGTTATTTATCAAAATTTAAAAAATATGCGTGCCCCTAACACTCAAACCTACTATCCTTAATTTATTATAAAATATTTAAAAAATGTATTAAGTTGCTGTTTTATTTATATAAAATATTAAAACATCGTAAAATAAAATCTTAAAAGGTCAATTGCTTTTTTTTTTCTTTTCAAGTGGTTGAGTAATAAACAATAACCGTGAGATATGTTGGGCTTTAAATGTTGCCGGCGCCCAATTTTATAGCTTTCTGAAATTATTGGCGTAAAATATTAGACCAAGCCCAGCTAAGATCCCAGCACCTCAAGTCTTCAATATTCCTCAATCTCGATAGTCAAACAAGCATCAGAACCTCATATTCCTACTTCTTTTAAAAATTCAAACGTCCCCTATGGCCCTATCCTTTGTTTGTTTCCTTGTAAAAAAAAATGGGAAAGAAAGAAAGAAAAACACTTTAAAAACCACTTGTATTTATTAAAATCCCTCGTGTCCCAGGCCAGCCAAACAGCCCTCTTCTTTAATGATCCAACGGTCCACATCCCATCCCCCAAACCCCCCATCCATCTTCACCAACGCAATCAACGCCACAGCACGCACTACCCCAAAAATAGCCCCCCCTTTTCCCTCTCAAATAACATAACATAAGCTAACCTCCCCCCTCCCCTTCTCCGCTTTCCAGAAAACCACATCTCTCTCTCTCTCTCTCTCCCCCCTCAATCTTCTCACTTTCTAAAAAAACCAAAACAATGGCAGCCACACCATCTGCTCGCGAGGAAAATGTCTACATGGCGAAACTCGCCGAGCAAGCCGAACGGTATGAAGAAATGGTGGAGTACATGGAGAAAGTCTCCGCCTCCATCGACAACGAGGAACTCACCGTAGAAGAGAGAAACCTCCTCTCTGTGGCTTACAAAAACGTGATCGGAGCTAGACGTGCTTCTTGGAGGATTATTTCCTCGATCGAGCAGAAAGAGGAGAGTCGTGGTAACGAAGACCATGTGTCTGTGATCCGTGACTATAGAGCTAAGATTGAGACCGAACTGTCTTCGATCTGTGACGGGATCTTGAAGTTGCTCGACACCAGGTTGATTCCAACGGCTTCTTCTGGTGATTCGAAGGTGTTTTATTTGAAGATGAAGGGGGATTATCACAGGTATTTGGCTGAGTTTAAAACTGGTGCTGAAAGGAAAGAGGCTGCTGAGAGTACTCTCACTGCTTACAAATCTGCTCAGGTTTTTTTTTTCCTCAGATCTTACGCTTTCGACTTTTCATTTTAGATTTGTTAAGTTTCGATGCCCATTTGTTTTTATTATCTATTTTATAGATTACTTCTTCTTCTTTTTTAATTCAATTTGCTCTTTTGCGTAACATTTATTGTGAGTACTCCTTACGCTGTCGATTTGTTAGCTAGACAGCATTGATTGGCCTTTTTTTGGGTTAACGTTGATTTAATCTTTTTATCTTTTGCCCATAGATTAAACATCCGTTAATGGCAGCATGGTGAATTTTGTTCAATTGTAATTCTACTCTGTATTCCTCCTCTGATTAGCTTGCTGTTTTGAATATTTGGATTTGTGATTGCAGGATATCGCAAATGCAGAACTGGCTCCCACTCACCCAATCCGTCTCGGATTGGCTCTTAACTTCTCAGTGTTTTACTATGAGATTCTCAACTCTCCAGATCGTGCTTGCAATCTTGCCAAACAGGTTTGCCTTTTAGTTTTTATCTTTGCGTTTGTTCTGTCTTCTAGGTGGTTGCAATGGCAGACAACGTAATGTAAACAAATTAAGAAAATTGAGTTGTGAATGTTGTTGCATTACATTCCTGTGGTTGATGAGATCTTTGACAGAAACTTTGATGTTGGGTTTTAAAACCGCTGGTTTTTCTTTTGGAATTCAACATTCCTGACCAGATTAGCATGTGATCAAGCTTCAAACTGGGGTTGTTAGATTTAAGCCTATTGTTGCTTGAGATTTTATCCTGTTTTCCATAACTGAAAGAAGTACCTCAACCTATATAAAACTGACTTTGCTCTGCTAATTTTTAAACCATTTTTTGCTATATATTCGAATTTATATTTTGCTTAGGTTGATAGTTTTCTCTCCTTAAATTTATCAGGCTTTTGATGAGGCAATTGCTGAGCTGGATACATTGGGCGAGGAGTCATACAAGGACAGCACTTTGATCATGCAACTTCTTCGTGATAATCTTACTCTTTGGACATCTGACATGCAGGTAATGGGCTCTGTTCTTAATTCTTTTTGTTCCATTTGTTTCCATACTCCAATTCACAATTGGAATATTCTGTTCTGATTCAGGATGATGCTGCTGATGAGATCAAAGAAGCAGCACCTAAAACTGGTGATGAACAGTGAAGGTGCTTTACTGCAAACTAGTGTTGAACTTCTCTATATGTTTTTAACGGGAGATGGTGCTTGTTGCTAATTTGCTTGATTTGTAGGCATTCTTGTTTTGGTTATGAATTGTGGACGCACCAAGCTTTTTTTTTCTTGTTTTATTTTAGCTTGTCATATCAATTTGTGTTCTTGAATTCTCAATGATATCTGGTTTTGTCATTTAAAATTCTCTTTCAAGAACATTTAATCTCGCCCTTGATTGCCATGTTCTCTTGGGGGTTGAATGGTTGCATTTTGGGTTTTTCTCCGCCATTGATGTGTTGTGAAAGCTCCTCAATTCGACCGCATTTACATACTTTAAAAAATTTCACCTTCTTCTTTCTGAATTACTCTAACGAAGACTGAAAGTTATTAAAAGTCCATAGGAATCTATTTGCTTGAGCAAAGATACAGCCTTTCATCTATTCAGATGCCACCGTAAGAGGTTACTTGTTGAATGTTGAATGTTGGCATTTCTCTCGTCTCTCGTCTCTCGTCTCTCCCTCTCCAATCTCTTTTTTATTCAATAATTAAAAACAGACCGGGCCTAAATCTTACATTAGCACTCGATCTAACGCTCATCATCTTGCATTGGGAGGAGGCCGCGGCGGTGGCCATTGAGAATGCCTCGTCCTTGAGCATGCGCTGAGCTGGTGGCCATGGATACCCATCAACTTTTCTGTCGACTCTTTGAGAGATAACCCTCTCTTAGCCTTTGAGATATGGTCCCTCGCTTGGTATTTCATTGGACATGGATTTGTCCACTACGATTGTGACCAGGCTTGAATCAAATTTCATTTTAAGTTTTGCCCCTGTCATTACAGGTAACTAAGTTAAAACATTGAAGAATAAGAGCTGCACTGGATTCATTGTAGAACAAGTTTTATATGAAGATTCATGAACTCTTCAATGATTCAGTTAATTAAATTGAATATAAAATATAGCTTTTAAAGATTGAGTTGCATGTATTGAAGAATATGATAAATATAAATGTTGAGAGAATAAGGAATGTATTTGTATTTGTCCAGTATGAATGAATTAATTTTTTTTTCCTTGAAGCTTCAAGATTGTTATGGTGTTGGATTCAGATATACCCTCCTAGGGACATCCAAAGTGCAAAATGAGGTTGGTATGTAATGGTTTATTTGTAGCAACTAGGCATGTTGAATGTAAAGCTAGTTGGGCCAATTAAGCCACCTAGAAGGTCATGCTACTTTCCTAGTGCTTCGAGCCCAAGTTACACTTAAATCTTGTTTGATTATGAAGCATTTGATGTTAAAATATTAACTCAATTTATAAGTTTAAATTGTTGAGTAATATTTCAACATATAATTATATTACTTCCTAATATATTTTTTTAATTGAAAGTTTTTTGAACTTGAAACTAGCATATGCTCATACTATCTTATATTATTCAATAATTTTAATTAGAATAAAGAATGAGAGTGATGAGTTTCAAACTCATTATTTTTTTCATTAAGATTCTGATACCATACTTGTAAAATCCCAGTCTAAAAATCAGAAAACCAATATTAATAGGAAAATTCTCAATTGAAAAATATAACAATTAAGAAGGAAAATTGTTATAAATTGAGATAAAAACCTCTTAGTAATTTAATTTAAATTTTGGATGAAATAAAGTAATAAAATCAGTATGCCAAATGGTAACTAGTGATAAATCGCGTAAATATCCCGATTGAGTAAAATAATTATTTTAAAGGAAGGGTTTTGTATAAATGAAGGTGAAAATAATTAGACATTATTATTATTATTATTATTATTATTATTATTATAAATAAAATAATGTATGATATCACACGAATAATGAGGAATTACGGTTAGTTAGTGACAAATTACAGGAAGAATTATGAGAGGTAAATTGATACTTAAGATGAGATGAAATTACTTATAAGGAAGAGATTTGTACCTAGCCACTATTATAGAGAATTATATCAAAGGTTGTAGAGTTTAAGTTAAGGTACAAAGAGTGTTGATGAGTACTTCAATGAGACGAAACTTGCTATGATTCGAGCTAATGTTAAAGGTAACAATGTTACTCCTACTTCTCGTAATTATGGCATTAAATGCTTTTATTATCTGGGTTTTGGTTATGTTGCTTCACAATATCTAAACAAAATAGTTATGGTTATGAAAGCTTATAATGAGGTTGAGATCAATAGCGAGGATGAAGAAAAGAAGATGCCATAATTGGAGGATGTTAATGATGTTTGTGTTGAATATTCGGTTGAGAGAGAGGCAGTTGTGGTGAGGAGAACATTGAATATGCATGTCAATGTGGATGATTAGAACATATTCCATAGGAGATGTCATGTTTATAATATAGTATGTAGCTTAATTATAGATGGTGATAGTTGCACTAATGTAGTTTGTACTTAATTGGTAAGAAAGTTAAACTTACATATTACCAAACATCTCATACCTTATAAATTACAATGATTAAATGATGGTGGTGAAGTGAAAGTGAATAAGTAGTTGGTTGCCTTTTCTATTGGTAAATATTATGATGAGGTGTATTGTCATGTTGTGCAAATGCAAGCTAGTTATTTGTTGCTTGGTAGACCATGGTAGTATGATAAGAGAGTTATGCATGATGGAGTGACAAATAAGTATTCATTTGAGATGAATAGAAGACCTATAACTCTTGTATTTTTGACACCTAAGCAAATATATGAGGAGCAACTAAAATTGAAGAAGGAGAAAATGGTTGAAAATGAGAGCTTGTATATCAAGGGGACCTTATTTGCTAACAAAGTTCTTCTTCGTTTTGATGATGATGCTATTATTTGGCTCGATACTGATTTATTGACCTTAAAAGATGTTTTCATGATACACATTTGAGGTTGAATCTTTCTAAAGAAGAGGAGGATGATACAAACCAAGTCAGGTCCAAATTTGACCTTAAAATGTTTGTTGATCAGTTTTACGAGATCAGACATATCTTTCAAATCGTACATAAAAAAAGCTGAAATTTATAAAGAGAAACTAGACACATGAAACTATAGTTTGGTAAATTTTGAGGTAAAATGAAGTTCAGAAAAATACTAGTTTAGAGGGTCAAAGTTATTAGACAAATCTTGTCAAATCTGTCAGACTAAAATTTTATGTACTATTTGGGACATATCTGGAGATACAGGTGGATGTTTGTTGTGATTCAAGTTGGGCTGAAAACTATACATCTCAATATTTCCAACCATATATATTAGGCTCAATATTTCATCCAGACGAGATAGAACGACGTGTTTGAAGTCAGAATTGAAAATCTGGAAAGAATATGCAAAAATTAGAGATTCAGGCTATATTGAGGAATTTCAGCATAGAGATTTTATTTTTATTATCCTATTTTATTTATTGATGTATTTAATGTTGAATAATTACTTTTAATTTGGTTTTGTTCTGGCTCATTAGATATTGTTTATGAGTTTATTTCATTATTAGACTTATGTTAGTTGATTATTAATTTAGGCTCCTTTGCATGCAACCCAAAATGGGTCAATTAGGATTTTTAGAGGACACTATATTATGTTTTTTTAGCTGCAAATTTGGTCAGCAAGTTAGAGAATAAATGTTAGTTTCTTTTTGTTTGTTTATGGAAAAACAACTTTTCTTTGTAGGGACAAAGATCGTACAGTAACTTATCGAAGATTAATTAGCTTCGTGGCGTTATTCGCATACTTAGAGTTCTTAGATACAAGGTTATCTCTAAGTCAAAGTCTTTTTCCAATACCTTTGGTTCTTAGGTACAGGTTTACCTCTAGGTCAAGGTTCTATCAAACCTAATTTTTGACTTTTCGAGTTGTTATCTGTTTTGTTGGGGGCTGCTTGACCATGTGATCAAGAGGTACGCATCAACTACACAAGCTTTTTTTACTAGAATATATATTTTTATGACCTACTTGACCTTTAAGAACATTTTTTCAGGAGAGCAGATTGCTCTCTCCTTATGGCTAGATCCTGGACCCTATTTTTTTTAATTTTTTTTATCAAGGCCTTAATAACCATAAACTTAAGCAAGCCTTCCAACTTGAGCATTTTCTTCTTAAATCTCTTCAAGTATATTATGGTGACCTCATCCTCTTGTTGTGTAATAGTGAAAAGTTTGGTGTAGCTTTTTATAGTTAGGATATTTATGTTAAAGTGGGTTTTGAGCTTTGCATAAAGATCCTTAAAGTTTAGAATAAACCTAGACTCTAAATTATAATACCATGTTTGGGATGATCCATAAAATATAGTCATAAGGATTTTATATATAGTGTTAGTGTCTTGCATGACCATCTCTAAAATACTACATCCATTCTACATATGCTTCATAGGGTCAATGAACCCGTCAAAGTTGTTCAAGTTCATATTTATAGAGATAAAATACCTAGGTAGACTATAGTTCAACACTCATTTTTTTCTAGTGGAATACCCTTCACCTAAAAGGAGGTTATACACCTTCATATCAAGGGCATGTATAACCATGAATCTAACTTATTTTCAAGGCCTTATCAAATCAAGGTTACCGGAGTATGACCTTGATGAGGAACAATAACAATGATGATGACCGCTTTTATGATTATGATTATAACTACATTTTGCTTTATTTTATTTTTTTAACTTTTATACATGTCCATTATACGAACACTCTGTATGATAATGAGAGTGGGTTTTAAGAATAATGGTGTTGCCTTCTACTCTTTTACATGTAATTCTGACCAACTTCTTCTAGAAACTAAAGTTGTTTTTATACACTAAAAGGAGCAGGTGGTGATACTATAGGTGAAGCCACCTACTAAAGAAAAGGAAAAACCTTGATTAGTTTTTATATAATTAAACGAATCTCCATGAGTATTCTCACTTATCAGGCTTGATCTTGGAGATCTAGAAAAGTTACTGGTGTGTTTATGGTGAAAAGGTCTATAACCTTCCCATATCCTAGAGTTTTTGGGTTATCTATTATTGAAAGAACTAAAAAGTTTCTAGAAAGAAAAGGGAGATGAATTGGTTTCTATTTAGTATCTCACAAATAGCTTCATAGACAAGCCTTTTAGCAAACCCCGCTGAAATTATTTTTTTCAATGATAAGTAACTAAGCTAAAAAGTTAAAGAAGAAGAATTACATTGGAAGCTTATGAACATTGGAAGCTTATGAACACTGGAAGTCTTACATGGAGATTTAGGGACCTTTGATGCTTAAGTTAGTAAAGTTGTATCATGAATGTGATGTGAGTTGTTTAAATTACAAAAAAAAAAAAGATAATAATTACAGATGTTGAGAGAATAAGGAATGTTTTGTATACGTCTAACATGAATGAGCTTAAAATTACATGTTTCATAGGTGTTTATATACCTAAAAAACATAACAACTTGCATCGAAAAGAGGGCATATGCAAACCCTCAACCTAAAATTATAAAACCAATGTTAAATAGGGTAATCCTCAACCAAAAAGTAATAAATTAAGAGGAAAATTTTTATGATTAGGGGCAAAAATCCCTAGAAAATTAGCTTTAAAGTCTTGGATGAAATAAAATAATAAATTGGTACGTGAAATGTCAACCCTGTGATGAATCATGTAAATACCCAACTAGGAAATAATAAAATTAAAAGAATATTTTTGTGTGACGAGTGGTGCAAATCCTTGGTTATTTAACGAAAAACTCAAATGAATTAAAGAATTATCTTATGCATGAAAATATTGAAAGTTGGTGTGAACCTTGTGCATAACAATGTAATTTTCAACTAAAAAATAATAAAATTTAGAGAGCATTTTATTATGATAACTGATGAAGAATCCCAAGATAGTTATGCCAAAATCGGATGAAATAATAAAAAATTTATATATGCAAAAATATTGATGGACATGGATATGACAATGCATATAGGATTTAAACAAGTGGCATTGTTTTAATTCTTGACAAAATCCCCCTCCCTCTCTCAATAACACTAGTTGGTCATGCAAAGGGGTAAGAACTCAGAATTTATGATTTTATCCTTCTTTCTTCTTCAAATTTACTTGGGTTATGAGTTATGAAATGCGATTAAGTTATTTTCATCCATGATATCAGACCAAATTATGAGAAATTAGAGAGAAAAGGTGTTGATGGATTTTTATGTTTGGATTGAAATGTTCATGATTCTTGAAATTAAGGTTCATATTGTTTTGTGATTGAATGTTTAATTGGGTTATTTATTATTGCTATTGGGTTATGATATTGTATAGAAATGTTTTGAATTGGGTTAATTGTTTGACGAGTTGGAAAATCCTAAAATTTATGAATTTAGGGTTTATGAAAATTTTTATTGATATGATAAATTGAGTGATTGATAGTTACTTGGGATTTATATGATTTGATTGAGGATATAATTGAAGAAATTGAAAACTAATTTTGAGAAATCAAGACTCTAGTAGCTGATCATATTTGGATATTTTAAGGATTTAGAAATTTGATTAAATTAGAATGATTGTTGTTTTAAATAATGTTTTGAAATGCTTGAGATTATGTATGACTTTTGAAATGTGGAATTATAAAAAGTTAGTTAATGTTGTTATATATTGGAAAGAGAAAAATGTGGAAATTTGTAAGATTATGTAATGTGAGTATTTTAATGATGATGTTATATTTAAGTTTGATTAATATGATAATGGGATTGTGTTAGTTATATTTGCAAATCATGTGAAGAAGAATGCCTAAACATTAGAAAATGTTTGTTAAGGTTGAAAAGATGGAAGTGTGGAATGTTAAGGAATTGAGTTAATTTTGGTGTTTTAGATATTATTGTTATACTTAAATTGAATGGTGTGGTTATGGAAGTGAGTTAATTTTGACGGTAATTTACGTGGAATAAATTAGTTAATATTGGTTTATGTTGTTAAATGTGTGAAAGAGAAGAAGGAAATGTGGAGACTAGTAGAATTGTGTAAATGTTAGTATTTTAATGATGTTGAAATATTTAGAAAGATATTAGAATTTTACAATTTTAAAGGTTAATGTGATCGATTATGGAAATGCATTTGTTAGGAAAATAAGAATTTGTTCTAATTGTGAAATCATGTGTAAATTAATTATTATGTAGGCCTCATTAATTATAATTGGGATAGAATAATGGATGATTGTATGTTTTACATATTGGAAAGGGAGTTTCAGAAATGAAATTTGATAATTTTGATGTGGGAAAGTTTAATTAAACTAAAAAATGGGATAGATTGTGTTGATAATTAATGAATTTGATGGAAATTAAAGGAGATTGAAGTTAAATTTGAAATTCTAATATTTTCTTGAGCGCGACCGAACAAAAAAAAAATATGCATAAGAAAATTTATGTTAAACACATAAAAATCGTAGTGTGAAGGCTTGAGCAGTATATATTAAAATGCTGAAATAGGCTAAGACTTGCACAATTGTTTATGGTAATGTGTGTATTTATATGTCCAACTAACTTGGTTGTTAAATAAGTGAATATGTGTGTTGGCCAAATAGGATATTAAAATTTTATCATTGGGGATTTTAAAAGAGACGTTTGAAGTAAGACTCATTTTCTCAGGAGCACTTCCAACAAGAGCTTCAGATAAGGGTTTTCTTTTTTCCCTTTAATTAATTTAGTTGTTCATGTAAATGTTGAAATACAAATTGTATGCTTATTTCTATATATCAAGAACAAACATTCATTATCATAACTATGGTATTAAGGAAGATAACATCACAAGAAATATGCCTCCGAGGAGGAAAATAAATGTCATGAGGAACTATGCATTCGGGGTGGAAGGATGATGTTTTCGGGTAGAGTAATGACATTAAATAATAATACACCTACAGAATTGCAATGACAAAGACTAATTAATTTAATTCTCAATATAGCCGCAACAGTGAAATTTGATAATGTAAATGTTAAGTTAACTGCAACGACAAAGATTAATTAGTTTAGTTCTTGCAATGGGCACAATGACAAAACTTGATAATGTTAAGAATAAGTCGGTTGCAATGACAAAGACTGATTAATTATATGTTAAGTTAGTTGTTTGGATGAAAACTTATCTATTTTATATCTTAGTCAACTGTTTAAATGAAGACTAGTTAATTATATGTATAAGTTGGTCGTTTGAACGAAGACTTATCTATTTTATATACAAGTTGGTCATTTGAACGAAGACTTATCTATTTTGATGGAAGCTTAAATAATAAGATGTAAATGATGCCTACAAGGCAACAAATTAATTTGAAAATGATGTCTATGGGGCAAGAGGATAGTATTATGTAAAAGATGCCTACAGGGTAAGAATTAATATGTAAATGATACCTATGAGGCAAGAAAATAACATTACGTGAATGATGCCTACGGTGCAACAAAAATAATATGTAAATTATGCCTATAAGGTAAGAAAATAACATTACATGAATGATGCCTACAAGGTAGGGAACTTGTATGTGGGATTTCAAATCAGCTTCAATAGCAGCCTATTATGCAAAATTTTAAGCTAACCACAACGACGAGGGTTATTCTGTTTTGAAGTCTGAGTTATGAATATTTTAAAAAGAAATTAGTGGATATAGATAAGATAGAATATGAAATATGAATTATCAAAATGAACTAGAGAGTGCAGAGTTTAATCGTAATATCGTTTGTGATTACCATGATAAATCAATTAATGACTGGTTGATGTAAATTAGAAGCCACCAATGTTGAAATGGACCATCGAGTATGGTTGACCAAAATGGAGTTATAAATTTTTATGTTAAGATTCACGAACATGGTTAAATGAGAGTGTTAGTTACTATCATTTACATCGATAAATGGGCACCAACCATTAATGAAATAAAATAACAAAAGTATAATTGAAATAAGTGTGAGTCATGTTATCAAGATAGAACAATAAATGTGATGTTGATTTTAAGTATAAAATATGATTATTGATTTGGATCAATGATTAGAATTGATTTATAAGAGCCCTAAATATGAACTTTGTTTCTGGATTAATGAATTTTTAGATTGAACTAAAACATAAAATTGAGCATTATTTTAGTTTAATAAATCTTATAATTAAATTAAGGCCCTAGTTAAGGGTATTTAATTGGGTAAATAAACATGGTTGTATTAAAGTGTAAGTCTAGAGTAAGAAATGAATAAATGAATTCAAAATGGCATATGAATACTAAAATAAAACAATACACTTGGTTGACTCAAAGCAAGAGTCACGATTTATTAAAATGAATTATTAAATAAAAAAGTTGATGAGATTTTAAGGTATTTATGATAGTGATAATCTCATGTGTAAAATAAAAAAAATTATAGTTTACCTATTAACCAAATCAATGAAATGAAATTGAAAGAGTGACAACGATATTTTTCTGAAATGATCAACAATGATTTGAAAATATAAAAAAATATTAATTTTAAATAAAAAAATTTAAAATTTTTAAAGAAACACGATTTAAACCTCGTTACCAAGCATTAGCTATATACCAACTACACAAATGATAGGTAGATAAAATTGGATTCGGGTGTTCCTACCTAAGTGTGATGGTGTTGGATCCGGACTTACCCCACTAAGGACATCCCAAGTTCAAATGAGGGTTGATATATAATGTGCTAGTTGTAACAACTAGGCCATGTTGAAAACTGTGCACGCCTCAGAGTTTATGCCACTGTTATTTTTTGTCGCCTAGACCCAAAGTGAAAGTTAAATTCTATCCGAGCAAGAAGGGCTCACATGGGACTGATGGCTAAAGATCTTGATGAGCTTTGTGTTTTTATTTTGTGTCGAGATTTGGTAATGGATAAGGTAAGCCTCGAGTCAAATCATAGGATCCAATCATGTGTCTCTTATTACAGATACGTTAGTTTTGGGTCTAAAATGGTGATACTAAGAAGTATGATTGATTTAATGTTGTTATAATCACTAGCATTTGCATGATTCAATTTTGTAGACAACGCTGAGCAGCTGATGTCATGTCCTCCAGACAACCTTTTTCAACCATGGGTGGCAATAGTCAAGCTGGCCTCTTCACGTGGTCCATAGGAGACGTCGAGCCAATCCTTTATCTATCTTCTCTGCACGCAGATTAGCTTTTACCAGATTATTCCTTCACTAGATTCCTTATCCATTTTGATTGGTCAGCAATGGCGCCTCTGATTTGGACTTCGCATTCTAAATATATGTTTGGTAACGAGAAGATATACATGTCTTTGTTAATATATGTTCGGTGAAGTGAAAAAATATCTCAGGTGTTCTTTTCTTTTCATTTTCATTATAATTGATGCTTTTATAGCATAAATATTTATTTTAAAAAAACTTTTAAAGAAAATATAAATGTATTGCCAATAAAACTTGAAAAAGTTATTTTTGTTATTTTTTATGTTCCCATTTCTAATGTTAAATTTACTCATCAGTCGAAATACTCGATTTGCAACCCACCCTGGATATAGTGAGGCTTACCTTGCCTATGTCTATGTCTTAGAGACCAAAATAGGAGATTTTCAAGTGTCAAATGTTCCAATAGTAAGGAAATTTCCTGATGTATTTCCAGATGAACTGCCGGAAGTCCCCTCGGAGAGAGAAGTGGAGGTCATTATTGATGTACTGCCTGGTACGTCTCCGATAGCCCAATCACCGTATAGAATGGCGCTAACCGAGTTGGCCGAACTGAAGATCCAACTACAGGAATTACTAAATAATGGTTTATTTGTCTGAGTAATTCACCTTGGGGAGTTCCTATGCTATTTGTGAAGAAAAAGGACAGGACCCTTCAGCTTTGTATAGATTATAGGCAGTTAAATAGAGTAACAATAAAGAACAAATATCCGCTCCCGCGGATAGATGATTTATTTGATCAGCTAAAGGGGGCAAGAGTGTTTTCGAAAATAGATATGGGGTCGGGATACTATCAGTTGAGGATTAAGGAACTAGATGTAGCAAAAACCACATTTAGAACTCGATATGGACATTACGAATTCTTAGTAATGTCGTTTAGGCTAACAAATGCACCGACTTTGTTCATGGATTTGATGAACAGGGTCTTCTGACCATACTTAGACAAGTTTGTGGTGGTATTTATAGACAACATCTTAGTTTATTTAAATTCATATTTGGAGCATGAACAACATCTGAGGCAGGTATTGATGACCTTAAGGGAGCATCAACTATATGCCAAACTTAGCAAGTGTGAATTCTAGCTAAAGGAAGTGATTTTTATAGGGCATATTATATTGGCTAAAGGAATATCGGTGGATCCTAGAAAAGTTGAAGCAGTATTGAAATGGGAAAGACTTACCAATATCACTAAAATTCGTAGTTTTCTTGGATTAGCCAGGTACTATCGAAGATTTATCGAAGGATTTTCTACCATAGCTATTCCTATGACTTAGTTGACTTGAAAAGAGACAAAGTGGGAGTGGACTCAGGAATGCGAAGAAAGCTTCCAAGAACTGGAAAAAAAAAAAAAAGACTTACTATTGTACCGGTGTTAACACTCCCATCAGGAACTGAAGGATTGGTGGTCTATAGTGATGCATCGAAGAAGGGACTACGGTGTGTATTGATGCAACACGGTAAAGTAATTGTGCATGTCTCAAGACAATTAAAGGCTCACGAGATCAATTACCCGGTGCATGATTTAGAATTAGCCGTTGTGGTGTTTGCCTTAAGAGTATGGAGGCACTATTTATATGGGTCTCGGGTTCAGATATTCACGGATCATAAGAGTTTGAGGTATCTAATGACACAAAAGGAATTGAATATGCAGCAAAGACGCTGGGTGGAATTGATAAAAGATTATGATTGTGTAATCGATTATCATCCGGGGAGAGCAAATGTAGTCGCAGATGCTCTTAGTCGCAAGGTCAAGACAGTCGATGCTTAGTAGGAGGATTGGGATGAAAAAGAATTGCTAGAATTAAGAAAGATTGATGCTTAAGTAAAGGCAGGACCAGATGAGTCATTTGTGGCCCAATTAATAGTAAGGTCAACACTTCTGGACAAGGTACTAGAAGCTCGGCAAGAAGATCTGAAAGTTTGTAAGATAAGAGAAAAGGTAAGGCTAGGAATCGAGACGTCATTTCAAATTCAGAAAGATGGAATGGTAGTCCTTGAAAGATGAATGTACTTACCAGATGATCAACCGCTGAAAAGAGAAGTTTTACAGGAGGCCCACGAGTCTAGATTTGCAACACACCCTGGAAGTACTAAAATGTACCGAGATCTAAAAGATTTTTATTGGTGGCCGAATATGAAGAAAGAAGTGGCTGAATATGTGGGAAAGTGTGGGATTTGCCAACAAGTAAAGGTGGAACACCAAAAACCAGCTGGGTTCTTACAACCATTATTGATACCTGAGTGGAAGTGAGAAAATATCACGATGGACTTTGTATCTGGATTACCGAGAGGAAAAAGAGGAAGCGATGCTATTTGGGTCATTGTGGACCGATTGACTAAATCTGCACTCTTTTTGGCAATGAAAATGACAGACTTAATGAAGAAATTGGCAAAATTATACGTGGATGAAGTTGTAAGGTTACACGCTGTGCTAGTGTCAATAGTTTCAGATCGAGATCCAAGGTTTACCTCTCGATTATGGTCAAGTGTTCAACAGACTCTCGGAACGAAGTTGAATTTAAGCATAACTTTTCATCCTCAGACTGATGGTCAATCTCAGAGGACTATTCAAATATTAGAGGATTTACTAAGAGCCTGTATATTGGATTTTGGAAGAAATTGGGAAGATCATCTACCGTTAATAGAATTCACTTACAACAACAGCTACCAGGCTACAATAGGAATGGCTCCCTATGAAGCCTTATACGATAGAAGATGTCGGACGCCAGTATGCTGGGAAGAAGTAGGGGATAGACAACTAATTAGACCAGAGCTAGTACAAATTACCTCTGAGAAGATAAAGATCATCAAGAATAGAATGAAAGCGGCTCAGGATAGGCAGAAGAGTTATGCGGATAATAGGAGAAGACCCTTAGAGTTTGAAATTGGTGACAAAGTATTTTTGAAAGTCGCCTCGTGGAAACAGGTGTTAAGATTTGGCTTGAAAGGGAAATTGGCGTCAAGGTATGTTGGGCCTTTTGAGGTCACCAAAAGGATTGAGCTCGTGGCTTACAGATTGGCTCTACCTCCACATCTGGCCAAAATCCATGATGTGTTTCATGTCTCTCTGTTAAGAAAGGCTGAAGTGGATCCATCTCGGGTCTTGCCTCAAATTCCTCTGGAAATTGATGAGAATTTAACATTGAAAATGAAGCTGGTGAAAGTCTTAGATTACAGTGTGAAGGAAATGAGAAATAAAAAGATTCCAATTATCAAGATATTGTGGAGGAATTCCCAAATCAAGGAGGTGACTTGGGAAAAAGAATCTCAAATGAGATAGAAACACCCCGAATTATTTCTAGATTCAGGTACGAGGTTCAATTTTGAGGACAAAATTTCTTTTTAGGGGAGGAGAATGTGAAAACCCGCTAAATTATAATCTGAGTAAAATAAATAAAGTACCGAATAAATTAAATAAAATGATTTCAAGTATTATAATTGGATACAATAGAATAAAATATAAGATGTTAAGGTGAGAATTAAGTAAAAAGAAGAGTTGAGTGACAAAAATAGAAATGAGAAGAAATGAGGGCCAATGTGTAAATAAGTAAAAGTTAGACTATAAATGCTCCATTTTTTCTCTTTTAGCCGTGAGCTTTAAACAAAGAGAGGGGGAAGAATTGTGTGATTTTTCTACTTAAATTCTCATTGATTTCACTAATTAAAGTGAGTAATTAGAGTGATTAACTTAATTAAACATCAAGAGGGGGTTGATTTTAAGGTGGTGAGTGCATTGAAGGAAGGATTTCAAGCTAGGGTTTGAAGAGGGAGAAGAAGAAAACTTGATTTTTCTTGCATTCTTTCCTTAAATCCTTATCAAAGTGAGGTAAATAACATGTTCCAAATGATTAATTCCTTTAATTTTATGTTTGATGAAGGATCATGCAAAATTATAATTATGTGAAATTGTGGATTTATGTTATAATTTATAGGAATGATGCAAATTATGTTTGAACCATGTTAGAAAGCATGAATTATGATTGAGTAAGTGTTTAATTTTAAGTAAAAGAAACAAAAATTATTTTTCCTCATTTTATTTGAATATTTGGCCAAAATAGGAATAATTTAGGGGATTTGAGGTTTAATACAATTGTTTGGAAAATATGGGAAGATGAAGATTTATAAGTGTTATTATATGAATGGAGTAAGAATTTTTCAAAGAGAAAAGAAAAATCTTCACTTCCTTCCCTAGGTTGTTTTTGGCTAAATAGAGAAGAAAAATTAAAGGATTGAGTTTAAATGATATTATTGAGGAATTTTTGGCCAAATTGAAGACAATTGATGTTGATAGGTTAATGTATAGGGACTTTTGTGACAAAATAAGTAAATGTTTCAAAAAGTAGTGTTTTGTCTTCCTTGAATTAAAAGTCAATTAAACTTAATTAAGGGTGTTGGACTTAATCAAAGAATATGTAATGGGTATTAAAATTTTTACCGGTTCGAATGAATGAACAATGACAAAGTAATTTTTGTTGGTACAGAGGAGACCGTAGGACCTAATCAGCAACAAGGGACCTCTTCAAAAAAGAAAATAAGACAACCATCTAGGTTATGGCCCAGTGATAAGAGCTTAGGACTAAGGGGTTTGCTGCTCCCTTTGTGGTCTCAGGTTCGAGCCCTGTGGTTGCTCATATGATGGCCACTGGAGGCTTACATGGTCATTAACTTCAGGGCTCGTGGGATTAGTCGAGGTGCGCGCAAGCTAACCCGGACACCCACGTTAATCAAAAAAAAATAAGACAATTTATTCTATGATATGAAAGTCACTTTAATGTATATGAATAATTAGTCCTTAATCAATTACTTATTGAAATGTGCAATTGTTTTAATCATGTTTCATGCCATAATGTTTTTAGGTACATCGCACCCTCGATCTGGAAAGTAGATGCTTGATAAATAATTTTGTTATGTGATTAATGTAATTGGAAGAACTAATATTTTGTTGTAATATACTTCCATATCTAAAAATGTAATGTTTAACTTATTATCTTGTGTATGATGTAATTTATAATGTTATTATTATTATTAAGTTGAATTATGGTTGGTTGTATATATATTTGAGCTCAAATACTTAAAAAAAAATAGAGACGATGTATGTTAAGAATTTATTAGTTTTATTATAGTGTTCTATAGAAAATAGAATTGAGATATTGAAATATACTTGAGTTTTTGAAGTCCAAATGATGGGACGAATATTGTGATTGATGTTACAGGTTGAGAAATGATTGAGTCGATAACTTGGTATCTAAAGAATACAAAGGAAACTCTGCCAAAATTTCAGGATATATATATATATATATATATATATATATATATATATATATATCATTTATTTTGAGTTTACAATTTGAGACTGTTACAACCTGGGTCAACCCGGAAAAATTAAAAAAAAATTAAAGTTTTAATATTTCATATGAAAAAATCCATGTAAATATAGGTTATACATATTGTAAACAATGAAGTTTAAAAGAATATTTTAAAAAAAAAATTATCTCACATTAAAAAGATATTATGTTAAGTTTTTAAGTTGAAGTATTTAAACCAAAAAAGTTTTTTATCCCACATTGAAAAACATAACTTCTTTCTTGGGAACATAGAGTATATATACTAATAGGTTTCAAATCCCACATTGAAAATACATAACTTCTTTCATGGGAACATAGAGTATATATACGAAAGGGCTTCAAATCTCACATTGAAAAAATATTTGTTATCCTTTTAAGTTGAAGTATTTAAACCAAAAGGTTTTTTATCCCACATTGAAAAAACATGATTTTTTTCTTGGGAATATAGAGTATATATACAAAAGGGCTTCAAACCCCACATTGAACAGATATTATGTTATCCCACATTGATCTGCATGAGAATTTCATATGGAGACATCCTCTATGTCTATAGAAAAGCTCACATAACAGTTATGTAAATGATCCTTAGACTTGAGATCACTAAGTTATCTTATATAAAGTGTTGTTATCCTCTTTTGACCAAATAAAAAATCAAGAAAAAAAAAAGAAAAATTAATATAAAAAATAAATCCAAAGTACAAAAGGATATACATGACTAGAGCCTAGAAGATTGTCTAAGTTAGTGGTGAAAGACCAAAGTGACAAGTGGAAAAGTTGGAGGACCAAAATGTATAAAACTAGCAAAATTGACAACCCAATTCTAATAGACAAAAGGCCCCATTGGTGAAAATATTTTTATTTGGAGTAAAGAAATACAAATTTGGATAGATAAGGACTCAATGAGAATTTTGGAAGGCTTAATTAAATTTATTGAGGCCTTAATTACAAGAAAATTTGATTTTTAAAGTCAATTTAGGCTTTAATTGGAAGAAATTAAAGTCTGAGGGTCGAGTTGCTATTTTAAAGAGTTAATTTGGTTAAATCATGAGATTAATTGCATAAATATTGAAGTTTGATGGGCAATTAGAGACTTGATCGAAGAAATCTAAAACTAAAGACCAAACTGAAAAAGGTGTGTGATTGTAGGGGTTGAAATTGACCAAATTAGAGGTCAAATTAAAGAAAATTAAAAGTTTGAAAGTCAATTAAAGGTTTACGTGCACAAATCAGAAATCAAGGACCAAGATGAAAATGACACTGAACTTTATGGTTGATGATTGAGTTTGACAAGAGTAAATTTGCATGAAATTAAGAGTTTGGGAGACAATTACAGGTGCAGTTAAAAGAAATTGGAAGAATAGGGACTACAGTGAAAATTTTCAAATTCCAAGTTAAAAACCCTAATTTCTAGGGTTTAGCCTAGAAAATGCGTCAAGTAGGCACTTTCAAGCGAATGAATGTGGTGTTTATAACCACCTCTAGGGTTGTAACCACTATCATTCAACTAAAAAACACCTTATTTACAAATATTAAATACTCTCATTAAATATTTATATCCCATTTTCTTCCAAGAACTCAACAACATCTTGTCTTCGATCAGCCATTACTGTATTTTTCAATTCTAGGCTGATCAGGTTAACACTTTTAAATGAATAAATATGGAGCTACAGACCTCTAAAATGAGTAAAGATGGATCCAAACAAAAGGTATGCTTCTCCTTTACTAAGATCAGGTGGTCTTCGATGCGTCAAGTAGGCACTTTCAAGCGAATGAATGTGGTGTTTATAACCACCTCTAGGGTTGTAACCACCACCATTCAACTAAAAAACACTTTATTTACAAATATTAAATACTCTCATTAAATATTTATATCTTATTTTCTTCCAAGAACTCAACAACATCTTGTCTTCGATCAGCCATTACTGTATTTTTCAATTCTAGGCTGATCAGGTTAACACTTTTAAATGAATAAATATGGAGCTACAGACCTCTAAAATGAGTAAAGATAGATCCAAACAAAAGGTATGCTTCTCCTTTACTAAGATCAGGTGGTCTTCGATGATGTTTACACCGGAGTTGCTCTGATGAAGCTTCAAAATGGGTAACTCAGTCATCGATAGTTGTGATACCCATTTCACAAAACCACTAATTTTTTTTACATGTGTTTGTACTTCAAGCCTTCTGAGTAGGTTCTTATCAAAGGTTAATCATATTTCTCTCAATATCAAAAGGCTAGAAAGAAGCTCCTTGGTCTCCAAGTTTGCAAAACCACCAAAACCTCTAAAAACCAAGTTTGTTGCAAAACCACCATTATAAAACCAACATAAGTACAGAGCTCATAGTTGTAAAATGTACACTAGAACCCTCTCATTTTGATTAAAAGGCCAAGTTTTGATCAATCTATGTTTAAATCTATAAAAAAAAACCTTAGCAAAACTCTATAAATACCCCCTGGGAAATTAGAGCAAAAAAAAGGGGGGAAAAGAAAATATTGATAAAGGAACTCTAAATGTGAAGGTTTAAGAGCTTAGCACAAGTATTTCGTAAGTTTTGAAAGGGTAGCAAGTTTGTGAAAGCAAACTTGACAAAGGAAAGCAAATAGGGTAGTAGCTACTCTATGAGCTTGAAGGTATTACTTTCTAATATAAAAGAGGAGTCTATGTGGCTTGCTTGAGTTGTTTTTTATTGTCATTTGGTTTGTATTTATGTTTACAAACATGAGATGGAGTTTGGAATGCTTGGCAAATAATGTTGTGGTTGCCCTTTTAGTTACTATCATAGTCCATTTTTATTTTTTTAAAGCTCTTTTAGATGTTTTTTTATGTTTTAGATGTAGTACAAATCTTCTATTTAATTTGTTTGTTCTTGATAAAATAGTGTTGTTTTAGTTTAACTTAAGTAATGCATGTTGAAGTAATGATGTTTATCCTGGATTTTCTAGGTTTGTTCATGACCAAAATGAGTTTAGAAAATCAATTTTGAATCCATATTGCATGAACATATAGATTGTTTTAAGTTGATAGTTTTTGGATTTAGTATCTTTTGCATGATTTTGATGTTATTTATTGATTCTTTTGATTCAAATATGCTTGGTTATGGTAATGTGGTTTGTTGGAACTAAGGAAGCATATTCTAGAGGCATAAAAGGCTATTTTTTAGATTTGGTAACTTGATCTTCATTTCTGGGTTTGTTGGGTAGTGCTCTTCATGTTCTTAGAAAGAACATTATCTTACCTTTATAATTTGAACCGGTTTTGGTTCAATTCTTTGCACAGAACCCTTCAAGCAACTTGATTAGTCAATAATTTAGGGTTTATTTGCACCAATAACATTTTTTAATAGGTTTTAATTTTAGGGTTTTAGTTTTGAACTGAAACCTATTTTAACAAAATCATAGTCTTTAAGTGATAATCGAAGAGCATGAATGCTAGATTATTGATCCTTGCATGATTTTCATCATATCTATGTCCTTGGTTTGTCCATTTTTGGTCTGATTTGAAATCCATATTTGTTCTTCGGTGTTTTTCATGTTCTTGGTTTTCATGGGTTTTGATCTATTTTGATAAAGAGTTTCTAAGTTTTTTTGTTGTTTTTAGTTTGATTTTTTTTTATTCTAGTTTGGGTTTAGTTTTGTTTTTTGGGTTAAACCAGTGGACTTTAATTCTGTTTATGGTTGAACCAAAAGTTTTAGGTCAACTTGGTCGGGAAAAAAAGATTGAAAAAAAATGATTTTTAATTATCAGGAGTTGACTAGAAAATTTTCAGAATTATTTTGGATATTCATCAATTTCAATTGGAAGTATTTTTCACCACAATATACGAGTTGTGAAAAACACTTTCGTCTCTAATGATAGATGATCCCTGTCAGGGCACCTACATAAATTCTTCTTATAAGAATTTACCTGGCATACAAGCCTATAACAGATTGGAAATGCTAGATTTATTCATGAGCATAAATATTTGTTCTGAACCATAGACGGACCACCGATTAGAAACCCATCAACACCTTTAAACCACATCTATACCATACAATGCAGGTTACCTCAAGTAAGGAGTAATAGGGGTGCTAATACATTTTCTAGCCATAATTAGTCGCTTACCATGAAATTTCAGATAAGACCAGTCCACTCGGGTCTCCTAGTGACCCTAAACCAAACAACTAGGTGGCAACTCCTTGACATACAGCCTCGTTACGCGCGTTATGTGCAACATAGAGAATATTATGCTTTGATCTTGTTATGTGTTATCTTAATCGAGGTAACGAAGGGGTAGACATTAGGTATAACATGAACTATATGAAGGTACTTAAGTGATCAAGAAAGGATTCATCATCCTAGGTAAATTAGAGAAAATGTTCTATTTATTCTCAAATAATATTGATGGAGAAATTCATGGCCAATGTGGAATGAGATTTGAAAAGAGTTTCAAATTTTATTCAAACGATCAATGACTATTATGTAGAGAACAAGCATGATTTAACATGGCAAACATACTATATGTTTTAATGTTAAATTAGAATATTATTGATGAAAGGATATTAATTACATTGAGAAATCGGTCACTGAAAAATTAAGTCAAATCACTAATGACTTTTTCAATATTTAAGGGATCATGGTACATTGCTAGACGATACAACTGATCTTAAAATATAAATTAATTATTTATTGAATTGATAATAAATTAAATTGTTTAATTTATTTAATTAGAATTATAATTTATATATGAGCTAACATATTAGGAACCTAATGGGTCATACACATTAAGAACCATTAGTTAGAAATTAAACTAGGATGATTTAATTAAGTATGACTTGATTAAAATATATTTTAGAAATTAAGAACTAGAATATAATTAAACAGATATTATATGTCTAGACTTAGAAAAATCAAGTAAGGACTTGATTGAGTTAATTTTCTAATAAGTATGTTAGAAAATCAGGATCAAATATTTTGGTTTTTTTTTTGTTTTTTCTTCTATGCTCAACTTCATCTTCTTTCAATTGATGATGACTACTTAAGTTAGACTCAATCATTCTTTTAAGTGAAAGCTTTTCTTGTGCTTTTTTCAATGAAAACACATCTTCAAATAATGTAGCAATTCTTGATTCCATTATAATATTAGGATGAATGTCCTCAATACTTGACTTGTGTATAAGAAATTGATATGCATTACTATTATAAGCACATTTAATAAAAACATAATCCATAATTTTAGATCTTATCTTGATCATTTTGAGATTCGTTATTTCCATCTTTGCAAGACGACCACACTTTAATGTATTTATAGGAAGGTCTTTTATTTTTTCACAATTTATATGGTGTCTTCTTTAACTTCTTATAGGGTACTTTGTTAAGTATATAATTTGTAGTCAGAATTGCCTCCTCCTATAACTTATCAAGTGCTCTCGAACTTATCAAGATGATAATCATTATTTCTTTTAAAGTTGGGTTTTAAGTTTCATATTATAATTTTATTGAGGTGAATAAGAAACAATAGTTTGGTAGATAATACTATTTTGAGAATAAAATTCACCAAAAAATGCTTCATATTCTCCATCTCTATCACTTCTAATTACCTTTATTTTTTTATCAAGTTGATTTTCAACTTTATTCTTATAATATTTAAACATTTCAAAAGCTTCATCTTTGTTACAAATATCTATAAAAGTAATATAATACTTTTTCTCACATCTAGTTTGCACAAATTTTAAATCACCAATATTCGAGTGAATTGAGTTTACAGGTTCACTACTTATTTCAATGGTTTAAAAAAGGATTTTATGAATTTTGATTCTATGCAAACCTCAAACTTATGATTTTTCTCAAAATCATACATAGTAATAAATCAAGATTTATTAATCTTTTATAGAATCATAATTAATATGACCTAATATGTCATGCAGCTTGTCATAAGACTCAAACAAATAAGAAAAAAGGCATCATCATCATCATCATTATCCATGGTTACAATGGTCATTATATTTATTTTAAAAAGGTCATCACTTCGATACCTATTTTCTACAAATATAACATTTTTAGAGAGTAAAACTTTATCACTCTTAAAGACCATCTTAAAACCATATTTGCTCAATAATAAGTCTGAAACTAATTTTTTTCTAATGTTAGTAACATGAAACACATTGTTAAGGAAGGACGTTCTCTTTTTAATGCATACATGTCTCGTTCTACTAGTATCAACCCACCACTAGTATGCAATTTTTATCAAGTTAACTTTGAAAACAACATCAGACCAGTTCATTTCTGAAACTTCATTAACAAGGTTAATACTAGTTAACTTGATAATGGCTTCAACAATCTTTTTTCTTTTTAGGGTTTATTTTTTAGCCCTATTTCTACAATTCTTAGCCAAGTGCCTAATATTGTTGCATATAAAGAATTTACCATTGAACTTTTTAAAAATTCATTTTCCCTACACAACAAGCTTTTTATTCTATAACTTCGTCATTTATTCCATAAAATTTGTATTAGGGGTGATACTACGAAAGTTGGCTCTTATTTCAAATAATTTATTGTCCTCTTTTATCCTTAGCCTCAAGATTAGGTCTTCAAGTTCCATTTCCTTATACTTATACTTAAGGTAATTCTCGAAGTCTTTCCAAGATTATCATAAGTTTTTAATAATCACAATCACTTGGAATGATTTTCTTAGAACCATACCTATACCATGAATATCATCATATAAGATGAGTTGAAACTCTTGAACCTAACTTATAATGGTGTTTAAATTGACCATCTTGAAATTCAGAAATTTGCTAACTATGAACTTTTTTCATGCTAACATCTTCAACAATATGCTTTTTATCCAAAGCCTCCCAAAATGCCTTTGCATTCTTGATTAAACCATACACATCATCTAGTGTATTGTCCAATCCATTCAAGATGTATTTCTTGGACACAACATTATTATAATTCCATGTGTCCATAATTATGATAACAGCAAAATCAGATTCAATATCTGATAGCTTTGGTGCTTTTTCTGACAAGAAATTTACTAAGTTCAAGGTGATTAGATAGAATAATATTTTTTGTTGTCACCTCTTAAAGTTTAATCCATTGAACTTTTCATGTTCCTTACCATGTATCATAAAAAGTGATGGTAGAATCTTCTCAACTGAAGTAGTATTTGTTGAAGCGATATTGCGACAACTGATTCTAGAGTTTATGTCATAATAATCTTTTTATAAAATAATAGCCAAAATTATATAAATAAATTTGGCTTCTCAAATAAGTATAAAAATATTTAGAACTAAAATAGAATTTTAATAAAATGAAGTTTGATAAAATTTTATTATAATTATAAAAAGCTAAACAAATAAATAAACTTTTTCAATTATACAAGATAATATAAAACATGTTATGGTAGATTTAGTTAAGAAAAGGTACCATTTTAATATGCATCATATTGTAATAATATTATTTAATAAAATTAACCAAATAGCACATACAAGTGATGTAAGAGACTTTTTCCTAACTTTTAGCCTTATATTAATGGGAATAACTTTTGATTTATTCATTAGATTGAACTGAAATTTTGCTAGGGATTATAGAGGCTCTATTTTTTATAGATTAAAATTTTATATCCATTTAAGTTTGGGAAGGCCTTTAAATAAAACCCATAAGTTATTATTCGGGATTTGCAAATATTTTCCTAGTTGATTTAGGATTCTTTTTTTATTTGATTAAGAACTCTTTTATTATGTTTCCAGATATTTTTAAGGCTTTTTGCTAATATATAAGAAACCTAGAAGAGCTCTAATATGAAGTCTTGATTAGAATATTTTTATGGTAAAATATTTAGTAATAAAGTTTTGAGTTAGGGTATGTGGCGTGACCCTATTTTGTAGAATTTTGTGATGCTTGTTCTTGATATCTTTCTTGTATTGTGTCCATCTATATTAGTTGATATTATAGCTTAACAATTCCTAGTTGTTAGTTATTATATGTTGTTGAATAACCATGAATGAAAAAGGTGGTAAAATATGACGTGCTAATGTAAGAGGGGATGAAGAGGTTTTTTATTAAGAAAAAAAACATTTAAGAACTAGTGATACAAGAAACATAAAGATGGATAGCAAAATTAATTGATAATTGGCATGGGGAGCCTAAAGGATCATAAATAGAGTGATCACGGATTATGACCAGCTTTGTAAACTCATTTTAGAAGCAAGAGCATAAGAAGCAACCTCTTGATTAGGATGAGTACCATGAAGATTTAAGTTTTTGGATAAAACTTATTAATTTCGTGAGATCCTTATAAGCAAAGGATTTTATCAATTGGTTGAATAAAGTAAAAATGATTTTTCGAGTACATGAAAGTTCTAGAATAGATGAGGGTAAAGCTAATTACCATAAAATTAAATATGAGAACTTTTGCTTAGTGGGAGCAATTGAAAAGGTCTTGAGAAAGACAAGTTAAATAAAATATCAATAATTGAGAAAAGATAAAGAAGAAAATGAATGACCACTTTCTTCTATTCGGGTATACTCAAACTGTGTACCAACAACTCTATGCATTGAGATATGATGAGAGAATTATTGATGAATACATTGATAATTTCTATCAATTGATAACTAGGAATGATATTTCATAAACAAAAAAGTAGTTTGTTGTTAAGTACCTAAGTGGATTATAGTGGTTCTACCAAGACATGTTATGTTTATAATCTTTATGAACAATTTCAAAAGCTTATCAAAGGTCTTTAAATGTGGAGAAACCTCATATTGCTAGGGTAACTAATAAAGATGAATTTCAATTTAACCAAAATAACACGGAGGTACACACCAACGAATAAAAGTCAATTGTGCAACCTAAATCAGCAACTAAACAAATCACAAGTCGGGTTTGAGTTCTAGATTTGGTTTTAAATTTTGGTGTTTTAGTGTGGTGAGTTGGGTATCAAACTTCTAAGTGTTATAAACAAGAGAGTCATTCGAGTATAAATTTATTAGTAAAATAACCTATCAAAAAAACAAGTAATCTTACTTATGATGATTCAAATGGTAATAATGAGGTTTTATAAGGTGATGATGGCATTACCTTGGTCACCTAAAAGAACTTGTTTGCTTCTAAATATGATTTGGGTGAGGATTGGTTATGCACGAGTCTTTTTTTTTTCAATTTGTATCATCAAGGACAAGGTATGTGATTTGATCATTGGAAGTGATAGTTATGATAATGTGGTGTCATTCAATATAGTAGAGAAGTTACAGCTAAAGATAGAAGAACACCTCAATCTCTACAAATTAAAGTGGCTTAATCGAGATAGTAAGGTAATCATGGATGAACACTGTCTTGTTTTGTTTTCTATAGGAAATTGATATTTTGATAGTGTTGGTGTTATGTAGTGTCTATGAATACATATCATCTACTACTAGGTAGATAATGACAATATGATACGAATGTCATGCATGATGGATGGTTTAATATGTATACCTTTGGCATAAAGGAGAAATATATAATATTGGCGCCTAAGAGAGAGGAGGCAATTGCTAAGAGAAAGAGTAAAAATATATTGTTTTTATCCTAGTTTATAGAGAAGAAGAAGAAGAAGGGAGATATGAAGAAGAGTATGGAGAATTAGAATGATGTAAAAAATGGTACAATGTGGAACAAGCCATTAATGACTAATAATTTTTTTTATAAAGATTAGGAGTGTTCTAAGAATTGATTCTTAACCCTCTTTATATGAGTTGGCTAACTATACAATGCCAACATGCCAGAGGTTATTGGAGCACAAATGGTACTAAAATCATTTTGAATAGTCGACAACAATGGGAACATAGCAAATGGATGGTCAAAACTCAAGGATGGGTTCTTTCCAACTCAGGAAGACTAATGCTTGAGAGTTTTTCCCTAACTTGTAGCCTCATGTTAAAAAACATAATTTTGGATATATCTGTTGGGTCAAATTGAAATTTTTCTTTGAGATTTTAAAAGGCTATTTTTTTAATAGGATTAAGATTTCATAATCATCTGAGTTCAAAAAGACCTTCAAACAAGGCCTATAAGTTATTGCTTGGGATTTACAATATTTTCTTTGTTGATTTAGTATATTTTTTTTTCTATTTAATTTATAGCTCTTTTATTACTTTCTATACCAAAACTCATATAGAATGAATTCTAGTAATTACCAGAATAAATTCACTCCATTATCAGTTTTGATTACCTGTCATAAAACAAGAATTATACATGATAATCTTGGTTTTAAATCTAACATATTTTTAGCTTAAAAATTGTCTAGTTTTGAATAAACTTTTCAAATTCTTCTATTATAGGCGGATAAAAAATAATTATTTATGGCCAAATAATTTAAGCAAACCTGACAGTTTTGGTTTTAAATATGATATTTTTTTAGTTGAAAAAATTATCCGAGTTTGAAGCAACTATTCAAATTATTTTATTCATGAGCTAACAAAAAATAATTTTTTTATGGGCCAAAGAATTGAATCAAACCTCACAATTTTGATTTTAAATTTGAAGTTTTTTAGCTACCAAAACTATACAGATTTAAAAAAAATTGTTTTATTCATGAGCTAAAACAATTACTAAAATAAATTCTCTCCATTATTAATTTTGATTACCAAATATGAAACAAGAATCAAACTTGATAATTTTGATTTTAAATTTGATGTTTTTTAGCTAAAAAAATTATTTGTGTTTGAAGAAATTATTCAAATTCTTTTATTCACGTTTGAAGAACTATAAATCTAAACCCAAGCCTAAAATATGTTCTTAGATTGGAATAAACCCAAACTCAGCTAAACCCAAGCCGCGTGCATGTCTGACTTATGTCTATAACTATTGATGTAGGATATTTACAAAACCGTCAAGTGTACTTCTGCGCAGTTAGTGGTGGTGATTCAGATACCATAAGCATCCAGGTAAAACAACAAGACATTGATTGCGTAGAAAAGTCAAACCAGAGAGGAAAACTCTTGCCCACGTTAAAGATTTAGAACCCCGCAAAGCCATTCGTATGCGCTTAAAACATATAATTGGCAAAGCTTTTGCCCAGAGGTGTCAACACCCCTTCTGCATCTGCTTCATCCCTGTAAGAATCCCAGAATGCAATCCAGAGGTGTGATCATTTTCAATTTCCAAATAAGATTTAAGGAGTCAAATGAATAAGATTTATTACCCAATCACTTGTACGCGTATGGTACGACGGTACCATAGAATATTGACTTGACAAAAATATTCCTTGAGCAATTTTTCTACTCATGCTAGGATTGCACATTTATATATATTTTACGTGAGCAACTTAGATAGTAACTATCAATTTGCAAAGTAGCACACTGGAAAAATAAAATATATATATATATATATATATATATATATATATATATATATATATATATATATAACCTTAAAAATAAAAAAAAATATATATATATATATATATATATATATCTCAGAAGTACCATTGGAATTTTTTAACAACCTAACTGACCAGAGCGGCAAACACTTGTATAATCTAGCCACCACCGCTAATCAAATTTTAATAACAATATTTACATAAACTATTAATAAAAAGGAATTAAATCTAAAAACCCTAACCCTATGACTAAAAGGACAAGGTTTATTATTTTGTAGTAATAATAACAACTTTAACCTGAAGAAGAAGAAGAGTAAAATTAATTTCTACTTTTAAAGACTTCTCCATCTAGGGCTGTGTACAGGCACTGTGGGTGAGAGAGGAAATGAAGACGGCGAAAGCAAAGGATATGGAGACCGCGGTGAATTCAAGCATCCAAAAGGCAAAGGTGACGTTGGCAATTGAAACTGCGGCTGTTCATGTGCCTGTGGCGCTACCATTCCCGCTGACTGCGAGGGATTTATTCCTTGTTGCTGGGACGGCACGGGAAATTGCTGCTTTGAAGCTGTTTGATTGTTCCATCTAGGTGAAACAAGCGGTGCCAGCGGCGAGAATCCCGAGAACTGCTTGTTAGAATCAACAGCCGAGATCGTGTTCTGGAGATACCGCATGTAAGCAGAAACTGGCGACTCAGCCGCCGCGTGAACCGCCGGGAATGGCGGTAATGGTGAGAGAGGTGTCGTTGACCGTTGGATGAAAGTGTTGGTGGCGGGGGGGTTTGAGGCGGTGGTGAGTGGTTTTTGTTGAGGAGGGGGGATGACGCTGTTTAGCAGAGGAGGAGGGCGGTTGCTAACTTGAACCAAGGGTGGAGGACGAATACGTTGTAAGCGAGTGCTTTGAGGTTTGGGTGGGTGTATAGGTGGAGGGGTAGAGAATCTCTCGTGAGCTGGAGATCCAGTTAGTTTTTGTACCAGGTCACGGAAATCACTCTTGTTTATATTGTAAACAGGAGGTTGCTGCTGCCCCTGCAGATCTTGATTTGGCGGCTGTTGTGATGATGGATGTGGTTGCAGCTGATTTGGCTGATCAAAAGGGTTTTTTTTTATGGTGGAGGTGGCGGTGATGATGGGGGGTTTGGAGATCTTGTGAGAGAGTTTGTTGAGGTGTTTGAGATAGTGATCTCTGTTGTTGATGGTGGTGCTAGTGCTATTAACACTGGTGATTGTAGAATCACCGGAGGATTGACAGCCTCTATCCATTATAGAAGCAAAAACCACTCTCTTTCTTTCTAGATCTAATCCAATGATATGGTGATAAATATTGCTGCAAGGCGAGGTTATTCTCTTCTTCTTTGTGGCGGACTTCAAAAGAGGTGTTTAGACAGAGTAGCAGCAGGATCGCACAGATTAACAGATGACGTAGAAAATTAGTACAAGTGGAGATAGAGAGAGAGAGAGAGAGAGATGTGATGGTGAGTTTATTATGGTTTGGTCTTTGCTTTTTACTGATTGGTTTTTGGAGGCTTAAAAGAAGAGAAAGGACAAGACCCGTATAAGGAGGAAGGCACGCACCTTCTCTCTCTCTCTCTCTGATAAATCACTTAATCTTGGATCTAATCTTATCCTCGGAGGAGTGTTAAATAGTGTGTCTCCGTCAACAATGGTTGTGTTGTTCTCTCCCTTGTCTGTTTCCTTTGGTCAAAACAACCCAATTAATACTCGCTGCGGGACTGTCTCTGGACTTTCCACTCGCACCCACCCAAAATTAAAATTCACCTCGTATTTTCCTTGTTTGTGACTGAGCATCTCCTTGACTGATCCCGTTGCTCCAAGTGATTTGCCTTGCCTTTTCTTTTCTTTCATTCTTCCACAGAGGATGTTGTATTTTATTCTTAAAAATAAAAATAAAGATAATAGCATGATTAATAATATGTTTGCTATGGTGGTTGAATCATCCTTTTGTTATTTTAAAAGAAATTATTTTTTTATATTTTTTTAATCGTTTTAACGTGTAAATATCAAAAATAAATTTTAAAAAATAATATATTTTTTTTTTCCAACCAAAAATAATTTGTACTGTTATACCAAAAACCCTTAAAGAAGCAGCAAATTCAACCGAGGGGACTGGGTTTATTCTTCTTTCTAGTTATTAATGTTTTATCTCTGCCACCTCAGATAATTAATGTATTTGCCATGTTTTACTGGTGTAGTTCATGGTGTATGTTTTTTCCAACGAAACAACGCATTATCTCTCTTGGAATTTTCTATTGCCTGTCAAACTGGCGTTACAGTAGCATTTGAAATGTCCAACAAATTTCAAAATCAGAGTTGGCATCATCCTTGCGTTTAGATATCAAGGCTGCAAAAAGGGTTGGTATATCATCTTTCATCACCAAAACACTCCTTCGTACCAAACTTATGTCCCAAACTTTTATCGAGTGTTTTGAAATTTAGCACACTTAAAAAAATATTAATAAAATAACACAAATAAAAAATTATTTTGGAATTTAGTATATTTAATCAAGTACTAGATATTATTTTCTTGTATCATTAACTTAATTTCTAAAAAAACCACAATTCACACGATTCAAATAACTAACATCAAAACACAATTCATATAACCAACACATATTCTTCAATCATAAGTAACAAAATTAGACCAAGAATTAACATAACATAACATTTTATTAAAATCAAATTAGCAATATATCAATTCATAATTCTCATAACATATAATAACATGTAACTATATATAATAATCGCTACAACTCGTATAAAGGATTAGAGCATTTGTGAACAAGTCTGGAGTATCACCTTAACTCGTCCAACTTGAGGAAGGGTCTGTAATATCCATGTAAGTGTGAGGATAACCAATATCATCTCAATTCATGAATGGATCTGGGACGCTTGTGAACAGGACTTAGATGCTCAATGACGGGCCTGGGATGCTCGTGGACGGATCAACATCCTCAACACTCTCGTGATAAGCAATCTTATTTTTCGTTAATGCCACTTCAAGATGCTTAACCTCTCTAACCTCTTAAATTTCACCACAACATAAATTAAGCGTAATGATGGCCACAATACGCCTCATCTCATCGACACTTTCATATATAGTTGTTGTTGCTTTCCAAGCCTCCCGTATCAAGTAATGAATTTATATACATATATTAAAAATAAATTAATAGTCATCATCCATAAGAAAAATAATCTAGTATTTAATAAATATTGTATATAAAATAATATTGCATACCAATCAATTTTGTCTCGATATCGAGGCACATAATGCATCGAATTGCGAGGACACCTTAGGAAACATAACCAGATAGGTGTAATAAAACGACATGTAATGGATAGATATCATTTCATGTAGGTATCTACATAAATCGTTAGATGTCGCTCCTTAAAAACACAATATCTCCTAGAATCCCAAAGAGCTAGGTAAGATGCATAAATCACCAATCAATTTTCATTATGCTTGCTTTGATGACTAATATTGTGTAGCTTGTTACTGGTATCAACATAATCTGGTATATGCTGAGATAGTCCGAACTATCACATTACCCGATCTAGACAATGCATCTTAGTAATCTTTTCAAATATTGTCATATTTTTTTTTTCAAATCAGGGAAAATCATTTTTAATAATAAAAATAACGGATTTGTGGGTGAAATACATTTTTTATTAATGTATGAGAGATTTTAAAAATAAAATAAAAAATATTCCACAAGAACAGCATTTCTCTAAAATTATTTACAACGTGCAACTTGACGGTGAAAAGTTCAATTATATTAGAGCCCGGTAACATGGATGCTTGGAAATTTCAATGCAAAAAAAAAAAAAATGTTGCACGGTCCAAATCAGTCAGTTACTAATCAAATTGAAGCTAGACAAGGAATTCCAAGTGCGGCTTACGGTTCAAATTTGAAATGTGTTAAATGGGCTGAGTCATTGAAATAACAAAAGAAAATTCAAGCAAGATCTATTATTTAAAAAAATTGACTAAGCTAAACATTTAAAGTAAATTGCAAACTTCAGCGAAAGCACTGCGGTTTTTGCCGCTGCAGCCACGGGCAATTTGTTGATTATTTCCTGCTCTATAGCTGCGTGACTGTATAAGATGATGTTTTGTAAGTCCCTCCTTTGTGGGAGAATGGGCCAACCACACACGCAAAGAAGAAAAAGGAAGGGGGAATTAAACTCAGACCAACAGTTTATTTTATGAAAAATGGTTTTTTTAAAATTATTTTTGTATTTATTTGTTACTATAAAAGGTGGTCAACGAAAAATATTTTCTAGTCAAAGAAAAATTTGGCTTGGTTTCCAGAAAAGTTTTTTTTTTTTGTTTTGAGCGGACAACACTTTCTAAAAATTATGAAAAATTTAGAAATATTATATTATTTGCTGATTATATCAAATTTGGTTCTCAAATTTTTAATTGCTATATATTTTATATAAGATTGTAACATCAAGTTTTGTTAGTCCCTCCTCTATGGGAGAATGGAGCCAACCATACACAAAGGGGCAAAGAAAAAGAAAGGGGGAATTAAACTTATGCCGTTTATTTTATGGAAAGTAATTTTTTAGAAATTATTTTTTAAATTTTTATGCGTTTGTTTATCACTATAAAAGTTGGTCAATGAAAAACACTTTCAATTCAAAAAAATTTTTGCCTTGGTTTCCAGGAAAGTGTTTTCCTTTTGTCTTGAGCGGACAACACTTTTCAAAAATTGTGAAAAATTTAGAAATATTATATTATTTGCTGATTATATCAAATTTGGTCCTCAAACTTTTGATTGTTATATATTTTGTTTTGAATCTTGTTTTTTTTTCAATTTCATCCCCTAAAATTTGATTTAATTTAATTTTTTTTATCAATTTTAATCCTCATTTTTATAATTGTTATTTGCTTTCTCTTAACATTTTTTTAATTGAAATTTTTTATCTATCAAATGCAGTCCTCATTGTTTTGATTGTTATTTATTTTATTTGAAATAATTTATGAAATTATAATTTTTTTTAATTTCATCATCTTTCAACTTTTTTATCTATTATATTTGATATTTATTATTTTAATTGTTATTTATTTTATTTGAGATAATTTATGAAATTATATTTTTTTTACTTTATTCTCATTCAACTTTTTAATTTGTAAGATTTGTTCCTCATTATTTTAATAAACTTGAAAAAATATTAACAATTTATTTTTCAGTTTAATTTTCATGACATAGTCAAATACTGAAAAATATTTTTCAATTTATTTTTCATGATACTACTAAATATTAAAAATAATTTATTTTTCAAAAATTTACTTTTAAAAAAATCAACTTTTCAAAAAAAATTATTTGTCAATAAATAAACGAACTCAGAGTAAACATTTCTAAACTTCTCCTGCCTTTTTTTTTTCAATCATATTCTTTAATTTGATTAATTGTGTTATTTAAGTGGTTGGCAACTGGCATTGATGTAAAGGGTAGACGGTCCTTATCTCGAAGGTGGGAAGACAAATCTCCTCGCGGCTCAGGCTGGAATTTTTGGGCTCTGTCAACGGGCCTCAAGTGTTTTTTTATAAGTGCAGCAACCATAAAATAGTTATTTTCTATCGTGGGAAAATTATAAATTAGATTTCGAATCTATGAGCGCAAGCAATTTGTTTTGTCTTGTTCGTAAAATCAAGCTAAACATGTGGTCCATTATAATTCTGACACGCACACATCCGTTTTAGAGCCTATGGAGACAGATAGGCTGGAAATGTACCCTCCTCGTGAGATGAAAAGGCTGCCTGAAGAAATGATTCATGAACTCCAATATTATACAATATTATAAGATAGTAGCTGTGAGGTTATGCCGGCGTCTTTCTCAGGCAGCATGTGGTTTTTGGAGGGAGGATTTAGTGTTTATTATTTTTGTGTTTTAAAAATATTTTAAAATATTTTAATTTTTTATTTTAAATTAATATTTTTATATTATTTTAATATGTTAATATTAAAAATAATTTTTTAAAAATAAAAAAAAATATTATTTTAATAAATTTTTAAATAAAAAATATTTTAAAAAATATTTGCAGTTACATTCTCAAACATACAAATGAAAGGAGTTAAGAAACACGAGAGAAGACAATAATGTTGCAGCATTTTGATCAATGAAATCAGGAAATGAATCTCAAGCCTAGCGATTTTGACTACTTGGTACCTGACATCTCGGCACTGCATATCCCCTGTATACATTTTGACAGAAAATGAAATCAGGAAAGACCGGGAAATCTCTATTTCTTTTTTTTTTTATCTGTGTGCAAAAGGAGAGAGATCTTATGACTTTGAGTGTCTGTGCTTTGAATAACGGATCGGAAACTGCAGGGAAAGCCATAATACGTAGAGGTTCTTTTCTGAATAGACTATTAAGTTTACTGCTTTCACATGTTATATTGCACCAGTCCCCAACACACTGATACCATTCTTGTTCTTATTTTGTTGCTACACAAATAGCTGCAATATGCAGAAACCCTGGAGACCCACTGGTAAAGATAAAGTTCTTGAGACAAAAATACTTTGCAAATAAAACTATAAAATTGTTATTATTATGAGATTCCTATTGCATCAAAACATTATTCCTAAAATATTTCTAATCAATATTCTATTAAGTCTAGATATTAATTAGAGTCATTGAAACCGGTACATATTATGTTCTTTTCTTTATAAAAAAAACAGTTGTTTTTATAAGTTAAGGTATAAGAGATATCTAGAACTAATATAAAAGTGCTTGTCATAAAACATATACATTGAACTGACCCGCATGAGAATTTCATATGAAGATATCACATATGTTTATGAAAAGGATCACATGACGGTTGTATAAGTGATTCTTAGACTTAAGATCACTAAGTTATCTTCTATTGGGAATATTAAGTTTTGATCCTGTTATACGTTGTCTTAATCAATGGTAATAAATTGACAAATATTGGGTATAACATAAACTATATGAATGTATTTAAGTAATCAAGAGAGGATTTATCACCCTAGGTGAATTAATATTGATTGTAAATCTTTTCACAAGGTGGAATGAGATTTGAAAAGAGTTTCAAATCTTATTCAAATAATGAATGACTATGGTGTTGAGAACAAACTTGATTTGACAAAGTAGGCATGTTACATGCTATAATGTCTAAATTAGAATATTATTGATAAAAGAATAATAATTATATTGATAAACTGATCACTAAAAGGTTAAATCAAATCACTTATGATTTTTCAAATATTATGAGGATCATAACAGGTTGCTAAACATTATACTTTATCTTCAAATATAAATCAATTAATTGTTTAATTTGATAATAAATAAATTAATTTAATCCCATTTTATTTAGGATTATGATTTATATTTGGGCCAACTTATTAGGAAACTTAATGGGCAATACACACAAAAACCATTAGTTAGAAATTAAAATGGAATGATTAATCAAGTGTGACTTGATTGTAGATAAGTTTTAAAAATTGAGGACTAAAGTTTAATTTATATAGGGAATCACAATTCTAGATCTAAAAAAATCAAGTAATGACATGATGGAATAAATTTTTAAAATTTTCCTGAAATAATATGTCATATTATTTAAGAGGAAAATTGATATTTTATCATTTATAGGGTTTTCAGGTTTTCCTATAAATTTATCATGCCTTTTATTTTCAAAATAGTACACAGTACATTACATAACACCTGAAAAACACAAAAGAAAAGAAATAGCACTTAAAGGCATACACAATCCCTATCTTCTAAAAGGGTTTAGGAGATTTCTCACTAGTGGTTGGTATACATTATCGTTAGAGGCCGAACATTTGGACAACCTATGGTTTGTAATAACTCAGCCTTGAAGCAATTATTCAAAGTCGAAAAGAAAATCTGATCTTCATGTAATCTTCATACAAATCCTACACAACCCTATATCTATCTAACAAGATTTTAGAACTCCTTAAAAGTTTTTAAATATACCTTTTCTACTGCATGTATATGTTTTAGAAAACTCAATGTGTGAAAGAAGTGAACGAAGGAGATTTGGTAATGCCCATGTTTACATCACATTATGGATAAAGAAGAGATTACATGTCTTAAAGTTTAAGGCCAACTTACTTTGGCATGCCAAAGGATGGAACAAGCAGGTTCAAGGACACAAAAGGGGAAGTTTTGCACTATTTCTTAAATGTTTCAAGCTTTTTCTCAGTATATTGTGGTGGATGTTGCCCATATCATGAAGATTAGCCCTGTCGTTCTTATCGATAAGGCCTCCCTTCTAAGTTGTAGAGTATTAATGAGTAGTGCACAGAAGTTCAGAAAATGTTAAGAGGCCGCAAGTATACAACAATGTAACTTACCCCCCCTCGTTCTTTGTAGTAATGCATTTTTATTTATGAGTGAAGTGTTTGTTTCCAATCACATACATTTTTATTTGACATTTTACACACACTTACATCTCGTTTGGTATTGCATTTCAAATGAGGTTTGGGCAAATTTTTATTTTTTTGCTTAAAATTAATTTTTATTTTTATATTTTTGGATCATTTTGATATGATGATATCAAAAATAATTTTTTAAAAATAAAAAATATATATTATTTTAATGTATTTCTGAGTGAAAAGTACTTTGAAAAGTAACTGTTACTACAGTCTCAAACACCTTATTAAACTACTTGTTACTTAAATAGTTCTTCTAATGTTACATGCTTAGAATTGAGATTAGTAGCGTTTTGCATCATATTCTTGGGATTTCTTTGCTTATCATCCTAGATTTAATTGTTCTCTTTATTTGTAAAAATGTTTTTCAATCCAAATAGGATTTATTTATATGAGCTAGAAAATATCTAAGATAGAAATTTAAAAGTCAATTTGTTTAAAATTCTTGTCAAATTAATTATATGATGATATAATAGGATGATCTCCATTCATCTATCAAAAAAATAAAGTGGTTAACACATAAATATTTTTAGGGAGCATGTTTTTTCTTTCAATTTTATCCCTAGAAATAAACAGCTAAGTAATTAATCAATCAAGTCACTTATTATTTTGAAAATCCTAAATAAATATAATCTTAAAATTTGAGTTTTTAAAGAATCTTCCTAAAACTTGATGATTAATGATTGATCACATGAAAACTAAATAATATCTATTCAAGAATAATATAAAATTATTTTTAAAATCTCAATTACGAGATGCTCAAAGGTAGAAGTGTTATTGGGTCATCAATGGAAGGGTTAAAACCCAAGTCTGGCCCTTCGGCTGAAAAATATCTAAAAAGTAACCCATCCAACCCTGGCCCAGTCTTGAAGCCCTCACTCATCGGTCCAAGAAAAATATAATGAGCCGAGCCAGCAAGCCAGAGGCTTCCAAAAGTTATCTTAAAGTTAAACTACCGTCAGATGGAAACGTGGCTTACAATGCGTGTAACTCAGCTTCCACCAACTTTTACTTGCACAGTAGTAACACGCAGTAAAACGAAACTACTGGTGAGGTCAGGACAAGTCATAACCTAACCCGAGCGCTGCCTTCTTGATATCACTCTGATTGGCCGCTCGCTCTTGTTGAATCAACTCAACCGCAAAGCTGATCGCTTTTTCCTCTTCTTCCACAAAATGGCGGAAACTGCTGTTGCAACCACCGAAGCCCCAACCCTATCTGAGGTTCCTCATCTATCTCTCACTGTTCAAATGTTTAGTTCGAGTTTCTAAATTTTTAAGCTCGGCCTAAAGTTTTTTTTTTTTTTGCATTTTCGTTATTCGGATCGTTAGTATGTTTTCGTTTCATTTAGAAAATTATTGGCGAAAATGAGGATAATTATGCGTTTTTTTCTTTGACTGGATCTTCTTTTGCTGTAAATCATGAAGGAAAACGTTGATGGTGATATTTTGATTGGTTGATTCTTTTTTTTTCCCCTTTTTTGGGTGGAAGAGTGAGAATCTCGATTTGTAGTTGCTACAGATTGTGCAAAAAACGTTTTGCATAAGAGATGTGCAATTACAGATGTACTGCCGGCTGCTGTTAATTTTTTTCTCTCAATCTGTGTTAATGCTGTCATATTAACTTGCATTTTTGGAAACAAGTTCTGTCTCTGTTTTCCTTTTCTTTTTAAAGCGAATGCTTCTTCAAATGAACCTGTGGCTATATGTTTCAATTACCAAAGGATAAGTATTTGTGGGATCGGGACCCAATAGATTGATGCCTTTCCCTCGCTGTTGTGTTTTGTTATGCCCATTAAACTTGAGCTTGATCAACAGATCAACCCAAGCTTTAACAGTTGAGGGGCACTCTTGTTGGCGTCAAGATAGGCTACTATTTCAGTATAAAATCAGCTGCTGTTTGACCTGTTCATATGCTCTGAACTCAGCTGCAAATTGGTTTGTAAGAGATTGATTTTTTTCACAACATTTACTTGCTATGTCTGCACATTTAGAATTTGACACAAATTTGATTTTGTGCTCACTAACAAACGTTGCCTTTCACCAATGTAAATGTCTTTATTGTTAACCTGCACAAGTGAAAAATTTGAAGTGTGATAAGATTTTAAACCTCCAGCCCTTTGGTCATTTTGCATGTTCAAGAAATTTTTTCTGCATTGGCGTGCTACTAGTATTAACCAACCCATTTGCTCACATGCTATGGCATGCAGCAATATTTATTGAAGGGAGAAGAAGAGAAGACCAATGTGGTTTCAAAACCTGTAGAAGTAAAAGAAGACGAGAAGCCAGCAACTGTTGTTTCTGAGGAAATTGTGGAGAAAGCTGAGGAACCACCAGCACCTGCTGCTGAAGAAAAAACTGAAGATACTCCTGCTGCTGTTGAAGAAAGCACTGAAACTCCCGCTACTGCTGAAAGCAACAGTGAAGATACCCCTGCTGCTGCTGAAGAAACCAATGAAGCTACAGAAGAGAACTCAGGAAAAGAAGCTGCAGAAGAGAAGCGGGAGATTAAGGTAACCATTTATCAAGATATTCTTCGAGGTGGTGGCATAATTGTGTCATTTTCATTCTACTTCCATCTTCATGTTTCCCATATATTCATTTTGTGATGGGATTGCCTTGTTGATGTTTAGATTGAGACAGCACCAGCTGATTACCGATTCCCAACTACAAATCAAACAAGGCACTGCTTTACCAGATACATTGAATATCATCGGTAAGTGAAACCACACCCATGGTTCTTCTTCTTCTACCACCATCTTTTTTTAATCATCGTTCTTCCAAGTTGATGCTGACTCTTTCTTCCAAGATAAAACATTTATTCTTATAATTTTCTCCAGGTGCGTAGCTGCCAAGGGTGAAGATGCTTCAGAGTGTGATAAGTTTGCCAAATATTATCGTTCACTCTGCCCTAGTGAATGGGTATGTATATCTGAGATCTTCAATATACTAAGGAGCATGATATGATTTTTTCTCTCAACAACAGGCTATTCCAAAGCTGTTTAATGCTCTTTAAATGTCGAAGGATGTATACCTGGCATAAAAATCTCTGAAGTTAAGACCTTAGTGTTACGTTGATATATACCATTGTCATGTCATGGGATGTTGAAGAACGAAAAAACCAAGTCCTAAATATAGATCTTAATTTTCAACTTGATAAGCATGCTCATCACCTTTAAGATTGCTGTGATCTCACAACCAAGTCCTCTTCCAAACTCCAGATTTCTTTGTCCAAAGGTGCATTGGAATCCACACAGGTTGGCTCCTGTGTTGATTTGTTTGAGCGTCACCTTTGAATCAACTATTTAGGATGAACTTCTTGAACTCTAAAATCCATGCCAATTGATGTCCCAATTTGTGTGCAAAGCCTCCTAACATCTGTAAGCCAAAAAGAATGCCAAGCAAGAGCTTTATTGAAACAGGCCCTGCACTATAGATGGGGCACCCCCTCTCATCACACAATAAACCGCACACACCTGGCATTCCTGGCTTAACTTTAGGGGCTCCATCAAGGTTCAACTTTACACTTACGATTAGGTTTTCTATCTTTTCTGATGTCAAGATGTCTTGCCCGTTATAGCAGCAAGACTTGCTGAACATCTTTAGCATAAGACAAAATTGCACTTTCCTCATCATTTATAGGTCTGTTATCCTCAAACAGACTTCTATTCCATATTGTCCCTACCAGCCAACAACCAACTCCATAATCGTGACAGTCAAAATCTTCCACAAACCCATACTCAGATTCTGTTGAATTTAGGCTGTAAGCACATCTATAATTGCCACTGCAAATTCTGTTCTGGTTATCCGGGAGCACTATTAGATATTCTTTTAGCAGTGCTTTTTTCATGAGGCATCTTGTTTTAGGCTGCTATGTTTAAGCTTCTCATTTATGCTTGGGCTGCATTCTGATACTAGGTTTTTAGATGATTACTGAGCTAAGTATCATAACCATGAATCATTGCTGCAGATCATAATATTACTTTTTAAGGTTGAATTGGGCATCAATGTTCGTTTCTGTCTCCTGACCTGGCTATATTAATGCTGTGTAAGCCAACTTTTTCTTTGTTATCTGGTGGCAGGTAGAGAGATGGAATGAGCAAAGGTCGAATGGCACGTTTCCAGGCCCCCTGTAGGTGGTTCCTGTTTGAAGACCCCCATGCAGTTTGTTTTTGCTGCTAAATCAAAGTTTCAACCAACAGATGAGTACCTTTAATGAAAAGTGTTTTCTCAGGGAATGCCCTGTTTGAATCAATGAGTTAATAAGAAATTTTGGCTTGTCTTTTAGAACTAGCTCAAGTCTAAACACAAAGAATGTGTTGCTTGTCTTAAGATGAAGCTTATTTTTTTTCCATTTTTTTTTCCTGCGTTAACTGTTGTGTAACAGTTACTCATTACTGTTTAGAACCCAAAAGAATCTTGAATTAGATAATAAGAACATATACTTCGCCTTGATTACTCTCAAGAAAGACTTCCTGCGGAATATCTCTTATCAAGTTTATACATGTTGCTTTGCTGCTGTTTTACGCAGCTTAAAAGTTTGCTATTTACATTGAGCAAAAAATTGCGTAGTGGGATCAGATTCTCATCGATCTGCTACTAGGTGGTTCAAAACGCCACTTTATTTTCCTGCTGATGTGATCTGCGATCGATCATGCATCGGTTCATCTCGCCGGGAACCTTTTTCAGGCTCATGTTAAGCGAAGTTTGAGCTCTAATCATACTTGACTAAAAAGTTAAAATAGCTGCTCTTACATGTTATTTGTGCTATGAGCTAGTTTTGTAATGAAAGAGAAAATAGCCAATTACGGGTAAAGAATGAGAAATTGATGGCCCACTCAAGTTTCAACTGGATACCAACAAAAATCCGATGCCAATTGTGCTCCATGAGGTCAAGGTGAAGGACACCTATTTGGGTCAACAAAAAAACATGTTCTCTCTTAAAACTAATCTATTTTTTACCGAATTACAATCTCACATCCTTTACATGCCAATTATTCAAACAAATCAAACTTCCATTTTTCTTATCCTTTACCGAATTACAATTAATTCTTCAAAACACCTTAACTACACACTCTATAATTCACCTTACCCCTTTAATCTTTACTCTTTTTAAGCAATTTCCTAAGAAAATGAAAAGAAACCCAACTACTTTATTAAATGAACCGGCCGGCCGTTTTCTTACTTAGATCCCGCTAATTTTATCTTCTAAATCATGAAATATTAATTTAATCCTTCATCTTTGTTCAAACCCACCATTCTAAAAATTCAAGATCTTTTTAAGTTTAATTCTTTTAGTTGGGGTTTATATTCTCCTATCCTTTAAAAATTTCATCCCTAAAATTTAAATTTTATACTTGAGTATAGGAAAAGTTCAAAATACTTCATTCTCATCTTCAATTCTCTTTCCCAAGTTTCCTCTTCTACTTGAGTGCTTCTCTATAATACCTTAATTATAAGAATCTTCTTATTTCTTAACTTTTTTTTCGCTTCAATCTAGTATCTTCACAGTTTCACTTCAATTGTCAAGTCCTCTTTAATCTTTAAAGGCACTTGTGGTATCATCCATGAAGGGTCTGTCTCTTTTCTTCTTTCTTTTTGCAGCATTGAAACATGAAATACATCATGAATTTTGGCCAAGTGTGAGGGTAAAACCAACTTATATGCTACTGGTTTAGAGTGTGTTTGTCTACACGATAGCAATTGTGTTTTGAACAAACCACAAAAAAATATTTCGTTAAAGTGTTAACCAACGTTTTTAAAACATGGGACCCACCAAACAATAGCATAGAAACGCAATTTCAGGAGAAGCATCTTGCACTAGCTTCGCCGGCACTGTTCACTTCACAAAAGTGAACAGTAAAAAAATTCAATTTTTTTTAATTATGTTTTATTCGAAAAACTAGTGTTTAACATTATTCAATGACACTACATAAATTAGAAGGAGATCGCATGATGGCGTAGCATTTGCAGAATTTGATCTTAATCCTAATTTTATTCCTAATAATATTTTACCTGATTTTGTTGTACGCTCAAAAAACCATGAAAACTATAGTCCTTGTCAGATGAATTTTGTACGTGATAGAATTGTAGATAGTTTAATGGAACAATAAATTTTTTTTTATATAAAGTATTATTTATTTCATGATATAATAACAATAGTTAAATCTATAATATTTAAATTAAAAACCATCGATATTAATATATATCACCAAATACATTAAATTACTTTTTGTTCAACCTCAATTTCAATCACAATTTTAACCAAACATATATAAATATCAAACTAACATCAACTAAAAATGCTTTTTATAAAACAATTTTTTTCAAATCACAACCACTAAAGCTACCACAATACCAAATACACAATTCTTCTCACCACTTCAAAAGACCCAATATATCTCGACCCTAATTTACCTTTCATACCAAACTACAGCATATACTTCCATTAAGCAACTTTCAAGAATAATTTATCTCTAACATCAAACTCAAGTGGCCTTTATCTATTATATGCATAACTTTTATGTCTATCTTGAGCTACTTTCATTCTTTCCTTAATAATCATTACCTTCTCAGTGGTGATTTGGGTCAACTTTGACCCTATTACCTCTTTATCTCCGATTTCTTCCTAACATAATAGAGTACGACATCTTTGTCCATACAAGGCTTTATAAGGAGTTATTCTTATAATAGTCTGATAACTATTGTTATAGGTGAATTCCAGTAAAGGCAAGTGATTCTCCCAAATGTCCCCAAATTCTAACACACAGGCTCTTAATAAATCTTTCAAAGTCTGAATTGTTCTCTCTAATTGATCATCTGTCTTAGGGTGAAAAACAATGTTCAAACTCAATCTAGTTCCCAGAGCATCCTGAATATTAGGCCAAATATGAGAAGAAAATCAGGGGCCATGATAAAATACAATGGATACAGGCACTCCATGTAATCTGACTACTTTATTCATATACAATCTCACTAACTTATCAACAGGGTCTGTCATATTCTTAGGCAGAAATAAAAGTAATCTTCGTTAGTTTATCCACTATAACCCATATAACATTATTGCCTTTCTTCCCCCTTGAAAATCTAGATACAAAATCCATGATAATGTTTTTCCATTCCCATTCTGGTATTAAAAGCAATTGTAATGGTCCAACTGGTTTTTGATGTTCTGTTTTTACCTATTGACATATTCTATACTTGGCCACATATTCAGCTATCTTCCTCTTTATATTAGGCCACCAATAATAATCCTTAAGATCTCTATGCATTTTGGTACTACCCAGATGTACAAAAAAATTTGATTCATGAGTTTCTTTCAAGATCTTCTCTTTAAGAGTCTTTTCATTAGGTGAATACATCTTTTTTATCCATTGTTACTATTTCATTTTCCAAGATCTGGAAGGGTGTTTCGATTCATGTGTTCACTTTACTCTTTACTTTCTCCACTTTTGTATCTATCTGAGCTTCCAACACTAGATCTCGCAGTATAGAATGTACTTTGAATTATGCTAACAAGGATCCTTCAGGTTTTATTTTCAATTGTGCATTAATCTTCTTTAACTTTACTATCTCTTTTTTGTCCCTAGCCACCATTTCTTCTTCCACTCTCTTTTTCCTTACAACGAAGAGCATCTTCCATCATATTAATGTTTCATATATGGTGATTTATTACACAATCATTATCTTTGACTAATTTTATCCACCATATTTGTCATATTTAACTCTTTCTATGACATTAGATACTTCATGATTTATAAATATTTGAACCTGAGATTCATATAAGTAGTGCCTCCAAACTCTCAAGACAAACACTGTAATGGCCAACTCTAAGTCATGAACAAGATAATTAACCTCATGTTGTTTTAATTGCCTTAAAGCAAAGGCAATCACTCTTCCATACTACATCAAAACACAACCTAATCTCTTCTTTAATGCATCACTATAAACAATGAACCCTTCTGAACCTGAAAAAAGTGTTAACATATGAGCAGTTATGAGTCTTCCTTTAAATTCCTAAAAGCTTTACTCACATTCTCTTGTCCATTCCCACCTTACTTGTTTCCAGGTTAGCCGAGTCAAATGGTTTCTATTGTTAAAAACTCCTTAATAAACCTTCTATAGGAACCAACAAGCTTAAGAAAATTTAGAATTTCTATCACATTTACAGGTATCTCCTACTCCAGCACTACTTCTACCTTCCTCAGATCTACATATATTACTTCTCCTGAGATAACATGTCCCAAAAAGACTACTTTTAACCAAAATTCACACTTGTTAAATTTGGAAAACAATTGTTGATCCCTAAAAATTTTAATACATGTCTCAAATATTACTCGTGTTACTGCTACGAGCAAGAATAGACCAGAATATCATCTATAAAAACCACAACAAATTTGTTCAAGTAAGGTATGAAGACTCTACCAATTAAGTCCATAAATATTTTCAAAGCATTCGTCAACCCAAACGGCATCACAAGAAACTCATAATGTCCACAGTAGGTTTTGAAGGTAGTCTTTGGTAGATCTTGTTCCTTAATCCTCAGTTGGTAGTACTCCAACCTTAGATCTATTTTCGAGAACACCCTTGCTCTTTTCTACTGATCAAATAAATCATTTATTCGGGAAAGTGAGTACTTATTCTTTATTGCCACTCTATTTAATTGTATGTAATCAATACAAAGTTGAAAGGTTCCATTTTTCTTCTTTACAAACAACATTGGAGCACCCCATGATGAGTTACTTGGGCGGATATTCTTTCAGTTGAACCTTTGATTCCACTAGCTCAGCAGGTGTTATTCTATAAGGTGCTTGGGCTATAGGGGTAGTTCCAGACATTATATCTATAGAGACTTCAACCTCTGTTTCAAGGGTAATCCTAGCAACTCATATGGAAACATAATTCCCCAACTACAGTGATATTACTCAATTCTATCTTTGTTCTTTTCTAACCCCATCACATAAGCTAAATATATCATATATCCCTTTCGTTTCTTATCTTCATAATCAAAGTATAACATTTTTTTTTCCCATCAATTCAATTTAATGATACTATTTTAGCAAAATAGTTCATTTACGCTTGATGAGCACCCAATCCAATTTATTCATAAAATGACATCAAAATCATTTAACTCTAATGACAAGAACTCTAACCTCATTTCAAACCCTTCTGTCCTAACTGTTAACCCCTTATATACCTAATAAATATCTAGTGTTTCTCAAACGAGTGTACTAATTATTATCGCTCTTTCCATCTTACCAGGTAACACATTTAATTTTTTTCAACTCTAACAGATATAAACAAATGAGTGGCTTCAAGATCAATTAAAGCATATAGAGAATTCTACTGTAGCATACCTGCCACCACCTCTAGATCAATTCTGACCTCCTCCTGGGTCATGTGATAAACTCTCCCATTGGTCCTCTCTCCATGTCCTCTGGGGGCTTCGAGGGGAAAGGAATGCGGTAGCAAACAAGATGAAGGGAAAGCTAGAGCCATCAGAGCGTTGATTGAGGAAGGTATGGTTTGAATATTTATCATTCTTTCGGTTTTTTGATTGCTTGTATCTGTGTAATGAATGTCCTTTCATTTTCTTCAGGAAAGAATCTGAAAGAAGGACTTGCAACTTTGGAAGAAGACCTGGTTAAACTTACAGATGAGCTTCAGATGGAAGCACAATGTATACCTAACATGACTCATCCACATGCTCCGATTGGAGGGGAAGATAGTTCAACAGTGAGAGCGATGGTATGTAATTCTTTCAACTGCTTCCTTATATTTCATGAGTAAAATGAAACGTAGAACAAAACACAAAGACATGAATTGCTTTTTGCAACTAAAAGACCGAGCAATTGAATTCAGTTACAAGTTTGCCAATTTTTTGTACTTATGATGTTGCATGAGATAATAGCATAATTCATTTGCAAGTATGTTGTTAGAGAAGTGTGCGTGCGTGTGCGCGAGTATTTTGAAGGAGGGGATGATGCTGGACATCTTACAGGTTTAAGTATATTTCCCCTGAGCTCTTATAGGCAGGCACCCCTGACTTGTTGATACTTATGCCTGACAATTAACAGGTTTACTCTATCAAGGATAGTGATCAATGCCTCATTGGCACTGCAGAGATTCCTGTGGGAGGAATTCACATGGATGCTATCCTTGCTGAGTCACTGTTGCCATTGAAGTATGTGGCATTTTCCCATTGCTTCCGTACAGAGGCTGGTGCTGCAGACACAGCAACAAGGTATATTATCTGGCTTTATTCATTTGTGTGACAGTTGTCTGATACTCTGACCTAGATGCAACGTGTCTCATATCAATACTCCATTCTTCATGGTGGGGTTCCTCTATTCAGGAATATCAGTGTTCATATTCAACTCTCATGTCTTGGCTAATTGTCAAATCATATATTCATGGCCTTGCTACTTTTGTTTCATTATTGTTGATAACAGCAATCCAGTATTAAGTACTGTTTAGTTTCCTTACAAAAAGAAAAATCCAATGATCATGCATCTCCTTTACACTGTCCACCTGCAGTTTGTTGCTGGCCCCGCTTTTTCAAACACCACTCCTCTCCTTGTAGTTATATGCTGGCTTGGTGAATTGCCAGGCTGCCAAATTTATTCAAGGCCTTGATAGTTTCTACTTGGTTGAATCTTCATGCCTTTTTATTAAAAGCACGAGAGATATGAAATAGACGTAGTTGGGCAGCAGAAGGTGCGTTGAATGTAACCATTATTGGCGATGACATTCGTCTTCATCAAGCCATTAATTTTCAACAAGCAGCAAGCACAAGGCTACAGAATGGCAGAGCTTGGAGTTGACACCAAGCCTGGCTTTCATCCATGTAGCTTGGAGGAAGAATTACAACATCAGAGGTTGGTAAATGAAGAAAGAAGAATTACAACTTAAGGTGTTGATAATTGGAGGCATTCTCTAAATTGAGTTTTTATATTGTAGCGCCATATCTTGATTTGTTTATACCACAAACCACATTATAGCGAGTACCCGCGTGGCGTGGGACAACGAGGAGAATCGCAAACTAGAAACATGGATGTAGTGTTCCAAGCAGCTGAAATCACAAAGTCATTTCATGGTTTGAATCAAGTGGGAAGCTTGAAAACATCACTGCTTACAAAATTGTGAGAAACATAAATAATTGCGCGTGGTGGAACAGTTGATGGCTCCTTGAAAATGCAAATCGTCTGCGCTATAACTTGAGTTTGCTCAACTCAATCTTTCGGACAGGATATGTATATGCTTCATAATTGATTTGTTGGCCCATGGAACTTAATTTGGTGAGAGTAGTTATCAGATCGACCTGCAAGAAAATCAATTCCAAGACCGTAAGTAGAACAGATCTAGAGGCAACATAAATTTGGAAATGCGAGGATTTAACGGTACATAATAGCATCAAATTCCCTCTGCTTCTCCATAGCAAGAAACTACATCGCATAATTTCAAATAAGGCAGGTTCAATTGATTGGGATCCTTGTTGAGAATTATCAACTGACCTCATAATCTGTCTGAGACACTGTTTCTCGGCTACGTTGGTACTTCTGAACCCATGGTGTGACATCTGGATCAGTTGCCAGTAAGGCCTCTGTTGCTGCTTGATCAGGACCCAAGAACGCAGACATAACAGCTAGCTGCCAGGGAAGGAACAGGATTGGATCAGCGACCATCTATAGGAGTCTTTCCAAAGTGGAATTTCCTGTCTTTTTAGAGCTCGTGATCCTTAATATATTTGTTGAAAGCATACCTGGCGGGGACCAAAGCCAATAGATGAGAACTTGTCTTTCATTTCTTGGACCGTGGCTTTCTCCCACTGAGGAACCCTCCCTTCTGGATCTGGCTCTTGGGAATCTGTCCTTCCGAATTGTCTATCAAACAATCCCCACTACAAGAACAACAACAATTGTTGGGATTAATTGCTTATCACTATAACTTGCTTTTATTGATAATAGACACACACTAGAATCGAAGCACTAAGACTAATTCCCCGAAAAAACACAGAACAACAAACCCTTTTGTAGGTCGGATGATAGGAAAAATGATGAAATATCTACTTCTATCTGTATGTATTTACTTGAACTCATTTGAGCATAATTGCAGTCATCGTAATGTTCCTTTTTACACAAGGATCTTCCTAACCTTTCTGCAAAAGTATCTTTACATATGAGGAATTCTCTGATTTAACTCTTATGTAGCCACTGTTTTAGACCTTGACTTTAATAATAAGGCTGGTTCAGAGGTAGAGTTGCCAATATTTTATATATCCTGGTGCAAATTAAAACCGTCCACAACACAGCCAAATTAGAAACACTAACCTGTCCACTGGATCCATATGCGGAGTACAATATGCTCCCTTTCTGTTCATTACCACCACACTTGCGGATGGCAGAAGCCAGAAATGTAGCCTTAACAGCACTTTGTCCTGCAGAGAACAAACAAAATTGAGTCAGGGACATTGGTCTTCTCTCTGTTGATGAATTAAATTCTGTTCATCTGTACATAAACTAGGTCATACAATAAGGCCATAGTATGCAGCACGGCATAAATTTGGGATTATTAATGTGTATAACCTGCATACGGGATAAGATCTGCAAAAGAGATGGGTCCACCCTTGGAATATGAATCTATCTCCTCCTTCGCTTCCTCTATTAAATTCAACGCGGCAGAAAGTCCCTTATTTTCAGGTCTGCTTATCTCTGAACTTCAAGTGGGAAAAAAGGAGAAGAAAATTAAGACAACATTCAGGCAAGGAGCTAAGTTATTGCTTCAAAAAGCAAAAGGGACTTCAATCAAGAAGCAGGGATTACTTCAGACAATAATTTACAATTCTACAACCTAAGCAGGTGTTCTAATTTACTTAAGCATCCAAAAACCAGGAACAGCGAACATCACAGATCGTGATATAAGCGTACTTGCAGGATGCTTCACAAAGAACCTGTAGGAGGTTCTATTTGCTCATTCCTCAGTGAATAATCATAATCAATTGGGAGTTGATGCTTGCAGTGCGTATGCAAATGTCTGAGACCCAGTTTCTCTACATGCTAGAGGAAGAGGAAAGTGTAAACTTCCACACATTGATAAATCAGTGTACAAACTCATAAAAGATGATAACTTCATAACTGAAATACCTGAATCGTATGGATCCATTTGGGCCCCCAGATTTTGTAGTCTGCAAACTTAATCAGGAATTAATCAGAGCATTTCTTTCGACTTTTACCTTTAGTTAAGGACTTCCATAGCAATCATATAGGAATTCAACAGGTGAAGGAATTTGTCTGACCTTATCATAAGTAATAGCATCATTCAGAGCCAGAGTTAGAATGTATGGTACAAGTTCAGGTTTGCCCTGAAACAAATATCAACAGAATAGTGATCAAAACACCATCAAAGCACGATGTAGATATTTCTATCCATTTTATGGAACTGCAGAACAACTACTTGATAAAAAGAAAGAATAAAGGCAAGGTTGTGTGGTTCACCTTTATAGCTGCGGAAAGGGTCTGCCTTATGCTGGCTGTGAGAAAGAAGATGCAACATCAACTGAGCAAACTGTAGCTGATTTGAGCATGCTTGGAAATGTTGAGATTAGGGAACTCACACTGAAACTCAGAACGCTGCCTGCGTTGGATCAAATCAGCAGCACTAGCCATTTCAACAAATGATCCTGAGCTTGCTAGCAATTCCTAAGTTTACAGCAAAACAGGTTAGAAACTTATCACCACATCATTCTACATTATGGATTTCCAATATATAAAGGATGCGTCAAAATACAACCATTAACATCAACATTCCACAAATCAAAATGAGATAATATTATAACTGAAATATTTCAGATATCACCTTTTTATTTATATTTTTTTCTGAGTGGGAAAAAAAAGGCAATTAAATTGTATATCTCATAAATCAACAATGTTTCGAATGTAGGATTAGTGTCATCTGACCATGTATACCAAAACAACACACTAATGTATCTCCTTTGGAATAGAATCAAGAAGTGGATGGTCAAGTTTGCATAGAATGTGAATGCCAAATCCTTGAGCAATGAAAGGGAAGTGTTATTTCTCTCTTACCATGCCAACAGTAGCACCAAAGCATTTCAAAACTTCTCTTCGCCGTAGAACATTCTCACCAGGGACATCAGTGTCCATTTTATGACAACGAATAGCGACCTGATCAATATTTAGCCAAAAGGCAAAAGAGAGAAAAATAAATCATTCCATTTTCTGTAGCATTCCCAGCCAAGACGAAACTGAAGCAACATTTCAAGAGAACTTACAGCATGAGAAGGACATCTAATGGTAGGAGTAGTAGAGATGGTTAAAGAAGGGACACTAACCAAAGAGGGGAGGGTTGATAGGAAAGAAGCACCCATAGTTGCCTCCACAGTGTAACCTCTGTGCTTTCGAGCTTCTAAAAGACAAACAGAAGGCTCTTCCGTTTCGTGGAGAGAGGTAACAAGATTATGTGTGCCTACGTGGCTATACCTATACATGTGGAGTGGGCATGAGTGTTCGTGAGGAGATATGTGGATATCCTATCTTCTTTTCATTGGTTACCGACCCGGTTCGCCGACCCATTTTCTTTCTTTGTTTTTTTTTTTTTTTTTTAAGTAGAAAGAGTGACAGCCTGCATATGCCGTCGCTCTCTTCCTTCATTTGTAGGGTAATTATTTAGTACTTTAGGAGTCCAAAGATCATTTTCGTTGTTCGGTTTACCATGCAAGGATAAAGATTATTGCAAAAGAATGAGGAGAGGTGGACGACAATCGGGAGAAAGGAGAAGTAATTGTTTTCACTTTTATTGCATTGAATGACGATGAATCGAATACATGCATCGAAGAAAAGGATGTTAATCTAGAGATCCAATGATAATCGTATTCCTAACTTCCTTCTAATCTGACTATTTAAATTGTCCTCTTGAAAAATGAAAATTGCTTTTGGTTGATGGAATGAAAGGCCCCTTCTCTTCCCAACATAATCTGTGCCTGCACTGGCACCGAATAGCAGCAGCGTCCATTTGCTCTGTATCTTCATGCATGCCTCCACCCACCTAAACTCGAGATATACACAATCCGCATACCTAACCCTGATTCTGGCACAGCCGGCTTGTAGTATCAATGGATAGTGAATGATTAAATTTGCCACTATCCTCCCGCACTTGGATCTTGAAGAGAATTGTTCTTCAGCATCTAAACTAACTCCTTATGATAGAGGTGTTCAGATTCTGGGATTGCCCCTGACATAAACAATCTGGTAAAGGATTTACATAAAAAGCTTCTTCTGAACGAAACCTATCCGTGCCCTTTGTTCCAGAAATGGGGCCTTTCCTCTTCCTTGGGGAGCCTTGCCTATGCAACCAACATGAGAAACAAAATTTAAATTAGTGGATTCTATTTTCAAATCGTTATAGAATGCTGACCCGTCAAGAAAATGGCCATGGAAGATAACCTCAAAATCTCACAAAACGAGCAGTAGTTTCCCAGTGCCACCCAATTGTGGCTGCACAATATTAACTATACCTCACCTCTTCTCCCAGAAAAGCAGTGCCCATGGGCAACTCAGCTGTTGAAGACGTTTTTGGGTATTAATTGTGATTATAATGATTAAGAATACATACCGTTTTCTGTGGCTTTCAATGACATGGTCTGATAAATATTTGCCTTCTTTCAGTTTTCCCTGCTCAATTTTATCAAACAGACGAACAAGTGCTTTCCTAAGGGACAAAAAAAGAAAATGCTCAGAGCAAAGAAATTGATCAAAATAAGCTAAAATATATATAAGAATATCCCATACCTGTCCGGGGAAATTGTTCTTCTATGTCCAAGAAAGCGACGATGACCTTCGACTGCCCTTGCCATGTTTCCAGAGTATGTCGGCATGAATACATCACTTTCAACAGATACAATATAGTCAAGTGCAGCCAGCTGAGACAAGTGATTGGTAAATGGTTCAAGCTCCTCAAAAGATGCCAACGTTTCCTGCAAGATGTTTAAAGGACATGCTAGTCATAGAGCAACACACTTAAAAAATTAGCAGCTCTCACTCATCCCGGCCCAACTTCCCACACTGTGATTGACAACATAAAGGCACATAGAAAGAGAAGGAAGGTGATTTGTCAATTTTCCAGACTTGGATACAACTTGATTACAAACACAATTCCAAAAATTACTTGTTATATGATGAATGGGTTAAAAGTATTATACAGGGCATCCCCTTGTAATCTGCCTTCTAAAATAAACTACTATTTTGATTATCCACAAAAAACAATGAACACAAAAACAGCATACAAAATGCACAAGGCATCGTCAATGTGAGCAATTGCACTCATCATTAGTTGTGTAGATGGACTAGGGTGTATCCTTAGATGTGAGGAGTGAATTATTTTATTTTTTTTCAATCTTATGGTTTTCCTGAAGTATAAAATTTTGCATTGCTCTCACAGCAAGGCCTTTGAAAAGACATTTATCTATAGGTTAACAAAACTAACAATAACAACAATTAACTTATACAGAGAAAACATGGAAAAGTTATAAAGTAAAGCCAAAACACGAACCTTGCGCATCAACATAGGATATCGGGATTGTAGATCACCCATATGTGAATCACCTCCATATATCTCTCCTGCGGCAATGTAGATAGGGGTATTTGATGGGTAACCAAGAGCAGATAGAAATATTGCAGCCTCCTTTGGAGTTAAGGGGCAAAAACCCTTGGATCTCTGCTCCCTGGGATCAATATCCTTCACTTTCCAGTTATCATTTGCGTCTCTTCATGTCACATAAAATACATAAGAAAAAAAGCCCGAACATTGAATTGAATTCATTATCACATAAGCAGCAAAATTACCGTATCATTTTTAGTTCATTTGCTTCAGCAGGAGACAAATCATGTGTACATCCACTGAAGGCAAGCATGTCCTTCTCATATCGTAAGTGTAGGGAAATATAAGGACCATATGACCTCATGCGGTCCACCAACAACTACAATGCCAATGTGACTTGAAATCATATCATTGCACATATAAGAAATCAACAAGAGCAAAAATATCTAGCTATTTTCACCTTTCCCATTGCTTCAATTTGAGGTGCAAAACGGAGGGCTTCATAACAGGCACGGCAACGCAGCTTCTGAATATCAGGAGGGAGATTGTTATTTGCTAGGCGAGAGTCAGTCTTGGCAGCCCGAATAACCTGTGAAAACAAATTTATGTTAGGAAGATTGTGATAGAATTTCAATAATAAATGAGAGTAAAACCAGCAGATTGCAATCATAAATACCAAGTGAAACTTCCAATTGATATACCTTATAATCAGCCCACATGCTTGCTATCTCTTCCTGGTAGTAGTCCATACCAGACCAGCTTTTAAAATATTTAACTGCTTTCATAGAACTACCTATTTCCTTGGGAAGCTTTTTTATGACTTTCACATCATTAGCTAGAGCATTGATAAAATGATCTTCATCAAAGACATCTGAAAAGTTGCTGCAAAAAAAGAACAACGTACAAAGAAAGAAAGAGCTATGGCATCATGACATGAAAGGGCCCAACAACTTGAAATTTTCACTGATCTAAAATTACCTGGAATCTTGCCAATATGACTTTTTATCTAGTTTTGGAACAACAAGAGTGGCATTTATGATATGTGCAATAGCTACCATATCACATATCTGCAATTCAAGAAAGACTGTGTTTCTCAACCCCAGTACAAAAACCCAAGAACCAATAAAAAAAAAAACACAAATTATTGTTGCCTTAATAAATTGTACCATAGAGCACAGCACAACTACATACATCTTCCAGGATAACATAGAAACAGAATAAGAATTTGGGAAGCCTAACAAACAGCGTAGTGTAATAAAATTTCAGAATTTCAAACACAGCCATTTTGATTGACAAACTTAAGTAGTCATGGATATCGACACTGTAAATTTTTATAAAAGATAGACGGTAGATAAGTACCCCAGCTCGCATCTGGTTGAGCCCTCCATTTGTATGAGCTAGAAGGTAACCTCTCGACTCTGAAGGAGCTGAGAAACAGTAGGTAAAGCAGAACTAAGCAAACAGGAAAAAGTTTTTAAAAGAAGCAAATCAATATGAAATTAAAGCCAAACTTACAAGTATAGTTAGGACTAGGTTGAGTACAAGGCAAATAATTGCGATTTGGTGGAGGCTGCCATAGTTTGGTACAGTTGGGGTTCCGATCAGAACACTGTCAAGTCTAAAGGAGTGAAAACATGAAAGATGCATGACTGACTGCTTAGAATAAAGAAAAACATAAACACTTATGACGCTCAATCCACAGCTACACACAGACTAATCCCAAATTGTTTCCTCACAATACTTTTCATTTCTGTTAAATTTCATCAATGAATCAGAATTACAAAAAAAAAAAAAAGTGCTTGAATTGGAAAATATATGGAATGAATTGCATGTAATAAGACCTGGTGGGATGAGAGAGGGCCTTTGTATACATTGGGAGGAGTGATCTCACTTGTCCAGCTCTGTTCTTGCTCTTTGCCCAATATCTTGTCTCTGATTTCAATTTGCTACAGATAATATTTTTTTTTATTGTTAAAAAAAAATAGTATGAACTAAAATCCCACCAATTATTGTTCCAAAAAAGAAAAAAATAAAAATACGGCAGTTAGTACAAAAATAGGCAGAATCCCAAGAATTAGAAGGCTAAGATATCTATCTTCCAAGCACATTAGGCCACAGTTAACGGATTTCGAAAAAGAAGTAACAGAAACTTTAGAAAGTAGAAGAAACCCTAATTCTAACACTAAAAAGGGCAAAAAGAAAATCAGGTGAGTGTGGAATTACTTACGGGATGAGGAAGCCTGTAAGGATCAGGGAGTTTAGAGTAAGGAGGGAAAACATGTAAGTGTACGGAGAGGAGGGCCATCATCGCTATCGTGCATATGGCGCATGATAGCATCTTCCTCATCAAACCCACGGTCTTCCATCTTCGCTTCTGCATCATCTCCTTCGCTACTTTTTCTTTCTTGGTGTTTATTTCCAGTCTCTCTTTCCCTATCTATCGCTGCTTTTTTTTCTAAGAGTTAGAAAAGAAGAAGAAGAAGAAGAGGTTAATGAAGGAGCAATGGGTATCAATGGCCATTAAAAAGAAAAGAAGAAAGAAAGATCAATGAAAGAAGGAAAGGTAAAGGAGAGCTTGTGTCTGTGTGTAGCAGTCGGCTGTGGTAGTAAAGTAAGGAGGGGGGGTTCTTTGCTTGGGGAATATCTTTTTTTTTTTTGCGCTGTCAGTGGAGACAGATTGGATTGGATCCTTTATGATGGAATTAAAAATTATGTTTAATATTATAATATTATGTTAAGGTTATTTTTTAAAATATTTTTTTATTTAAAAATAGATTAAAATAATTTTTTAATTTTTAACATCTATTTTTAAAATCAGTATATTAAAAAAATAAAAAAAAATCAAACTTTTTTAAACAACACTTTTAAAAATTAAAAACAAAAATGCTTTTAAAAATTAAAAACAAAAATGCGCTAAAATTATTTAACTGTTTATCTTTCTTCCCATTAAAAAAAAAAAAAAAGAAGAAGAAGCAGAAGAAGAAGCTTCTCTTTTCACAGACAAGTTAAAATCACCGTTATGATGGTTGTGTGAAAAAAAAAAAGGAAGTTAATTATAATACTCTTTCATCTAAATGAAAAAAGAAAAGAAATATATGAATTTTTTATTATTATTATTTTTAATTACAATTAATTTTGTTTGGTCATTATGTAAATGTAAAGATGTCTGATTTCCATTTATTTGTTTCGCCCAAACCAACAAAAAGCTGTATAATTCGGGTTGGGTGGATCGAATTGTGGATCTCAAGAAGAGTTGCATTGAATGAAAGAGGACGGCAATTGGCATGCATGTGCCCATCATTTTCTAAAGTCACTGCTTGCATTCACACTCGATGCAGCTACCTCTTCACTTGGATCTTAACTTTCCCTTCTAATAAGGTTGAGAAAAAACTCGAAAAACTTATTAGGCTGATAAAACCAAGAACAAATATTTAGAAAAATTGAATGAGGAATAAAAATCAATGAAAAAATAAATAGAAATAGTTAGAAATAGTCGAATAAACTTATTTCGGCATAGTTTTCCTAATTTAATCTATTTCAAGTTATTGACAATATCAACATCAGTCTTTTATTTTACTATAAAATTTCTCAATTAACAATATTTCATTTTCTCTAACGTATTAATTCAAATAATAATTATGTTAACTAAAATAAAAAAAAAGACAATTATCTTAACAATTATACACAAAATCATAGATTATAAATTTAATATACTTTCTTCAATCATATTTAATCTTTGAAGTATTATTATTAAACAAATGATATTAACTATATATATATATATATATATATATATATATATATATATATATATATATATATATATCACAATCATAATTAGAAAATAATTACAAAACAGAGTACAAGTTAAATAAGCTAGTCCATTTAAGTTCATACATATACAATAAAATAATCTTTAAAATATGTAGGAGGTAATATTATCATTATTATTAATTTACATGTCCAAAAGATCTACTAATAATAGGAGTAGAGTCTAAGGCTGCTATGATGCGTGATATTAAGATGAACCTACAAAATAATTTAAAAGATAACCATGGTTAATTAGAGCATTTATATATATATGCTCTAATTACTAGTCACAAATCAATTACTAGTCACAAAGAAATTTCAAAATTTACTACCCATCTGGCAATTACTAGTCACAAATCAATAATCTAAAATCTAAAATTGTCCACACCATAGAGCGTCAGTTCCAAACCAGTACAACTAGACCACCAACCACCTATTCATAGGGCACCAGTTCCATACCAGGATAAATGGTCCACCAATTGCTCATTCATAGAATAAATTATCATAGAAAAATCTATCAGTATGACACATAAAATTTCATTGATCGAGGAGATAATTTAAATATTTAAATTTTTTAAAAAAAATATTGAAGGTATTAAGCACCTACTTGGTGTTTGCGTCCTATTAGTTGAACATATCTGCTGAGTGGTTCCTATAGCCTCGTCAACTCCTGCATGTTTATTTCGTTACTAATTAAATTATTACATCAATAACGTCACCACATCACCAATTTTATTATATATCAATAAAATCAACTTGTCATCAATTTAATTATTTCGTCAACACCACCACCACAAAATTACTTTAATTATCAAACCAACAATAACAACTCATTATTAATTTAATTACTTTATCAACACATTACCACATAATTCATTTAATTATCAAACAATAATATTAATTCATCACTAATATTTACCACATAACTCATTTATTTATCAATCAACAATATCAATTTATCACTATTATAATTTCTTCATCATCAATATTACCACATAATTCATTTAATTATCAATTAACAATATCAACTCATCACTAATATAATTTCTTCATCATCAACGTTACTACATAACTCATTTAATTATCAATCAACAATATCAACTCATCACTAATATAATTTCTTTATCAATTAATTATCAATCAACAATATCAACTCATCACTAATATAATTTCTTCATCATCAACATTACAACATAACTCATTTAATTATCAATTATTGATTCAACATTTTCAATCATTTTTTTCTAGGCCGAAACCCCTTCTCAAAAAAGAACAAATAATTTTTCTTCAATTTCACAAATTGAAACATTATCCACTATTATTTCATTTATTTAAACATTAATTCATTACAATTTCATAGATTAACACATTCAACCTCACAACTCATACCATAACTACACACTAATACAATTAAATGAAATCTTAACACACTAAATACATCAATTTAATTGAGAGGAAATGATTTGTTACCTTTTAACTCAAAGAAATAAGAAATGGGAAGCTTGAAATTACCATAAAAATTTCTTTCCTCCTCCCCCCTTATTTTCCTCTCAATGCCACCCCTTTTAAGGAAAAATCTCTTGTTCCCCTTTTGAGATTTTCTTGTTCAAACCCTTCCTAGTATACTTTAATCACTAGTTCTATCTTCTTCTTTTTTTGTGAATTGTTTTGGATGAACTTTAATAATTTTTCACTCAATTTCTTCTCTCTCTCAAGCCCTAACATGACTAATTTCCCACTCCGCACTTGTTTATATATTTACAAGTTTTCTCTCTCTTTTCATCTAAGGACTTCCTTGTTTTGTTTTAAAATCACTTGACCCAAAAGTTTGACTTACTCAATTTCACCCTTATCCAACATTAATCTCATTAGATAATAATTTCTACTCCATTAATTTCTATTATTTGTATTATTATTATTTATTTAATTATTCATCCCCTTTTTTTAAAAAAATGTAAATTAAAATACAAGAATTTTCCTGGGAGTTATAATGTAGTCATTAATGCAATAACAAATCATTAGGGAAACAATAGATTTAATTTACTATTTTTGTATTTTTCTATTATTGTTGATTTTCTTGTCATGCATACGAACACATATAATGATATTTAGCAAGCTTGATATGTGAAGCATAAGCAATGAATGATTAGAATGGTTGAAGATATCACCCTAGCTTAGAACATGTATGGTATTGTCTGTATAATTTCTATGGAAACCTTTTGTTTTTGAAATAGGCTTTTTACATTAATTAAAAGGCTTTTAAAAATCCATAAAAAGTCATAAAAAGAACCCGATAAAAATATCTTTTTTTTTTACAAAATAAATTTAATTGAGTTGAACAAAACTGATTAATTTGAACTAGTTTTCGACTCGGTGTGATTCTGAATCTAAAAAAATGATTTGATAATTTTTTTTAAAAAAAACCAAATCTTATTCTTTGTTAATTTTAACCCTCCATATCCTTGTAAAAAAAATTCAAGCACGCATAGGTACACTTAAGTCTTGATTGGAGCATTTTATAACCTCTCCTGAATTGACGTGCACATTTCATTTATGAAAAACAATTAACGATATGCTAGTAACAAAAGTAACATATTTTTAATTGAATATATTTTCTCGTAACTCAATTTTTACCCACACATTTTTTAATGTCGAGAAATGATAATAAAAAAGGATTGGTGAATGAAAATGATGAAAAAAAGAAAAGGAGAGATCAAATTTTAGAGAACCAATTAATATAATAAAGGAAGAAAATAAAAAAAATTGATTTTGAACTTAATGATAATATTTTTTTTTTTTGGATTCGAGAAAACCCCACTTCCCGGAAAACGCACTTTGTGGGCCCAGGTAAGTGAGTAAAACCCCGGCTGTCCCAGGCTCTTACAAGAGGTGCACGCCCTGACTCGAACTCGAGACCTGCTGTGCAGATCTCAAGCCCTTTGCCACCACGCTACGCCCCTTGGGGACTTAATGATAATATTTGATTGTGATTAAAATGAAAATTGAGAGATTTTTAGCTTAACGGTATTATTTGATTGCAATTAATGATGGAAATAAAGAGATTTAGTCCGGCCTCATGATGAAGAAATCTGCATTTTAATAAAATTCACAAAAGTTTAGGATTTTCATAAATAAAAATATAATAAGAAATGTTAAGAAACAATAGTTATGGAAAAGGAGAAATTCTACACATTTAAAGTGTTATTTTCATTAAAAAAATATTATATTTTTCACTTCGTTTTTAGTTTTTTCTTAATAAAATACAACAACATAAATAAAAAAAAAGATTTTATCGAGTTTTTTATGATCTGATTATTATTTTTTTATTTTGTCTCTGTATTTTAAAAATCACTTATTAAATTTTAAACTTAATAACTTTATAATACTTCATATTTTCTAATTTAGCGCAAAGAAAGAATGGATAAAAAATACGTAGGATTATTTACATATTTCCCAATGACTAAGAGGGTGTTTGGGAGTGTGGTTGCTGTTGCTTTTCAAAGTGCTTTTCATTCAGAAAAGTGTGCTAATAATATTTTTTTATTTTTTAAAAATTATTTTTGAGATCAGCACATTAAAATGATTTGAAAACATCAAAAACATATTACTTTAAAGCAAAAAAAAAAAAAATTCAAATTTTTTCGGAAGCGCTTTTGAAAAGCACTCCCAAACAGCCTCTAAATAGCGAATCAAACTAATGGAATGATGACATGTCCAAACAAGAAAATGGGGCATGCCATGTGAAAAAGGGCCTTGGAATGTCAGGCGACCCCAAAAACAAATGGATGAATTACAATGGATTTTGCAAGAAACAAATGTTAGCTACATACACTGTCACCATCCGGGAAAATCTAAGCAATTATACGTAGCTGATAAAGTTAAATTTACACTCGGGAGAAGACAAGATAATATAACAACATCTCTTGGGAGTTTGTGCTTGAACAAATGCCACTAAGGTCTCGTGACATCCGGCCTCCTCTTTTCTTGTCACAACTTTGTCACAGCCTTCTTGCTCGTGGCACCGCTGCCGGGATCCTCTCCTCACACCACCGAATTCAGTAGTGTGCCCACAAGATTTCTAGTATATTTAGCTAGCGTTGGTAGTTTTTTTTATTTTAAGTTAAATTTTTATATTTTTAAAAATAGTTATTGGGCTTAAACTCTTTTAGTTGCATAGGATTTGCTTAAGCTATTTTTTAAAATTCAAGTGCCACTTGTCAAAGTAAATGGATTAAAACTACTTTTATTTGTTAAAAATAAATAATACTACTTATGACGTGTTTAGTGGTTTTGGTTTAATTTGATGATGATATTATTATAGTTACCGCTTTTTTTATGTGTCACACGTGGCAAGAGATCCCCTCTAGGTTATTTAATATAAATTATCTGCACAACGAAGATCAAGTGGGTCCATTGTCATTCACGTTGTCGGGAAAACTATTGTCAGCAAGAAAAGAACAAGTCACGAGCGGATCGCCAGCAAAAACGAGGGAGGAGGACAAGACCTTTATTAGCCTTGAAGTTGAAGGAGATGAATTTTGGTCGCATGCGGGGGCCAATCGATAAAGCTTTGCAGATGATTAAGCCCAATCCAGTCCTTTTTACTCTTTTTTTTTTTTTTTTTCTATCTCTGACTTGTATATAATAGAAATAATACCATAATTGTTTCCATGTTATTGTTTCCACCTCCACCACACACACAAAAACAACAATTGTTTTTACCTCTTTTTTATTCGAAAATATCAAAAAATTACATTCAATAAAGGCTCCAAAGAAATAAATTAAAAAATCATCTTGCATAAAAAATAAATCTTGAAACCCAATTTACCTATCCCGATAAAATAAAGATTAAAGCCACCTTAATGACACCTCTTCTTATTTAAAATATAGAAAACACCAAGTTTGGTTGGTGTTCATGAAATAAATCTAACAAATTAAAGTTTTGAATCAAAATGTATATTTATCAAACTAAAGGGATGAAAATAGCATTTGACAAAAATATGAAGGCATGATTTAAGGAAAAAATGTGCCTTTTTTTTTTCTCAGTTTCATTTGAAGTCTCTCTATTCTTAATTATCAACAAAAAATGAAATCAATTTTTTTTTAACAAAATCGAACATCAACTTAATATCGAGATATTTTTTCAACATCACAAAAACCCTATATTAAGTAAATCGAATCAAACTATCAAGCTCAAACTCAATGTAAAAGAATCAAATTAAAAATAAAAAGATTATATGTGACGCGAAGCTCTGATATCAAATGACGCAAATGAAGCAATACACGAAAGACATCAAGCACAATAACATAGAATAATGATGAAAAAGGATCACATAAAACTCTAATTTAAAATTTTATTAGTAAATATTTTCTGTTCAGGTAGATGATGCGAACATCATGATTACATAATTATGCAACACACAAGAAGATTGACAATGAATCCTGAAAAGTTGAAACTAGTCTGATAAGAGTGAGATACAATGAAAACCTATCCTAAGACACCAACACTATTGGAATAAGAACCTGAACTCTACAAATTTCAATTCGCGAACGAGAAGTATAAGAAAGACGCTAAAAAGCTAATTATTCTTTGATAAGTCAATTTAGTTTGTTAGAGAACAAAAGAATGCGAGAAATCCTCTCAATACTCAAGAACAATAGTTCGACAACAATATTAATCATAAACTGAATAAAAAATGTCTTACGAGGAGTTTCTATACTCCAAACAAAAGTACTACAATGAATTTATCTAGTGAGCTGAATTAAATTCACTTACAAAATTGACCTAAAATAAATGATTAAAGTTGAAATCCTAAATAAACAATTAAAGCCCAAATAAGCCTTAGGTTGTAGCTAAAAACAATTAAAATCAAATATAAATTAAGCCCAAACAAGCATTGAGTTATAGCTAAAAACAACTAAGACCAACTAAGCCTATAAAACAACAAGCTCAATGTTTAAACAACTAAACCTATAAAAACCAAGGTTGTCATGACTTTGGTCAATCTAAAAGAAATTTTAAATCTCAAACAATAAGTTTATATAAGTTGTCAAATTTTAGAGAACAAAAAAAAAAAAAAAGCAAGAACAAGTATGATCCCCTACTTAAATAATTTGTAGTGGTTGTCCTTTATTTTCTTAGAAACAAGGAAAAGTTGCTGCTTGCAATCTCTTGAAATTGAGGGAGAATCTATCAATGAACCTCCTTTTCTCTACCACTTATTTATCCCCAAAGCACCAGGAAACTTTTTTATTTGTAGCTAAACAATCCTTATAGAATATGAATTGATGTTGACCTCTCTTTCTTAGTAACTTTGGAATCTTTGTTGATTTTGTATTCCTTGTAGCACATGGAATCCTTGTAAAAATATAAAAGTAATATGTTGTCATATATGTCTTCTAATAAAATAAGGAATCCATGCCAAACATAGAATCCAAAAACCATAAGAAAAGATAATCCCAAACCAATTAGGGAAATAATATAATTTTCATATATAATTTCTTACTTGTATAATATTGTTTTGCTAAACTTTGATTGACCTGAAATTCTACCCCAACATACAACAACACATTTGGTATCATCTAGTAAAGTTTTAACTTGATCCAATAGTTGGATTTAGAGTTATGTTCAATATCGTAAAATTAGACAGTAAGAAACATTAAACCTAAAACAATCTCTTTAGTCAATTTGTTTCTTGGACTTGCAATGGACTTGATCAACACCTTAAATGGATTCGTTGATGTCATAAACTAATACATATCATTCACCTATAATTAAAAAGGATTCAACCTCAAATCAATAAAGAAATAGCCATACTAGAAATAAAAGGATTAAGTTCATTAGTACTAAAATAAGCCTCCTTATATACAAGTATAATAATCGGCTTGTTAGTATAAAGACATATTTAACCTCACCTTTTTAGCATAAAAATCTTGTGGTTTCCTCAATTTTTCCATACTGTTTTCATTTTGTTCCCTTACTTTCTTCACTCATTAGGTCTTACCTTTACTCTCGGCTAGAAATGGCCGAATGGTTTAGGTTATTGGTCGAATGGTTTTGGGTAGTGTGAGAAGTGTTTTGGGTTATGGCCGATTCTAATTGTCTTCTTTCACCTTATTCCTCATCTTGATTTTCTATACTCATATCCTTATGTTTCTTTTTTAACTTTATTTTATCATAATATACTTATTTGGGTGTAAGAGGTACAAGAGTGATGATTTTACTATCTCTTACAATAGTATACCTTTTTTTCTAACCCCGTCATGTGTTGCCTTCTTATTGAACTATCATAACCCCCCTAACAAGATATGACTTGCATGTATACATTGAAATCACATCATAAAGAATCTCATCAACATAAATCCCAATAAAAAACAACAGAATCAAAACTTGCTTAGTGTAACTACTCTGATTTTATACATCATTTTTCATGATACATTGGGAATTTTCAGTAATTATTTATTTATTATTATTATTATTATTATTATTGCTGAAATTTTGGTAGAGCCTCCCCTTAACCAATGACTACTTTTTTACATTCTTGGTTGTCAGACACACCGATGCCATTAGTTTCCAAACTAGAAAACTAATCAATTAAAATCCTGGTCGTCAGACCAACTAACACTATTAATTTCCAAATTAGGAAACTAATCAATTAAAATTTTGATCATCAGACACACTTACATCATTAATTTCCAAAACCAGGAAACTAATCAATTCAAATTTCGGTTGTCAAACTTGTTAATGCTATTAGTTTCCAAACCAGGAAACTAATCAATTGAAAATCTCGGTCGTCAGACATGTTGACGTTAGTTTCCAAATGAGAAAACTAATAAATATAAATCCCGGTCATCAGACATACTAACGCCATTAATTTCAAAACTAGGAAACTAATCAATTGAAATCTTGATCGTCAAGCAAGATGACACCATTAGTTTTCAAACCAGGAAACTAATCAATTGAAATCTAGGTTGTTAGGCACGCTGATGCCATTAGTTTCCAAACTAGGAAACAAATCAATTAAATTCTCATTTTTAATTCTTTATATATTTTCAACATAATGGACATACTTGTAATTATGCAAAAATCAAGGATAAAATTATAATAAGTTCAACGAGGTATAAGATGTCTACTAATATACACAAGGTACTCATATCCATTCCAATAATATCATAACCAATTTGATACATAACAATACCCACAAGATACTCATATCCATTCAAGCATTATCATAACTAATTGGGTGGTTCGACTTTTATCCTAGTGAAGGGTTTTGGTTATGCAACCCTCTCTCTTTTGAAATTCAACTTTAATGATGATAAAGAACCTGAAATGTAAGCCAAGCATACATTCCCCTTTATTTTGATTCGTCTCTCCACTTTCGTAGTCATATGAACTAAGTCTTTTAACTCCGCACATTGTTGTAGCTCAACAATATTACTATAGTAACTTCTCTATTTTCAACCACATTAGCCATGATTATTGTAATTTCCATCTCTTTGTAGTAATCTTCAACATTTTTTGACCCCTGACGTAAACTCTGTGGTTTTTAATAGATCTCCAATTTCCTCACTTAACTCCTTGCACTTAGTAAAAAGCCAATTAAATGTTGTTACTCTCTCCATAACTCATTTAGACCTTGCTTCATAGAAAGTGGTTTTCTGGAAATCATTTTCCAAACTTTCATGTGTTTGTTTATAATTAGAAAAGTTGGTTAATGGAAAACACTTTTGAGTTAAAAGAAAATTTGGTTTTGTTTCCAGGAAATTTGGTCCATATTCTTTTAATAAATTTTAAAAAATAAAATATTAATAAATTATTTTGCAGTTTATATTTCATGATATAGTTAAAACACTATAAAATATTTTTTAAGTTATTTTTTATAACAATACTAAACTTTAAAAATAATTTATTTTTCATTTGGAGTGGGTGGGCTGATTTCGTTTTCCTTAAATGTTGCAACGTATCTACTACTACTTATAAACAGTGGTTATATGCGTCTGGGGAAGAAACTTGCACGACTTTGAAATACCTGATTGTCAGCGACCGCCGGATCCGGGACCAGAACAATTTATGGATTTGATTGATGCCTGAATAATAAAGCCAATTGTGTGTGTAACAAGCTCTTTATTGCATGATTAAATTGGGCCGCAGTCACGTCATTGTTTCCTTTCAAATTGTAGACATCATAACCATATTCCTTCGGCCTTAATGCTGCAATGGGGAGAAGGTGGTTGTGGTTGGGCTCCAGTTAAAAAGATGTCGTGTTTACGGCTTGTTAGCACTCAGTCACCTCGATTCCTTCTTTCAATCCAAACTGAAATTATTGTCACGGATCTTCGATTTCTGTACAGCAAGTGAACTGCATAGCTGAGTCTAAGCTTCTTAATACCATCCAGGGGGAAAAAAGCCACCGGAGCTTAGCTTCAAAAGGGAATGAAACACAAAGTAGAATTCCTGAGTTGCAGATGACCATCAAGATTCGCTCATGTCAAGAATGCAAGAAGAGAATGGGCACAGCTTATTTAGCCTTAAGCTCGATCAGGGCTTTGTTACATAAAGCTTGTTTATTGAAGTGTGTTTGGTAGTTGATGGGCAGGTGTCTTTTGTAGCCCAATCACGTGAAATCGAACACTAATAACTGACATTGATTCGGATGATTATGGGAGCTCACAGACCAAATCAACAAAAGGTAGAAGGAACGCAAGAGGGCATCGATGATCTCTAAAGAATTATTGATGAGCCAAATCAAGTTTCGTAACAGTAATAATTAGAAAATATAATTCATTAAAATATATTTTAAAAATTAAAAATTAAAATATAATTAATACATGAAATGCATTTCTAAACCTAGAAAAATCAAGTACTTAATTGAGTTAATTTCTAAAATAATCTTGAATTAATATATGAATATTATTTAAATAGTAAATTGATATTTTGATAATTTATAGGGTTTTTTAGATTTTCCTATAAATAATAAGTTATACCTTTTATTTTATTGTTATGTTTTAGACAGAAAAATTATGTAAGTCACAGAATAGAAAATGAGCACTCTAGACATAGAAATCTCTCTCTCATAAATAAAGATTTAGAAGATTTTTCATTGATGGTTCGCGTGGATTATTGTTGGAGGTCAGACAATTAAATAATTTGTGGTTTGCGATAACTTGACCTTAAAAGAATTATTTAAAGTTGAAAAATTTAAATTATTAAATAATAAATCTCTAAATAATTTTAATTTAATTTAATTGTTTCTATTTAATATATGACTTTGAAAACTCAAGAGAAACGTGTACGCTAATTACTTGGAGGAGTGACATTACATCATGCTTGACGTTAATAAAGTATTCTATACGTGATGAATGCTAACCAATCACACGGCTAGTATGATATCATATTCTTCCTTTTCCATGGAATATTTCGCAGGTGATATGCAATTTGATAGTGTCACGGCGGAAATGCCAAGAACTTGTTTTGGGAATTTTGCCATTTGTCAGTAGGATTTTCAATTTTAGCTTTAGCAGACCTCAACTTTGAAGCCTACAGGAAGCTGCGTAGAAGAAACCTTTCCCAAGTTTATCCTGTTGTTCCATAGACTTGCTCTTCCAACATTTACTACCAACATAATCAAGGTAGACTGGTCGAAGTTTCAAAACTTGTGGCCTCAAAATATTTGTTGGAAATGGTCAATATTACTTTTCCCCCAAATTGACTGCCATACAGCCTCAATGCCAGCATGTTTCCTTGGTGTCATTTATGGAATTTTTGTCTTGTCAGAATATCAAAGGCAGACAGAATTAAACTTCTCTCACAGTATCACAGACAATAATAGTATAAACTCGAGATGATCCATTGTTCTTTTTCTTTCTTTTAAATAACACAGTTTGGGAAAATTCTAATTAAGAAAATGACATCAATTTGAAAAATATTAGCATAATTTGAACACAATATTATTTTTTATAAACAACTATATCTTATCTTTAATAGCGGTTGTTTAGCCATGTTTTAAAATGTATGACTTTTGCATATTAATTAATCTTAACAAAAATCAACCCGTAATTTAAAGAAAATTCAATGACTGAAATATAAAATTTAAGATATAATGACTAAAAAAAAAATGAGAAAATAAGATCGTGTAGTGGAGAGAGAAACAGGAAAAGAAAAAATAAATAAATTATTGAGGTTTTGTTTTCGACATACCATATATCATTAGAAAGATTTTAACAAGATAATTCTAGTTATATCGAAAAACCACGAACAACATCATAATTAATCCTAAATTAACCTCAAACATAAACCAACATCCTTAAATAGTTTCTGGAGTAAATTAATTACTAACATCTTAATTATTACAAACGGGAACAAGAACTGATTCTTTCTCTTCATGGTAATTCATCAAGAGATGATCAATACATGGATTAATTAATTTACAAGAAAAACACAGCATTCTTATCTTTCTTCTTAGTTTATTCTATTCTTTTATCCATTTGTTTTAGTTTTGTTGTACAATTATAACATTTAACTAATCGAACTTATATAACAAAAAAGAGCAAATTAAAGAAAATATTCAAGAAACTACATCTAGTCGTTCAACCCTAGCTAGTACTGATGATAACCCTTTCCCTCATGGTCCTAGAGTGTACCAATCCTTCCTCAACCTTCTTACCTTTCGGAAGACGTAGCAACTTGGACCAAAACCCACCTTTCTTCTTCTCGTGACAATCTTTATTCCCTCTTCTCGGAACAAAAGCCAGTGATCTACTCTTGGTGAGAAACATGTTCTTGCCATTGAAGAACAAAGGAAAAGAATCTTTCCCATGAGTAGGATATTGAAAATGATGCATTGGAGATGAGTATGAAGAAAATGAAGAATATGATGACAATGAACAAGAGGAGGAGCAATCCATTGTATTAAGAGAGGCAATACGTGAAGTAGTCGCACTAGTCGGAAGTTGAGAAAGCTTTTCACTTAGACAAACGGAACAAACACCTGGTGGTTGCTCGTGTTTTGGGTGTTTCTTGCACTTACGATCAGGCTTTGATCGACCCTTTACCTCCTTTGATCTCCATAAGCTAGCCATTTTCGGTTTTGGTATTTCTATGTGACTGCCTTGGTATATTTATAAAAGGAAAGGAAGTTGTGTGTTTGTTTCCATGATAGTTCATAGCAGGAGGTTTCTTCGGAAGTTCACAAGCTGGCTGTTAGGACTTTTTGTTTGGTTGAAAAGAAGGATTTCGAACTCAATATGTATTAAATTTGATAGGAGTGAGTGGCGGTATTCAAGGACGTAGCTCGTTTGGATTTTGACTTACAATTATATTAAACTTAATTTTTAATTTTATTTATGAATTGTAAACATAATTATTTTATTATTATTCTTGTTTTGCGTCCAATATTCAGGTTGTACTATGTTTTTATTTTAAGGCGAATCTATAACAAGAACTGAATGTACCATGACAGTTTTAATATTAGATTTAATTTTTAATGAATTACGTAACTATTAAATTCTAGTTATTTTCTCCTCCTTCCCAACAAAGAGATAATTTTTTATTCAACTTAATTTTTATTTTTTTTTATGAATAGTAAACTTGGTTCATTTATTATTATATTATTTGCGTCCAATCAGGTTGGACTAAGTTTATTTTTTATATAAATATTACATATATTTATGGGTTGAACTTATTATAGTAATTTTCATGAGTTTGTATTTAGAGACGGACTTACAACAAGGACCGAAAGTACCATAACACTCTTAATATTATGTCTAATTTTTAATATATTGCACAATCATTAAATTCTAGTTATCTTCCCCTCCTCTCAAACAAAGAGATAGTCTTTTTTTGTTTGGCTACGTTAAAAAGATCCAATAGAAAGCTCATTAACAAGAACTTTAGAGCCAAAAAATTTATAAATAAAATAAAAATAATTATTCAATCTACAAACTATCAAATATAAAGACAAAAGGAGTATAGAATATACGAATTAGATCAGGTTTCAAAAACCTTGGTCTGCCACCCAATGTGTAATATTTATTTCTTATGTTTTTAATCTATTATCATTTATAATATCCATATTATTTGACTTTGACAAGTTGAGTCCGACAAGTTGGACCGGGTCAGATAATGGAAATATTGTTGGGTTTCCTAAATATATCATTCACACAATGAAAATATTAAAACAAAATTATTCGGGAGTCCCTGGGATCCCGTTAAACATATCTAGAGTTGTTTAGGGATTTATTATCTGAAGATCTAATCTTCTTTGGCTTTAAATAATTCTTTAAAGGGTGAATTATCATAAACCACAAGCTGTCCAATTATCCGGTCTCCAACGATAATCCATATGAGCCATCAGTGAGAAATCTTCTAATTCTAAGAAAGAGAGAGAGATTATTATGCCTAGAGTGCAAGCTCTCTATTCTGTGACTTACATAGTTTTTTTTGTTTAAGACAACCATAAAATAAGAGGCATAACTTACTATTTATAGAAAAATCTAAAAAACCCTATAAATTGATAAAATATCAATTTACCTCTTGAATAATATTCATATATTAATTCAAGACAATTTTAGAAATTAATTCAATCAAGTCATTACTTGATTTTTCTAGGTCTAAAAATATAATCCATATATTAATTATATTCTAGTCCTTAATTTCTAAAATATATTTTAATCAAGTTATACTTAATTAAATCATCACAATTTAATTTATCACAATTTAATTTTTGACTAATGGTTCTTAATGTGTGTGACCTATTAGGTTCCTAATATGTTGGCCTAAATATAAATTATAACTCTAATTAAGTAGAATTAAATAAATTAAATAATTTAATTTATTATTAATACAACAATTTATTAATTTATATTTGAAGATCAAGTACGTCGCTTAGTAATGTGTCATGATCCCTCAAATATTAAAAAAGTCATTAGTAATTTGACTTAACCTTTCAGTGAATGGTTTCTCATTATATTTAATATCCTTTCATCAATAATATTATGATTTGACATTAAAGCATGGAGTATGTTTGCCATGTTAAATCATATTTGTTCCATACATAATAGTCATTGATAGTTTAAATAAGATTTGAAACTCTTTTCAAATCTCATTCCACCTTGGCTAAGGATTTCCCAGTCAATACTATTTGAGAACATATAAAATATTTTCTCTCAGTCATCTAGGGTGATGAATCCTCTCTCAATCACTCAAGTACCTACCTCTATTAAGATAACATGTAACAGGATCAAGGTATAATATTATCTATATTAGATAATTTAGTGATTTCAAGTCTAAGGATCACTTACACAATCGTCACGTGAGCCTTTTCATAGATATAGGTGATCTCTCCATATGAAATTCTCATGCGAATTAGTTTAATATACATGTCTTATAACAAGTACCTACATATTAGTTCTAAGTATCCCTTATATCTCAGCTTATAAGAACAATCGCTTCTTTTCATAAAAGAAATAACATAATATGTAAAAAATTTTACAATTCTAATGAATGTCTAATATTTAAAAGGACATTGACTATAAATATTTTAAAAATAATATTTTGATTAAATAAGAGTCTCATAATTATAACAACAAGTCATATTAAACAAATAAATATTACATATACCCGAGGACTTAATTAATTGTAAGGCTGTAATCAGGTGGAAAGCTGTATGGGGTTTATTGAGTTGGTGGTTGTGATGTGTTTGGATGTGGAAGGGGAAAAAAACGGGAATTCTGTAGAGGCGGCGTGGAAATTAAAATCAAGCTTGCTTGGAGAAGGTCTATCTATTGGCCTTTACAGTTTTTTTAATAAAAAAAAAGAAGTAAAAAAATGAGGATTTGCAAAAGCAAGTCCTTTGCACAAGGGTTTATGCCACCAATAAGGTTTCGCCACGAGCACACCAATTAAATGCAAGCCGTGTCAACATATGTTGTTGTTGTTAAACTGGTTCAAAGCACAAGATTGCTGGTAAAAAACATATCCAAGTTTATTTTGCTCGAGAGCAATAAACATAATTTTATCCCAACCCCCACTTCTCAGTGGCTTGTTTGAAATTATAATAGTAATTATGGTTTAAAGTGTTTTTCGATTAAAAATACTTTAAAATGATATTTTTTTTATTTTTAAAAAATTATTTTTAAGATCAACATATCAAAACGATCTAAAAATATAAAATAAATTTTTAGAAAAAAAAATACGGTTTCAACCGCGTTCCCAAGAAAAAAAACATCTATGTTAATACTCAAATAAGAATAAGAAAAAGATGATGATGAAGAAGAAAAGGATAGTTTTTACCAAACAATGGTTTCTTTTCTTCTTCGTTTTTTTTTTTTTTTTTGTAAGAAGAAGACAATAGCAGCTAGTTGAGAGGAGTTCATCTTTTAACGAATATCCCTTTGTGAGAACACACCCAATATAACAGTGGGTTTATTTTATAAAATGTAACTATATATATATAATTGTAAATATTTTAAATATAATATTATAGACATATAACTACTTTTTGATATTTGAAGAAAATTGAAAATGGTTTTTTTTTTCCTATGATGTCCTAATTTTATAACACAATTTATATGATATAAAATGTATGATTATTGTATACTAAAATATAATTTGTATTTGAATGTATTTTCTAGTAATATTATCTAAATTAAAGTATTGTATGCATGCACTAATATATCAAATTAATATATTTTTATATTGTATATTAATATATCCTAATATATTATTTCCTATATAAATATACTAGTGATTTATTATTTTCTAATAAAATTATATTTTAAAGTATTTTATTACTATATTTTTTTGTGTGTGTATAATAAAGTATTGTACCACTTTAGTTTTTAAGTCTTTTATGGAAAGTGTTTTCCAATTGGAAAATACTTTTTTCTATCTAAAGTTTATGTTTTTTTTTTATCAAAATATAAATTTTGTTTATCGATTTTTCACAATATAGTCAAACACTATTTTTTGACTTATTCTATACTGCAGGTTAAATCATTTTTTATAACCTAAAAAAATATAAAGATGTCAGGAAATCAAAAGTTTGATGTATAATAGACAAAACATTTTTATATTATTGAGTTGGTGATATACTAGACGACATAAATTTTTTTTTAAGAAAAATATTGAGACGACGACACACTAAATCAACTTGGGTCAACTATGTTTAACCCGCGAAACCTAGAATCCAGAGCATGAGCCCATGATAACCCCATGAAATCCAAATTGAAACTAGTTAAGAAGCCTAATTCTAATAAACCAAATATTGAAAGCCTAAAATGAAACAAATATTTAGTTAAAAAAATAAAAAAAATAACTCAAGCTAACATAAATAGATGGCTTGCACTATGTCGCAGCTCGACCTAAATTATTCCAAACATAAAAGAGGATGTCCAAGTGATGCCAATATTTTTAAAGAAAAAAAAAATCTAAGACCAATGTCATTGACCTGAATGTATCCATTAAGTCGGGCTAATTAACAAAGAACAATAAATAAAAAGAATCGTGATAAACTGAGTCATTTTTAAAATCAGTAAAAAATCCTATAGAAAGCAAAAAAATATATATAATAATAACAGAGCTCAATCCCCAAACAAATCAAATGCTGAAGTATGAAACTGAAAACATGAACTTATATATATAAAAAAAGACAAATAAATTTTTGCTTTGGGCTACGCCACAAGCTAGATTTTTTTTCCTAACCTTTTAAAAAATGTCAAAAGAAAGAAAGAAAGAAAGAGATGATGACATATTGGATGATATATTTTTAAAAACAAATAATGAGCAATTAGTTTAATTTAATTAAAAAAATTCCTTAAAAAGAAGCTAACTCTAACGAAGAAAAACAAATAAAAAAACTAGAGATAATTAGCTCATTTTTTAAAATGAGTGAAAAATTCTATATAAAGCAAAATAAAATACGGAGTCCAATATCTAATTAAATCAAATGCTAAATGATGGAACTGAAAAACAAGAGTTTAAAAATTAGAAAAACAAATGAACTTAAGCACATCTCCTAAACCTGAGTTATTCTCTCAAATTTACAACCCGTTAAATTCTAGACCTAGGATCAATCAAGAAACTCAATTTAATATTAAAGGAAGGAATTGAAAAAAAAAATATCAATTTTAAAAAATTAACAAGGTAAAAAAATAACAATTAAAAGAATGAAGATAAAACATAATATGCAAATATAATAAAGGAGGATGAAGTTGTAAGAAATAATCAATTTCAAAAACTATCTTAATTAAGATAAATAACAATCATAAGAATGAAAACCAAATCTAAAATAATAATAAAAAATGATGGAGGATGAAATAAATAAAAAAAATTCAATTTCATGAATAAATTCAAATAAAAAAAATAACAATTAAAAAAATAAGGACCAAATCCTTATGAAAAACAAATTGAAAAGTTGCTATAAAATGTTGTAAGGTTAGGCACGGAAACCAAGTAAGAGAGAGAAAAGAAGGGAAAAAAAGAGAAAGTCAACCACTTCTAAACCAGCAGGAATTCAAGTACACATGCCACTCAGAAAGGTAGGCTCTGCCGTGAAGAATTGAAAAACACCAAGGAAGATTGTTTTTCTCTATCGTGAGCGATTGCAAACACCATTCAAAGGTGTCAGTGTGGCTTATTTACTAGCGAGTTTCATGAACACGCCAATAATTTTTTAAAAATATTTTTATTAATTAAATTACCAAACCGCCTAGTAAAAACATGAATATTGCGAGAAAGCAAAGTGAAATGACTAATATATCTCTAAAATCAAGCCTAAGAATCTTTGGTTGTAGAGACAATAGAGTAATTGCAATATGCATGGTAAATTGTTTTTTTCTTTAGGGTAACCAGTTCAGTGGTTTTTGTTTTTTTAGTAAAGAGTAAAATCTTGATTTTACTATAATCCACATTAAACCATGACATGTATAAAATATTTTTTCCACACCAGTTAGGTTTTTATAATAAGAAATTCAGAAAAATATTTTTTTAAAAAAATAACAATTTTCAACAAACAAGCAAAACAAGAAATTATTCGCACGCGGAAACTTGGCCGTGGAGCCACTGTACTTACAGCCATAATGGTCCATACCCCATCTGTAATACAGGCTTTATGCTTACGGGCCTTATTTATCTAACTAAGAGTTTCTGATCTTGGCAAATGGCAACCCAGCTACTCCTGCTTTATTCGGTGTACTTGTCTCTAGCTTAAGAGGTACGGTCTCTTTCCGTAACCAAACACCACTTACGCTGCTTGTTTTCGATGATCACTTGAAACGGTTGTAAAGGAAATGAATTTGGTTCTTGGTCTGCAAGTGATGAACTTGTTTCCCATCACTCAATACCTGTATCCTTTAGTTTAGTGACCGAAAGAGGATAGGATAAAGATTCGAATCGATTAACCGTGGTTGATTTTTTAACATGCCAGACAAATTAGGAAGCCGACACCCACCAAAAACCTGAAGAAATTCAATTCGAGACTCCCTATCAAAAACACCATGAATGGTCAGCAGGAAAAAGAGTACTATCCATACTTTTAATTACTGTTTTTATCTTGCTTAAGGGCTAGTTTTTTTATAATTGCCTGCTCATTCTAATATCAAAATCACGACACTGTATCTTTACAAGTTCAAACAAAAGTAAATTACTGGTACCATCACAGAATTTCCAGCAATAGACTTTGAATAAGCAACTAACTCATTAGTTCAACAAGAATGAGAAAAAAACACTAACCAGCTAGTCCACCCCTTTCACGTGCTCCACAATGGCACCATAACATTACGTCCAGCTTGAGTTGAGATCAGCAAATGGGCAGCTAAACAAAACTGTAAGAGATCAAATATTCATTCTTGCTCTACTTCGCAGATTCAGATGCTTCAGTTGTTTTAACCTCCGTTTGACATTGAGACACGTATGGTTTGAGCTAGAAAAAAAAGAGACAAATCCCAGTCAGTGATATATACAGAAGCTTATCTCCAAAAAATCCTTCAATCACTAACTTGAGCGATCAAAATCTTACCAGGGGGCAAATTATGCAGTTTTTAGTTGTGGATTTTATGTATTATATGTGAAATATGGCCCTGTTTTTCCTAGTATACATGCTGGCCACAGAACTAGCAGAATGAATACGGATCCTTCTGCTCACGAAGGCAGTGTATCATGCAGTGCTCTCACTCTAAATCTTTTGTTTCCCAGGGAGAGCAGAACCTTGAAAATATCAAGATATTATACAAATGATGGGATTGTAATCTGATTGCCAACTACAAAGTCGATCATCAAAGTTTCCACTTTCCATGTTTTTCATTATTATGAAACAACTTCCCCCATCGTGAACCATGGTCACAAAAAATAAATACTAGGAAATTCAAAAGCACACCATTACCTACTAAGAAAAACATGTCATATTCCATATCGAAACCAACAGTAAGAATTGACATGACAACGACTATTCTAGTGAACATAAGGGGATTAGTAGGAAACCTATAGTTTTATCTTCCTGTGGTATTAAAGGATTACCACCATATACTGCCAGTCAAGCACTTGCAAAATTTACATCCTAACCAAATTATGACCTGAGAAATTGAAAGAGAGTATCATACTCCCGCAACACCGAAAATTTCCAACTTATCAGCAGAGCCATTTTGATACTTGATGCAAGTTCTTAACATCCATCATCCACAAAAAAAAAAAAAAAAAATACAACTTCAAACAAATGACAATGGTGAAATAAGATTACCATGAAGTCTGTCAAATCAGGGACTACATAGTTGGGCAGTTTCTCCGGTACAACAACATACCCGCCTGCAACGAGGTGGTTGGTTAGGAAACATTAAGTCCTAGATTCATAATTCATACACCAACAGCATTTTCAAAAATCAAGGCAGTTTAAATAAAACAGTCAAATCATATAGCGAAATATACATATCTATATTCTCGTTTAACCATTTGCATGTTTATAAGATAAGCATCATCAATCAACAACTCGAAGAACAGAATTAACAATCTGAATGATATACAATTCCTTAGGCAAAACAAAGTTGAGTTGCGGATGTTGGCGCATTTGACCCCACAAATTACCACCTAAAACCTCTGATTCAGCATCTGGGCATTAATAATAATAAAATACAGTGTTGGGATTGTAGTTTCCAAATACACAGAGAAGCATTTTATCAAATACTTGGTGAGTTGGTTAAATAAAAGATGAAAGTGAAATAGGACCTTTACGAGTGTGAAAACCCGTGGGCTTGCAATTCTTTCCCTTGTAGTAATTACGGGGAGCACGTTTTGACGAAAGAATGTCCAGCGACGACGTCCGCTTCCTCCTCATCGCCCTCCCTATCCCGGTTATCAATCCCAACGGCATTTCCCCCCAAATAAACCGTGAATCAAGCACAGAAAGAGCACAAAACGAATAAATTTGCTGTCCTGACTTTAAAAGAAAATGAAAAGCTGCGATGGAGTAATAAAGAGGGTGGGTGTCCTACTGGGTTGTAGTTGTAGAGGGTCTAGGGGTTTCGTTCCTTGCAGCTTCTTGTCACATAAAGGCTTGAGAGCAGTGTTTTAAGACCCGGTCCGGCCTGGCGAGTCGACCTGGGTATGTGGCTGGGCCGGGTCTAAGCAAAAAACAGGCTGAGAATTGGCCCAGCCAGACCCGACTGAGACTCGGATTTTTTTATATCCTCATGCCCAAAACGACAAGAGCAGAGGGACGAATACATTGCAGAGCAGCAGAAGTGAGAAGAAGACCTAATTAATTTCAAGAAATTGTCAAACTCATTTTACTCTCAGTCGCAAAGAAGAGCAGATGAGCAGAAGACCTTGATCGCCGTTTCAATTATGAGCAGAAGATTAGATGAGTTTTTACTTGTTTCTTTCTTCTTTCACCTTTCGCTATCCTCTGTTTCATCTTCTTCCCTCTGTTGAACTTGCACGAGAGTATAACAGTGGTATAGATTCTTCTCTTTGTTGACCCATCAGTTCTTCCCATCGATTGACCCATCGCTTCTTCCTACAGGTATGTATCTCGTTTTCTCTGTTCTTTTATTTTTCTGCAACTTCAAATGGTCAAATACATGTTCGTTTGCTTTGAATATTGTTGTGAATATTGCTGTGAAACGTGAATATTTCGTTCGTTAATTTTTGTAGCTGTGAATATTCTGCAAGTAGCTGTGAATATTGTTGTTAATTTTTTGCTGTCCCTGTTCGTTTACTTCTACTTAAGTTGATATTGGCTATCCCTTTGCTTCTGCTTCTGTTAATGCTTAAGTTGAATCATAATTTGAGACTATCCCCATGTTAATCTGCTCACTGAAAAAGATCTGACACTTTTATTTTTTATTTTTATGGAAGGTGTTGGCCATTTCAGTTTTTTTGTGATGTTGATATATCGTTTTTATGGATGGTGTTGACTATTTCAATTTTCTGTGATGTTGATATAATGGATTAGTTATTGTTGAACCGCAGTTGTGAGAATTTGGGTGGGTTGGCCGTTTAACTGAATTTGTGAGAATTAGTTATTAGTTATTGTTGAACTGAAAGTGTATGTGAACTGAAGTTATTAAACTTGTTGAGTTCTAAGATAAGACAAGATTTGTGTTTTGGATATTAAATTAAATTTATATTGTTGGTTTAAAATTTAAATTTGGTTTGTGTAAGTGTTGCATTATAAATTTGTAACTAATTAGGCGTTTTATATAGGAGTTCTTTTTTTTGGGTTGACCTGGGTCAACCCATCTGACCCGTGACCCGATCACTGGACTGGGTCGATGACCGGGTCGGATTTTAAAACTATATTTGAGAGAGACTGGGTTTCTACCCAAACAAGCAAGTTGGGTTAACAAGGTATGATGAATAGAAATGGGCTGTGTGATTGTCGCCTTGCGGCATTATAAAAAATATTTTATATAGATGGCTCTGGATTGGGAATTTGGAACAAATTGAGTTTGAATAGGAAATTAAGAGTAAACCCTAAAATTCTTAATTGTGGAATTGTCCTTTTATCCCCTCAAGAATATTTGATAATATTGTTCCTTCGTTGCAGTTAAATCAATTGAAATGTATTTCAAGAACTCGGATTTGTAAATCAATAGTGGATCCCGTCAATATGAATACATACATAATGCAAAACATCACAGGTCTTTGCCTAATTTTCTGACTTACAAAACTTTCAAATATAAAAATCAAGTCCAACACCGCCAAATCCCGACTGTGAAATCTCATTGAGCATGGAGTTCCCCAGGTAAAAACAGCACAAATGAACATTGTAGGACCACGTAGCAATGTAGCGGCAAGTTAATCGGTGACCACTACAAGAAGGAGCTCTTGCATCGAGAAAAATATAAAGATAAACTTGGTCCCTCCTTTAGGAGGTTGAAAAATCACGATTCAGATAAAGAGGTTTGCTAAATGTCAACGTCTCTGGGGTCAGCATCAACCACCGCACAGAGTCTCATGTCACATCTTCTAGCGTTTCCAATCCAAAATAGGTTATCGAGATTGACAGGAAGATTATCCCCTCCATGAACTCTACGCCTCGAAGCACAATGAACAAGTTATAGAGAATACAAGGTCTCTTTATTTTTTATTTTTTTAATTCATATTTGGTACAAACAGGATGTCACATGCTGCAAATACTAGCACTACAGGGGACGAAGACGAAGAACAAGCAATAACAGAGGCAGTGGAGATTTGAATCATTGGTTAAAACGGGAATTCACCAGATAGCTAAACGCACCGTTTTACTTTCCATTTTGTAATGTGTTAGGGGGACACGTGTAATAAGGCCTGCTATCCCTGCAATTCGGGACAAACCAATTGTGTGTATAAATTGGGAGAGCAGAGAAGAAACAATTACACAATGAATGCATAAAGACAGAGATTCAGGTGAATCACTCCTTTTTCCTATCTAATTTTTCTTTCTTTCTTCATCTATTAAATCTGGTATCTGTGGTTACGATCATCGCCAGCCCACCATACATCACTGGAGTCAGTAATAGTGGGAGCATTTCCATTTGACCCATAACACAGGACCAATAATATAACTGTATTTTTGCTCGAAAACTATTTATATGCTGGAAAATTGGTTGCTAAGGGTAGGCTTTAGTCCAACCTTGCATCTTCATCCTCGTATCAATCTTTGATCTGTAGCATCCAGTCACCGGACAAACTTCTTTTTTCTCAAACTAAGGACCTATTTTATATAAAAGAGAATTAAGGAGATATGGTCCGTCTTCTGGTATGATTTTACTTCTTAAATTCAAAGTCCTCCGTCAACTCCATCATTCCCGATTTGGCTTTTTTCATGTTCACAAGAACATAATGTAACAAGAGTTTGATTTAAAATCAAGAGTGAGGATTTTATACAAAATATAAGATACATGTTTTTCTTAACCATCCACTTACACTAACAACATGAATAATAATTCTAGTCTTTTATTTTTAAATTAATATTTTAATTTTAAAGATAAAGAAATTCACAATCTAATCATTTCTATTAGTTTGGAGTTAATTTCGAACTTTTTGAACTAACATAAGACAAAAACCCATTAACATACAATATTAAGTGATGCGAACCCGCAGGGTAAGAATTTTATAATACATGATCAAGATTGAACATATTCCCAAAAAGCTATAATCAAGCTGAAAAAAATTAGACCTAGTGATTGTATAAACCAAAAAACAGTAAAAATATTAACATACAATATTAAGTGATGCGAACCCGCATGGTAAGAATTTTATAATACATAATCAAGATTGAACATATTCCTAAAAAGCTATAATCAAGCTGAAAAAAATTAGACCTAGTGATTGCATAAACCAAAAAACAGTAAAAAAATTAACATACAATATTAAGTGATGAGAACCCGCATGGTAAGAATTTTATAATACATAATCAAGATTGAACATATTCTTAAAAAGCTATAATCAAGCTGAAAAAAATTAGACCTAGTGATTGCATAAACCAAAAAACAGTAGTTATTGGATAAAAAACCCGACCAATTGATTATAACGAATCAAGAACCAAAGGTATAAGGATAGATGCCACAAAGAAGTAATCTTTGATAAGTTCTGAAAGTTCAATGAAGAACCAAGAGTGAGAACAAACTATTGCACACAAGTTTTTATTTTTGAATAATCAATCAATCTCTCTAAGTACAAGCTAAATAACCATATTTACACTAGGTTTAGTAAATACGGCTTGAAAAATAATAAAATATTTCTAAATAAAATAGAAAAAAATATCCTAAATCAACTAGAAAAATATTGCAAATCCTGAATAGTAAATTTTAGTCTTTATCGTAAAGCCTTCATAATATTGATCATTAAAAGATTTCAACCCTATAGAAAATAAGGCCTTTAGAATTTTCTAACAAGATTTCAATTTGATCCTATGGTTGTATTGAAAGTTATGTTCATTATCATAAAATTGCACGTTAGGAAAATAAGCCCTATCTACATGCTTTAAGCCCAATAACCAACTCCTTCTTTTGCATGGATTGTATTAATTAAAACTTTATCATCCCTTATTGTAATCTTGATGTTTGACTAGTGCCAAATATCTTGAATTAACTCATTGAATGGTTGTATTAATCTTCTTGGTCATTGACCTTGTAATTGGCCTAATTAATACCTTTAATGGATCATTTGGTGATGCTTGTTGATTCTTATCATTTCTCTTATTCTCAAAAGGTTTCGACCTCGAACCATCACCTACATCAAATAGAGAAAGATCAAAAACATTAAAAGTAGCACTAAAGCAATACTTACCAAGAAGATCCATTTTATATTCATTGTCCTTGATTTGTTTAAGAACTTGGAACATACCATCTACTCTAGGATGCAACTTAGATCTTCTATGTACTAGAAATATTTCATTCCTCATATGTACCCAAACTTATTCACTTACTTCAAAGATGATGCAGACACCTCCAAAGATACACTAAAATTATATTTGAATGGCTTGTAACTTGACCCAACAAGAACCTGTCTTGAAGAACCAAAGTTATACGCGATAATCACTGACACCTTACACCTATAAAAAGACACGAATGAGCAGTATAAAATTACAATGAAGTTGATCAATCCTTCAAAAAACTTGCAAGTTTAAACAAGAACTTCATATGGGAATCATTCAACCAAAAGAGATAGCAAGAATGTCATTTTTTAAAATAAAAATAGTCTTCTTTCTCAATAAATCTCTACAAAAGAGTATTTATACTAGAAAGAATTTTAAGTTTAATAGGATATCCCTGATGAATATAAATAAACATAATAAATAATAATAATCCAATGAACCCAAATTTAAATAAAGGCCAAAATATCTTTAAAAGCTCTAATAATAATTAAAAGATAAATAAAACAATATCTTAACTAATTTAAATAAGACTAAAGTTATTTTTAAAATCTGCCGGTGAAGTCAAAACCTAAGTTCAAATGCATGGTACTCTCTTGTTTTAATGAATTAGAAAGTGTTCCATATATCATTGGAAAGTTATGGATATCTACTTTCCAAATCAACTAGAATCACATTTAAAAGTATTTTTATAGCTCTGCTGGTGAAGTCAAAACCCAAGTTCAAATGCATGGTACTCTCTTGTTTTAATGAATTAGAAGGTGTTCCATATATCATTGGAAAGTTATGGATATCTACTTTCCAAATCAACTAGAATCACATTTAAAAGTATTTTTATAGCTTTGCCGGTGAAGTCAAAACCCAAGTTCAAATGCATGGTACTCTCTTGTTTTAATGAATTAGAAGGTGTTCCATATATCATTAGAAAGTTATGGATATCTACTTTCCAAATCAACTAGAATCATATTTAAAAGTATTTTTATAGCTCTAGTTATGACATAAACAATATAGCAATATTAAAACTGGCATATTTAAATCTTCTTATTCCAATATTTTTTTAATGTTTGAATGCCTATTTATAAGCCCTTCTTGAACATGATTTAAATTAATCAAGACCTGTACTTTATTATTCAATATCTTCTTGAAGTCCACTTTAGAAATCCACTGAAAGCCTCTTAACCCTAAGTCTTATCGCTGGATCAACTAGAACATCTAACGGATCTCTTGGTGTCGTTTGGATCGCATCAAAAGATAAAACGCTTATTACTTTTGTTATTTTTAGATGCATATTTTTTATTCTTTTTTCTCTACATATTGTTGAACACTCTCATTAAGTATCTTCATCATCTTTGCTTTTTATTTTCATCAAGACTAACCCTTTCTTTCATTAATAGGTAAATGAATAAGATTTAAAGGGGCTAGTAGATTAAAGCCATAAATAATCTCAAATTATGGATGATCAGTGGTAGAATACACACCCTTATTATATGCAAAATTTATAAATGACAAATATTCTTCCTAATTTTTTAAATTCTTTTAAATGATAACACATAATAAAATAGTTAAAATCCAATTTACTACTTCTGTTTGACCATTCATTTGTGATGATGACAAGTAGTAAAAAACAAAAAAACAAAGTAGTAAAAAACTAACAAATTAGCTCCTAACTTTCCCTAAAAAACCTTCCAAAAGTAGTTAATGAATTTAACATCACAATCAGAAACAATGCTCCTAGAAAAACCATGAAGTCATATTATCTCACTAACAAATAAATCAACAATATCGGTTGTATCAATAATTTTATGACATGATATAAATGTTTCATCTTAGGAAACCTATCTATAACCATAAAAATTAAATTCCTAACCCTTTTTTTACCTAGGTAAACCTAAGAAAATTTCATGGAAATATCTTCCCAATATTCTTTAGGTATAGGTAATGGAGTATATAACCCATGCAATAAGACTTTAGATTTAGTTTGCCTACACATGATACATCTATCATACACTATTTGTACATCATGTTTTATTTTAGACTAATAAAAGTGTTTATGTAAAACTTCTAAAGTCTTCCTAACACCAAAGTGTCACTTTAAACTGCCCCATGAGCTTCATGCATAGAACTATCAGGCATATAAATTTTATTATCTCTAAAACAAACCATCAAGTCTTAAAACTCATCACTTTCTAACTTCTCACAAGCTTCATATACATTAGCAAAATCATTATTAGTGACATACAAATCTTTAACATATTCAAAACCCAATATTTCATATTTAAATTAAAAAATAATGACGTATAGATAATGCATCAATCACTATATTATCCTTACCTTGCTTATACTTAATAATATATGAAAATGTTTCAATAAACTCTATCCACTTGACATGACTCCTATTCAACTTACCATGTCCTTTTAAATGCTTCAAGAATTCATTATTCGAATGGATAACAAATTCTTTTGGCCACAAGTATTGTTGCTAAATTTTCAAAGTCCTCACCAATACATAAAGCTCCTTTCTATAAGTTGAGTAGTTAAATGTTGTCCATTAAGTTTTTCATTAAAATAGGCAATTGGTCACTTCTCCTTCATTACAACAACTTCAACACTTATTCCTGAGGTATCACACTCAATCTCAAAAGCTTTAGAAAAGTCTGTTAATGCTAATAAAAGTGTGTAAAATAGCCTTTCTTTAATCAAATTAAATGTGTTTTCTTGTTCAATACCCTATTTAAACTCTAAGGATTTCTTATCAATATATAAATGATGACAATCAATAAGTATCATTAAAGAATCCATTGTAGATGTCAATTAGGTCAATTACAAGGTCAATTACTAGAAAGATTAAATATGTATTTAATGGGAAGCTTTAATATTACAACAAGGAATGATCAAGCTTTAATTAATATAATATATGGAAAGGAAAGAGCTGGTTCTTGGACTTGAAGCATGCAAATTAGGTTTATTTTCCTAATATGTATTTTTAAGTTAATGGGTATTACTTTCGACCCGACAATTGGATTTGGCTTAAAGTTTTTAAGTAGAACTTAAAGGTCATATTTTATCTAGGGTTAAAATTTCTTAGTAAACAAACATTGAGAAGGCTTTATGATAAAGCCTAAAAGTAACTATTTAGAATTTACAATAATTTCCTAGTTGATTTAGGATTCTTTTTTATATTTTATTTAGAACTCTTTTTTTTTTTTAGCAGCCTTAGTCATGATGTTTTACCTAATATAAATAGAGCTATTTAGCTTGTATTTAGAGAAATGGATTGATTATTTGAAAATAAAAATATATGTGTGAAAGTTTTCTCTTATTCTTGGTTCTTCATGTAACTTTCAGAACTTATCAAAGATTACTTCTTCATTTTTTTTTCATTCTTATACCTTTAATTCTTGGTTTGTTGTAATCAACGAGTGAGGTTTTTCAATCTTATACCTTTGGCTCTTTATTCTTTAAAATCAACGGGTCACAATTTTTTTATCCAATAACTGTGATATTTTAGTTCAAGTAATCATTAGATCAAGTTCTTTTCAATTTAATTTTAATTTTCTTATGTTGTGTTCAATCTTTTAATTATAAACTCTAGGGTTCTTACCCTCTAGGCTTGTATCAGTTGGTATTAGAGCTTAGCTCTAAAATTAGGTTTTATCTATCTATGTTTATTTTGTTTTGCGTCTTTGTTCTTGTTTAATTTCAAGAATATGTTTCTTTATTCTTGTTTATCAATTCTTGAATTGAGATACCTGTTAAAAAACAAAAGAAAAATTTCAGTAAAATTATAACTACTACTAAAATAGATTAAAAAAAGAAAAAAAGAAAGAAAATGTAAATTTGGTTTATGCCGCAAATTGAAATTACAATTTATTTCAGGTCCTAAGAAAATTTCAGTTCATATCACTTTGTTTCATCAGTGATTATTTGTTTGTTTGATATTGATTTTAAATTATTTGAGTGTAGTTTCAGGTTTTATTGAATCATTCTTGAACTACTTTTTTTTTTTTTTATCTTTGTATTTGTTTTCTTAATTGTCTTGTTTTTTTTTAATTTGTTGGTTAGATGTTAGGAATTGAAATTCTTGCTTGTTTTTGTTTAGTTCTTTAAAGAACTAAATAGGCGAGCAAAAGAGGTAAAAGGAAAAAAATATAAGACTATTATCATGAAAAGATAAATTTTGAGTGAAACACAAATAAAGTGTTATATCGTTGAGTGTAAACATATAAAAGATTGTGTGAGTTTTTATTTATTTATTTACAAACAAAAATTTCAAATTTGATGATGTCTTTCAAAGGTGCTTCATCACCTAAGAAAGAGAAGGAGATCACTTTCTTTGTCTTACAGGCCAATGTAATAATAATTTGAGAGGATAAATGTAATGTTCGGCGAAGAGAAGGATCAAATGGATATACAAAAGGCCACAATTGCTAGTTTGTAAGAGGAGCCATCACAAAGGTTTCCTAATACCATAAGGCGGGAAAGACATGCTAACACACTTGTAGATGAGCTTGTTTATAGGAATGAGAATGAAGATGCTGATGATTCAAACCATGCTTCATTTGACCAATGGGGCATATTTTGGCAATAAGGAAATCTCGGTGATAAAATATTTCAACAACATGGAAATTTCGGCCATAGAGGAGTTATAAGATATATTGGGTTTCATGGTGATTTAGATAAAAATCTTAAAAGTATTAAGATTAAGATTCTTGCTTTCCAATGAAGAAATAATCCAAAAGCTTACTTAGAATGAGATAAGAAAGTGGAGTTGATCTTCAATTGTCATAACTATTAAAAAAAATATGAAATTAGAAATTGCAAAGTTTGACTCAAGGTTCTAAAAGTATAGAAGATTACCATAAAGATATGAGTTGGTTATTCAGAAATAAAACTTGTGTATGAGAGTTTACGTTTATTTTTGGTTCTTCATGGAACTTTCAAAACTTATCAAAGATTACTTCTTTGTGGCTTTTATCCTTGTACATTCTATTTTTGGTTTGTTATAATCAACAAGTAAGGTTTTTCAGCCTTAAATATTTGATTTTTCATTCATTATAATCAACAAGTCGATATTTTTTCATCCAATAACTATGATGTTTTTTTGTTTAAGTAATCACTAGGTCAGGTTTTATGCAACATAATTTTAGCTTTTATAGGTTGTATTCAGTCTTTTAATTTGAATTTTAGGATTCCTACTCTCCGGGTTCATATCATTAAGAATTCACATGTTAATTTGGCTTATTGAAAGAGTTTTTTTTTTTTTTTGCTTAATGAACATAGTTGTTAAAATTTTTTGATAAATTAGAGTATTCTAAAAAATAACTAGAGAAAAAGCACAAATAGAGAAGTTGTACTATTTGAAGTAGTGCAATTTTCGTAATTCTTATTAGATAGTTGTGTTATTCTCAAAAGCACAACTTGTAGAAATTTTGTTGAATGAATTTAGTACCATAACCTCTCTCTAGTATGTTATTTACTTAATTATTTTTTAAAATATGATAGTCTATAAAATGTTAAATAAAAAATAATAATAGATTTATTTAAAAAACCAAATGAAAAGCACAGATATTACAAGAAAAAAAAGAGCTCATGGTTCTTGAGTGATGCACCTCACTCCAGCTGTGCAAAGAATGTAGTTTTTTTATATAGAAAGAATTAGTACAGAAAAAAAAATATTTTTTTTTATCAAAATAAGACAACTAGAAATTTATTTATAAAAAATAAATTTAGGGGTGGAATTTAAAAGTTGTACATGTTTCACATGCACAACTTGATAATATATGTCTAATCATAGCAGGCAAAAATCCTCATTGAAAAAATAAGCTTGTCGTTGCAATTTATTTTAAAATTATATATGCATATGATAATGTACAATCTTTAAATTTAAATGTGCATGTGATGCATGTGTGATACATGTATGTCTCTGCAAAAACTACGCTATTTTTATAATTAATATTTCCGCTATGCTGTGCTGTCAAATTTTGGTCCTGTTATGATATTTTTATTTTTTATTTTAAAAAAAGAAATCCTGAAGAATGGAGGTGCAGGGGGTGGTGTATTTTCTCGGGATTGTCACACAAACGTCATGCAATCTAGCTAGCTAGATTCCCTTAGGGCATTAACAGTCAAACATGGGTGACATTATGGGCCCCTGTTTCTGACATGAAAGTGACTTGGAGGAGCTAAGAGTCGCAGCAGCTTTTTTTTGTCTGTCCCTTTCCCACTCAAAACTTCGAAGAAAAGTGGAAAGGGACTCCTGGCCTCTCCATCTCCACTTGTTCAAGACTAATAGAGATCTTCCATTCAGAGTATAGGCTGATTGCTTACCAAGACCTGTTTTTAATTAATTTGCCTTTTGCTTAATCATCAACGTCAGTCGAAAATATATGTACCATAGTATGTTCATAATTTAAGCATCAATGTCAAAGGAAAAAACATCTACTTTGCTAGCTTGGCGTTGTTCTTTCACAAGAAAAGAATGCTAGTCAACTGATCAGAAATCAGAGGCGACTTTAATAGTCTCTAGTTCATGGGAGTGAAGGACTAATCGGGTCATCCAGAAGATCACAAATTCTTGTATGGGCAATATGAAAATAGTTTTGGTTAGTTGATGAGAGGTTGGTTACCTAATGAGCTACGTATGGCTTCCCATTTCTTGGTTACTGACAACCTCCTTTCAAGAACGTGCATGGGAGCAGTCTACAAGTTTCTGTGGGAGAGCTATATGTCTTTAGGCTTCAGAGATTGGTCACCACTAGAAGAGCTCTCGGCACAATCTTGCCGTTGAATATTGAATAGTAGTTAGCTAATCTACGGGTCTGGACCTACTTTGTACCAATCACATGGTTTGATAAGTGCTTGTTCGGAAGTCCCACCCAGAAGGAAGAAAACCCACAGAATACATGGGACCTAAGCGTTTTTCGGATCTCTTCAAACTTTTGTGCATTATGAAACACAAGTCTTTAGCCACAATAGCAGCTTGAAAACATTCAAAATCCGAAGGATGGACAATGTTGTTTGGTAGCAAGAGGGCCTTCGATTCTTAAAGCATTATATACCAAAGACATAAATTTTGTAGAAGATGAAAGTTTCTGAGATGTCTAACTCTGTGCCACTACTAAAATTTCTAATCGACACTTTAGTCTATCCTCGTAATAAAAGAAGATTGTAACTTTTCTGACTCTGTACATGCTGCAAGAGTGAACGAAACGAGAATTCTTAGATGCCAAATCTTCTACACCCTATTGTGTGGGGCGGTATGCAACAACCACGCCAAGGGAATCATTAGCTAAGCAAACTAATTAATTTATAATGTGATGTACTAACTATCTTGTAATGATCTGATACAGTGTTTACTTTTTAGCTATACAAATTGCACGGTAGATTTCTGACAGATAGAGTATAGACCTGGCAACTTAAATAGCATTGGTTGCTGGATAGTACCATATACAGGTAGTATGATTTCTTACACTGAAGTAAATGGTAAAACCACTGTTCCCGCCCTGGTTGAAGATGTTTTGTTGCAATGGAACAGCATAAATATGAAGTCCTAAAAAACAATAATCTCCAAAAGCAACTTATTTCTTTCCAAGGCTGGAACTTTTTAGAATTACACCAGCTTTATTGTTCAGGAAAATAGCAATGAAGTGTGGGAGCTTGATCAACTGAAAAGAAATTGCATGATTCCTCAGCGCTAAACAAACTCTGTTCTTCTAGTTTCATAAGATGGGGTTGATATACTTGATACCTATTCCCCAAAATAGCTCTCGAATCAGTTAAATTAAAGCAATTCATCAATTCATTTGAAGAGGAAACATTGCTGTGGTCTTTGGTGACTGCACTCAAATTCTTGTTTTCACTGAAATCATGGTTCTGACTGTGCACTGAGGCATTGTTGTCTGACTCTGAAACATGGTACTCTTCTTTTACAGAGTGACTGCTATCAACTATTTCTTCTCTCAACTTTGCTTTCAATTCTTTTACCTAAATTTCAGGTAACAAACAGCATAACTAAGAAATAAATTATCCAATTTTTTTTTTCTAATCAACTCAGCCTATTAACAAATGTAGAGGCAATACCTTTTGTGCTAAGGCTTCATTCTTCTGTTCAAGATTACTGAAATCAAGATTTAGAGCTTCATAGTTTGCCTTAAGGGTGCCATAATCTCTTTCCAATTGCTTAGTCTTCCAACGGGCTCGACGGTTTTGGAACCAAATAGCCACTTGTCGTGGTTGCAGGCATAATTCTTCAGCTAATTTCAGCTTTCTCTCTGGCACAAGCTTGTTATCGACCTCAAAATTCTTCTCCAAGGCCTTAACTTGATGCAAGGTTAACCTTCGTTTCTTCTCACTTCCAAGGTTAGCTTCCTCAATGTAGTCTTCTTCTTCAAGACTGTCCAGCATTGCCTGAAAATCTCTACTGTAACCTTGGTTGGTGTTTTGAGTCCTATCTTCTGGGTTAACGAGGTTATTAAGAGTAGATGTAAGAAAAGAATCAAAAGTTATGCAAAATCCAGATATTGTTTGGTAACCCAGAAAGCAAAAATCATTTTAAAAAAACTCGATCACTTTGGTGGAGTTTTGTTTACCTTTTGAAGAAGTAGTAGAGATGAAAGCAGCCAAGGAATCTGAGGAATTGAAGCGCTTCATAGCTGAGAGTAAGAAAGAGACAGAGCGGATGATTAGCTTAAGGAGAAGGGGTGCCCCTCCTCACTGGGTTTGCCAAATCTCCAAGCTTTTTCAAAAGGATGAAAACGGAAGGGAGAACACTGTAGCCTAACCCAAGAAAATGGAAGCTTTTTTTGATCAAGTAGACAGTACTCGGGAAAGAACAACAGTGATAAAAAGCATAGCTCTAGCTAATCATTGTCTAATCACATTGGAGAAAAGGAGAGATAAACTCCAATAGGCAGTGAACCGGCTTCACCCCTCACTCTTGTTATATACAGTTTATGCAGCTTTTAACTTTCTGAGCTGTGAATGTGGTTTGAAATTGACTCAAAATCATTTTTTAAATTGTTTTCTAATTTTTAATTGTTTTTTTCGGTGTGTGTGTTTTGTCACATCCGTTGTATTGCTGCAAATTATAGGATTTAAGTTATAGCAGTATTATTTATGTAATAATATAATTAATTTGTAGCTGCACCATATTATTGGACAGGATTATAGTACGACGACTCATAGCAAAATCAGTTAGTTGTCATTACCTTTGTCCCTTTATTTTTATACCCTGATTAAACACATCAGTAAGCAAAATACTTCAATTTGAATTTGGGTTTTCCATAGATGCTTATGGCTGAGGTATCTGGACTTAGTTATTCTGTTTTCTCCTATAAAACAACTCTTTAATACTTAACTTAATAAAACAAAGACAAGAAAGGTAAACTAAAAAGGGATAAAAGTGGAGAGTAAATTTAGAAGTCCTAGGGTATTTATGCACTCTTAATCACTAAGATCACGTGGTTTATCTGAAGAGAAGTGCAGAGAAGCATGGTATTAGTCTTGCATTCTTGTAAGAGAAATCATGATGAGAAGTTGTGTTGCCATTGGAGATCAATTTTTTACCAATGAAAAGAACAATAGACCACATTGCTCATCCAATAAAATGAACTGATTAAATAAGTAATTGAGGGTAATCATATGAATATTCTTCTAATTAAGATGCTAACCAATAATGCAATTTTTATAGGAGATTTCAGATGCAAAATCATTTTTATAGGAGATTTTAGATGCAAAATCTATAAGCTTTGAGGAATTTTAAAATGAATAACATATTGATTCCTTATAGAAAATAGAGGTCATAACAACATAAACATAAACATCATTTGCCATCGATTCTTCTAGGATCGATGAGTTTCTGATCTATTAGGATTCGGGTTGTGGCCTAACCAAGACAACAGGCTTGACCGGATAACTTGATGTCCAGTCTAATGGCTAGACCCCAAGCCTACCAAGCTTGACTGGATAGCTTGTTGTTCGGTCTAGGGCTAGCCCAAGCCTACCCTGCCTAATCGAACAACTTGTCATCCAATGATAAGAAGTTGTGTATTTTTATTTTGATGTGTTGTCATTGTCCTTAGATCTTTTGAATATTTATATGTTCAAAAGACTTACCAAGTGATCTTGAAACTTTCATATTTTGTTTGCGTGTCTTCTTTGTCCATGCATGCAACTTGCATGTAGAGAATGACTTTCCCGTAACTAATGCCTGCAAGATAAGAAGAGGTGAGGTAACTTTGGTGGAGAAGACCATTTCTATGCGAGGGAGGGAATGACTTTATGTTGGTGAAAGTTGTGTCGTGGTAAGTGTCATGGTTTTTAGGTTATCCCTTATATCTTCGAGGTTAGGTGTTGTTTTGAACCTAAATAGAGAGAACACCAAACATTTTGTACAAATATTTTATAGAAAAATAGAGATGGAGAAACTGCCATGATGAATAATGTTAAAGGGAATTAATATATAGAGTCATGAAGATTTTGTTTAGAGATACGTAAATTTTTAATTAATTGAGAAATTGCTATAAAAATGGATGAAGTATAATGTAATGGAGATTAATCATGAAGTCGAACACCATTTCCTTGAAGCAAAAGTTTATAATACATTTTAGGTAATAAAGATAGAAAGATTGACATTTTAGATAAATAGTCTTCCTTTTAAATGCTGGGGAGATTTGTAAAGACTTTCTCTTGTTTAAGATCAAAGATGTACTTGATTATACTAGTAGGGTGATTCCTTGCTCATGAAGAATCATTTCTTTGAAATCCTTTATAGCTTCTTAATTAATTTATAGCATCTTCAAAGCAAGTGAAGTTACATTCTTAGAATATCATATAATTCCCTTTCACTATCACTACTTCTTATCGGTAGGGAACTTCATGTCTAAGTATTTGGTGTTGTTTACCCTATATATCTAATAAAAAAAAGCTTTCCATCTTAATCATGGTGAAGGCCTATTAGAGTGTGTAAGATCAAGGGTGATTGCCAATGGTTATTAATAAGTTAATAGCACCCACTATTGGCACATCACTACCTTTTATCCCTATTATAGGAGCTTTTACCAGAGTTAGTTTAGAGGAGTGTATACCCAAATGTTTTATTGATTCTTTAAAGAGGAGGTTGACAACACTACCATCATCTACAAACACCTAATATACTTTGTAGTTGGAGATAATGGCAAAGATAGAATTTGAGAATTCTTTCTCTTTTACTGATTGTATTTCTTCTTAATATCTCTATACATGCACGCACCATGTATATATACAGTCTGTTATAAATGCAGACTGTCATGATAGCTGGCATAACTAACAGCCTGTCATGATAGTTAATATAACTGCAGCTAAGGTAGTTAGAATTAGTTACAAGGAGAAGAAAAGGTAATTAGCAGAAATCCAGATCCTAACGTAATCTCAGCTAACTCTCACATAACCAATTCTTCTTCTACCTTTGATTTATCATCCCCCCTCAAGTGAAAGGGTTTGGGAACAAGGCATAACTGTGTTTTGAGAAACAAGAACCTTGAACTTGTGAGATGTTTAGTCAAAAGATCTGCTAGCTGTTCTTCAATAAGAACAAAGTGTAACTGTATTTTCCCTCTGAGAACTTGGTCACAGATGAAGTGTAGATCAATTTCTATATGTTTTGTTCGGGCATGAAATACAAAATTCTTGGCCATATGAGAGGCATTGATATTGTCATACCAGAGTATAGGAACAATAGGGGTAGGAACATATAGTTCTCGCAACAAGGCTTGGATCTGGATAATTTCTGCCGTAGCCAGGACAAGACCTCTATAATCCAATTCTGCACTGCTGCGAGATACTAGTTTTTGCTTGGTAGAGGACCAAGAAATTAGATTACCCCCTAGATAAATGAGATGGCCACTTGTACTTCTTCGATTGTCAGGTTGAGCACCCCAATTAGCATCTGTGAAACCTTCTATTGTCAATTGATTTGATGAATTTAAAAGTAAGCCATCATGCATAGTCCCTCGTAGGTATCGAAGGATTATTTTGACAGAGAGACAAAGGCTGAAGTTGGTTGTTGCATAAGCTGACATGCTTTATTAACAGTGAAATCTATATCAGGCCTTGTAATTGTAAGATATTGAAGTGCTCTTACTATACTGCGATAATGAAAAGCATCTTCCATAGGCTCACCATCAAATTTAGATAAATCCTGTCCAACAGCCCCAGGAGTTTTAACTGGTTTTGTATCAAACATTGCTGTTCTTTGCAGTAAATCGGAGATATATTTGGTTTGGTTGAGATGTATAGAATCCTCATGGTAAGAGACTTCAATACTTAGAAATAGGCCAGCCTCCCCAAATCTCGCAATGCAAACATAGAATTCAGTTTAGCAACAAGTGAAGCAACCTGTGTAGGTGAGCTACCTGTGATGAGGATATCATCTACATAGATAAGAACAATCAAAGTTGTAGATTCACTAAAACATAGAAACATAGAGCTGTTAGTCCTAGAGTTGCTGAACCCTCACTGTAAAAGGGCAAAACTGAGCCTTTGAAACCAAGCTCGTGGAGCTTGTTTCAAGCCATATAAAGCTTTCCTCAATCAACAAACTTTGGTAGGAAACTTGGTGTCCATGTAGCCAGGAGGTTGGGACATGTAGACTTGTTCCTCGAGCTCACCATTTAGCAAAACATCGTGTACATCAAGCTATCGTACTTCCCAATTAAAACTAAGAGCAATGGTTAGTATAATGTGGATAGTTGCAGCTTTGACTACTGGGATAAATGTCTCGAAATAATCAAAGCCAAGTGTTTGATGATATTCTTTTGCCACAAGTCTAGCTTTATACCTGTCAATACTCCCATCTGGCTTGTGCTTCAATTTGTATACCCACTTGCAGCCTATGATATTTACATCAGAAGGCTTGGCAACAAGATCCCAGGTGTGGTTTCGATGAAGAGCTGCAATATCTTGATACATTGCATGAGTCCAATGTGGATCTTTTAGAGCTGCAATATCTTTTTAGTTATACCACTCATCAACCTTGTTGTCATCCGTGGAACTCGACTTGACTCGGGAGTTTGATCATTATGAATAGACTCAGGAGAAGAATGAGAGATTGAGGAGGTTGCAGATTCACTCAAAGAAAAAGAATATGCATTTGTGGGAATGACATAAGTGGACATTGAGGTATGTTTATCAATAAGGTAGTAGGGCAAACAACTAGATGAGGATAATATTGCAGGAGGAAAACTTGCTGAGGAAGCATTATCAGTCTGAGGTAGATGAAGGTTTTTGTTGAAAGGGAATTGTGTTTCATAAAAAACAACATGAGGTGTGACATAGACTCGTCTAGTGAGATAATCAAGGTATAAATAACCTTTGTTGTTGATGTTATAACCAAGAAATATACATTGAACCAATCAATATTGTAGTTTATGGTTGTTATAAAGGCGAATGAAAAGATAACATAGGCAACCAAATACTTTGAGGGACTTGTAATTAGGAGTTTTTTGAAAAAGGGTTAGATAAAGTGAATCATTGTTGAGTACCTTGCTTGGCATTCTATTAATAAGGAATGTTGCTGATTAAAATGCATACTGCTAGAACTTCATTTGCAAAGAAGCATGAGCTAGCAAGGCCAATCTAGTCTCTACAACATGTCTATGCTTCCTCTCAACTCTCCCATTCTGAGTTGAATTATAAGGGCAGGAAAAACGATACACAATACCAGCCTGTTGAAGAAAGGTTATGAAGGATTTGAACTCACCCCCATTGTCAGACTGCACATATTTTTTAGTGTCATCAAATTGATTCTCTATTTGAAGTTTGAATTGTTTAAACATTGGAAGAGCTTGGTCCTTTGTGTGTAGAGGGTAGAACCACGTGTATCGTGAGAAATCATCCAAGAACAGGATAAAATACTTAGCACCAGATGTGGATTTGACCGAGGCAGCCCCTCAGATGTCCATATGAATCAATTCCAACGGTTTGAAGGCACGAGAGGAGGAGAGACAAGTGGGCAATCTGTGACTTTTTGTAAGTTGATAGGAAGAACATATAGTGGAGCAATTAGTAGCTTTATTCTTTTCATAGGAAACATTACAGTTTTGTAATATTTGAACTACAACATCAGTGGCAGCATGACCTAGTCTGTGATGCCATATTTTCATTTTATTATGAGTAGATCTAGAGCTTGGAGAATGAAAAGCAGAGAAATCTTTAATGCCAACATAAACCATTTTCTCAAGTCTGCCTCGTGCCAGTAACTTCTTCGTATGCAGATCCTTCACAAAGAAACTAGCAGATCAAAATTCAATCAAAGCATTATTATCTGAGCAGAACTTGGCACCACTTATCAAGTTTGCTGAGATGAATGGAACATGAAACACCTTTCTGAGTTGAAATGATCGTAAGTTAGAGACTGGATGATGGGAACCGGTGTTGGAAATGGATAAATGCTTACCATTACCAACTGTGACCTTATTTGTGCCTGTGTATGGAGTAGAGTTGGTTAGATTCTCCACATTCTAAGTCAGGTTATGACTTGCTCTAGAATCAAGGTACCAATTGTCATCTGTAAGATTATTAGAGGAGGCAACCATAACAGGTATATTGTTTTGATTTCTGATATTCATATTTAAAGAGTTAGTACTATTGTTTGAAGAGTTTTGATTTCTGATATTCATATTCAAACGTGTACTGTATGGCCAAATTTGCCATATAACTAATATTGTGGCTTCTCTGAACTAATTGAATTATGTCTTCCATTCTGTGTATATCTGCCCCCACGATCACGACTTTTGTAGTTGTAATTGCTGGCATTTGGAGTGTAGCTTGTGTAGCTTTGCTATCTACTACCATTATATTTCCTTCCACCACCCCTGTTATTAGAGGAAGAGGCATAATTGGCTGTCATTGTGGAAATTTGATCTATTGAGCTTTGTTGCTCAAGTTGATTTTCAAATGCTAAAAGCATACTGTGAATAGTTTCAACTGAGATTTTATCATCTCTAATGTTGATAGCAGTTACTACTGCATTATAGTCAGATCCAAGTCCTCCAAGTAGATTCATGACTTGATCTTGTTCTGATACAGATTCTCAAATGGCTGCTAAACTATCTACAACTCCTTTCACCTTCATAATATAGTCTATCATAGACATAGATCCTTTCTTTGTGGATTGCAGTTCAAGCCTTAGTTGTTATTCTGGCTCTTGAAGAGGAAGATAAGGTTTTCTCCATTGCATTCCAAGCAGATTGAGAAGTAGTGTGTCCAATGATTTGTGCCATGATAGCTAGTGTGAGAGACGAGTAGATCTAGCTAAGGATTGTGCGATCTTGTCTCCTCCAAGCAATAAAGGCTAGATTGATTACACATGCACTTAATTCCTTCTCTGGACAGACATAGGTACCATCTATGAAGTCCTCAAAACCATTAACAAAAAAAATATTATCAATTTGAGATTTTCACAAAACATAATTAGTTCGATCAAGTTTTACTTGTAATGTATGGTTGAGCTGCTGATATGATGAAGTGAGTGCCATTATTGTGGTTTGCCCAGATCCAAGATGACTAAAGGTTGAGGAGGACTTACTTGAAGCAGAAGTCATGGCTGGATCGAAGAAAAGAAAGAAGTTTCTCTTTGTTGCTCTGATACCAAGATAGAATTTGAGAATTCCTTCTCTTCTCAAGATGTGTATGATGTTTAGAGATGTGGTCATCATTTTGGAAAAAAATAGAAAATTATGAATGGATCTTCTCATGTTCTTTTTAGATGCCATAAGGCTATTAAGAGAATGTGGCACTTGATGGGTTTTTTTTTATTGCTATAACTAGGGGTATCCTAGCTTAGTCAAGTTTGCTTTCTCCATATGAATATTGTTTTTCATTATCTCATTAACTTTTAAGAGAGTTTAATTAAGGAGAGTGTATAGTTATTTCTATAAGATATAGTTGTAAAACCCATTAATCAGGGTCTCAATGGCAATAGGTTTAAGCAAGCCTTCTATATTGAACATTTCCTTATTAAACCTTCAAGGATATACTCTAGTGCTCTTTTTTTTTGTACGATGACAAAGAGCTCAATTGTATTCTTTTTAGCTGGAAGATGATTTTGACATATAAATCATAAAAGTTAAAGATGGAGCCTGACTATTAGATATGATACTATGCTCTAGCAAAACTATGAAATATAGTTAGAAGAATTTTACACATAACATCGCTATTTTATGTTACAAGCTCTAATCTATTTCATATATTTTGTATGTGTTCCATTGGGCCTATAAGTTCATCTCGTTGTCTAAGTTTGCTTTCATGGATATACAATATTTGGAAAGACAAGTGTGCAATACCTGATGGCAAAGTGGAGATTCTCTCACATAGTGGTGGCAAAATTTATTCTCAAAAGCTTATAATGTTACGGATCTCATCTTGTATCAAGTTATTGTTTTTAGGAGTACGCAAGTGAGGTTTAGAGAGGGATTGATAACAATAGCTACTTATGCGGCTAGGACTTTATAAGGCTCTACTTTTAGATATTTGGAGTTCAAACCTAGAATGTATAGTTTAAGAATGTTCTTCGTGGTTGGAGCGACATTGGAGTATAACAGTTCTCGTGTATATTTTTCTGTTATGGTCCTCCAAAAAATTAGAGTTGTCAAGAAGCACTCAGTGGTGCATATAATAAAGCTAGTTTTTGTGTCACTTATTGAAAGAGTGGAAAAGTTTAAAAGTGTTCTTGTATAGCTAGAACAACTTCTGTGATCACCTTTTATTTTATGGATGATTTGTTAAAGATTAGAAGGATATGACATGCTAGTGGTGAGGAGGTTAATTACTCTCTCATATTATGATATTTCTAAGTCATCATCCTTGGAAAGAACTTTTAAGGATGAACTAACTATTGTTTAGTTCCCACAAATGACTCTGCTAATAAAGTCGAAAAAATTTCAATTTAAATTTAGGCTTTCCATAACTACTTGTGGGAGAAGGTGTCAAGGCTTAGTTGTTGTGTATTCTTTTACAAAACTAGTCTTTATATAGTTAGGGGACTTACTGATGCTTAAATTAGTAAAATAAAAAGAAGAGAGGTAAACTAAAAAGGATAAAAGCAGGTGAGTAAATTTAGAGGAAAAGTTGTGTAAGTGTTGATTTGGATCCCTTATGTTGGTGATTCTAAGGTATTTATATACCCTTAGTCACCGAGATCACGTGGTTTACCTGATGAGAAATAGGTTATTAGGCCCGCTTTCCCATAGGAAAAATCATGACGGGAAGTTGTGTTGCCATTGGAGACCATTTTTTAGCCAATGAAAAGAATAAGTAGACCGCGTAGCTTATCTAAAAAACTAAAATTGATTGTGAGGGTAATGAAAGATAATTAGACGAATATTCTTAGATACTAACCAATAAGGTAATCTTTATAAGAGATGCCATGTGAAAATTTTATAGGCTATGATGACTTCTAAAACAGATAATTAAGTTGTTCCATGTTGATTCCTCATAGAAAATAGAGGTCATAACAACATACAAGACACCACATCTAACTGGACAACTTACTGTTGGTTTAAGGATTGGGCTTAGGCTCACCAAGGGTAATTGGATAATTTGTTATCTAGTATAGGGGTTAGGCCAAAGCCTGTTAAGCCCGGTTTATCTAGGGGCAGGGCTAAAGCCTAATAAAAAAAATTGTTGTCCAATATAAGGACTTGGCCAAGCCCACATTGCATGACTACATAACTTTATATTTGTTCTTTTATTTTTTTGGTGTATTATCATTATGATATCGGTGTTAGTAAATATTATGATATAAATGGGTCAGAAGAATCATACAATTTTATATAGTTAGTTGCAATTTTACAACTAGTGGTTCATACAAAAGGCTTAAAATACTTAATCATACAGAAAGAGGTTTGTTTATTCCATACCAATGATTTGACATAAAAGACTATAAATTTAGATCTGATCATTAGATCAGGCTTATATTTTTTTAGATGTAACTACACGCACTCAAATCTACAGGAGAATCAACTTACTATAACGTTCTAGCTTTGGAAGACCATCAAATTAGGCCTAAAAGATGCTATTTGAGTAAATTTTATTATTTTTCTTTTTCTTTTCATAATTTTAGCTTAATTCTGGATTTTACATTGTTTTTTTTTTCTATATAGGATTCTGATTCTTATACCTTTTAAGAACCAATTTCTAACCTCTTTAAGTAATTATAAATCCTCTTAGATAGATAGACTAAAATATAGATAAATATTAAAAAGTAAAATATGAATTAGGGTTCTTTTATAAAAATGTTTTTTAACACCAATTCCTTTTCTCTTGCTTATTGTGTTTTTGCCAGCGTCATTAGTGTCAAAGCCCAACAATCTCCAATGGCTATTTTCTTGTTGGGTGTTGCTAAACATCCATGTCTACAATAAATCATAACATAAAGTGTGCTCAAGAAAGAGAGGATGATGAGGTTCCTCTTAGGAAAAAGATGTTTAAGAGTTGGTGATAGAAAAAATATGGAGGCGAGTTGTAGAGTTGATCTAATAGTTAAAATAGACGAGAACCCAAGATATATATTATAAGAGAGGCCACATAACCTTAACTAGCATTAAGAAGCATTTTCTAGAGGTAAGAACAGGGGAGATATGCTCTTGGTTGGGAAGATTATCATGGAGATTTAGGTTTTCAAGTAAAGTTCCTTAACTTCGTAGGAACCTTGCAAGCATAAAAGCTCATTGATTAGTTGAATATTTTTTTTTTAATAATAAAAAGTCTTAAAATAGATGAGAGTCAAACTAATCGCTAATAAATTGAAGAAGTGAGCTTTTACTTGGTGGAAGTAGTTGCAGAGGTCAATTAAGACAAGGGGGTAGTCTGTGATGATTACATTGACTAATTTTATTAGATAGTGGCATGGAATGATTGTCTAAAATGGAAGAGTAGTTGATGGCCAAATACCTTAGTGGTGTATGATAATCTATATAGGTTGGGCAATGTTTTCAATCTTTATAGATGTTTTTGGAATCCTATTAAAAGGCCATGATAATAGAGAAGTAACAGACTACCAAGGCAGCTTGTAAAATATTTTAGGTTGAATAAAATACTAGATAAAAGATGTAAAAATAATTAGAGAATGACCACTCCTCAATACAAACCAACCCTTTAGTAAACTCAACAAATGACAGGTCAAGGTTCTGGTTCTGGTTCTAGTTTTGTTTTTAAAACTCAGTGTAACATATATGATGAGAAAGGGCATCGGTTAATAAATATCATAAGCTAGAGAGCCATTTAGGTAAGGATTTGTTGATAGAAGAGCCTAAAAAAATGGTTGTTCTCAAGGTTGTCAAAAATATTTTTTTGACATGATACAAAAAATACAATGTTAAATCGGATCGTAAAATCATAAAATCATAAATTTTTTTAACTAATTATATATTGACAATTCAAACCAAGAAATTAAATTACATTAAAATCTGATAAAGAGAGTCGGTAACATTATAATCAATAAGTGATCTAAATAAAATGAGAGAGATACATAATATGAATCAAGAAATTAATGATATGGAGAAATAAAATGTCTCATAACAAAACTTCCTAATATAGGAGGATCTCTGAATGGTAAGATGTACACAATAACCTAGTAATAACTTGGTTGTTTCCATCATAACAAGTGCTAATAGACCTATTTTGGGTTGCAATCTAATGAGCCTAAACTAGTAATTAAATAACATAAGTTCAATAATAAAATAAACCCTTAAACAATATCTAATGTGCCATAACAAACCCAAATTTAAAATAATTACTCAGCATTAAACAAACAAATAAAATAAGATAATAAAAACAAAGTCTTCATATAGTCCGAATCTTCAATGTTCGCACATTCTTGGTAGATTTTAGTCCTAATTTCAAACACGTCGTTCTTTCTTGTCTAGATGAATTACTATGTCTACCATATATGATTTGAAAGATTGAGATGTCTAGTTTCCAGAACAACTTTAATCGCAACAAAAGTTTTCCTGTAGCTTTAGATATGTCTCAAATAATACATGAAGGTCTAGTTCAACAGATTTGATAAGATTCATTTAGTAACTTCAACCCTATAAAATAATATGTTTTTGAACTTTATTTGACATTAAAATTTAACAAAATATAGTTTCATGTCTCTAGTATTGTTTTGTAAAATTTTAACTTGATTCGATGTACGGTTTTAGAGATATGCCCGATCTCACAAAACTAGTCAGCAAATATTTTAAGGCCAAATTCAAACTGAGTTTACCAATTTTGCACGAATTAAGTCTGATTTTACCAGTTTTTTTAATTTTTTATTTCAATTTTTCATGTTAGATACATATTGACTTGAAAATCATATAATTTTACGAGTCAACTCGTGATTTTGACAACAATGGTTGATCTTGTATATGATGATTATGATAGTAGTGAGAAGATTTTGCATGGAGATGGTGGTGCAACCTTAGTTATTCAGAAAAGTATGTTAGTTCTTAAGAGTGATCAGGGTGAAGATTAGCGACACAACAATATCTTCTATTGAATATATAGTATTAAAGATTATGTATGCAATCTAATAATTGAAAGTGGAAGTTATGAAGATATGGTGCTCAGAGAAGCAGTGAAAAAACTCCAGCTTAAGACAAAAAACCAGCCTTACAAGTTAATTTGATTGAACAAAAATACTGAGATAATCATGGATAAATGATGTCTTGTGTCATTTTTATGGGAAAGAAATATTATAATAGTGTTTGACATGAGTAATAACTATGTATATGTGTCATATATTGTTTAGAAGATATTGAAAATATAATAGAGGTGTTGTGCATAATGGATGTCATATTATGTACACCTTCAATATAAAAGGGAAACGTATAGTGTTAACACCTATAAATAAAGTGGTAGTTATTAAAACTAATTTGAATAAGCATATATCATTATCTTTATCATAGTTTATGAAAGAGATGAAGAATGAAATGGTGGTTTATGCATTAATGCTTGATAGTGGTGTTATGTAGGAGGAGGTTGAAGATAGTCTTATAGAAGTTCAAGGAGTTCTGATAGAATTTAAGGATATGATACTATAAAAATTGCCTCGAAGGTTACCCTAGTGAAAGACATCCGACATAAAATTGACATAATCTTATGTTTCAATCTATTAAATAGGCCACATACGAGATCGACCCCTAATAAGTCTGAATAATTACAATGTTGGGTGGTAGAGTTGCTAAGAATAGGTATATACAAAGAGCATGAGCCCTTGTGAAGTTTCAAATCTCTTAATTTTATAGAAGGATGGTTCATGATGAATGTGTCAGGATAGCATAATTATCAATCAAATCATTGTGAAGTACAAGTACCTTATATAATGACTAGATGATATCGTGGATTAACTAGTTATAACTAAGGTGTTTTTAAAATTTGACCTTGAAAACGACTATCATCATATTAGAATCAAGTTAAGGGATGAGTGAAAGATAGCCTTCAAGATACAACATGGGTTGTATGAGTGATTAATGATGTTGTTTAGATTGTCTAATCCTTCTAGCACTTTCATCATAAGATTAATGCATAAAGTGTTGGGATCGTTTATAGACATGTTTGTAGTAGTTTATTTTGATGTTATCTTAATTTATAGTGCATATTTGGAGTTGCATATAAAGAGCACTTGCGGTTTAACATTTTAAAATGAAAGCAATTATATGTAAATCTTGAGAAATGTAAGTTCTTCACCAACACCATTATTTTATGGGTTTTGTTATTTTTGTTGAGAGTGTCTAGGTGGTAAAAAATGGCAGGGATTGTGGAGTGGCCTTCTCCAAAAAGTATCCATAATGTCTAGAGTTTTTATGGACTTACACCATTTTATAAATGATTCATCTATAACTTTAATGCTCTAATTATGCTTATTAGTGAGATTTTAAAAGGGCACACTTTATAGTGGATGGAAAAGACCGAAGCCAACATTTAGTTAGTAAAGTAGAAAAAATTGAAGCTCTTGTACTAACACTCTTGATTTTGATAAGTTGTTTAAAATGAATCGTGATGTATTAAGACTAAGCATTGAAGGTGTTTTTAAAAATGATGAGAGGTTCATAGCATTTTTCAGTGAGAAGCTGCTAAGCTCAAAGAAGAATTACTCTATATATGACTTGGAATTCTATGTTGTTGTTCAGGCATTGAAATATTAAAGGAATTACCTAGTACAAAAGGATTTCATACTCATCATTAATCATGAGGCTCTAAAATATATCAATAGGCAATAGAAGTTAAGTCATCAACATATCAAGTCAGTGTCTTTTCTATAAGAGTTCATCTTTTTCTTTCTTTCTAAAACACCAATCTGGTAGTCTCAGCAAGGTTGTTGATGCATTTAGTAGATAGGTTGTCCTATTCAGCACTACGCATACACAAGAGCAAAATTTGATACCTTCTAAGAGTTGTACCTAAGAACCCTTTTTTTAGGCATATTAATGCTAAGTTGATATATGATGTAAATGAGGCGATTTTGTATATATGAATGGTTACTTGTTTTGTGACATGTAGTTGTGTATCCTAGATTATTTTCTACGAGAACATATCATCCATGAGTTGCATTATAAGGGTCATTTTGGACATGATAAGACCTTGGCCCTAGTGTTATCAAATTATTATTGGCCTAAATTTTCAAGTCATGTATCAAGCTTTATAAAGAGATGTATAATTTATCAGCAGTCCAAGGGTGACTTAACTAATTCTGGTTTGTGTACACCATTATCTATTCCAAATATCCCTTGGTTGGATGCCAATATGGACTTTATATTGGGTTTTTCTTTTATCCAACAAGTTATGGGTTTGATCTTCATAATTGTGGGCATATTTTCTAATATAGGCCCACTTTATTACATATCATAAAACCATGAATGCTTTTTGTATAGCCCACCTTTACTTTAGAGAGGTGGTTCACTTGCAAAGAGTCCTTATGTCTATTATTTTGGATTGAGATACAAAGTTTATATGCAATTTGAGAAAGGGTTTGTGGGGAAACTTGGCACTTATTTAATTTTTTATGAATGTTATCACCCTTAGATAGATGGATAGAGAGAAATGATAAATTATAGCCTTAGGAATCTATTATGAAGTTTAGTAGAAGACAAAACCAAGTAATGAGATTTGACTTTGTCACAAGTGGAGTTCATATATAACAAATCTAGAAATCAAATTACCCAATTGAGCCCATTCGAGATTGTGTATGGATGGAATCATTTTGGTATGTTTGAGTTAACGTATATATTTTGTATTGAACGATTGAGCATTCAGGCTGAGGGTATGAAAAATTATCTACGTAGGGGTACATGAATAGGTTAAGCAAGCTATTATGGGTAATAATGCCAAATATAAAGCCCAAATTGTAACTCATCGCAGAAAGGAATCTTTGAGGTAGGTTGCTTTGTTTGGAAAATACTTATTCGCAATAAATTTCTTGTGGGAGAGTATAACAAACTAAAAGGGTGAAAGATAGGCCTTTGTAAGGTATTGTAGAAGATTAATAACAATGTCTTTAAACTCTATCTTTCAAGTCAATTGAAGGCTTCTAATGTTTTTAATATGCAACATCTATCTCCATACTTGATGGATAACTAGAACTCGAGAGAAAGTTCTCTCCAACTCGGAAAGCCTAATGTACGCACGTCATAAGAGTTTGATAGTTCTGAATAGTCAGATATAGATCCATCAATAACAAATCATGTAGAAAGCTTAGCAGACACATTTATGGACCAATGAGATAGAGCTAAGTCCAAGAAGATGTTTGTTCACGCTACACCAACAATTTGACATAAAAAAAAACATAACTTTAGATCTGACTATTGGATTGAACTTAAATTTTATTAGATGATTTTACAGGTCCAATTCTATTAGGGGCCTAACTCATTATAATTAGACAAGCTATGAAAGACTCTTAGATTAGACCTCGAAGATGTTATTTGAGTTAATTTATTTTTTTCCTTTTATTTTTGGACTCTCATCTTAATTTTAAATTTTATGTTACGTTTTCTTTTTTTATTTATCATTTGGATTTCTTACCTTGTAAGAGTCGGTTTTTAACCTATTTAAAAAATTGTAAACTTTCTTAAAGAGACAGACCATAATATAGACAATTATTTAGTAATGAAGTATGAATTAAAGTTCTTGTGTGAAAACTCTTTTTAACATCAATTCTGATTTTCTTGCTTGCTATCTTCATGTGTTATTGTGTTTCCATCTATATCATATTAAAAAAAAAGAGGAAAATTTGGGTTGATGGAATAATAAGGAAAATATGAGAATTTATTGAACTATAATATTTCCTTTTATTTATCTATTTATTATGATGATGATGAAGAATCATCCATGCTAGGGTTAGGCAAAACACTTATTTTCTTGAGATTGCAAGAGAGAAGCCATGGATTAAGGTTTTTGTCATGCTTAATTTTTTTCTTTGACAATTGCAAGAAAATAAGAATTAATTATTAAATTTGAAAACAAGGCTTGCTCGTCTTCATTCAAATATAATAAACACAGGGCATCTCTCAATATATAGTAATTACATGGGTGATGTAAACAACAATAAAAGAAATCAATGACATTTATTTATGCATTTAGTTTTAGGAAATTAACTAGATGATTTATTTGTGCTATGTAGTGGGTTGAATTATTATTTTTTAAAACATTAAAAAACAATTTAGGCAGGCATTGCTAACGAGTTTTTAAAAAAGGAAATTTTTTTGAACTTTATAGGGATTGACCCGATGTAACTCGGTCGACTTGAAAAATTTAAAGACAACCTGAACAATCGAAAAAAAACATAGTTCGACTAAAAAAAATCAAGATGACATCATTTTTTTTTAAAATATTGAGACAACACATTGAATCGACTCGAGTCAATCCAGGTTAACATGTAAAATCCATGACCTAAGTTATGAGATCATGATAATCTCATAAAATGCAAATAAAAAATATATTTTGAAGCTCAATTTTCAATCAAGTTAATGTTGAATATCGAAATTGAAAAAAATGAATTTAAAAAAATGACAATAAAATATATAATTCGAGTCAATCTGGATTAACCTATTAAACTTATATCATGAGATCGAGATAATTCACTTGAAAGCAAACTAAAATAAATTATGAAGTTAAATTCTCAATCAATTCAATATTGATGGATAAAATTAAAAAAAAAAACCCAAATCAACCATAGAAATTACAAACTTAATTATAAAACTAAAATAACTTCATAAATAATAAATAAAAATAAATTAGGAGCCACAATCTTCAATAAATTGAATATTTAAAAATGAAAATAAAAAATACTGTTACAACAGTGGATGGGAACAGTGATTTCCCCTCCTGATTAGTTTGTGTTAATATAATATAAAGGAGGGAAGAACATTCTGGGGAGGGGGGACAAAGAGATCTTGAGAAATCTTGGAATTTGGTGCTGTATATAGTTCTCCAATCAAAGTTCGACGTTTCATCATCAGGGTTTTGAAGGGACAGAGCAATCCCAGTAAGATCAGCCCCCATCATTTTCACCACAGTACCAGTGGATGCTAATCACTCAAGTAATGAGGTTAAAGACTTGAGACAGTACTGCTGCGGTCTCAAGTTCTTGTATTATTTTTCTTTTGATGGCCTTGTTATTATTAGCAAGCAAATACCAAAAGATGTGAGGTTGTTATATTGTCAATTTTCTTGACATTAGCAACGGACTAATATTGTCTTCTACCGGCCAAACAAAGGTGACAATACAGCACATCAATTTAAGAAGAAAAACACCATATTACAAGATTCCCGCTATTTATTTAGGGCTTATGTTTCGGCTCAAGGAAAAACCAGTGTTTTCTCAGCTCTGAGGACTATTGAAGAGCTTGGGTTGGGTGTCTCTAAAAGAGACCAAAAGCGAACCTCGTCTTGATTAGATAGATATACAGAACCAAAAAGACTCCGAAAATCCTGATTTGAAATTGGAGTTGTTTCCAGTAATTAATCGCATGCGAAAGAAAAACAGCTTTTGTACATTTGAGATTATCTTGAACCTAGGAATTGGTGATCGCATCCTGCTGCTCTAGTTCAGAGAGAAATCTGATCTGATGCAGAAAAGTCATTCAATCAAGACCTTTATATATATAGATAAAGTAACCATGTGACAAACTTTTTGCCCAGAACAAGAAAATAAAAACCGAAGGACGCCCTTTGGGTCTCGTTCAATAAAACTTTTATAGAAAGCAGTTGCTGGTTTACACTGCAATAATTCATGGGGAGTACTGAAAGCTGTTGAGTGTAGTGTTCCCCACTAAGTGTCTGATTAGTGAATGCTTTGAATAATTCTCAGCTGATATGGTCCACACTACAAGCATGTTTAAGAAAGTCTGAAAATCATGTAAAGGATCAGTTGTTATCAAGTACTCTAATGGTAGCTTTTGTGGAGCACATGCACACAACGTCGCCTGCATATATTCCATCCATCACCTCTTCAGTCTATTACGTGATGCACTCAAACTTCCATATGTTGAGACCTTGATGCTTAATTGGGCAATTATTCTTCTTCCAAACGAGCCCCAATAAAGAGTAAATCGAAGTCGTGGTATTTTCAGTTGAGACCACTAACCTAATAAATGATTATTAATTCTCTGTTTTTTCTTTACTTTTCTTTTCTACTGCTAGGATAATTATGATCTCAGTAGGAGGAGGAGGAGATGCTTAAACTAGGTAATCATATGACAACCACTCTACCCCGTAAGTTGCCTCACTTCAAGATTTATCAAAGGGCTGCATAAAACAAAGCCACGACAGGCTCCTTTTTTGAAGCTTTACCCTTTTTCTCCTAAAATTAGACCAGGGCCACCAGAATACGCAACCAACGGACCCGGGGCAGAAACAAAAGGCAAGAGACAAAGCTGCTCGAATTTCTACGCCACAGTTCATCATGAAATTTCTTAAAGATAGATCCTATTAGAGGCATCCATAGTGGCAGTGAATTTATCTTTTTGGCACCGACCTTTGTTTCTTAGCGAGTAACAGTTGGTTGAGAATCCCACCTATCAATTTCCAAACTTGTTGGTTGTCAAGCCCACAAGTTTCGATGTAAAAGAAGTCTACCTATTGAATCTAGACACTTTTCTTACCTGCTCATTATAGCACTCTTATCTTAAGTAGAGCGATAAAGTTTTGCGATGACAGGAGATAAGATGTGGAAAAAGATAATGAGACATTTGCCACGACTTCTAAATTCATAGATACTAGTTTAAATTGCCACGCTTTGCCGTAAATCGAATCGGATCGATTTTGTTTTTTAAATATCACAAAATATATTCTGGTTATAAAAATTTATTTGATATTATTATTGTTATACTATAAAATTTATGAATAAAGTTAGAAGATAACTATAATGTTTGAATAATTAAAAGAAATTTAGAAAATAAAAATTACCCCACACGTGTGTGTCTAAGCTACGTAATTAAAAGGAAGCATTAACTCTTCTAAATGTGAAATCGTGAAAAGAACTTTGAAAGATGAAGGTTATTGGAAGTTGATAATAAATTAGTGAATAATTATAAAGAATGAGAAGTTATCATTAATTGATATAACTCGACTATATAAGATAGATGACAAGGAAAATCAGAAAAACACATAACTCAACAAAAACTTCAATTACTGCATTGCAGTTTTATTAAGTTCTCAGTACCTTTCAAACCTGAAACTTGTAGGTGATAACTTTGTTGGTGTTAGAACAATATGTTATAACTTTGTAGATGATAATCAAGTAGGCTTGCAATTTCAATTTCATAAATTAAAAAATACCAAAAAGATGTTGTATTTTCCAGTAGTTCTAATTAGTACATGTAATCAGAATATGGATCACTCTATGAATGCAAGTATTTTTTTTTGTGATATTTAGTTTACTTTACATTCAAGTTATTTTAGTTATTTGATTACTTCTTTATTTGAACTACTATTTGTGTGAAGTGGATTTAATCATATAGATATTCGTGCAATTCTATAATAGAAATTTCAAAATACGTGAGTAGCTAGGATTGAGTCCATAATTAGAACCAGTTAACTTAGAACTTCAGAATTCAAATCAGTTAACTTAAAACTTTAATCTTAAGTTGTAAAGTCCTCTTAATTGAGGTAGACACAAAAAAACCTACATCAAACGATTGGTGATCATAATGGAAGTGTTAAATTAATTTTTTAGAATTATGGCACCAACAAAGAAAACAAAATTACTAGGAAGTTTATAAGAGAAAGGCGAGTTAATTAATGTTCTTGTTGGAATATAAAATGAAATATCAACTTTTCAGGAAAAACAAGTTAGAAAATGAAGAGGAGAGAGACATATATAATATATGCACGTCTTGAGTGAAGATTATAAGAAACTAATAGTCATTGATGAAAAATATTGACGCCTTGCTGAAAATGTAGGAAAGACATAAGGAAAGAATAAAGATTAGTGATGATTACTATAACAGGATTGCACTGATGAATGATATGTCAACTTATAATGTACTAGAGTCTAATGTTAGAGAAAGGTAGACTTGTGAAAAGAATTTAACAGGAAGTTTTGAAAGGTTTGAAAGGAATTTAGATGGAAGTTTTGAGAAACTACATAACTTTAATAAAGTTTCTTGTCAAGAAGTGGTTAAAACATTGGAGGATGTCAATTTAAAGTTAGGTATCAAAATAAGGAGTGGAAATGATGAGGTAATATTGGACTTTAAACATGTGATGATGGAAATAATTAACAAGATATCTAAACAGGTGGCCGATGAAGTAAAAAACCATATAGATACAAAGGAGGTTAAATAACTAATTCCTAAGCCAGTTGGTAAAAAACCATTTTGGCCAAAGTAGTTCAACTTAAAAATAGCTTCTCACCATAACCTAGAATAAATTTAGAAAAACCTGTAGTTATGGAAGAAGTTGGAAGTAATTTAAAAGCAAGGATTATAAATTATGAGAGTATTTCACCAAAAAAACATGGATGAAAAAATAATACCTGGCGATCCAGAGTTTACCCCATTAGATAGGATTGATCCATAATATATTTTAGGGATACTTGAATAGGTTTAAGGTCCAAGGGTTTAACAAATTCATAGATCAACTTATAGAAGACCCTATCCAGACTACATAGATACAATGTACTCTTATCCCATTAATTTTAAATACCTAGATTTTATGTTATTCAATGGTCAAGAGTTAATATCTCCTCTAGATCATATAGCTAGATTCATCTACAAATACAAAGAAGTTGATTCTAAATTTCTAAAGTTAAGATTGTTTCCAAATTCATTAATGAGAAGTGCATTCACTTGGTATGATATCCCACATCGGAAGCGAGCGTCCAGAGCCAGGGCCTTATAAGTGCATGCTTACCTTGACTAGTAAGACGTGTTTTGGGGCCATGTGTGACTGCCAAGAACAAACCCGTAAGGAGGACCTGGGTGGAAGCCCTGGACATGGGTGGACTAGAAGGCCCAAAGCGAACAATATCTTGCTAGTGAGGTGGGGTGTTACATTTGGTATCAAAGCCGAGGACGGCTCGTCTTAAGGTGGGGGGATTGTGATATCCCATATCGGAAGCGAGCGTCCGAGCCAGGGCCTTATAAGTGCATGCTCATCTTGACTAGTAAGACGCGTTTTGGGGCTATGTGTGGCTGCCAAGAACAAACCCGTGAGGGGGACCTGGGTGGAAGCCCTGGACATGGGTGGACTGGGAGGCCCAAAGCGAACAATATCTTGCTAGTGAGGCGGGGTGTTACACTTGGTATATAAATTTACCACTAAACATTGTCCATAATTAAAACGACAAGCAAACTATATTCCAGACACACTTCTCTAAGACAAAACCAGAGTTTGTGTTAAAAAATTTAGTGAAACTAAAATTATTCCATGGAGAGACTGTAAAGATATATTTAGATAGATTTATGGAGGCTAGAGGGAAGTGTTTGTCTAGGATTCCTGTAAAAGAATTTGTAATGATTGCATAATAAGGTCTAAAATAATAATTGAGAAAGAGATTCGAAGGAATGGGGTTCAAGGATATATATGAGTTTGGGGTAAGAAATTCTAGGTATGAGAGTTTATTGAGAGAGGAATTAGAGAAAGATGGCCTAATTTATAAAACCTATTGTTAAGGAATAATAGATGTAGATATTGTAGAGTTCGTAAACGGTGAGCCAATAGTTTGCGATGCACTAACAAAAAAGAATGGGAAAGCTTTATGATCTCTAAGGTCTATGAAAAAAGACATTATTCATTTAACATAAATCAAGTTGATGTTATTTTTTATTGGTTGTCATCACACAAAAGAATTAGAATTAAAAGGAAACATAAGCAGGCGACTAATGAAGAATTGAAAGGGAAGAATTATTGTAAATTGCTTGGGGTGATTGGCCATTCCATAAAGAATTCTGTAATATTTAGAAACGTGATTTAAGATTTGATAGAATCAAAGTATGTTAGGTTTCTTGATAAAAATAAACAATGGGTATCAATGAGAATCTTTGTCCTTTAGTTAATATGATGACCATTGCTAATGATATTTTATTTTCCCAGGGTGTCACCTTTGCAACTATTGCAGTAAATGAGCTATTTAATGCCTTGGTAGTAGATCAAATATTTAGATTTGAAGCGGCGGACAAATCACAAGATACTAAAGGATTGTGTAGATTGCATATGACTACAAGTTATACTATTGACAAATGTGCAAATTTCAAGAGATTTGTCAAAGACATAATAGTGAAAGGAGTTATAAGCCTTAATAAGGAATAAATGCAGATTCTAGAGTTGACAGACTTGAGTGGGCTCCTAAGATCCAAAATGATACAAGAAAGACGACCAATACCAGCATAAAGGTTGAATGTGAATGAGATGGCTTATCTAGAAGGAAACCCAACAAAGAATATAATCACACAGTTACTAGAGGTTGAGGTGTTATTCAAAGACATGCAACGCTTTGCAAAAACCATGTGCAATGATTATAGTTCAACCATGAAAGAAGAATTGGTGTCTTGGAGTATAAACACTAAAAAAAACTTACAAGGAGGCATGGTTTCCTCTCTAGGGTGTACTTTGGAAGGACAGTCCACATTGGTTTGTTCTTAAATGAAAACCAATGAGAATTAGAAGAGGCTGAAGGAGTTGAGGCAAGAATAAAGTTATTTAGAAAATAAATACTTAAGGAAAAACTTACCATCAAGTTCAAAAGAATGATGGACTAAGGTCAGATTCGAAGAACATATATGGGCTGATAAAATTCAAGAGAATAAATGATTAAGAGATACAACAGGGACTATATAAAGAAGACTGTATAAAAGAAGATCAAACGTACTTAGTAACTACATGAAGAAAAGAAAAGCATTTGATGCTAGAGAGAAAGTTCCAAAGTTTGTCATTAATCAGACCAATGATAATCTAATCATTAAAATGGATGATGGGGATATAGATTCAAACAAAAATACAACAAAACAGTATAAGAAACTAGAAAAAACTAATGATGGATACCTAGCTGATCATGAAAATAAGGAAGACAATATGTTTGATGCTTTGTTTTTGAATGATGAAGATGATTTCTTCACAAATAACATGATAGAATGCAACATGGTGACTCTTATCCTCTCGCAGTTATTAATCAAAATGTCGAAGTTATAATATTGGAAGGAGATGTTGTTGATAGCTCTACAACACCCCAGTGATAACAAAGAAAGTTGATTAGGAAGTGTATCAACAAGGGATGGATAAAGATGTTGGAGCCAAAGGAAAAGGTGTAGACGAGTTTAAAACAGCTGTGAAAGTCTTGTTCGACAGACCAAATGTTAATAAGCTTGTGCAAGTAAAACCCTTATACTCATATGTTAAGATTGAAGGAGAAGAAATAGGGAGAGTATTGGTTGATAATGGCACTACTATGAATAAATTACCTTTGAGTATGTTGAAGTTAATTGGGAAAACATTATAAGATTTGACACTAACTAGAATAACGATAAGTGGGTTCTCTGGAGAAATTCTACAAGCTAAAGGAATGATAGAAATCAACTTAAAAATGGGCTCCTTAGCTATTCAAACAATATTTTTTTTTTTATTGTGGATGTAGTTCTAAGCTATTATGTTTTACTTAGAAGAGATTGGATTCATTCAAACAACTATATTCCTTTAACTCTGCATCAAATATTGCTACTTTTGAATGAGAGTATGTTTGAAGTTATGCATGCAAACAACAAACCATATATAACATACGCAAACCACTTGGAAACACAGTTTAATACAGGAAAATGGAGTACACTTAGAATTACACGAACATCATCATCAATGAAAATTAAGGAAATAGAGGACGAGATTTGTGAAATCCTGATAATGCCTTTATTAACTAAAGAGCCTAGAAGGAAGATGAAGATCTCTCATAATGAGTGAAACAACAAGAAATAATTCTAGAAAAGTTGCAGTCCAAGCGACTATCTAGAGATTATTGGCACATTAGACAAAAGAAAAGGTATTAAAAGAATAAAAAATAGAAATAAAAAGAGAGATATGAGAACAAGTGGCCAAAATACAATAATTGGGGCTTGTGAATGCATACAAACAATCAGAAGAAGAGAATGCAAGGCAAAAATCACAAAGGAATCCAAATGTTCAAGAAAATGAAAGGAAATATAGAAAGTCTAACCAGTTTGAAAAAAGTGAACATTAAAGTAGGATTAGAGAATAAGATAACTCGTATTAGTGCCTAGTTGAAACTAGAAGAAAAATAAGCTCTAATTGTCATGCTTAAAACAAATTAATAGTGTTTTGCATGGGATTACAATGATATACCAGGATTGAGTAAAGAATTGGTAGAACTAAAGATCCTAACATATAAGGGTGTCAGACTAGTGATCAGTTAGAGAAAGAATTCTCCAGAGTTTATGCCTAACATCAATGAGGAAATACAAAGGTTGCTCAAAGCTAAATTCATCAGAGTTGCCAACTACACATAATGGCTTTCTAATATAGTCCCAGTATTGTAGAAAATTGGTAAAACTAGGGTTTGTATATATTTTAGAGATCTAAGTAAAGTTGCGCTAAAAGATGAGTATCATATGCTTATCACTAATGTTTTAATAGATGTTGTAGCTAAATCTAAAATATTTTTTATAATGGATGGATATTTTGGATATAACTAAATTCCCATTGCGAAATAAGATATCTATAAAACTGCTTTCAGATGTCCAGGCTCGGTTGGAGCATATAAATAGGTATTGATGTCTTTTGGTTTGAAGAACACATGGGCTATATATCAGAGGGTTATGAACAAGGTTGTTAAAATCGTGTTTTGACTCGTAAAATCGTACGATTTAACGAGTCAAAACATGTTTTGCGTGCTGAATCATTTGAAAAAATAAAAAATGGGTGAAATCGTTAAAATCGGGTGAAATCATGAAAAATCAAGATTTGAGAACCGATTTCACCATAACGCATGCACTGAAGAAAAATGTTCCTCCCATGCTCCAGCTATCCGCGCCTATTGGCTGTGCAAGTGCACAGTCACGCGGCGTGACAAAGTCTTCACTCCAGTGAGTCATCGTGCTAAACAAATCTCTTCCTTTTCACCAAACAAATCCATAATCCCCTTCTCTAATTAACCAACTGGCAACCACAAAAGCGGCGACGATCACGGTCACGATCATGGTCCAATCTTCACTCTTTCTCTTTCTTCACTCCAGTCATCAGTGCTCACGGTCGCGGCTTCCTTTTCATCAACAACGACGACGATCTCCTCAACAACTCACGACTTCCTCTTCAATCTTCATCAACAGCTGTAAGCCGGAAACAATCTCCTTTCTTTCCCATCATCAACAGCTGACGGTTTCCTCTTCATCAACAACAGTAGGCGATATCGCTCTCCTCTTCAGCCTTCATCATCAATAGCTCTTCTTCACCGTGAGTTGATTTTGCCTTCAAAATGTAAAACTACAATAGTTGATTTTGCCCTATAATTGTATATTCCCCTCATCCTGTAATTACAGATTTTGATTTTGCCCTATAATTGTATGTTGATTTTGCCGGTCCTGATAATGATTTTGAATAACAATTGATGGAATGATTTTGTCAGTCCTGTAATTTGTCCATTTATAATGTTTTTCTATTCCTTGAATTGAATTGATGGAATGAATTAAATGGAATTGATGGAATGATTTTGAATGTTTTTCTGTCCATTTATACTGTGGAGTGTGGACTGTTGAATTGAATTGAATTGAATTAATTAGTTGTTGTTGCCTGTTACTCTGTGTCTATAAGGTGTGGACTGTGGAGTCTGTGGACTGTGGAATGATGGAATGATTTTAGGATGCCATTTCAGTATTATAGTTTTGTGAATTGTTATGTATAACAAAAAGTTAATTACAATCATAAAATATTTGTATTAATTACATGGCTGATTTGAGTTGATTCTTAAATTGTTGAACTTATGGCATCTAGAAAAAATTCTTCTGGTAATAAACTTGATATGGGATGGCAACATGGTATAGATATTGATAAGAATTCTAGAAAAGTTAAGTGCAAGTATTTTCAAAAAATTATCAGTGGAGGTATTTTTCGTTTCAAACAACATTTGGCTTGCACTCGTTAGGATGTTGAGCCATGTCAGCAAGTTCTAGAAAATGTTAAGCAAAAGATTTTGGGTGTTTTGGTGAAAAATCTAGAAGCAAATGAAAAGAAAAGAAAGGCCCATCAATATAGTGTAAATGATGATGGTGATGAAATAAAAAAAATTAGCTCCAAGGACAAAGGAAAGAGAGTAGCTAGTGGGAGTGGAAGTACACAAACAACCATAAATCAATTGCTAAAAAAAGATATTAGAGAAGAAGCATGTCGACAGATTGCAAGGTTTTTCTACACTAGTGCAATTCCATTTAATTGTGTAAAAAACCCTGAGTTTGTAAAGGCACTTGAATTGGTTGCAAAGCATGGGCCAGGTTTCAAGCCTCCATCCTACCATGATATTAGAGAGAAGTATTTGAAGCAGGAAGTGGATCAAACAATGACATTGCTTGAGGAGTACAAGCTAGAATGGAAAAAAATAGGTTGTTCAATAATGTCTGATGGATGGACAGATAAAAAAAGACGTTGTATTTGTAACTTTTTGGTTAATAGTCCTAAAGGGACAGTTTTTTTTTGTCATCGGTGGATACTTCTAATATGTCCAAGACTGCTGATAAGGTATTTGAAATGTTAGATGCCATTGTGGAGAGGATTGGGGAGGAAAATGTTGTCCAAGTAGTCACCGATAATGCTGCAAATTATAAGGCAGTGGGACAATTATTGATGGAAAAAAAAAAGAGTTTGTTTTGGATACCATGTGCTGCCTATTATATTGACTTGATATTAGAAGATTTGGAGAAAAAGTTAGAGGTTCATTAAGTAACTATTGTTAAGGGGAGGAGAATCACCTCATAAATTTATTCAAGAACTATTCTTATTTCCATGCTAAGACACTTTACAAAAGGAAGAGATTTGATTAGGCTTGCTGCCACTCGATTTGCTACTGCATATTTGACTCTGGGATGTTTGAATAATCATAAAATACAGCTGATGACTATATTTACTTCCAAACAGTGGAGTATGTAGGTTTGCAATAATAGAAGAAGGGAAACGAATTCAAAATTGTGTTTTGGACAACAGGTTTTTGTATGATGTCACTATATGTATTAAGGCAGCATATCCTTTAATTAAAGTTCTTCGATTAGTTGATTCAAATGAGAAACCAGCTATGGGTTTTATATATAAAGCAATGGATGAAGCAAAAGAGAAGATACAAGTGAATTTTGGTTATGTGAAAAAAAGGTATATATCTTGCTAATTTTTATTTCAAATGTTGTCATTTATTAATATAAATGTCTTTAGAGTGTGTTTGGTATTGAGGTTGCTGTTGTGGTTGTGGTTTTAAAAAAGTTGTTTTATAAAAAATACTTTTAGTTGAGGTTGGTTTGGAAAAATATATGTTTGGTTAAAACTATAGTTGAAATTGAGGTTGAATAAAAAATAGTTTAATGTGTTTGGTTAAAAAAATGCTTTTCAAATTGAGGTTATAAAATAATTAATATATATATATATATATATATATTAATATTAATTATTTTTAATTTAAATATTGTAGATTTTAACTATTGTTATTACATCATGAAATAAATAATATTGATATCAAATATTTTTTATTATTCCATTAAACTATGTGCAATGTCATCACATATGAAATCTATCCAACAATGACTATATTTTCCATGGTTTTTTAAGCGCGCAACAACAAAAATTGAATTTTTTGTTACGTCATCAAGCGATCTCCTTTTCATTTTTTGAATAAAACACAATTAAAATAAAAATAAAAACTGAATTTCTTTTTAACTGGGTCGAACCCGGCAAGAACATAATTGGAATTGCGATCAAATTCCACAAATGCTACGTTATCATGCGATATCTTTATAATTTATGTAGTGTTATTAAATAATATTAAATAATAGTTTTTCGAGTAAAACATAATTTTTTAAAAAAATTTACAATTTCATTATGTACAAAAGTCATTCGACAAGAACTATAGTTTCATCCATCTTTTTTTGAGTGTGAAATAAAATTAGGTAAAATATTATCAGGAATAAAATTGAGATTACAATACGAGTAAATTTAATTCACCTTAAACTAATTTAAAAAAAAACAAAAAAAACTATATTGTTCATGTTCACGTGAACAATGTGGTGAAATCAATTAACTACAATGGTTTTTCGAGGACAAAAAAACTAAATTTTTCAAAAAAAAAAAACTGTTCACTTTAGTGAACAGTGCAACAGTGGAGCATGGCTCCACTGTTCTGCCTTTTCCCCTACAAGAAGCAGCCAAAATATGCGGTCCGGCTGAGATTTTGGTGGGTCCTACCATTAGAAAGCAATTTTTTCTTCTTAACCAAACGACATTTGGTGTGGCTGCGGGTGAACCTCACCCGCAGCCACGTTACCAAACGACCACTTAAAGATACTTCCAATTGAGATATTCCTAAATTGTAATGATATATATATATATATATATATATATATATATATATATATATATTGTTTTTTTATATATAGTTATAGTCCTAAATAGTTGATGCAAGATGGGAACTTCAACTCCACAGACCCTTACATGCAGCAGCTTATTATTTGAATCCTCATTATCATTATAATCCCAATTTTAAGGTTAATGCCAACATTAAAACTGGATTATATCAATGATTAGAAAGGATGGTGCCTAATGTAAGTGAAAGGTGCAAAATTGACTTGCAATTTGAATCATTCAAGGATGCAAAATGGTTGTTTGGCATTGAGGCTGTCAAGACAGCAAGAGATAAAAAAAAAACTTCAGCTCAATGGTGGGATTCGTATGGGGATGAATGTCCAGAATTACAAAGGTTTGCAATCCGAGTTCTAAGCTTTACTTGTACTTCATCTGGATGTGAGCGTAACTGGAGTGCATTTGAAATGGTAAGTTTTTTTTATTTTAAATGTTGAAATATTTGATAAAAATCTTATAAATTTGAATTGTTTATTTAGGTTCATACAAAACGAAGAAATCGTTTGCACCAGAGAAAAATGAATGACTTGGTATTTCTAATGTGCAATCTGAAATTGAATAATAATCAAGTCAAAAGGCAAGCTGATGATTTTGGTGTAGAAGATGATCCTTCATCTGATGATGATTGGATAACCGAGGGAGAAAAACATTCGAACATTGATTTGCTTGGTGCTATTGACAGTGCAACATGAAGAAAAAATGGTAATGAAGATGAAAGTGATGAAGAAGAAATTCCTAATGATGCTGAAATGGAGAGTCATGGTAGTGAAGATAATTTGAAGATTCAAATTGATGATATTGGTCTTGGTACTAGTAGTAGCACTAATGTTTATAATATTGGTGTCGGTACTAGTAGTGACACTAATAATCCTCTTGATGCTAATGATATTGATGAATGTCTGAGGAATAATGAGGAAGATGAAGGCAATGAAGCTGATTTTAGTTTACATGACACACCAGCAGATTGTTTGTTTTAACTTTGTTAATTGTTAGCTAATGAAAAGTTATTTGAACTATGTATGAATTTTTATTTGAAGCATGTATTTTAAGATGCTTGAACATTGTTTGAATTTTTATTTAAAACATGTATTTTCAGGTGCTTGAACTATGTATGAATTTTTATTTGAAGCATGAATTTTTTGTTAATGTATTTTAAAATTCCTTATGATTTTATTATTTTACGATCTGAGTTTGTTTTGCATTTTCCGTGCCGTGTCAAAATCACGATTTTAACAACCTTGGCTATGAATATGATTTTTCATGATTTGATCGGTAAAAAATTGAAAGTTTACATTGATGATATAGTGATTAAGTCAAATGAATTTAGAGAACATATGGATGATTACAAAAAGCTTTTGATAGGATGAAGAAGTTTAACTTAAAAATGAATCCATTAAAATATGCTTTTGGAGTTTTAGCAGGACATTTCTTAGGATTTTTTATTCATAATAAAGGGATAAAAGTTGAAAGAAATAAAGCATAAGCAATTATAAAAGCAAAGCCTCCTACAAATAGGAAAGAATTCTTGAATTTTTATGGATTCATTTTAACTTTGCAAAAAAATCCAAAGTATTTGCATCTGTACTTGAGCTCAAGTTAGAAAAAGAGTTCAAATGAAGAGAAGAAAATCAAAATGCTTTTGAAAAAACTCAATGAATATCTTACTAATCCATTAGTATTAGTTCCTATAAAGTCTAGGAAGTCATTGAAGTTATATATTGAGGCAACATAGAATTCAATTGGAAGTTTGTTAGCTCAAGATAATGAAAAGGGTTAAGAATAGACTATATTATACCCGAGTAGAGTTTTGACAAATGTAGAGTGTAGATATTTTCTGATTGAAAAGTTATGTTTGTCTTTATATTATGTTGTTACTAAACTCAGATATTTTGTGATGTCACATGTTGAACAAGCCAGTCTTGGATTAAAAGATTAATAAGTGGAGTCTAGCTTTGGTAGAATATGATTTAATTTACGTACCTGAAAATCTGTTAAAGGGCAAGCTTTAGCCAATTTTCTAGAGAACCACCCTTCAATGCATTTTAAAATATTCATACAAGAAAATTCAGAGGTAGGAATAGTTCCATGACAGTTGTACTTTGATGGCTGCATTACATCTTATAGCTTTGGAATAGGGATTGCCATCAAATCCCTAAAAGAGATCATAACGAAAATGGCTTTCCAATTGCAAGTAAAATACATTAATAATATAGTTGAGTATGAAACCATAATAGACGGTCTTGAAATACTTTTATCCATGAGAGTTTCATATGTACAAACCATAAGAGATTCTCAGCTAATAATTAATCAGATTACAAGAAATTTTAAATGTCAAAATAGTTCTCTTTGAACTTGTTTATCCAGAGTAGAAGAATTATTATATCAATTTCATGTTATAATAATTTAACATATTTTAAGGGAACAAAATGATATAGCTAATGAATTGATACAATTAGCATTAAGATATAAATGTTCTCCATAATTATTTAAGACCATGAATTGTATATTAAAAAAAACTCACTTCCTTCGAGTTAAAAAAGAAGGAATATATAAGAGGCAAACATACTAGATACAATGCTAAAGCAAGATTAGAGAATCCCAACAAAAAAACAGTAGAAGACCCATATCAGTACCCCAAAAATAAAACTTTGAAATTAAGATCATTAAATTATACGCTACTCATTGGTTAACTGTGTAAGAAAGATAGGTTCAGAGTACTATTAAAGTGTGTTGGAGTTGAGGAGGCTATTATTATTATTATAGAAGAAATACACTCTAGAATATATGGATCCCATTTAGCTGGGATTAAAATGGTACAAGTAATACAAAGAAGGGGATATTAGTGGCCTAAATGAAGGATAATTGCAATATACCTATGCGAAAGGGTGTAAATCGTGTTAGAAGCATGTATATTTACCTAGGGTACCTGTTATAGAGTTACACTCTGTGATAAAACTATGCGTACTGATAGAACTGAAATTCAAATCCATGGCACACTACATAACATGAAGTACTTACTCTGTTAAAATAATGTAATAATATTATTTTTAGCTGTCTGATGGTATAAGGCACATATACTTTGGAAATCTCCCCTCAATTTATAAAGGATGATTCCTTGAATCATGTTGAAGATCACATCAGCAACAAATCTGCCAACAATCAAGCATGTAACAACTAGGAAATAACAAGGAAAGTTGTCTGTGTATGTTGACATTATGTTTTTAAGCTTGTAACCGTTAGAAAATATATCCTTAACTTAAGCTTTCTTTCCTAGAATATACTTTACAAGTTATGTATATATATAGAACACTGATTTGTGTATTCATTAGAGTTTGCAATACAATTGTTCTCTTGAAAGTAAACAATATGTGCAAAAGCTACTCTCAACATGGTATTAGAGCATCACTCTACCTAGAACTTGATCCCCAACTCAGATAACTTTCTCCCACCTATCACAAATTCACAATCCACCACAGATACTCCACTCATTACACTAAACATTGCAACCCAAATTAATGAAAAACTCACACCCTCAAACTTCCCTCAATGGCGTGCATAGTTTGAAGCCCTCCTAATTACCTACAATCTCATTGACTGTGTTACTGGTGATAAATCATGTCCCTTTCCAAATAACTCCTTTGTTTCTTCTCTTAAAAAATCCCACTAAGTCATGCAAGACAAGTTAATCCTAAGTGCTATCTTAGCCTCCACTACACTCACCATAACTCTATCTTTATTGCAACAACATCTTAAGCCGCATAGTGTAAATTAAACACCGTGTATGCCAGCAAATCACGAAGTCATGCTATGCAATTAAAGGAGGAACTTACCTTGATCAAGAAAGCAAATTGATTGATTCAAGATATATGCATACTGTCAAGGCCCTTTCCGATGAGATTGCACTTATTGATCATCCCATTTCAGAGGATGATCTTACTCTTTATATCCTAAATGGTTTGGGACTAGATTTCAGAGAAATTGTCGCGCCCATTCGAGTAAGGGAACATTCATTGTCCTTTAAAAAGCTTCATGATTTACTTGTGAGTCATGAATGTTACCTGCATCGTCTTAAGGCCACCACGCAGCAATTCATCACTACAACCAATTTTTTAAGTCATAGATTGTTCTCCAATTCTTTAAAAGGGGGTAATGTCTCCAAAGGATTTAACAAGCCAAACAAAAGAGGCTACTTTAAATATGATGATCATTCTGCCTCAACCCATCACAATGGAAACCCATGTGACAATAAAAAGCCTCATAAATTCAATGGCCAGTGCAGGTATCAACCCAAATGCCAAATATATGATCAATTGGGTCATACTTCTAAGTACTATCCGCAATTGAACTCTTATGATGCAATAGTTAATTGTGCTTCCACCTCATAAGCCATGAATACTAAATTTCTTATTGACTCAACTGCTTCTGACAATATCACTAGCGATCTTGCAAATTTATCAGTTCATTCAGAATATGATGGTACTGATGAGGTTGTCATTGGTGACGGATCAGGTTTGCGTGTCTCAGATATTGGTTCATTGGCATTTCATTCACCCACCCCACATTTCATCTAAATGATACACTTTGTGTTCCGAGTATACACAAAAATCTTATTTCCATTCAACATTTAACTTTCCATAATAATGTTTTCGTTGAATTTCACCCTTTCTTCTTTCTTGATAAGGATCAGATCACGAGGGCTGTTCTATTCAAAGGTGCATGTGAAAATAGTGTTTACACATTTCCAGACTCACTGGTATCCTCTCCAAAAATGGTTGCAAATGTGCATGAACAAACGTCACTTGATGGGTGGCACAAACATCTAGGAAATTCATCTCAAAAACTTGTTAAACAAATTGTCAAGTCTTTTTTGCTTCCAATAAAACACAAAGACCAAGTATCCTTTCTTTGTATCTCTTGTTCAATCAATAAAGCTTATAAGCAACCATTTCGTCAAACTAGTCTTGAACATCATGCACTACTTGATCTCATTTACACTGATGTTTGGGGACCTCAAACACGGTTGGTCTTGATGATTCACAATTTTATTTGAATCTGGTTGATCATTTTACCAAATACATATGGTTTTATCCCATGACATATAAATCCCCTATAAGCATCATTTTTCCTCAATTCAAACACCTAGTTGAAAACAAATTTCAAACAAAAATCAAAAGCATTTACTCGGATAATGGTGGTGAATTTGTTGCCCTTAAACAATATTTTTCTATACATGGAATTAGTCACTACACCACTGCCCCGCATACACCTCAATAAAATGGTGTCTCTGAACATCATCACCGTCATTTAGTGGAAACTAGTCTTACACTGCTACATGATACCTCTCTTCCACTATCTTATTGGCCTCATGCCTTTTCCACAACTGTATATCTTATTAATAGGAAATTAACTCCTCTGCTACGAAAGCAAAACTCCATTTGAAACCTTATTTCATCAAATCCCAAATTATCTCAAATTATAAAAATTTAGATGTCTCTGTTTTCCCCTCACTAAATCGTATAACACCAATAAGCTTTAACCAAAAGCCATCTCATGCCTATTTATTGGATATTCTCAAACTCAGAATGCTTACAAGTGCCTAGATTTATCTACAAACAAACTCTATCTCTCTCGCCATGTTACGTTCGATGAAACCCAAACACCATTTCAAATACTCTCCATTGAATGCACACCATCTTCTTCATCGTCTTGGACAGATGCACTACCTATCGGTGTACCTACTCCGCCGTGACCATCACCAGTGACCTTGGATCATGCCACCACTTCTGCATCACCTTTAAGTATTGCCTTTGATCTTTCTTTTTTTATGAGGAACAATTGCAATTAAATTCTACATGTTCTAGTCCTAATGTACTACACCAAAGTGAGTATCTCTCCCTCATAAATTTTGCCCTTCACGTCGACTCTATTTCATAGACACACATAAATGTTGTCATCTCCTCCCCAATTTCACCTACTTTGTTTGTTGTTCCTAATGAATCCCAGCCACAAAGAACCCACTCCATGGTCACTAGGTCCATGAATCAAATTTGCAAACCTAAGCAATTTCATGTTGTCACCAAACAGCTTATCACTCATGTTATTGAACCAAGTTGTGTGAGACAGGCACTATATGATCCTCACTAGAGACAAGCCATGTCTAAAGAGCTTACGGCTCTGATGAGACACAGTACATGGACATTAGTATCTCCACCCAAACATTGTAATCCCATAGGTTATAAATGGGTATTTCAGGTTAAAGAGAAAAGTCGATGGGTTGATTGATCGCTTTAAAGTTAGACTTGTTGCAAAAGGCTTCAATCAACATCCTGGTTTGGATTACAAGGAAACATTTATACCGGTTGTGAAACCGGCTGCTATTCGGACTGCCTTAACCATTGCTATAACATAAAGCTGGCTATTGAGACAACTTGATGTTAATAATGCATTTTTGCATGGTATGTTAACTAAGGATGTATATATGGTTCAACCTCCAGGTTTCAAAGATGATACAACACCTCATCATGTCTGTTGGCTAAACAAAGCTATTTATGGCCTCAAGCAAGCCCCATGAGCATGGTATTCAGCTCTCAAAGGTGCCATTTTAGAGTTTGGCTTTGTGAACTCCAAAGTTGATTCTTCATTGTTCATCTATAAAACTAAATATGTCACTTGCTACTTCTTGGTGTATGTAAATGATTTGGTTATTACAGGAAATGATCCCATCTTTCATCATTGTTCAACTTGGCAATCGATTTTCTTTAAAAGACATGGGTCAGCTACCTTTTTTCCTAGGCATGAAGGTTATTCCCAGGTCTCCTTTTGTCTCAACATAAATACATCAAAGACTTATTAACATGCAGAGAAAAAAAGGTTACCACTTCACTATCCACAACCACTGTGCTCAAGTTCATTGATGGCACATCCTCGATTGATAGCACAAAATTCAGAAGTGTTATTGGTTCTTTACAATACTTATATCTCACATGTGCATACATTTTTTTTGCAGTAAATAAGTTGTCCCAGTTCATGCATAAGCCAACGACAACTCATTCGACGGCTGTAAAATGATTCCTTCGATACTTGAAACAATCTTTCATGGGATTCACATTCGAAGAAACAAAACCTCCAAACTCATCACATACTCTGATGTTGATTGGGCAGGTAACTTTGACGATCGAAAATCTACTTTGGCATACATATGTTTTTCTTGGTTCTAATCCTATTTCTTGGAGTTCAAAAAAACAAAGAGTTGTAGCATGATCATTAACTGAAGCTGAATATTGAGCGCTTGCCAACATTGCCTCCGAGACATTATGGCTTCTTGCAATCTTTACTGAACTTGGCTACTCCACTTCAACTTCTCCAAAGCTTTTATGTGACAATTTAGGAGCAACACATTTAAGTTTCAATCCGATCCAACATTCCATAATGAAACACATTCAGATTGACTTGCATTTTATTTGTGACATTGTGCAGAAGGGTACACTACATGTTCTTCATGTCAATACACAAAATCAATTTACTAATCTCTTGACAAAACCTCTATCACGTCAGCGAACAGAGTTTCTTCAGACCAAGATTGGAGTAACTGATGGTAACTCCATCTTATAGAGGTGTATAAAGGATGATTCCTTGAATGATATTGAAGATCCCATGAGCAACAAATCTGCCAACAATCAAGCATGTAACAGCTAAGAAATAATAAGGAAAGTTGTCTGTGTATGTTTACTATGTTTTTAAGCTTAAATATATCCTTAACTTAAGCTTTCTTTTCTAGAATAGACTTTACAAGTAATGTATATATATAGAACATTGATATGTGTATTCATTAGAGTTTGCAATACAATTGTTCTCTTGAAAATAAACAATAGACTCCAAAGCATGAAGAGTGCACAGATACGATTTACATTTGTTTCAAAAGACAAGGTGAATCAAAATTCACTACCAGGGTCAAACAGAAACAAGAAAAATTTGGAAGAATATAGATAAACAAATCACTCAAACAAATTCAGCGTAGAAGACGAGGCAAAGATTCTGCCAAAACAAAAGGAATAGAATACAGCATACACAATTCAAATGGCCTCTTAAACCCAATGGCCCAGGTTCACCTGGATATAATAACTGAAAGACAGGAAAATCCAGTACAAAAAGAAAATAGAAAGTACTATTTGATTATAGCTAGAAACCATAACAAAACAAGTCCATTAAAATTAATATATGGTTATAGCGCATCAAAGCAGCAGCAACTTGAACAGTGTGAAGATTTGGTCTTCACAGTGTTTTCGAAATTCAGTTCACATATTTTAAGAAAAAGAAAACAAGAAAACATCACCTCTGGTACACTAGCTGTGCCAAAACTAGCAGCACGAGTGGGATAAACACAGCCATACATGTCAGCACCTAAAGCACTGCAAACTACAATATCCAGTGGATAACCAACACCCTGTAAAAGAGTGCAGGTAAGTATTAATGACAGACAAATTAGAAAAGCAAAGCAGCTAACAATTCCTCAATCAACCAAGTTTATAGAACGCAAGTTAAAATGATAAATGTTGTTTTTACCATCACATATCGTGGTTTATCTTCAGGCAACAGAGCAGTACACTGAGCAACAACTCGCCAAAATGAATCTTTATAGCTGTCAAAGAACATCAATAGCTGAGATTAGAGAATTTGAAGTTAAATTCTCAGAACAATCTCAGAACATAAATTGAAGTTAAATAAAACAATAAAAAGAACATCTACAAGTGACAAAATAATAACAAGCATTAAGTACCGAGAGACCTGAGATTGAACAAGCAATAAGCTGCTCTATCTCACAGAAAGTTATGATACATTTGCAGGCTTTCAATGGGAATAACTTTGTATTCTATAATTAGAGAATTTGATGGATTTGATAATGACAGCTAACTACTTTTAACACCCAAGACCTGCGTCTGTAAAATGGTGCTACATAATGTAATTAGTAGTAATGGATAACTTGACATATAAAGCTACGTAGTTTGATTTTGGAAAATGACATTTCATCTAATTTTCTTGCTTTATTTTTTCTGCAAAGCAAGCAACAAAGGGATCACTTGAAATTTGTTTAGCCATGTGCCATGAATAAATTCAATGGTTCAAAACACCGATCAAGCACAAGGGCGGTTGCAATAAAAAGGAAGGTCCAAAATGAATGATGATAGATAAATCAGTAATTCTGTCCGCATAATCTTTAACTGCTGAATTAACGTTATCCTACAAAAGAATGAATGAACATACCCAGGTAAATTCCTCTTCACCAAGCCTCTAACACATATATCCCTGATTATTTGGTTAGACAGACAATGGTAAGTTATACCAGCTGCAAAATAAAATAAAATAAAACAGAAGAGAATAAAATACGCACCAAGCAAAGAGAGCAGTTTAAGTAAATTCACCTTAGTTCAGGATCCAAACCACCTTGAACAATACCAAATAAATTTTGTTCATTTGGCCTCTTGTGATGCTTCATTCACCGGTTAAAATTTCCTTATTTATGGTACACTACACCAAGAACGGGAAAAAGAGAGTAATGGACACCCAAACTAGACAGTTTAGGACTAAGAGGTTAGTAATTTGTTCCATTTTACTATGTAATTCAGGGTGAATTTGAAGTTTTCTAGTTAGTTGGCCAAGTGGGGTTTTGAGGATCGTTCGGAGCTCCATCTTTTACAAATTTGGAGAAAAGGATAAGTTTACTAAATCACATCTGCTTCTGCTTCCCTCCAAAAACTGAAACTTGAAGCTTCTTAATTTGATTGTTTTTTTCAAGTGCAGTTTGAAAAAGAGTAAACTGGGAGAAGATTCCGTGTTCTCTCCTATATGCTGAAGTATTTTCCCTTTTTGAAGGCCCTACTGATTCTCTTATTGAGATGGGCCAATATCTTTATTTCAGCACTAGAAGCGACAAGAGCATCAGATTTTTTGTATAAAATATAACAGATTTTTTCAGTTCCATTGGGCCATCCAAATCCTGTTTGCTTTTTAATATAGAATGATAATTTCCTGAAAGATGATATGATTCAGAAAGTTAAGGTTATTAGATTAGGACTTGTGGTATTTCTCGCTGATTCAGATGAAATCTGGAATAAGCTTACGTGATTGTTGAACTTAAAGCAGCAAGCAAGCAAATGCCTTTTCAACATGTTTCCTCTGTAAAAAGTTTTGAAATTATTGCTTCACTTGTAGTGTTTGTCTTCTGTCTAGGGAACACATTAAGTTGACCTTATTCCTTAGTGATCCTTAACCCTCGAGGACCTGGGACTGTTTATGTTACATGCATATATTGTTTTCTGTTCTCTTCTGTCAGTGCCTGTGTGATTTATTTCTCATTCTTCTCTTTTACTAAATGCAGGGTCATTGAACATCATGTGGATGGATTTAGATGGTGACCTTGCCAGTGTACTTTGCCGAGGAACAAATGGGTCTCCACTTGACGCTCCCCCACTTGTCTGGGTGAGAGGTTTTTGCCCGTCTGAATTTATATTTGTCAGAAGTGAATTGATAGTCTTTCAATTTGCATGGAAGACCAGGATTTTGAAACGAGCACAAAGCCCAGCTATGTTATTCCGATATTTTTTATGATTAAGAATTGAAAAAAATTATTTTATAAAAAATATTTTTAGTTGAGGTTGGTTTGGTAAAATATATATTTGATTAAAATTGTGGTTGAAATTGAGGTTATAAAATAACTAAAAAGAACATATATTAATATGATGATTTTTAATTAAAATATTATAGATTTTACTACTGCTATTTTTTATGAAATAAACAATACTTTATATAAAATATTTTTTATTGTTCCATTAAATTATCTGTAATTCCATCACATATGAAATCCATCCGATAAGAACTACAGTTTCTATAGCTTCCTGAGCGTACAACAATATCAGGTAAAATATCATCAGGAACAAAATTGAGATTGCGATCAAATTTTGCAAATGTTACGTCATTATGCGATCTCCTTCTAATGTAATTATGTAGTGTCATTAAATAATGTTAAACACTATTTTTTCAAATAAAATATAATATCTGATAAATGTTTTTGGATTTTTTTTATTTTACCCGGTTGGATCCAGTCCAATACATTTATGTTTGAGTCAAATTTGTTTCGGCTCATAAATAGTGAAGGCACTCTCTACTATTCTATAAAATAAATAGTAAAAAGTAAATTAATTAATTCTTTACTGTTTACTCTGCAGAATAATAAAGACGGAGAAATACAGTAGAAAAAGAAAAAAGAGAAGGGAAAGAGCAATAGAAATGAGACCGTTGTTTGGAAAAATTTTGCAATAGTTTTGTTGTTGTTTGGCAAGAGACAAGAGAAGGAACAGAGGGAAACAAGGCTGAAAATTTAGGAAATAACAGGATTTTTTTCAAATCTGAACAATGAAGACCTTTTAAGTTATTTTAGAAAATTTTTGCAATAATTAATTATTTGCAATGTCGGTGAAGAGGAAAGGAGAACACGCCATTGCAAAAGAAAACAAATTCAAATTACTTTTAAAGAAATTGAATTCCAATCTTAGTTTCTAGTGGGACTCGTAACAATAAAAATATAATTAATATCTAATCAAACATTTATTAATAGCGAAGCAGCGCCAAACACGCATTTACATTGCACAAGCAGAATGTTGGCAGGAATTTTTTATTTGAAAAGGCCAGGCCATTACTTCAGAATGTTGATAGGTTCTTTTTAGTTTAATATGTTCTGTACCAGCTTACGTGTATCTTAATTAATCCGACGGGCCCTGAATTAACGATTATATAAACCTCCAGTGGCCATCATATGAGCAATTACAGGGCTCGAACCTGAGACTACAGAGGAAGCAAACCTCTTGATCCCAAGCTTACCACTGTACCACCACCTAGAATTAATATTGATAAGTTCTTAACATGCATTCATGTGGTCTTTTGGCTTATATAGTCAAAACAGTGAATTTTGTAATAACTTGATATTATTTAATTAACCAGGCCATTGCAAAAGCCATCCTGTCAGATGTAAAATTATTGCAGAGCCTTGTGATTGTGGAGGCCTTTATCTGGTTGGACACCCTCCCTATGGAAATAACAACAGTTATGAGCATGACACCTCTATCAACAATTTCCAATGGGGACTCGTAAGTTTTTGTAATCTATTATTGCTTTTTGACAACTTTAACCCAGTTAATCTCTAAATACAAAATCCTCGGGGGCAGTTGGATGCAGAAAAGAGTAGCCTCTTCAGATTTTTCTCGGAGGTTATAAAGCTTTTATTGCTCATGACTATTTTGTTAAAGTTTCAATACCCCCACCACCATCCAAGAGGCGTTGGCTTCGCATGGTTAGTGTTTCTTCTGTTACTTGATTTCGTGCAGGCCATTAGTAGAGAACCACGAGGAGCAAGCGCTGGCTGGCTATGTATCGATGTGTTAATACAACTGATAAAAATGACAATCTGCCTGACCAATAAATAATTTTGAAGCATGGGCACAGCGGTCTTAGTCATGGGGGTCCGTGTGAAAGTTATGTTGTCAATAGCAGCAAGGTGTATGAGGACTCGAAACTACAATCCGGCACATTGTGACTGTGGCAGGACAATCCAATAATCAATAATACGTCTTCTCTTCCTACCAAGCAAAGAGCCACAAAACCGTCGGTCCTCGCTCACACGCGGTGATGTTTGACCCCATTTTACCAAGTCCATTTTAGCAAAAGCGGAAATACCTAAAAATAAAATACTTCCGTTAATCTCAATGAGGTAAATTGTTGCCATATTTGGAATACAAATTAATTACTTTAACTTAAATAAATAAAATAATATAGAGCAAGTAAAGAGTTGATCCCACAAGAAAGATCTAGTTCAGATCCTTATGCTAGATGATTCAAAATTGAAGGGTTTTGAAGTTATCTATGCTATGATATGACAAACAAAATAAAGTAATCAAACTAAATTAAATAAACTGAAACTTATTAAGAGAAAAACATTGGTCTCAAATAAACATCCACCTACAGAAATCAAAATTGATTATTGAAATGATACATCAATTTATATTCAGAATATTTATTTTTCCTTAACATTAGTAAGTTAACTGATCCACAATGTAACTAACCTAACCATTAAACAACTACGCACTAGTAATTTAATTCAATAGCAGCTTTAAGAACTAGATAGGTTAATAAATATAGACAACATAATTATTTGCAGTCTATGTTCAATTTAATTAAATGTTTTCCCTAAGATTAACAACATAAATTCGCTATAATTATTAAACTTAGTCACTTCACAAGTTCAAATATCACAACTCCGGTTTTGATAACAAACTTAACAATATATTGGTCAGAATAATAACTTAGAATCTGCTCTAATAATCAAACTAAACAGTCATAGAAAATAAGCATAGAAAACATTCATACTCATTAATTATATAAACTGAAAAGAAAATATAAAATAGATCTTATAGTTTTTGAAATCTGAAGTTTTTTATATCCTTTCAACCAAGAAAAATAATTTAGTCTTGCAAGTTTATTGAAAAACTAAAGAAGAGAAAGGATGAAAATATAATTTTAGGTATATGAGAAAAAGGTGAGAGTTTCTTATTTCTAGTTGCCCCCCTTTTTCTTTCTATCTTTTTTTTTATTTGATAGGAAATCTTAATCCCCTGATCCCTCCAATCCATTATGTATCCTTCAAAATAATAATAGTCCTTTCTAAAGTAAATGATCTACATTTAAATAGTACAACAACTACTTTCGTAAAAAAAAGGAAAAATAGTCTTGCATAGCATAAAATCTTCAAGCTTTGACTTTGAAATTAGAGAAATTAAATTGCCCAAATAAAGACTTTTTCCATACAAAGTAATAATTGTCAGGTCGGTTTGGATGCTTGGGAAGTAAGTTGGACTTATTTCTTCACAAAACCTGTCTGCTGATAAAATTTATAGGTTGTCTTAGAAAAAACATATATTTTTTATACAAGCTCTTTTTCTGCTAAAATTTGGTAGGTTGATAGGTCTTTCGGTCATGAATTCAAAACAATTAAATTTGCATCAAATGGACATCTCTTACTCAAGATATTCAAGTCGGAATGGTTGAAGGTCGAAACTGGCAGAATGTGAGACTTGTCTTTGAAGGTTGCGATTTCCATGCTTTTTTTTATTTTTCTTGTCATATATGTATAGAAAGGTATGGAAGTTAGCTTTCTAATGCCACTAAAATCATTTCATTTGGACCTCTATAACTCAAGTTCTGTATAAAATATCAATTAGAGGTCAAATTTGTCAATATTCAACTCGAGCTAGAACATGGTTTGAATTGTTTTCTCCAATTTACTCATTTTTAAATCTTACATCCAAAAGTGATTTCAAAACATAAAACAAATATTATCAAGGCATTTTATATATAAAACATGGGCAAAATACTAGGTAAATATGGGTAAAACCATCTAATAATATGGTTGTATCAAATACCCCCACACTTATCTATTGCTCTTCCTCAAGAAAGGAGAAATAATATCAAACTTAAGAAAGTCCAAAGTGTAAAAATAAATAAATAAAATAACTATGACTAATTTCTTAATCTCCCATTAATATCCAAGATTGCATGCATAATAAACAAGAATGCAATCAAGAAAGATAAAAATATAAATTTTCATGAATTTATTTCCATACAAACTTCAAAACTCAATTAATTGTTGGGATTTAAATGAAATCTATGTCATGTTAAAGTGATAGGTCCTTTAATTGATATAAACTCCATCACTCACGTGTTTGGGGCTTATGTGTTTAAATCTCTCGAATTTAATCAATGACTATGTTATACCTTGTTTTTCAATCTCATCTCCATTACTAAAATATTATATGCAATATATGAATTAAAAGGTCTTACTTTTCGACTGTAATGGAGATAAGGGTTAAGGTGAGGTAAAAGAAAGGAAAAGAAAAGGTTAAAACCAAATGAAGTAGAGCATTCTATAAAAAATAAATTTTGAAATAAGATATATCATCATAGTATACAAATTCACCATCTTTAAGCACTAATACTTAACTTCTTTTGATTTCAAGCTCCATCAATATAAAACTTTTAGAAAACAATGGAACAACTTTTCTTTTCTTTTCTTTTATCTTTCCTTTTTTTTTTAAATGGTCTATCTTTGGCAATTTGCCCATTCTTTTCATCAAGTATCACTTTTTCATATAATTTTCAACCATAAATCTTATGAAATATCAACAAATATATGCTCTATTAATCCTTGGCCAAGAAAAAAGGAAAACATGTAAAAAGTTAAGGCTTACAGTATGGGTAAAGCAAAGAAAAGATAAAGAAACTCAAAAGGACTCACTAAGGATAATATACTTTGGGTTGACTTTTTGGCTCAAGTGATTAAAATTTCTAGTGCCTTTATCATCTTCATGTATACATGTAATGTGAATGTAATCTCAATAAAAAAATAAAGCAAGTTCTAGAGATACATATCATTGAAAAAATGCACAATCAAATAATATAATGCTAAAGACTCAAAAACTTACAATGGTACAATACTATTAAGTCAAGATGGTATAATGGCCAAAAAAGATTTGTTCAAGCTCCACTAGTAGATGACATGTTTTCCTTTAAATCATCATATAAAATGGCATTCCTATATGTGATTTATAAGCAGTCTGATATGCCCAAAGTGCATCCTATAAGACTCCAATCTCGCCGGTTAGGTTGCATTATTTTCTCCAAAATGGACTTGATTTCTCGATTTGAAATTTCAGCTTGGCCATTCATTTAAGGATGGTATGATGTGGAAGTCTGATGAGTCACATGGTACTTGCATAGCAATACTTCCATTGAACGATTGTAAAAATAAGTTTCATGATCATTAATGATAGCTTTGAGGATTTCAAACCTGTAAAATATGTGAATCTTGACAAAATCTAAAATACCCTTAGCTTCATTAGTTCATGTGGCTTTGGTCTCAATCCATTTGGACATATAATCAACAATAAGAAGGATATAAAGATTATCAAAAGAAGAAGGAAATAGACCTATAAAATCAATACCTCAAACATAAAAAAATTCACTTACAAGAATATTAATTAAAGGCATTTGATTCTTATGAGTGATATTGCTTGTTGTTTAGCATTTTGACATGATTTGCAAAAGTGATATGCATCCTTAAGAATAAAAGGCCAGTGAAACCACTTTCAAATACTTTGTGGACTGTTCTTTTTGCTCCAAAATGCCCACCACAAGAATGAGAATGTTAAAAAGTGAGAATGAAATGAAATTCATCATGTGGTACACATCTTCTAACTACTTGATCCGTATAAAATTTCCACACATAAAGAGTGTCCTAAAAATAATATTTAGCATAAGCTTGTAACTTATCTTTTTATGATTTAGACAAACCCGAAGGGAATTCTTTGGGGACTAGATAGTTCACCAAGTCAGCATACCATGGTATTGTAAAGGAATAAAACACATATAACTTATTGTCGGGGAATGTCTCTCATACTGTTTCAGTTTGTATATCCTTGGTCTGCAGTCGGCTCAAGTGATCAGCTATATGATTTTCAACACCTTTTTTATTTTATCTCAATATCAAATTCTTATAAAAGCAAGATCCACCAAATCAATCTTGGTTTGGATTCTTTTATCTTCAAAAGATACCTCAAAGTTGCATGGTGAATAAAAACAACAACTTTTATACCAAGTGAATATGACTTGAATTGTTCTAGAGCAAACACCACTACAAAAAGTTTATTTTTAGTTGTATGGTAATTGCATTGCTCTTCGTCCAACATGCGAGAAGCATATATGATAACATGCAAAATTCTTCCATATTCTTTACGCAAGTACAGCCCCTATCGCATAGTCACTTGCATAGCACATTATCTCGAATGGTTCATCCCAATTCGATGATTGTATAATGGCAGCAGATGTGACACGTCTCTTAAGTTCATTATTGGCATCTCTACATGCTTGATCAAACATGAAATCTATTTTTTTGGCTAATAATTTGCACAAGGGTGTTGTAATCTTCGAGAAATCTTTGATAAAGCACCGATATAAACATTTATGGCCAAGAAAAGAACAAACCTCCCTCACACATGTGGGAGGTTTGTGGCTCTATATTCACTCACTTAAAGGTTCCAACTCGATTAGTCTAGAATCTGAAAATTGAGTGATAACTGATTAAGGACAAGATTTTAGGGACTTCTATGGAAGAATTAGGATGTAAACGTCTAATTTCATCAAAACGGGGTTGTAGAGGGAATGTTCCTCTTCTATTTGCAAAAACCTACATGTCATTTGGTGGTTTAGACCTCCACAATGAGCTCTTGGAATGTGTCAATCTGACCATCGTGAACTGTCAATAAAGAAGATGAATAGAGGCTAAATGACGCATCCTCTTGGTTAATCCCTAGAAATTAGGGTTTTTAATTCGAGATCTGATAGATTTCATTTTAGTCGTCGTTCTTCTAATTATGGCACATGCACCCTTAATTGACATAAATTTTTAATTGTATGCAATTTAACCCTTGTCAAGCTCAAATATCAGCCCTGAAATTTAGCATCATTTTCATCTTGGTCCTTGGTTTCTGATTTGTGTATTTAGACCCTTAATTGACCATAAAACTTTTAATTTTCTTCAATTTGGCCCCTGATTTGGTCAACCTCATCCTTTAAAGTCTCGTTCCTTTTATGATATGGTCCTTAGCTTTGAATTTCTTCACTTAAACCCTTAATTGGCTATAAAATTAAATTTTTTTACAATTAAACCCCTAATGTAACCAATTAAACTTTTCAAAGTCAAATTTTAGTCCCCAAACTTCAATATCTTCTAATGAACACCTGAATTGACTCCAAAAAAATGAATTTTCTTATAATTAAGTCATCAAATTAAATAGGCCTTCCACCCTTATTTAATGACCTAGAACTTGCCTTTAGGGTACGGACTCCTTAATAATTCACTTTGTATTAGAGAAAACCAAATTAAAATCTTGAACTATGCAAGATTGTTTTAGCTAAGACCATGACTTTCACGACCTTTTTCGGGATATGGGGAAAGATCTGAGATGATACAATTAGTTGAAGAGGATTGCTCAGGAATTAAAGTCAAGGAATTACCGTATAAAACCAAAGTACACTGCTCGATAGAAAACATAAAAAGCTTGTGCCAATCTTGGGAATGTTAATGAGACTTTATTTAAGAAAAAGTATGGGAGAATTGCTCACCTTATAAGGATCCCAGTTCAGATCTTAATGGTCAAAGTGTTGATGCACTTCTGGAATCTAGGCTACAGGTGTTTCACTTTTATGGACATTGACATGACCCTCATTATTAAAGAATATGCCTAGATCCTAAACTTCTTTCATGATCCTCACAAAGTCTATTTTAGACAAAAGATCAAGAGCACAATTGCTGAGGTCGTAAAGTTGTTGCATCTAGACCAAGTTGACCAATACAAAATGTCTAATGGGGGATTCAAGTAGAAATTAATTAAGAACAAGATGAAGATAGATAAAGACAATGAAAAGTTAGGAGAAGAGAAATACTGAGTGGTTGTCTTCGCCATCTTTGGCTTAGTTTTGTTTCCCTCAGAAGTTGCTAGGATTATCAACAATGAAGCTATTAATGCCTTCGTTAAGTATGAATAGGTGAAGAATAACCTCACTTCAACTATCTTGGCTGAAACCTTCCTATCACTAAACCATTATAGACTGCATGGAAAATGAGTAATACGATGTAGTGTTCACCTGCTATTCATATAGACAATTAGCCACTTGGAAACATCGAGAGAAATTTTCAATAATTTATAGTGGTTCAACATGAGGCCTCTTAGGTTGGATCTGAGTGAAGAGTAGAATGACCTGGATTAGAAGGCATGGGTAAAGAAATACCAAACACTCCCTCAAAGTAATTTCAGATGGAAAGCTCCTTGGGTAAGCAACTCGTATTATCTTATGATTTGTGGTGACAAAGCATGGGTCCTACTAATCAGTTTGATTGGTTGTATTAGCTACTTATCCTTGTTGGTAGCTAGATAGTTTGGAGGAGTGCAATACTTGCCAAAAACACGAGGGTTAGCTGAGTATACCATTTTGTTTATAGAGGCTAATTCTTTGTCTGAGCTAAACACCATCAGAAATGATTGGGGGTAACCTATTTTAGTTTATAAGGAGGAGCGGTAAAAGGAGTCCTCAATCAGCTCTAATTACTCAATATAAAGGAATGACAACTTATTCGGGATGCTCCGAGCGATGAAAGAGCAAAGCCAGATGATAAAAGGGTTGTCCATCGCCATGAAACCCAAGAGAAAAAGGGTCAGCAATGAGGAGGACCTGCAAAAGGAGTTGGTTAAGCTGAGGATTGAACTTGGTAACAACAAGAGTTATCAAAAATTCTTGGAAGACCAATTCTTGAAGGAAGAGAAGATAAAGGCCTTCATGAACCAATAGTTAAGAGAAAAAGATGAACAAGTTATTGAATTAAAGCAAGGGAAGAATTAACGTGAGGCGAATAAGCAGTTAGAAGAAAGAAAAGCCAAATATAGCGACCTGGTAAACAAGCATATGATGATGGACAAGGAGTTGGTAACTCTAAAGAAGGCCTCGAAAAGTAAAAAACATGCTGAGCAACAAAGAAGCAATCAAGCACAATTGATCACGTGGGCAAAACTTAGGCAGGATGATGTAATGAAAAGGTAATTAAACACATTGATCACATGGGAAAAAATCAAGTTGATTAAAGATTTAAGTTGAGCAACCAAGGGGCCAGCTTAGTAGTCGCAAACCTTTCCACTAATCAAAGGTTGATCTGCAAGGAAGAGGGGCCTATGTTTCCAACCAGGTAAAGATGCATATATATCATCTAATCCGAAATAATCTTCAATAAAGTCTAGAAAAACTCTAACAAACAGAAACCTAGCAAGGTTCTGAGCCGGTCAAAGCTTGATTCATTTTTCAAAGCCCAACAAGGGTCCAACAAAAATGGAATCCAAAAAAATTCCAAAGCCCAGCAAGGCTCAAGATAATCCTAAACCCAACAAGGTTTAGCAAGAAATATTCTAACAAGACTCCAACAAAAAGAACCTAAAAAGGTTCTGATTCTAGCAAGGCTCTAATGATTAAAAACTCATCAAGGTTTTGACAAATAAAGCATCCAGCAAGATTCCAAGAAGGAAAGAACCTAGCAAGGTTCTGAGCCTAGCAAAGCTCTTAATGATTAAAGAAATAACAAGGTGAAGAACTATACCACTTTAAAAAATCTTTTTTTTTAATAAAAAATCATCTTTTTCTTTACAAATCCTATCTCTTTTCTCTTTGAGTGTGTCTTTGAGCCCTCATCACTCAGGTAGTGCGCTTTCTAGCCCTATCTTTTTCCTTTCGAGTGCATCATTAACCCCTCATCTTCTAGGTAATGTGTTCTAACACTACCATATTGAACGCGCTTTTGAGCCCTCATCACTCAGATAGTGCGCCTTTAGGCCCTATCTTTTTCCTTTTGAGTGCACCTTCAAGCCCTTGTCTTCCAGATAGTGTGTTTTCTAACCCTATCACCTTGAGTGTGGCTTTAAGCTCTCACATCAGATAGTACGCTTTCAGGCCTTATCTCTTTTCTTCTGAGTAAGCTTTCAGGCTCTCAACCATCAAATAACATGTCTTCAAGCCCTATCTTTTTTTTAGTGCGCTTTCTAGCCCTATCTTTTTCTTATCCATTGAGTGTGCCATTACGCCCTCGCATTAGATAATGCGCTTTCAGGCCCTGTCTTTTTTCTTCGAGTGCGCTTTTTAGCCCTCACAATCAAATAATGCGATGTCTAGCCCTATCTTTTTCCTATCCATTAAGTGTGCCTTCAAGCCCTATCTCTTTTTTTTTTCAAATGCGCTTTCAGGCCCTCATCCATCAAATAGTGCGCTTTCAAGCCTTATCCCTGCTCTCTTTTTTTATGCGCTTTTTAGCCCTCGCATATTGGATAATGTGCTATCTAGCCTTGTTCGATTTCCTTTGAGTGCATTTTTCATCCCTCGCATACATCAGGGATCATTTTGAATCTATTTGTGGGTTCATCGCGTGTTTTTTCAAAAAAAATTCCTAATATCGGGTTGTAGACTTACACTGTAAGATACGAATCCAGTACAAAAAATACCTAATTTTTCTCTGAATTTTTTAAAACAATTTATAAAATTCTAAAAACATTTCCTTATTTCAAAAAATGTAAGAATATGTTTTTCTTCAAGAATTTCATTTAATAGTGGGTTGTAAACTTATACTATAAGATACAGACCCGATATCAAAAAACATAGGTTTTCTCTAAATTTTTGAAAAAAAATTAAAAAATTTCCTTATTTCAAAAAGAAAAAAAATGTTTTGTTTTTATGCATATTAAAAAATTCTAAAGGTTTCTCATACATTTTTTTTTTAATCATATTTTTATCATGTTTTAAAAAATACAAAATGGATATCATAACCAATTTATAATTATCTATTAGGGTTAGGCCAAAATATCCAAAATCTCACAACAATTACTTTTTTTATTTAATATTCGAAGAGTTAGGTTTTAATTTTTTGTGGTATAAAATTACATTATAAAGTATACCTTTAAGTATTAGAGATACTAAATAGGAAATAAATGCGATGCTAAAATTAAGGCCTTAGAACAGTTAGGATTTAACCTGATAAGGTAGAGAATTCCTCAGAAAGGGATATCCGCCTTAAACCTTAGATGAGACAAAAAAATAGAAACATGATTTAAATTAACAATCAATCAACAATGCAACTTATCTTAGATAAGGTGCACAAAGGGTTATGTGTCTCCCCTGTACACAACTAGTCTCGTTACCCAAACTCTCGCAGATCATAGGTTTCCTAGCGACCATGATACTAGGTAGCCACTTCCTTTAATCATAACTTTATGATTAAATCTAAAAACCCTTCAATCCATGAGGTAACTTTGTTATTCAACGACGTGCACATCATGACAATCCTTAAATATGATTTTAGCTTTCTTGGGTTGCTCTTTGTTGTGTGTGGGCTCTAGTTCTTATCCTTTGGGTTCTCATTAAATAAGTATGATATTTAATCCTAACTTTTTCCTTGAATGCACATTTTCTTTATTATCATAAAGGTCACTTTTTCTTACCAAGAATAAATAGTTTTCATTTTTAAAAAATAAAATTTATTTATATAAAACATAAAAATATTATAGATGAATTAGAATAATCTCTTTGAAACATTAAATACATACAAATAAAAAACTTCCATTTAAAAAGGACTAAATAAAAAAAATAAGAATCAGAGAGAAGTTGTATTAATTTAAATATAAATTAAAAAAATATATATAAAAGAGGTATCAATTAAAAAACAAAGAAGTTAGACGTTGTTGGGCTTGACCTATTTAAAAAAAAGCACGTGTGCGGGCCTACAAGGACAAGCCTATATGCGTGGGGCCTTAATTTGTTTTTTATTTGTAAATGGGATGGACATCAGGTTGCGTGCCCTAAAATTCTTTGAAAAAAAATAGAAAACAAAAGGTGAAATGTTGTTAGGCTTGACCTATTTTGAAAAAAGTATACTAGTTGGCCTATAAGGAAAGACTAATACGTGTGAGGCCTTTTTTATATTGAAATAGAGTGGATGACATGTCGTTCACCTTAAAAGATTTTTAAAATAAAAAAGCATGGCGACACATGACCTGCATTTTCCAAATCCTGACCACATTGGTGGCTACAAAATTGGGGTTGATGATTTTTTTTCTTAAAAACCTATTTTTTTAATCCATTTTGACGTAAAACAACTAATATACCTCAATAAACTCAGATATGGTCTTAAATAACCCAAAAACAAATCTATAAACCCAATATAAACCCAAAATCAAAAAACTTTTAAGCTCATATCTATCATTTGAGGTATGAGAAGGCGAAAAAAATACCCAAGTGAGAGTCCCCTCATTTAATAGAATCCCTTGATATTAAAGTTGATATTTTTCATTGGTTGAATCTGCATAAACTAAGATTTTTAAATTTTTTTCTTATGTTTCAAACTAGGACCGGAAGGTAAAAAAAAAAACTTTTTGTAGCGCAATTAAAATTTTTAAATATTTAGGAACTGAAAAATTATAATTTAAAGGTCATTTCGGTTTGATGTTGTCCAGGAGAGCTAGAATTGACTTGAGGGCCTCGATGACAAGTTGTCTAAATGTCATTTCGGTTTGGGAAATGCCCATACGGATTGACAAGGTCCATCATAATTATGCTAAAAGGTCCATCTCCCATTGATCACTGGAGAAGGGCTGGCCAAACAGTCTCATCAGTCCGAACCTTCGGTTCTTTCTGCACAGGACTACTGCTTTTGACTTAAAGTGTGAATCTATTTAAATCACTTGGATTAAAAGACTTGATCTACCACACCATTCGGCTCCAATAGTGGAGTTGAGTTTTTTTGGTGTATCTGTCCAAAATATCAACTCAAACCCATTTGATTAAAAACAAAGAAAATTACTCTATCCACGAGGTCTCTTGTTAAAAACAAAATCAACAAGCTGCATTTATTTCTTTGAGAAACTATTTCTTTTTTCTTGTATTAACTCTAACCAAATACACTCCTCGTTGCTATTCACTTGCCAAACAATGGCAGATGGGTAAGAAAACTATCACAACCATGATTGTATTGCAACTGCAGTCATCCTATAAGTCAAATGGGTTAATGACTTATTGATATTTTTATTTTAATATATATTATAGGTTAAATATGTAGTATTTACTACATGATCTCTGTGTAATGAGTCTGATTTTTAAAAAAAACTGTAAAAAAAAATATAGATGTCAAGAAGCTTAAGATTTGATTCGTATTAATATGAATCAATCTGTAAATACCATCAAAGATCCATTACATATTTTAATTAGATCTATCACAAAGTTCAAGACAAAAGCATAGAACTTGTTACACAGATTTTGGCTGGGACTGATTTTAAAGATCAATCAAAGCATCAAGGGTAGATTCTAGTTCATTTAATTCAAGTATAAAAAGGGTACAATCCATCTACAACATGAGGAGCTAAAAAGTGGCGGCATTTTCTCCTTCCATTGCAAGGAATCTCTGGCAGCAAAATAAAGTAGTTTCCTTAGCTACCAAGGACATTTAACTATGGCAGCAATAGAAAATAAATGGGAAATAACTTTTTCTTCCAACAAAGGGATTAATAAAAGTTTACAATTAATTCTCCATGAATAAAAGGGAAACACAAGTGGCAACAACTTATGCCTTCTTTCCTAGGATATGTATGGAAGCTATGGCCCTATAAATACTTTAGTTTCACTTCTCTTTTATTTTTTATTTTTTTGTTCTCTTTAAGTTCTGTCATCCTAGAGAGAATTTTAACACTGTCCTTCATTTTTTATTTATGCTTTAGGATTTGATTAATTAGGTAAGGCCCAAGGTTGCTTGGGTCTAATTATTAATTAGTTTCCGCTATGACTCAAAGCTTATTTGGATCCATATTTTTATGTTTATTAGTATAAGTTTTAGATTAATTTTGTAAGTGGATTAATTTAGTCCAGTAGATCCATTAAAGTTTTTATTTTCAAGAGTATAAATACTCTTTGTAAAAATAAAATATTCAAATTTAATAATACTGGTGCTGTCAAATCTATTCAGCTTGTGTGATAGAGGTTATTGTATTATTTGGTTCTCTAATGAACTAAATTGATTTATAAAAAATTAATTGGTTTCATAGTGTCTTCCTTATACTTCTCGTTCATGAATTAGTATTCCTAGTGTGTAGGTTTTATTCCAATAATACAAGTTTCTTAGGACATGTTTTTCATTATGTCACACTCCTATCAGACATGTTTTGCCTATACAGGATTCATAGTCAATTTTGTTATGGGTACCATGTGATCACGATGTTCACATCACATATTGGATGATACACTTTTAAAATATTGATATGCTAACATATTGGATCGACTCGGGTTAACCCTAGTTAATCTGTAAAAAATTATGACCGAGTCATGAGACCATAACAGCTCTATAAAAATACAAATTGAAATAAATTAGGAAGCTCAATTTCAATTAACTAAATATTGAAGAACTAAAATGAAAATAAAAATTCAATTTTTAAAAAAGACCTATAAAAAGTGACTCGATTAAACTTATGTAAATATATTAAACCCAAAACTCGAGTCATGAGAACAAGGTTACTTATAGAAAAAAAAAATACAAAAGCCAATTCTAAACTAATTTATTGTCGAAGAATAAAATTGAAAAAAAAATCAATTTTAAAAATAACTAAAAAAACTCAAGTCAACCTGTTAAACTTGTAATTTGAGTAATAAGACTTAGATAACTATATAAAAAGCAAACTGAAAAAAATATGTTTTTTTTTAAGTTAACCAATAATTTTTTTTTATCTCAGTATAATCTTAAAAAAGTATTGGAAACTCTTTGATTTATTTAAATATTTTTTTAAAAAAATAAATAAAGAAAAACCCTTTAAAAACTAAACACAGAAGTATGACCCTAATGGAACTATTCCTAGCCCAAAACCAGGGACATCCCAATACACCTGCCCATCTAATTATCATTTGCCTAGCCAATTTTTTTCTTAAAATCAAATGATCTATCATTTACAACCCCAGTTTCCAGCGACTAAAGGATCATTGGAAAATTAGTGTAGAGGTATTTGATGCTTTTCAACTCATTTTTTTTTAATTTAAAACACCTATAAAATATCTTAGAGACCTTGATAAATTCATTTAAGACATGAAATAACCCAAAAATTGATCCAAAAACCCAAATCAACCTGAATCTAAAACATTTTCCGAGCTCATGGACACCAAGATTGACCTTTCTCGTGCCTAAAATCAGTATCAAATTTTAAAAAAGGACCCACAAAAAGTGACTAGAGTAAACCTATGTAAACATGTCAATCTCATGTTCTAAGTTATGAGAATGAGGTTACCTTATAGAAAAAAAAAATACAAAAAAAATACAAAAGGCAATTCTTAACTAACCCATTGTCGAACACAAAATTGAAATAAAAAATCAACTTTTTAAAAAAAAAACTTAAGTGAACTTAGGTCAATCTGTCAACTTGTGACTTGGATAATAAGACTTAGATAACTACATAGAAAGAAAACTAAAAAAAAATCATGCTTTTTTTTTTTAAGTTGAGCGATATTTTTTTTATCCATTATAATCTTAAAAAAAAATTATTGGTGTATATTCTTTTTTAAATAAACTCTTTGACTTTATTTAAATAAATTTTTTTAAAAAAATAAATGAAGAAAATCCTTTTCAAAAAGGAGCACAGAAGTGTGGCTCTAATGGAATTGTTCCTAAACTAAAATCAAGGCTAGCCTAATGCATCTTCCCATCTAAATATCATTTGCCTATCATTTGACTAGCCAATTTTTTTCTTAAAAATAAATGACTCGTCATTTATAGCCCAAGTTTTTAGCAACTAGAGGGTCGCTAAAAAATTAGCACATGGGTATTTGATGCTTTTCAATTCATTTTTTTTTATCTAAAACACCGATAAAACATCTTAGAAACCTTGATAAATTAATTTATGACCTGAAATAACCCAAGAATTGGATTAAAAACTCAAAATCAACTTGAATCTAAATACTTTTCGAGCTTAGATATACCCTCTCAAACAATGAAAAGGCCAAAAAGCATCCAAGAATAACCCCCTCATCAAATGAAACTCATTGACACCAAGATTGAACTTTCTCATATCTAGAATCAATGTCAATTTTTTTTTTTAAAAAAAAACCTATATAAAGCGACTCAAGTAAACTTATATAAGCATGCTAAACTTGTCACTCGAGCCATAAGAATTAGTTTACCTAAAAGAAAAAAAAATAAAAACAAAACATAAAAGCAAATTCTTAACTAACTTTTTGTCGAAGCAAAAAATTGAAAAAAATAATTTCAAAACAAAAAAAATTCAATGCTCCATTCCATAGAGAAAAGTGAGAGGGAGCACGATAAATTTATCTACAATGATTCCCCGATACTACTTAGTTTTTATTAGTTTAAGATTAATTTTTTTTACACCCTATACTAGTGATGATTAATTAACTCTTATCATTTTTGTTATATACAAAATTTATCAAATATGTTGAAGCTTTGCTTGTTAACAAAATTAAACCTTGTTAAATTTTTTTGCCCCTAAAACTGTTAAAGCTTGTTGATTAGATCCCATACTAGATCTGGAAGCCCGCGCTATGTCGTAGGCCAGAATAAGAATATTACCAATGGATCCAGAAACAAATTAGCAATAAAAAAAATAAAAATCAAATATGAAATAATAATAAAATGAAAGGATAACTCATAATTTTTGAGAGGTGAGCGTGGTTTTCGAGAAGTGAATCCTTTGATGATATATTATCATGAAAAGAACCACAAGTGCCGCTCTATATAAAATATAACGATGCACCACATCTATGCCACCGCTAGCCAACCTTATCTTGGCCATTAACTATTGTCCCCCATATTTTTTCTAGCATTCAATTTGATCTTTAAAACCTTAATGGTTCAAAATCAATATAATGTAAAATATATTTCAACAAACCAAGTATTGAACCTTTTTCTAGACATAACATTGTGTCAACCTTGTATCTACGCAATCAAAACAAATCAAATCATTAAGACAACTCCAAAATAAAGAAGCATGAAAGGATTAAATTATATAAAAAAAGAACCTACCTTCAATCGTTTGGAAGGTGGGCTAGAGGTAGGTATTATAGGACAAAAATTGTGTGAACCTTGTAACTACTGACAAGAATTTGGTTTTTTGTAATATGTTTAGAATGACAACGAATACACATATACAAACAAATTATCTTAAAATTAAACACACATGACGAGTGATAAATAGTTAATTATTAATCTCATAACTATATATTAAATGTTCAGGAAAATATAAATAAAGTAATCGACCGCATTAGTTAGTGCGCTGTGTTATGCTCGATACGAAGTTAATTTTTTTCAAACATAAATAAATGATGTTCAGGATTTGTCAATGTATTTGACGAAACAATAAAAATCTTGGATTTGTCAATGTATTTAAAGGTAAGTTAGTCATTTTAATGAGTCATCAAATATTAAAAAATTAATTTATCTCCGATAATAATAAATGAACCATATAAAAAAAGATTTTAAATCTCTCCAATAGTAAGTTAATTAATTTTAATTGAGAAGAGCAAAATAATTATTACACTGTTTCAATTAAAAATACAATAAATCTAGAGTCATAGTGTTTTATTAATTTTTTTTCCTTTATAATTTGGTTCCATGAGTAGTATTAGATTTTGAATCATTGCTGAATTAAAAAGAAAATCATATTTTATTATATCAATTTAACATCGCCAAGATTGAATTTTTGTTGTCGGCTGTTAAAATGAAAAACAAATCAACAAAGTTGCTCTCCGGCCAGATGACCAGACCCTAGTTAACTGTCCGTTCTCATCGTGGGTTCTTGTATTGTTGGTGCACATGTTTGATAATAATAATAATTTGAACGAAATATATAAAGGAGCCGTCCACCAAGATGTGCGTAAGCCTAATATTTTGTATATCGGTCACTAAAAATAAAGGTCGGTCCAAGACAAAAAATGCTAAAAATATAATATAACATAATTATTACCTGAAACTAATAAATTGGCAAGCCTTTTAGGGTGCTGCTATTACTATGTTAGCGAGTTAAATCCCAATAATGAAGAAAAGAAAAAAAAAATCGATAAGACTTTGGCATGGAATATCACACAATATAGAATAAGCAGATTGGTGTTTTTTTTTAAAAAAATCCACTGAAAGCTAGACATATCACACCCAACGACAATAAAGAACCTGCTATATGGAGTAGAAAATTGAAGCAACGACGTGCTAACCATAATCCTCAAATAATTTATTTTTTTTAATTTTTTTGTTTTTATTTATTTATTTTTAAAATAGAAATTAGACAAGCTTAGAATCAACGCGTTTTCGAATCATCAAATAATTTAACGGCTGTCATTAATCTCCGTCAAAATTACACTCTTCGCCTCTCTAATTAGGCACCACACGGGTGCTCAGTTGCAATTTCACAAATTGAAAGAAACAAACAGGAAATTGCCTTGTCCCTTGAACCGACTAAAAACCTTAAACCATAGTCCTTCTTTCTCTGTATAAATACCACATTGTCTACCTCTCTCTTCTTGTCTTCTTTGCTACCTCTACTTGACAACTTCCAATAACAATGGCTTACAAAACGTTGGTGTGCTTGATGCTTTTGGCTCTCTTAGCTGGTTCAGCCTTGGCTCAGGCACCAGGAGCCGCACCAACAGCTCAACCAACCAAATCACCATCTCCTGCACCCGCTGCACCTACAACTCCACCTCCCGCTCCAACTCCCGCTCCATCAGTCCCTGCTCCAACTCCCGCTCCATCAGTCCCTGCTCCAACTCCTGCTACCGCTCCATCCACATCTCCTTCTTCGTCTCCAGCCAGCTCACCACCTTCTCCCTTGGCCCCTGGTACTGGTGGTGGCTCCATAGCCACTCCTCCAAGTGACACCGCTTCTCCTCCATCTCCTTCGAACGCCGATGGCTTGAACAGAGCCACGATGGCTGGTGCTTTGATTGGAGTGGCTGGTGTGTGGTCTTTGTTGATGTAGGAGATCTGGTCATGGATCGGATGTTGATTATTATTATCATTTTTATCAATGTTTCATTTTAGTAGGGATTTATTCTTGTTATTATTTTGAGTCGTTTTGTAATTTTGTTTATGGACGGTGATGGTGGCTCTTGTGGTTTATTTTGACGGTTGAGATGTGATTATTGTCATTGATTGCTCATCATGTATTCAAATCATTTTTATTAGCCTTATCTTTCGTTTAATTACTAGGTGCTTTGTACTTTCCATCTAGTTATAATTGATTGCAATTGCGATTTACTTGATGATCAGCTGGATCTGAATTCCCATTTTGATATCCTTGACCTTGCCAGGGAGACACTCTCTGAGTGAGGGAGTGAGTGCGAGAAACAGAGATTGGAAAAAGTAACGTAGAAGGTTTCGGGGCAGTTGTTTTGTCTGTCTGGCTTCAATGGTAATGGTAATGGTAATGGTAATGGTGATGTGGTCTTGTTTTACTGGTTGTTCAATTTAGGTTTGGTTGTCATGCACGTGGCCACAGCTGTAAATTGAGTTGCACGGGCTCATGTGCTTTGCCAACAGAACAGAAAGGAATTTAATTTTTTTTATTTTTTAAAATTTATTTTTAATATTAACATATTAAAATAAATTAAAAACATTAAAAATTTTAATTTTTTTAAAAATATTATATTTTAATAAAAAAAAAAGTGGAAAATCACTTCTGAAAAGGCCTTACCCCTCCTAGACTCCCTGGTTGGTGTTTTCTATTTTCTTTTGTTGGTTGTTCCATGGGTTAATATTAGCAACTTATAAAAACTGAACCATATTCATAATTTAATTATTTTTTATAATAAAAGAAATTCTGATAATGGGGTGGGTGCTGTACACATCATGATGCCATTTGAGGATGTTGATGCTCTTTCTTACATCAATTATCGTACGACAAAGTTGGTGCGCTGCCCGCTAACACTCGAAAAGAAATGAGAATCGAGAACCACGTGCCCCACTCTCTCACTTTCTATTTCCCTCGTGTGCCACGGCACGTCACTTTTTCTCAAAGTGGATTTCAGGCTTCCTACACCGGCCAGTTGACAAGTGGAACCCCATCACAAGTCCACATCTTCTCATTGGCTGTAGCGATCCTGTTTTTCCTATCAGTATTCAAAAGCCAAGGTGCAATAATTTCGCTACTTTATTCTTCCAGCAAAAAAGTTCATTAAGTAGTTTTCGGTGCGATGGTAAATCGGACAATTATCATATCTTTTGTTTAATTTAATGTATTAAATTAAATCGGACAAATTATTCTGTTTGTGTTTGTGTTTGTGTTTGATAAACATTAGATATCATAGAATAATATATTCTAACAAAAACCCTTAGTTATTTTACTAAATAACTAAATTATGTCTTTTTTAAAAATAAACGATTATATTCAATTCAAAAGATAAAATATTAAAAAAAAACAAACATTTGATAAAGATAAATAACACCATCTCCTCTCTCTCTCATTGCAGCTCGCACTCTCTATCTCATCATCGTTGCCCCATCTCTTTCTGTGAAAAAGCACAATGGCGCACTCTTTCTTGCATCTCCTCCATCATCAACGATCAATTTCGATCCAATTTGTGATCGTCTCATAGAGAAATCACTAACCCAATAAAGAAATCACGAGGCAATTTGTATATTATAATGAGGATTGGAGGGGTTTAACATTGATGGACGGTTAATTATCGGTTAACGAGGGAGAGTAATGATGGTTTTTGTGATTGATAATGGCTGAATTGCTGAGGTGGTGGATATTATTACTCCATTTAAATCTTAATACATTGTGAATCATTTATTAAATATTGTTTAATGTTGCTTTTTATTAACACTTTTTTAAACAAATATTTTTTCTCAAATATAAAAGTTTCACCTAATGACAGTAAATTTTACACAAGAGACAATATCATAAATAATAATTTTTGTATATAATTTGTCCAATATTTTAAGTGGGATAAATCTTTTTTTCTTTTCAAATAATACATCAAAACAATTTATCTTTATTTATCCTACTAAATACTCTTGAAAGCTTTATACACAATACAAGTCAATTTAGAATTATTTGTAGAAATGATTTTATTTAATTGATTTTTTTAAGGATTAAAGCAAGAGTTTGTTTAGTATTTTGTTGCTGTGTTGACGAGGCAGAAGAAAAGACTTTGCAAGAAATTGTTTTGCTATTGGTTGGAAGCAAAGGGTATATCCCCACTTTTTTTCTTTTTTCCTTTTCAATTTGATAAGGGTAGTACTTTACAATATTTTGATTTTAAAAGCATAAATGTTTTTCCTTAAACAGTTTAATATATATAAAAAATATTCCTTCATGGAGGAATGCTGCACGACGTGGGGCATAAGGAGAGATGGAGTGTCATTTATTACAAGCCTATCAGAATAATTATAGATGTTTTTTAAATAATTTTTTGTGTCAAAATATATGTTAAAGATTTTTTTTATTTTTTAAAAATCATTTTTGATATTAATATATCAAAACGATCCAAAACGTATAAATTATATTAAATTTTAAAAAAAAAATTTTAAACTTTTTAAAAATAAAAATTGAATCACGTTTCCAAATATATTTTAAAACACTAAGTTACCTAACGGGGAGTGTGAGCTCACGAGTTGACCATTCGACATTTTGTCCTTGAGATATGGTTGACGCTTGTTTTTCATATTCTGTTTGGTAAACTACTAACTTAATTATTTGTGCTACATGTGAGTTTTTATTTTATCCAATGAAATAAAATAATGTTATTCAATTTTAAAATTTTATAATTTAAAAGAAATTGGTGTATGCTCATAAACCTGTTTATTTAATCTATATAAAATTTTTATTATAGAACATAAATTATTTTCATAACAAAATATAGAAAATATTATTCGCATGAAAACTATCAAGACAATTTCTCTAGGAAAGAATTTTTTTTATTTTTTATGAATGGCTTCAACAGGTTTATCTACTTAAAAATTACTCTTTTGCTTATGTATTTTTTTCAAATAAAAATATAATATTTTTTTTGTTAATAGCACGTTTTTTTAAATAAAGACTTATTATGACTTGAAAAGTGAATTTAAATAAGAAGAATTATGCTACCTTATGTTAAAAAAAAATAGTTAGTTGAGGAAATTCTATAAGAACTTCATAATAAAAGTTTAGGCATTTTATTCTCATTGAATATACATACATGAGAGTTTTGTTTTTAAAACAATAATGCATATTAGTTTCATATATAAAAATTCATAAAGTAATTGCTAACATAACCATTAAAAACTCAAAATACTACCATCAAAACCTCTAATTTTATTTGAAAAGCATGGTATCATCATATTATTTTTAAAATAACAATGTAATTGTTTTATTTAAAAATAATTTTTTTAAATAATAAAAATGTAAAAAAAAGAGGAAGGGCTAACCCAAGTGCATATATGCTTGTAAACCTATGCCCCCACGTCTGGCCTAATAAAAAAAAAAGCCTAGGTTTGCACACTTATTTTTTTAACTCAAGTGGACGACATTTAACAACACATCGTCTGCTTGAGTTTTTTTAAAAAAAAAACAGATGACATGTCATCTACTCGGGCAAATGATGTATTATCCACAATAACAAAATTGGGGTCCAAGTAATTTGAATTCTAAAATCAAAATCTCAACTTATTTTTCACCTAAAAACACACATTTATAAGAAAATTCAGGAACCTTAACACCCTCTAATAATCCTCAAATCTCAAAAGAAAAAAAATACATTTATGGGTTTTGATCTACTTTTCATGGCACGATTAAAACCTCTAAACCACCCTTATTGAATTCCTCACTTCAAGACAAACTCATTGATACCACAATTGATCTTTCTGATGGTTGGAATGTAGTCAACCAAAATATTTCTCTCTCATCTTTTTTTCCAACAAAGTTCTCTCTCATCCCCGACTAAAAATATAAGAAAAATAAAGTTTAGGACCACAGTGTTAAAATAAAAATATAGTGACCAAATTAAAAAGTAAAATAATAAAAAACTAACCTATACTTTTTCATGCCTCTTGAATAGTTAAAAAACACTATGCATTTACTATAGCAATCTATAATAAAACAATGAGGGAAGCTATAGTAATTGTAATAGTTTTTTTCCATCATCTTTTTCTTTATTTTACTATAGTAATTGTAATAGTTTTTTCCATTTTCTTTTTGTTTATTTTGTAATTTATGTGTCAAAACAATAAAAACTTCAAATGGATCTAAGCCTCTCCACAACTATTTAATCAGCTTTGAAATTTATTTTTGAAATTAGGTCATTTTGTAGTTCACGTAATTTTGCAATACAAGTCCTTTTTGTTGAATAGGGGATCTTTTGATGCTTAAGTTAGAAAAAAAGAAGAAGAGAAATACAATGTATAGAAGGAGAAGAGAAAAACACAGAAGAGTGGGTGTAAATGTGTGTTTTGTGAACTATTATTCATTGTCCCCTCTACTGGTGATCCTTAGGTATTTATATATCTTAAACCATAAATAGGTATTTATATATCTCAAACAATATGTATTTGTATTGTATGTGTAGGTTCCTAAACCTATTCGTAAGGGGTAATAATGGAGAATATCTACTTCACCATGAATGATCGTGTAATTGTCCTATCATGTTGGGTTATTCAAGTAGGCAGGACTTGTTAAATTGCAAGACAAAGCTCTCAGGTAGGCGTTTGCACTACTAACTTGTAAAGTGAAGATTCATGTGGACACCGTACTGATAACTTATAAGATTAAAATTTAATTGGGTGATTAAGAGTTCCTAAACCTCGTTAGGCATGCTATGTCTATCAGAAAGGTTTGGCTAGGAGGTTACCCATGCCTAAACCTCGTTATGCATGGCATATCAATTAAAAAGGGAGATATGTCATTTTAGAGGAAAAAGAATCATATAGGTATTATTGGTGTTATTAGGCTCAATTGGGCCTTTCTCCTCTCTTTTTTTCTTTCTTTTCTTTTATTCTTAGTTAGGCCTTTGGTTCTATTGAGCCTTTTCCAAGGACTGAATTGGAGATATGGTATAGAATTAAGGAGCAAAAAAAGAAGGAGAAAATACATTTGACATATGTCATCCACATCTAAGCAAGTGCACAATGCTTGCCATCTTCTAGCAATGCATGTTGTTGAATCCAGCATCTGATAAGAGTCTTTTTTGCCTTTTGTAACTTCCTTTCATGGAGACAATTCTTCCCATCTAATAGTGCACAATGGCTTTGGTTCTTTCTTCATTTTTCTCCTCGTCCTTTTCTCCTTCTCTTCTATTTTTTTCCTTTTGACATCTTTCTATTCGGTTGAGCTACTTGGCCTAATTGATTAGTATTTAAAAGTGTATTTTTATCAAGATTTTATATCATCATATTGCACTTAAAGTATCATTAAATTCCTTAACTTAAGCATGTTTTATAATAACAAGTCTGATAATATAAGATAGCTTTAATTTATGGTAAATGCTCATTTTAAATGCAGGCCTATCACATAAATCAAAGGATTGATTGATGAGTTTAACTACTGAAATTGAGAAGATAAAGAGAGGGTTAAGCTTAGAAAAGAGATGCTGGTTCAGTCCAAAGTAGAACACTGTTCAGTCATTGGGTCATATCTGGAGTTGTAGATCTTGGATTTCAATTTGGTTTATATGGCTAAAAAGCTAAGACATAGGCCTAAAACATTTATGGGAGTGAAAGACTCAATTCTGCTGTTTGGAAGTCCAAATCTTAGCAACATGGAGAAGTCCGAATCTGTCCTGTAGCCTAGAAACTGTTCAGTGTTCAGCCCATATCTCGAGTTCTAGAAGTCCAAATGCACCGATTATTTTTTTGTTGGAAAGCTGAGACAATTTCCTAGAACTTTCATGACAAAAATCTGTTCAAATTCTGACGTTAGCAATGACGTTTTGTTTAGACAAGAAGATAAGGATTGTCACCAAGTCAAGATGTGGTCACCCACTCAACAATTAGTCATCAAATCAATAGTTTCAAATTTTGACCTATAAAAGGAGGCATTTGCCATGCATTTAAGAATCTTGGTTTTCAGATCAAGATCATGCTCTTGCTCTCTTTCTTTATATTTTTTGTAATGCTTAAGTTTTGTTTATATTAATCTCTTGTTTATTCTTTCCTTTTATATCTTATTTATGTTATTATCTTATTTATTTATGTTGCTCTCTTTCATTATGCTTAGCTAAGTTTATTATGTCAAGGTGAAAAGGTTATACTAATGGTGTAAGAATAAGTAGAATATAAGCTCAACATGGACTTTATTGTTTGATACTAACATGTTTTGTATTTGTTATCTTGTTCACTCTTAAACTTTGCTTATTAAATGGTTAATCTCGATTTATGTTGTATAACCTTGGTACAACAAATACTTTGCACTTTCATAGCCCAAACCGTATGGTATAACCGACACCTGTGCTATGAAAGAAACTTGATTTGTTGTTAACATAAGTTATAATCATGAATACCTGACAACATTTACAAGTATTAGTATTATTCAAATATGATAACTAATGTAATCATGTTAACAATTTATAATCCGATTGGAACCTCCTTTGTGTGTGGTTTCCAATTGAGTAATAAGAGTTTATACTATACTTGTTTGAAATACCATTAGTGAATCCTCTAACCTTGACAATTATTTTATCGTTATTTAATCCTTATATCAATATCACATCTTAAAACTCTCTTTAACTCATTTTTTGTTATTATCTATTTCTTTATTTGTAATTTATACAGATAACCTCCCTGTGGTTCGACCCCGGTTTTGCCGGGTTATTTATTACTTCGACACTCTTACACTTGGGAGAAAACATCAATCTTTTGGTCGTGTCACTAACCACCACTCAATTGTTTTTTTTTTCTTTATTTTCTCTTCATTCATTTTTTTTCTTCCTAGTTGGCAATTTACCTAACTAGCTACCTACCTGGTCCTTTTTTTTCCTTATATTATTTATCTTTTCTCTTCCTTCTCTTTCCTTTTCTCCCTATCTAGTTAGGTCATTAAGCTCAATGCTATCTAGTTAGGCTTTTTCCCTCTCTTTTTTCCCTTCTTATATCAGGCTTGGCTATTGGGCCTAAACTACCCAATTAGGTTTTGACCCTTTCTTTTCTTTTCTTGTCTCATTCTTTTTTTATTATTCTTTATCTTATCTTCCCCTTCTCTCTTTTACTATCCGATTAGGCCAACCAACTACCTGGTTAGGTTTTTTTTTTCTCATATGCTTTTCTTTTCTATTATTTCCTTTCCTTTTCTTATTTTTCCTTTTCTTCCTATCTAGTTATGGTAAGCCTAACGTTGTTTGGTTGGGATTCTCTTTCCCTTATCTCTCTAGTTTAGCCAAGTTGTTTGGTTGGGTTTTCCCTGTCACTTTTCCCTTAGTCTTTAAAAAAACAAAATTTGTAGACTTTATAGGGAATGCCATTCGATCATCAATAATGGAGAAAAAAAGATAATGAAATTAATTGTATTGTGTCTTGTAATTATATTGTCTTTCAAGATAAAGGGTACATGATTAACTTATTTTTAAAGTAAAAAAGGTTATCTCTCATGCCTTGAGTTGTCTTTTCAAGTTAGAGTGAATGTGCATGCTTGCATTGTCTTACACTTGAGTCGTCTTTTATGGAAGCATGCATGACAACTCTTGAGTTGTCTTTTCAAGTTAGAACGGTGCATGCTTGAATGATCTTATAGTTGAGTTATTTTTTAAGGCATCATAATAGTATGCTTAAGAAAAAGTGTTTAAATACTTAAAAGGAGTTCAATTCACTATATAAACTTGTATTCATCATCCTTTTCATGCATCCCTACATCTTATAACTTCATATATTATACTTCATAGAATAACTATAAAAGAGGTCAAGTGACTTGTCAAGTATAGATAGGTAGAGATTGCTATAAAGCTACAAAACTTTCCTTTATTTTTGCTTGATGTTTCCTACTTTACTAAGGAAATCTTCTTCTTATAAAACTTTTTATCATGTTATTTCATGTCTGTGACTTCTAGGTGATTTTAAAAAAAAAACCTTTAACTCAAGTGGGTTATTGTCTAGTGGTAGAGACTTTAGGCCAAATGATGTCGAATAAGGTAAAGAATGGGTTTTTTTCATCGCAAGGGTAAGGTCCCTTGAAAACAACCATTGAGGCAAGAATCCTTAAGCTAATTAAATGACTCACACCCAAGTACCGCCACTGGGTATTATGTTGTTGGTGTAAATACTAAGTTAAGGACGAGGTACTCAATAAGACTTCCTTTCTCTTATGAGAGAATTAATACAAATTAAGGTTATCATCAATGGTTAGTTAGAGATATTTTCCCCTCTACCTATTTAAGTATGAGTACAAAATACCATTTCATGATTTTACCCATGATATATTTTTCTTATGGCTTGTGTTTGAGTCAATTACATATGAATGGTTGGATATTCCTTTTCATATTTAAAAAAAAATCATAAAACAACTTGGAAAGGATCTATCCGTTGACATATTTAAATATTGCTATAAGTTAGCGAGATGTGCTAAGGGATCTTAGAAAATAACGTGGTTTTATACCTTCTAAATGTGGATCGATAGTCCTTTAAAGGGAATTTCCCAAGGAAATTAGATTTTGTAAAGACTTGAAAGGGAGAGTGGGTTATTATTGTTAAATACATAGAGCCATTTCCCTTTCTAGTCCATATAAGGCATGTGACAGTTCTACATCTTGGCGAGTCCCTCAAGGTTCATACAATGTTGTACCATGCTTGACTAATATTAAAAGGCTATCATTTGATTAACTATGATGAAGCCTTAATCGTTATAATATCATACTTTTGGATGAGGGATATTCCTTGTAATATAGTGAATGGTGTATGCAAATGACTTTGTTTTTGTTTTATGTTTACTTTTCATTGTTATATTTGTTTCTAATACCTTTTGTGTTATGATCACAAAAGGTCTTGGTTTTGTTATAAGATTGAGGAAACTCCTCCATCATTCAAGAAACACTAACATAAAAAGAACATTTAAAAAGAGATAAAAAAAAAATATATTAAAAAGAGGAGAATATTGAGGAAAAGAAGGAGTTTGAAGAAATGGACATAGATATGGGCATTGTTGATGCTAGGTTGGCTGCACATAAAAAGAAACTTGTGCTTGGTGTCATACCTCAAGATTTTCAAGTAAAATATCTTCAAAACCATTTTTAAAAAATAAGTTTTAAAGCAAAAAAAATCATTTAAAAACAAATTCTTCAAAGAAAAAGGTTTAAAAATTAAAATATAGTTTGGGTGGCAATCAAACAAGAATTTAAATTATAATTGGTTAGAAAATAATATAAGCATGTAAATTGGGGTTTAATTGTGGAAAATTAGAAAAAGAGGGTTGAAATTGGTCATAATTGAAGTAATTAGAAGACCACGGATCATAATGAAAAAGATGGCAAAATTTCTAAGTCCAATTCATTTAATTGAGGGTCCAATTGAGGAGAACAAATTAGGATTTAAGGCAAAATTGGCTAAGTTTGCAACCCAAAGACCAAAATGAAAAAGATGACAAAGTTTGAAAATCCAATTAATTCAATTAGGGGCCCAAATGGGTATGAGGTTAGTGAACTACCAGACCCAACGCTCTTGGGCCTAGCTGCATGCTAAGCCCAATAGGACACAAATATAGTAAGTTGTCAGACGCAACACCATTGAGCTCAACTATATGTTGAGCCTAAACAAGAATGAGTCTGGCAAGCTACCAGACCCACTACCCTTAGGCTTGGAACCGTGCAGGGTTTAAGTGGAAATGGGTCTAGTGAGCTGCTAGACCGAGCATTTTTAAGCTTGACCATGAGCCAAGCCTAATTGGAAATGGGTCTAGCAAATAACCAAATCCATCGACTTTAGGCTTGGATCTATGCCAAAACAAATTAGACATGGGTTTGATTGTGTGTTTGTGAGGAAGAGGTCTTTTTAGGGAAAACATTTTAGACAAATAAGGTTTGAAGAGAGATTAGTGAGAGAAATAAGCTACCAGAGCCATAACTCCACCATTCATCTTTGGATTCAACTGATATTATAGTATGTTGTGCACTTAGTGATGATCTATAAAATGATCATTAGGACTTTACTAATGTAAACACCCAAAAGATATATATATATATATATATATATATATATATATATATATATATATATATATATATATAATTGATGATTCAGTTTTCGCTGCCCATTTCTGCATCGGCAGCGACGCAGTTTTTGTTTTTTTTAAAAATTAATTAACTTAAGGAGCTAGGAGGGAGGGTAAAACCGGTTTTAGATAGACCAAAACAAGGATAAGAACACATCTAAACCAACCCCTAAACAACCCACCTCATTTGATGGGGAGTATAAATAGAAGGAGGAGAGAGAGGATGATCCATCCTCTTCCCAAATAGCAGCTGCATGTCGTTCTTCCCTTCCTCTTTCACAACAGAAACCTAAACCAAACCAGTAGGGAGTGCTTTGTGAATGTGTGAGGGAAAGATGCCTTGAGAGAAGATTGGATAGCTGCCTAGAGGGAAAGGAAAAAGAGGGCTGGAAAACATGAGAGGAAGAAGGAGGAGAACCAGCAGGAGAAGAGAAAGAATAATGTCAAAACTTCCTCAAACATAGTTAGATTCGAAAGATATGGGTCATGAAACTCCCTTCCTCTTCTCCTTAAGACCAAAAACGGAAATGAAGAAGAAAACCCTAAGAAAATTGACCTAAGACCTAAGCTAGCTGTGAAGGAAACTGAAATTAACTAGGAGGACAAGGAAACAGAATTGAAATGAAGCCAATTTCAGAACATCTAACAAAGAAAAATGAATAAAATGAAAATAACAAATCATGGTAGAGGGCTGGATTTAACTATGGGTTTGGCCAGCATGCATGTGTGTGTTCTGCTGGGATTTGTTGAAGGATTATGTGCTGAAATTGATGGTTTCAATGTGTGTGTTCTGCTGGAATTTATTGAAAGATTATATGCTGTAATTGATGGTTTTCAATGTGTGTGTTCTGCTGGGATTTTGTTGAAGGATTATGTGCTGAAATTGATGATTTCAATGTGTGTGTTTTGCTGGAACTTAGTGACAGTGTATATGTTGGGGTTGTTACAGCATGTGTGGTGTGTGTTCATGCCAAAATGTGTGTTGTGCAGCGAATTTATGATTCGCTGCCGAAACTGTGTCGGCTGTAGTGAATTAGCATTCGCTGCCAAAACTGAGTCTTCTGCAGCGAATTAGCATTCGCTGTCGAATTGTGTGTTGTGCAGCGAAACTGTGATTCGCTGCCGAAACTGTGTCGGCTGCAGCGAATTAGCATTCGCTGCCGAAACTGAATCTTCTACAGCGAATTAGCATTCGCTGCCGAATTGTGTGTTATGCAGCGAAACTATGATTCGCTGCCGAAACTGTGTCGGCTACAGTGAATTGGCATTCGCTGTCGAATTGTGTGTTGTGCAGCAAAACTGTGATTCGCTGCCGAAACTGTGTTGGCCGCAGCGAATTAGCATTCGCCGCCGAAACTAAGTTGTCTGCAGCGAATTTGTGATTCACTGCCGAAACTAAGTCTTCTGCAACGAATTAGCATTCGCTGCCAAATTGTGTGTTATGCAGCGAAATTGTGATTCGCTGCCGAAACTGTGTCGGCTGCAGCGAATTAGCATTCGCTGCCGAATTGGGTGTTGTGCAGCGAAACTGTGTCGGTTGTAGCGAATTAGCATTCGCTGTCGAAACTGAGTTGTCTGCAGCGAAAATGTGATTTCTGCCGAAACTGAACCTTCTGCAACGAATTAGCATTCACCACTGAAACTGAGTTGTCTGCAGCGAATTTGTGTTTTGCTGCCGAAACTAAGCCTTCTGCAGCAAATTAGCATTCGCTGCTGAATTGTGTGTTGTGCAGCGAAATTGTGATTCGCTGCCGAAACTGTGTCGGCTGTAGCGAATTAGCATTGGCTGCCGAAACTGAGTCTTCTGCAGCGAATTTGTGATTCGCTGCCGAAACTGTGTCGTCTGCAGCGAATTAACAATTCGGTGCCGAGTGGCGTTCTACAGCGAACTTGCGATTCGCTGCCAAAGTAGAGTTGTCTGCAGCAAATCACTTCCGAAGTTGAGTTGGCTGCAGCAAAATTGTGATTCGCTGTCGAAACTGAATTGTCTGCTACGAGTTAGCATTTGCTGCCGAAATTGTGGCGTTAGCAGCGAAACAGTTTTCGCTGCCGAGTTAGGCAGCCTGCAGCGAACCAGTTCTCGTTGCTGATTTCTACAATAAGCCTCCTAGGCAAAAATGACTTAAATGCTAGTAATAATTTCATGGTATGATGGTGTAAAATGTGGAACACTTGAATGTGAACATATGAACTCTTGAAATAAGTGTGGTGACGAATGTGATTCAAAAATACAAATGTACTGATTTGTGACCATTGATGTCTTAGGTGGTGCGGTCGGGATTGGACCATCGTCAAGACAAGAACAACCCACAGGTGGAGCAGGTAGGTGACTTGTACCTTCCTTTTTCATACGTTGAATAATGAAATACTTTATCATGAATATTACCATATTGTGTTAGAACAGATATTAGATTGTCGAACGCTTAAATGTTGACAAATGGTTAATTAGCTTTGGCTAATGGCATCCGAATGGATGACCGGGATGAATGATTGATTAGCTTCGGCTAATGGCATCCGAATGGATGGCCGGGACAAACGAATGATTAGCTTCGGCTAATGGCATCCGAATGGATGGCCGGGATGAGCGGTTGATTAGCTTGGCTAATGGCATTCGAAGTGGATGACCGGGGTGAGTGAACGGTTAACCTCAGCAAATGATGCCTTAAGAGGATAGACAGGTTTAAGATTATGATTGATTGCAAAAATTGGTGCATCTATATGTATTACAAGCTGTTTATACCAATTACATGAAGAAATTATAAATGTTAATGCTTCATTTGACTGCCAGACCGTTTAGTTACCATTATTATTATTATTAAGTAATTGCATTGTCTTAAATATTTTGTACTGCAGCAGGGACGTCACACCAACGAGATGTCTAGGAAACCCAATACACGGGAACCTGCTTTTGCAAGGAATCATGTAGATGCATTCTAAATCACAATGTATTTTGTATGAATCAATGTACTGAATGTATAACTTTTATTAGATCATTTTGTTTAAATTCATAATGGCTATTAGTAGGATAGGAATGCAAACTCATGTCTATGTATGTATATTTTTTATTTTTTTTAAACAAAAACTGCCGCTGCTGAAGCAGAAATCGGCAGCGAAAATTGTATCGCTGCCGATCAAGAAATCGGCAGCGAAAATTTAGTTTTCGCTGCCGATGCATTGACAACGAAAACTAAATCATCAATTCTATATATATATATATATATATATATATATATATATATTTTCTTTTGGATGTTTACATTCTCCCCCCCTTAATATGACTTTCGTCCTCGAAATTTAAAAGGTTTCATACTCCATACCTGGTAGTTCAAATAAATTGGGGTACTTTTTCCTTATCTTAGCCTCCCTCTCCCAAGTTTCCTCTTCTATTTGAGCATTTCGCCATAAGATTCTGACGATGGGAATCTTTTTTCTTCGTAGCTCCTTCACTTCCTGATCTAGTATCCTTATAGGCCTCAATTCCAGTGTTAAGTCTTCCTTAACTTCTACTGGAACTTGGGGTAGAACTCGGGCGGGGTCCACGTTAGCCTTCCTTAACAAGGAGACATGGAACACATCATGGACCTTGGCTAATTGTGGGGGCAAGTCCACTTTGTAGGCTACAAGTCCTACTCGCTGTAAGATTTTAAAGGGTCCGATGAAGCGGGGAGTTAAGTTCCCTTTCAATCCAAACCGTAACATATTCTTCCATGGGGCTACCTTCAGGAACACCTGGTCCCCCGTACTGAATTCGAGAGGTCTTCTCCTCACATCAGCATACTTCTTCTGTCTATCTTGTGCGGCTTTGATGCGATCCCTAATAGTTCTCACTTTCTCCGTGGTGACTTGGACCAACTCCGCGCCATATAACTTCCGGTCCCCAATTTCCTCCCAACATAAAGGAGTTCTGCACCTCCTACCATACAAGGCTTCATATGGGGCCATCCCTATTGTGGCTTGGTGACTATTGTTATATGTGAACTCCACCAATGCCATGTGTTCCTCCCAGTTTCCTTCAAATTCTAGCACACAAGCCCGTAATAGGGAAGAGGTCATTTCAAGAGGGACTGCCAGTATTTGAGTCAAGGGTGTCATTACTGTGGTAGAAGAGGCCATTTCAAGAGGGACTGCCCTAAAAGGAACACTGGACAGGTACAAAGCTATAGGCAGCCCAGTCAGAGCCACCAACAGTCAGTCACCGTGAATAGGCCAGTGAGATCTTCTCAATCAGGAGCAAACTCCAGTTGAGGGAGACCGAGGGCACAAAATGATCGGACCCCGGGGAGGGTCTTCCACCTGACACAAGAGGAGCTCAAGGCTGCATCGGATGTGGTGGCAGGTAAACTACTATTGAATGATTTAATGTGCATGTGTTGTTTGATCTGGGTGCCACTCACTCATTCATTGCTAAGAGAATTGTCACTAAACTGAGAAAGGGAGTAGAAATAATAGAGAAGGGATTCTTAATTGGAACTCCAATGGGAAACATGGTTGAAACAAATATTGTGTATGTGGATGTGGGGGTTAGTCTATCTGGGTATGAAACAGAAGTAGACTTGATTCCCTTAGAGCTACATGATTTTGACATAATCCTAGGCATGAATTGGTTGAGTAAATACAAGGCTTTAATAGATTGTTATGTTAAAACTGTTACTTTCCAAACCCCTAAGGGAGAGAGAATGATTTTTGAAGGAGAGAGAATTCTCAAACCGATTGCCTTAATATCGGTGGTAACAGCCCAAAAACTTTTAAGAAAGGGATGTATGGGATACCTCGCATACATCTTAAACTCTGATGATGAAGGTCCACGACTGAAGGATATTCCTGTGGTGAAGGAATTCCCAGATGTGTTTCCCGAAGAACTACCGGGACTACCCCCGGAGCGAGAGGTAGAGGTGTCCATAGACACTTTTCCTGGAGTCCTACCCATAGCCTAACAACCGTACTGGATGGCTCCGGCAGAACTAAACGAGTTAAAGACTCAACTACAAGAATTGTTAGACAAAGGGTTCATACGACCCAGTAATTCTCCTTGGGGAGCACCGGTCCTATTTGTAAGAAAGAAAGATGGAACCCATAGACTTTGTATTGACTATCGACAGTTGAACAAAATAACAATGAAAAAAAAGTATTCATTACCTCGGATAGATGATTTGTTTAATCAATTAAAGGGAGCGAGGGCATTTTCAAAGATAGATCTGAGATCAGGGTACTATCAGATGAAGATTAAAGAAGCGGATGTAGCAAAGACCGCATTTAGAACTCGTTACGGACACTATGAATTTTTGGTGCTACCGTTCGGGTTGACGAACGCCCCAGCCCTCTTCATGGACTTATGAATCGGGTTTTCTAACCATACCTTGATAAGTTTGTGGTGGTATTCATTGATGATATACTGATGTACTAGAATTCTTTCGAGGAGCACGAAGAACACTTGAGGCAAACCTTACAAACCTTGAGAGATCACCAATTATATGCAAAACTGAGTAAATGTGAATTTTGGCTGAAGAGAGTGACATTTTTGGGACACGTCATTTTAGCCGAAGGTGTTTTTTTAGACCCCCAAAAAGTCGAAGCAGTCTTGAAATGGGAAAGACCAACTTCGGTCACCGAAATACGTAGCTTCATGGGCCTTGCAGGATACTATCGGAGGTTTATCGAATGTTTTTACCTGATTGCAACCCCTTTGACCCAACTAACTAGGAAGAATAAGAAATGAGTGTGGTCGGAAGAATGTGAGAAAAGCTTCCAAGAATTGAAGAGGAGGCTCACCACTGCTCCAGTGTTAACCCTTCCCTCAGGGACCAAGGGTTTTGTGGTATATAGTGATGCTTCGGGGAAGGGATTGGGGTGTGTTCTGATGCAACATGGGAAGGTGATCGCCTATGCATAAAGATAGTTAAAGATTCATGAGGTGAACTACCCGGTGCACGACCTGGAGTTAGCTGGTGTAGTATTTGCCTTGAGGATATGGAGACACTATTTGTATGGGTCTCGAACCCAAATTCTTACTGATCATAAGAGCCTGAAGTATCTAATGTCGCAAAAGGAGTTGAACATGCGACAAAGAAGGTGGATAGAGCTCATTAAGGATTATGACTGCACCATAGAATACCACCCGGGGAAAGCAAACATGGTGGCAGATGCTCTCAGTCGCAAAAATAAAGCCACCATGGGAAGGTTAACAGTGGGAAAGGAGCGGCAATTGGTGGAATTGAAAGAGATGGGTGCAGATCTAGACATTAATGCCGAAAGTGGGTCAGTAGCCCAACTATTGGTGCGACCAACGTATCGGGAACAAATACTATATGCCCAATTCCATGACAAGGAAGGGTCCAAGATTAGGAAGAATGTGGAGGCCAGGGTAGAGTTTGGGACAACCATAGCCTCCAGCTTGGTTCTCTTTCATTCACCGTTAGATCTACTTTAAGTTTCTTATAAGGGTTCGCCTAGATGTCCTCTTTGTTCTAAAAGGTGGAGATCATATTTAAACAACCATGAAACTTTGTGTTCCCCTTAGACCATTTTCTATTAGTTTCAGACATGGACACTAGTTACCTAGAAATCAGTCGACTAATTTAGCAAACCTAGAAACCAGTTGATCAGTATAACAAAATATTGTTACCACCACAACTATAAAAAAAAACCTGCAACACCTTCAACCCATATAACACCAACACCTCAAACATCCTTTAACCTCCTCAAAACACCAAAACTACCTCTAAATGAAAACCATTTATAAAAAAACCTTCTGCCACCCACTTTACCACTATGGCACTAAAGAACACAAACACCACAACCTCCACCCCTTACACCTCATAAGCTGATAGAGTGAAAGTGTCAAACTCAACAGCCCGAGCTAAGATAGCCTTTTTTCCATGATAAGAGATTGATACTATTTTGAAAATCCTTGATAATGTCATTGACGAGAGTTTGTAAAAATATAACCGATGCTTGTTGGGATTCTTCCCTGGTTATTGGATTCCCTACCATACGGTTAACTTTAATAGAATAATTATGGCCTTAAAAGTGTCATGATGACACAAAAAGGTTTCTTGATTTTCCGTTTCAAGACCGAGGATAATGCCCACTCAGTTATGGAAAAGGGGTTATGGATGTTTGAGGGAAAGACCATTATCCTTTAATTATGACACCCTTATTTTGTTCTTGAAAAGAATAAAATCTCAAAAGTGGCTAAATGGGTTCGCCCTCAAGAATTACCTTTTCCTCTTTGGAATGAAATGGGCATAAAAATTGTCGCTAGCATGGTTGGAAAACCTTTAGGTTATGATGAAAAAAATACTTAATGGCATTAGGCTTGACTATACCCAAGTCTGTATTGAATTGGATGCTTTGTTACCCATGGTTCATAGTTTCCAATTGAAATGCAGGTTATCTTCAGACCCTATCACAATTATGGTTGAGTGTAAATAGAAACCTCGAACTTGTCACACTTAAAAACTATTTAGGCACTTTTGAAAGGCTTCGGTTGAGGCCCTAAATATTTCACTTGAGGATTTGCTGAAGATCCAAAATGGGGGTGATGCTTTGTATGCATGTAGCTCCCTAGTTACTATTGCCGATGAGGTTACATCCCGTTTAAATGCAACTACCATAGTAAAATCAACACCCTAGACTAGTAATTCTACAAAAATTGATCGACTATTCAAACATCCCAAGAATCGAATGACTGATTGGACAAGATAAAAGCTTTGAAAGCTATTATCTAGGAAAACATTCGACCGGTTAAAATTCTCCAGAAACCAATCGATTGGTTCAATGCTGTTGAACCTTCTACTCAGACTGCTAGAGAGGATGCTTTGGATGATGATGTTGGGTTAGATCAAATCTCATAAAAGGACTATTCTTAACTTGAAGAGAACCAATTAAGTTGGTTTTCTTAAAGCTGTTAAGTGTATAGAAAGCAAAACTCTAAACTTGGCAAGCAATAGTGAGACTATGGATACTCTAGGCACTACTATGACTTCATGTATGAACACAAGGGCTAAACATAAGCTTTAACTAGAACATTCAAACCCACCTTCTAAAACTATTGTTAAGAAGAAAAAGGTGAAAGGTTTTAAAGACTGTTGATTTTGATTCTCACTGTCTCTCCATTTCCTATTATATATGTTAGGTTATTGAAATATTTTGGGTCTCAATGGCCCGCAAAAACATAAAGGAGTATAGGATTTTATTAATAAGTATAAACTCAATACTGTGGGTCTCCTTGAGACCAAGATTGCTTCTACCAAGATGAGGAGAGTGGAAACAACTATTAACCCTTCATTATGACAATTTCTATCTAATGTCTCAGATAAAATTAATTGGTGTATTCTTATTGGTTAGGACATAATGGTATATAATGTCTTTTTAATGCAATTTTCTCTTCAATGGATAACCCGTAAGGTCTCCAATTTAGTTGAAGGGTGCTTTTTTGTTGTCACTTTTATTTATGGCCTCAATACATCTACAGGGTGGCAGGCTTTATGGGATTATTTTTCAGGACAAAATATCGCATTTTACTTTAGACTGTGGCTTATTTTAAGAGACTTTAATGCTATTATAAATCTTATAAATATAGGGGTGATCCTACCTAGCATTGACACAAGTTCCTTACTCAGGATTGAGATACACGTGGCATAATGGTCAACATGGCAGGGGGTACTAGTATTGAGAAAATAGATTGGATATTTGGTAACTCATGTTGGTTCTTTACTTAGACAACTACTTGTTCTAAGTTTTTACCTAGGGACTTTTCATATCACAGTGCTATGGTTGTCTAGTTTGATTGTCCTCTTCCAAAAGTAAAAACAACTTTTAAGTTCTTGAATCTAGGCTGACAAGGATTATTTCTTGGGTTTAGTTGCAGATATTTGGCAGATTCTAGTGGATGGTAACCTGATTAGTACTTAAAAGTGTATTTTTATCAAGGTTTTATATCATATTGCACTTAAAGTATCATTAAATTCCCTAACTTAAACATGCTTTATAATAACAAGTCTGATAACATAAGATATTTTTAATTTATGGTAAATGCTTGTTTTGAATGCAGACATATCTCACAATTTAAAGGATTGATTGATGTGTTTAACTATTAAAAGTGAAAAGACAAAGAGAGGGCTAAGCTTAAAGAAGAGATGCTAGTTCAATTCCAACTAGAACATCATTCGGTTATTGGATCATAACTGGAGTTGTAGAACATGGATTTAAGTCTAGTTTATATGGATGGAAAGCTAAAACATAGGCCTAAAACTTTAATCAGAGTCCAAGATTCAAAATGGTCGTTTTCAAGTTCAAATTATAGCAACAAAAGAGAAGTCGGAATCTGTCCTGCAATCCAGATATTGTTCAGTGTTCAGCCCATATCTCGACTTCTAGAAGTTCAAATGAGCTCATTCTTATTTTGTTGGAAAGCTAAGATAAATTCTCAGAACTTTCATGAAGATTATCTGTTCAAATTCTAATGTTAGCAATGATATTTTGTTCAGACAATAAGATAATGGTTGTCACCAAGTCAAGAGGTGGCCACCCACTCAATAATTAGTAATCAAATCAATATTTCTGAATTTTAGCCTACAAAAGGAGGCATTTGCCATACAGTTAGAAATCCTGGTGTTTATATCAAGATCACTCTCTTTCTTTGTATTTTATAATGTTCAAGTTTTATTTTATGTTATATTAATCTCTTGTTTATGTTTTTCATTTCCTTCACTATACTTAGTTAACTTATATCATGTTTATGTTCTTATATTGTTTATTTATGTTTTTCTTCTTCATGATGTTTAGCTAAGTTAATTTTGTCAAGGTGAAAAGGGTACACTAATGGTGTTAGAATAGGTATAATATAAACTCAACATGGACTTCAATGTTTATATCCAAGAAAGTTTGCTATTCACATGTCTTATTATTTTTATCTTATTAATTCTTAATACCTTACTTGTTAAATGGTTAATCTAGATTTGTGTTGTATAACACTTGGTACAATAAATGCTTGATCCTTCATAGCCACCTATATGGTATAACCGACATTTGTGCTATGAAAGGAACTTGATTTGTTGTTAACATAAGTTAGCATCATGAATTCCTGACAATTATTTAAAAGTATTGGTGTTACTTAAATAAGATAACTAATATGATCATGTTAATAATTTATAATGAGCTATTAATGACAAATCATCCGATTGGAACCTCCTTTGTGTGTGGTTTTTCACTTGATTAATAAAAAGAGTTTATACTATACTTATTTCTAATACTATTAGTGGATCCTCTAACCTTGACAATTGCTTTTATCTTTGATTAATACTCATATCAATATCACATCTCAAAAGTTCTTTTCAACTCCTTTTCATTTGTTGTTTATAATTTTATATAGTTCACCTCTTTATGATTCGACCCCGGTCTTGTCGGATTATTTATTACTTCGACACTCCTGCACTTGGGATAAGACATCAATCTTTTGATCGTGTCATAACCCTATGTACAGACTTACATACAGGTTAGGAATAAAATCTATTGGTTGACTGATGAGACAAAATCTCGAGTTCAGGACGAGTAGAGTCTGGGTCAGTTAGTTGTTTATTACTTTTAGGAGCTACTTTCTACACATCTAGCCACTACTTTAGAGGATGTTTCCCAATACTTTGGTAGGATTGCTCCTGATATTGTGCCTACTTTGGATTCATACATTACAGATGATGAGATCAAGAAAACCTTATTCTCTATCCCGCATAAGGCTCTTGGTTCGGATGGTTATACTTGTTCTTTAAAAAAAGTTGGGACAATATTGGCAAGGATTTCATTGCTACTATGAGGCATTTCTTTTATTCTTCTACTCTTTTTAGATCTGTTAATGCTACTAGAATTTCTTTGGTTTATAAGATTGAGACTCTCATCATTATGAATAACTTTAGAACTATCTCATGTTGTAATGTGATTTACAAATGCATATCTAAAGTCATTGTGAGTTGATTGAAAGGGATGTTTCTAGATGTTATTGGTCCTTCTCAGACTGCCTTTGTTCCAGGAAGGAAAATATCGGATGTCATCTTATTGACTAAAGAGCTTATACATAACTATCACTTAGCTAATCCTATGCTTAGATGTGCTTAAAAAATAGACATTAGGAAAGCTTTTGATACAATAACATGGCTAGACAAATATTAGAGTACCTGACACCATGGCTAGATGGATTGAGATATGCATGTCTACAACTCATTTCTTAGTGGTCATGAATTGGGAAAATCATGGCTTCTTCCCATCTTTTAAGGGCTTTTGACAAGGTGACCTTTTATCCCTTTATTTGTTTGTTTTGGCCATGAAAGGTTTATGAGGTATACTTAGAGAGGCTTTGCAGAACTCGAGCTTCCGATATCACTAGCGATGTTAGTTAACTGCCATTACTTGCTTATGTTTTGCAGATGACTTTATAATTTTATGTTAGGCAAATATGGTCTTGGTCAGTATTGTGAGGAAAGACTTCGATGATTTTGCTAGGTTATCTTGGCTTATTACAAATCCAAAGAAAAACCATGTTTCTTGTCGAAAGTCAATGATGAGATTCAAACATCTTTATAAACTCTTTTGGGTTTTAGGTTGGGTTCCCTGCTAGTCAGGTATCTAAGAGTCCCATTGATCTCACCAGACTAACACACAATGATAGTATGCCTTTGGTGGATCGGATTCTCTCAAGAATTAAGTTGTGCCTTCAGCTTCTCTTATTTATGTTGGACGCCTTTAATTGATGAAATCCATTCTTTTTTTTATCTAGGTGTACTAGTGTCCCATGTTTATTTTTCTCTGCTTTGTTATCAGAAGGGCTGAGACTACTCTAGTTGTCTTTCTCTAGAAGGACTATTCTCTTTCCTATTTAGGGGCTAAGCTAACTTGAGCTTCAATTTCTTACCCTTTTAAGGAGGATGATTTTGAGATAAAGAGGATTGGGACCTGGAATATAATAGTTATTCTCAAGCATGTTTGGAGACTTTTTTCGGAGAGATCATTAGTTTGGTTGGGATGGGTTCTTAGTGTCTTACTTAAGGGTTGATCTTTCTAGCATGTTAGGCCTCTTTTAGTTTCCTCTTAGTCCTAGAGGACGATCCCACTTAGTAAAGATTGGTGTAGAGGGAGATTTGTTTCATGCATTGGTGATGAGACTGCTGCTTCTCTATGGTTAGATTATTGGTTGCTAGATGGTCAACAATTCTGTCACCTTTTGCTTTTCAGGGTACTATCCTCGACTGAGCTTCCATGAGATGCCAAAGTCTTAGACATCATTGAGGAAGGCACTTGGTCTTTTCCCTCTGGTAATCAGGAGCTACAATCTATTTAGGACTCAGTTCATTTCCATCACATGAATACACTACCAGATCACTATTCTAGAAGAGTCATCCATCAAGGAGATTTTCTAATGACTCGATATGAGAGGTTCTTAGAGACACGAGACTTGTATATTCTATGCATCACCTCCTCTGGTTTTCAAGTCATATCCTAAGAAACTCTTTTATCATATGACTTGCTTCTATAGGTCGCATACACACCATGGATAGACTTCATGCTTATCAGATCATCAGTTTCTTAGTATATGACCTTTGTGACTTGTATGTCAAGACACACAATCATCTATTCTTTCAGTATCTTTTATCTGCTTCAGTGTGGAGGGATACCACTAGTAGGAATCTTATGAGGTGGCCTTCTATGACATGACGACCTTTGCTTCAGTAGACATACACGCACTATAGGAAAAGGAAGGAGTTCTTGCATCTACTTGCATGGTTAGTACTCTTAGCTATGATTTACTTCATCTGGTATGAGAGGAATAATCAAGTTTTTCACCAGGCTTATCATCCTCATCATATTGTTAGTAAAGAAATCTTTGAGCTTATCAAGTCCAGGTATGTTGAGCTAGAACCAAAATATCAGATCCCAGCTACTCTTAGGTCTATATGGCATCTTCTAGAGTCATGAGATACGTTTAGTTTTTTGTCCTTGGAGTTCCACTTAGCATTTCTATTTTTTTTACAGACCGGTCGACTGGTTCTAAGTTTTCCACGAACCAGTCTACTGGTTTGAAAATTGTTGTCTAAAAAGTCTTGATTTAGTTTTATTTAGCTTTTGTTTTTTTCCTGTTGCCTAAGGTCAGTTTGATCTGGGTTACAAAAATGATATACATCTCAGGGTATGCCCTTCATATTATTGTACAACTTTTCCCTTTAATACAATTACATATATATATATATAAAGTGTTGCCAGACCCGATGCCCTTGAGCTCTGCTATGTGCGAAGCTCAAGTGGGCATGAGCTTGGCTCGCTACCATACCCATTGATCATGGGCTCTAGTGTGCTAAACACAAAGGGCTAAAGGTTTAGGGATCATTACAGGCTCGGTGTTAGGCCATAAGTCTCCATTTGCTTATTCTTATGACATTTAATATAAAATATTAATGTTATGGATATTAGTTGATTAGTACTTAAAAGTGCATTTTTATCAAGGTTTTATATCATCATTTTCCCACTTGAAGTATCAATAACTCCTTAACTAAAGCATGTTTTATAATAACATATCTAATTATATAAGATACCTTTAATTTATGGTAAATGTTCATCTTAAATGCAAGCCTATCACATAAATGAAAGAATTGATTGATGAGTTGAAGTACTGAAATTGATAGGACAAAGAGATGGCCAAACTTAGAAAAGAGATGCTGGTGCAGTCCAAACTGGAACACTGTTCGGTAATTGGGTCATATATGAAGCTGTAGATCTTAGATTTAGGTCCATTTTATATGGATGGAAAGATAAGACATAGGCCTACAACTTTCATGTGGAGCCCAAGATTTAACAAGGCCGTTTTCAAGTCCAAATTGTAGCAACAAAGAAAACGTCCGAATTTATCCTGCAGCCCAGACACTGTTCAGTGTTCAACCCATATCTCGAGTTCTAGAAGTCCAAATGATCTCAAATTTTTACCCTGGAAAGATGAGACAATTTCCTAGAACTTTCATGATTGAAGTCTGTTCAAATTATGACGTTATCAATGACGTTTTTGGCAGACAAGAAGATAAGAATTGTCACCAAGTCACGATGTGGCCACCCACTCATCAATTAGTCAACAAATCAATAGTTCCAAATTTTGGCCTATAAAAGGAGGCATTTGCCATGTATTTAGGCATCTTGGTGTTCAGATCAAGATCATGCTCTTTCTTTCTCTCTTTGTATTGCTTATGCTTTGCTTTTATTAATATCAAGTTTATGCCTTTCATTTCCTTTCCTTTACTTAGTTAACTTTTATCTTACTTATGTTCTTATCTTGTTTATTTATGTTTCTTTCTTTCATTATGTCTAGCTAAGTTAATTATGTCAAGGTGAAAAGGTTACACTAATGGTGTAAGGATAAGTATAATATAAACTCAACATGGACTTTAATGTTGGATAATAACATGCTTTATATTTGTTATCTTGTTCACTTTTAATACTTTGCTTGTTAAATGGTTAATCTAGATTTATGTTGTATAACACTTGGTACAACAAATACTTGGCACTTTTATAGCCCATACTGTATGGTATAACCGACACCTAAGCTATGAAAGGAACTTGATTTGTTGTTAACATAAGTTATAATCATGAATGCCTGAAAACATTTACAAGTATTAGCATTATTCGAATAAGATAGCTAATGTAATCATGTTAACAATTTATAATCTGATTGGAACCTCCTTGTGTGTGAATAATAAGAGTTTATACTATACTTTTTTGAAATACCATTAGTGGATCCTCTAACCTTGACATTTGTTGTTATCATTGTTTAATCCTTACATTAATCTTCCATCTCAAAGTTCTCATCAACTTCTTCTTCTTCTTCTTCCTTATTATTATTATTATTATTATTATTAGTATTATTGGTGTTATTACTACTACTACTACTACTACTATTACTATTACTATTAGTATTGTTGTTGTTGTTGTTGTTGTTGTTGTTACTATTGTTGTTGTATTATTGTTGCTTATAATTTATACAAGTAACCTCTTTGTGGTTCGACCCCGGTCTTATCGGGTTATTTATTACATCGACACTCCTGCACTTGGGAAAAGACATCAATCTTTTGGTCGTGTCATTAGTCTCCTATCCCCTATTAATGTTAATATTATGGATATTCATCTCCCATTCCTCATTAATATTAATGTCAGGGATATCTCATCCCATTTTAATGTTAATATCAGGAATATTAATCCATATTGAGTGCTATAAGGGTAGAAAAAACTCCTAAACCTTTAAGACGTATTTTTTCTACAAGGTTTAAGGAGTGTAGATAACCCTAGAATCACACATGTAAATAGTTCACAATCTTTATTCTTAATAAAAATATGTTTTTAATTTCAAAGCATTTATCATATCAAAACTAAGAACAAACACTTTTGTTCTTAAGAATCAATGTTTATTCTCTCATTTATTATAACCATTTGTTTAAAGGTTATTAGCTTTGTCATCTGAAAGTCCTCAAATCTCACCAAGAGGGATTGTTTTGCAGGTTACATGCTTTCTACACAAGCGACAAATTTCATAAATAATGGAGAATAGACTATCTTACTAGACCCTATGATTAAAACATAATTCAACCGCTAAAAACTTATTTCTAAGCACTTTGGACAATGGAACATCATCAATAATAATTATGACGCCTATATAACTTTTTCCATATTTTAGTTTTGATCCCATCAATGATAAATTTTTTATAACTAAATGCCTTGCTTTGACTTGGATATTGCCGATCAAAATTCAATTTACAAAAGGAATATTTTTTTGTTGTTGAAAGTGTATAATATCGTTCTATACTTAAATATTCTAAAAGAACTAGGGTTTCTTATTGTACTTTACTGTTCATATATTAAATATTCTAAAAGAACTAGGTTTCTTATTGTACTTTACTGTTCATATAAATAGTATAATATTTTAATATATGTTTTTAATCATTTGATAACATTTCCGTGCTATAACTCAATTGGTAACATGCGAGAAGAGCCACGAGGTCGAGGGTTGAAGTCCTGTTGATGACATTATTTTCAAACAGACAATATATCATTTGTTATTTTTTTAAATAAGAGGCATACAACAATCATAGAAAAATAAAAAAAAAACAAGGTCAGGTGCGTGGGCCTAACCTGGTACTATGAGTTAGGAGCTGAGCCTAGCTTTTTTTTTTTTTGTCTTTTTCTTTTTTTTTTCCTTGTTTTCCTTTACTTTTTTTCTTTTTGGCGTTCTAAATTTTTTTTATCAGATTTACTTACTCTTCAGATTTGATATGATGTGTTTGATATTTTAATATTTATGATAAAATTTTATTTAAATTTTAATATTTTTTAATTATGATGTATTTGATATAAAAATAATAATACTAATAATAAATTGTTCATGAAAATTCAATTCAATTTTTTAATTCATAATATTTTAAATAGATTTTTAACATAATTTTATCATATTTATGATGCCTTTAACTTTCAATCACACATAAATATAGACATACTATTTTGATATTTTTTAAATTGTTTTAACAATAAAGTAAATAATTTTGGCTAAATATATAATATCAAGGAATTAGAACCACCTAACAAATTTAGTTTTGAAGTTGAACATTATAAATTCTTCAATGATGGTTTTTGTGAATTATGAAATGCAACCAAATCTTTTTACCAGTAATGATTTAACCAAATTAGTTTGAAACAACATTATTAATCTTGGTTGATATTGCGCTTCTTGAAACTTTTGTCAAATATATTTCTTTTATAATATATTTATGGAATATATTAGATATTCATAAATATATTCCATAAATTATTGATTTTTAATTTTTTTATTGTGATTTTTTATATAATTTTCTCAATTTCTTTTGTTCTTAAGTTTCTTTGTATAGATATGTAAAAATGATTGATTAATAATTTTTTAATTTTTAATTGAAAATTACTTTCACAATTATTATAAGTTTTTGCTTATAAAATAATTCTTCTCAGAAGAAAAATAATTTTTACATATAAGAAGATTAAGTTTTGGATTAAATACATATGTTTTTTCCTTTTCAATTCAAATCATTATAGTTTTGGTGATTTGTTTTTTCGATTGTGTTTTTTTAATTAATGAACTATGATGTTAATAAAATAATTGTTTTGTTGTAAAAACAAATTATATTAATAAGAAAAAACAGGTTTGATGAAGAAAATAATATTTCTTCTTTGCAACTTTATTTGTTGTCTTTCCTGTAAAATTACAGTATGTTTTTTTTTATTGTATAATTAAATAAAAAAACTAGTTCCAAGTAAAAAAGTTATTAAACTCGGTTAGTTTATGGTCTGGGTAGAGCACTCTTAGATATTGTTTAAAAACCCAGGACCCACCTGATATGACGACTTAGGACCTAGATTGATTCAGGTTGAAGAAAAAATATAATAAAAAAATACTTGTATAATTCAGTTAAAAACTCAAGTAGTTAACTTAATGGTCTGCTTGATTCAGGTTTCATCTTGTCAGGTTTCATCTTGTCAAAACCTGCTCATCAACTTGTTAACTCTATATTTTTTTGAATTATTTATTTATTTATTTATTATAAATCCTCTCTACTTGTAATTCAGGGAGGCCTTACCCAATTCGATAATTTAAAACTACGCTCCTTATCTTCATTACCCCTTTTCTTCTTCTAGCTTTACCCACTCCTCCCCCATCCTTGCACTATTTGTTTGTTCTATCTTTTGACCTTAAACAACTCATTCAATCCAAACGGTTCTTGAATTTTTTAAACTTTCCCAGCTCAATCCTTGATGTCTTAAGCTCAGCTGTTTGTTTATTTTCCTCTAAAAACTCTTTATATATATATATATATATATATATATATATATATATATTACAAAAATTGAAAATCTTAAAAAAAAATAGTTTTTTTCAATAAATCAAGTCAATTTTAATCAATTTGTTATTCTTATCATTTTTATTTAATTTTATGTCAAATTAAGTTAGAAAAAAGAACAAAAATCATAAAAAAAAAATCCATATATATATATATATATATATATAGGAAGTTAAAATTTGGGTTATAACAACCACTATACCAACAACATAAAAGTTGCAGCAATGTTAGCTGACCAATCTAACTTTCATGATCTAAGTGGCCTTATATTAATTTTAAACATTTTGGTTATTAAATCACACTACACATTGATTCTTTCATTTTTATTTATCTGGAATTATACTTGTTATTTAACATTATCTTTAATACTTCTTTTATACATAGAAATTAAAAACAAAAAAAAAAAAACATTTTGCATTACTTGTTATATTTTTTTACCATCACCGTACTTTGCCATTTGTATTTAGTAATTAATTAATTTTTTATTAATTGTAAAGCTTGCCTAGAACTGTGGAAAGTTATGACTTTTTGTTTGATGAACCATTTACACTTAAAAGGTAGGTCTAATATTGTATGCTTATAATTTTTTTGGTATATTCTAGTCTTAATTGATCTTTAAAAAAATAAAAATTGACTATATTTTTTTAACTAGATTTTACTTATAAGAATTGTTGTAATCTTAATTGCATCTCTAAGCTAATAATGCATGTATTTGCATGGTGATCACCTAATGTGAAACCTTAATTCTACATCTACCAAAAATATAGTCATAAGTGATGCTCTTATAACCATTCAGGAGCAATTATAACTACTTATTCAAGCCTAAATGATCAACATTTCTAAAAGATTTAAGTCCATAGAGATTTCATAAACAAGGAGACCTAATAATAGCAAGAATTCTAAAAATAATCATCATAAACATGTTCACCATAGACACCACCAATATAACCATAATCAAAATGATCACAACAATGATGATCTTAATGAGTAAGTCATTGGACATATCAAAGTAGAGGCCCTTACTTTTAATGGTTGTCTTTAACATGTCAAATTTTATTAGATGACGCTTAGTGGTACCACTTAGCTTTATTGGAAGAGTGCTAAGTACTATTTAAAGAGAAAAGGGTGAACCTTTTATAACTAAATAGGTAAGGATGAAACAAAAATTATTCGAGAAGTACTTACCTTGATTATAGAGAGGTAATCTTTTAAACAAATAGAATAATTTTAGGCAAGGGAATAAGTACATGAGTGAGTATATGGCATAATTTGATGAGTATAAGATGAGATGTGATGTGCGACAAGATGAGACCATGATCGTGAATAAGTTTTGTAGGGGCTTGAAATGATGATATTAGAAAAAAGGTTATGATTTGAGGTGCTTCCACTCTTAACTAAGTCTATACCTTAGTGTAAGATTATGAGTTGACTACATAGTGGATGAGACATTAGGAAACCTATAACACCCTAGGTCTTATTTTGGGAATAATGGTTCCTTGTTAGGTATTCCGCCCTACAAACCCAACTCTAATGATGCCTAACCTTCTAAGAAAGTCAAAGGAAAAAGAGCTCTCAATAAAGAGTCTAAAATGAGTTCAAGGGTTTATTATTTTAAATGTCAAGGTTTTGATCACAATACAACCAATTATATCAATAAGACCCTATTCATTAAGGAAAAAGAGGACATAATTGAAAAGAAAGACTAGTGATTAAGTGTATGAAATTAATCATGAGGATTTTCATGACATAGACAAGAAGGGTGAAAATGATCATAATTTACTAGGTCGTATTTGATCTATATCCAATCAGGTTAGGTAGCACATCATAGAGTTTGGGATAACTAAGTTAGGTGTAGTCATATATGCTTTGACACAACTAAAAAGAACTGAAGATTACAAAAAGACTAGTGTTTTTCATATCTATAATAAGTATAGGTATAAAAGTTATAAGAGCATCATTGATATTAAGAGTTATATTAATGCAAGATCGTCTAATATTATATCTCATATAGGCTTAAAGTATGTTCCATAGATAATGTGTCATTGCTTGATAACACCTCATAGCAATCAAGGAGAGATGTTTATTCCGTATCAAATTCCTAGACTAAAATTCCTAGACTATCATGAAGAGATTTGGTATGATGTGATTCCAATTAATACAGGACATTTCATTTTAAGTAGGCCATCGCTATATGATTTGGATGTCACCATTTTCAATCATTCAAATTCTTATTCTTTCACTTACTTTTAAAGGTAGAAATATCTAGCTCACTCCATTACCACCAAGGTTTAATGATTAAAAAAAAAAGAATGTGAAAGAATAAAGACTTAATATAACAAGCCTAAAAGAGTTTAAGGAGGTGCTGAACGAGTTTGTCTTGTTTATTTTAGTTGTAAGTTAAGTTCTAGAAAACTCTAAAAAAATTGTCTGAAAAAGCAAGTATGGTGTTGGAAAAGTTCAAGATATTTTTCCTCAAGAGCTTATTGATTCCTTACCCCTTATGCATGAAATCCAACATGTCATGGATTTTATCTCTGGTGCTACATTATCAAATTTTCACTATTATAGGATGAACCCCACTAAACTTGTGGAATTGTAAAAACAAGTCAATGAGTACTATAAAGGGCTTTATACAAGAAAGCCTAAGCAATTGTGTTGTACTTGCTCTTTCCTGTTTTTAATCATTAGCTCTTATAAAGGATAGTTCTTGAAGGATATGAGTGGATAATCAAGTCATCAATAGAATCACTTTTAAGTACCCTTTCTCAATTTCTAGGTTGGATGACGTGTTAGATATGATAGTATAAACTAGAATTTTTATTGAAATTGATCTGAAAAATAGTTACCATAAAATTAGAATATATCTTAAAGATGAGTGGAAACTGTATTTAAGACTAAGGTTAGGCTATACGTGGGGTTTTGTTCATTTCATTTGATCTTTCTAATGCCCTAAGTATTTTATAAACTGATGACATAGGTGCTCTAACCTTTCATGAGTAAATTTCTAGTGGTATACTTTGATGACATCTTCATTTCTAGAAGACCAAATAGCAATATTTGGAACACCTTATTAAGATTTGCACCATGTTAAGAAAATAAAGTTCATTTGAAAAAAATAAAAAAGTTTTCATTCTATCATTATTGAGATTTTTTTAGAGTTTATAATGTCCTATGGGGGAATGTTTGCTAATCCTAGCTTAATAACACTAAAAAAATTACTCAACTAATGACAAGAAGTTTTATGTAATAGTTCAAGCTTTATGCTATTAGCGCCATTATCAATTACTACAAGAGTTTATTCTTTACTCAGATCATAAAGCCTATCGTTGGGTTAAGTATTTGCAAGCATATTTGTTTATCTTGAGACATAAGTTTAGAGTTGTGAATAAGATTGCGAGTGTTTTGAGTTGCCAAGTTACGTTGCTATTTGTGATGGGTGTTAAGTTACTAGGTTTGAGAGACTAAGGAGAACTATGAATCATAACTAGAGTTTAGAAATGCATACATACCCTTGAGAGATGGAAATCACTCTATTGTAAATGGAAATCTCCTCTTCTATTCATTGATGCCCCGCATCAAAAGGTTAATTCATTCTTTCTCTCTTTGTAACTATCTAGTCCCACTTTTCCATCCTCAACTATTTTGTTCCTTGATTGATTTCATTTTACCTTTGCAAAGAATGATCCCCCAGTTTTGGCAACATAAAATGCCCTATCTACATCCATGCTGACAGCCAAGACAAGCATAAAAATCTAAACTCATGATTCTCACCTCTAATAGCCACCTCCAAACACATACCAGATTAGATGTATGGTTACATCAATAGAATTCAAAATGCCTAATCAATTCGAGTTATTTGGAAGTTTGCCTCCAATTTCTTGATTAGGTATATGTTCCTGAAAAATAAGACAGTTTACTGGCTAAGATTAAGAATCAGTGTAATTGAAACTTCTGATTAATTATATCCAAAACAAGGGAATTCTATAAATTCTTCAGAAGCATATCAGATATTTGTGTTGAATTTCTCACATCAGATGTTGTCCCCTTTCTTTGACATGTTAAATTTAAACTTAACAACCAATCTCTGGCCAGCAGCTGCTCAGTAGACTTCCTACTCCCTAGGGTAAATCATTTTAATCCAAAAACACAAAAGGTCCAATTCTCCAAACATGAACCCCCAACAAATCGTTCAACTTTTGCTACAAATGTTGGGATGATTTGAACCAAACAACAATATGGATGAAACTATAGTTTTTGCTGAGATTTGGACGGCTAAAACTGTCATGCAACACATGCATTACACGTCAATGATGGATAGAATCAAATGTTTTGACAAAAAAAAAAATACTAGTAAAATATAGTGGAAGTTGTGTTATACCATAAATACCAGTTTCCACCATTAAGGAAACATAATTATCTTATAATTTACCATCATACAATATATAGCACCAATTGGATTATTCAAGTCCATATGAATGCACAAAACCAAAAACATTATAATGGCGTCAACCTTCTTCAAACGATGGAAAATGATAAAAACAGCCATCACTAAAGATCACCATGAAGCAACTAAGTTCCCCAAACCAAAAGGACTGAACGTAGAAACAAAATTAATAATCAAACCACCAGGAGAATATGACAAGGCCACAATTAATATTCAATTTCCAATTTGTTTATGATTTTCACTTTGCTAGTCCGAGCAGTCTCTATCAAATGAATTACTATTTCCCTGTGACTGTTTTTCATTTTGTTCTTCAGAGAACTTTGGCTGGAGTAGAATGAGAATCTCAGAGACACAGGCCAATGTTGGATGCTATAAGAAGTGTATATCATTCAAATCTGGTTATAGACCTAAGATCCGCCCATGTCATTCTGCAAAATCTTTGTATTCACCTGAGACTATTTTGCAAAATCATAGATCCCTAATAGCATACACAAAATCTATTCCATCAAAAAATAAAGGGCAGGCATCAGACCTGCAGTATTACTTGACGATAGAATATACCAATCCAATTGAATATAAGAGAAAGCATGCCAAAGAAATTATATAATTGCTTTCTAATCTTCAGGAACAAATTTAAGAAGTTTTATTACCTACAAAATTGAAGCGCAGTGAAGCAAATTAAACAATCTCAGAACCTCGCAAATTTTTCATTTCAATTGTCATTAGCTGTATCTGCTTGTACCTTTTCAGATTCCAACTCACCCGAAGTACCATCAGATTGTGATGCATCTTCTTTTCGTTGTTTGACAAATTGTCTACTGCGAGCAACTCTAAGTTGCCTTCCCATGAATTCCTACAGGATAGCAAGTTATCACAGGGTAAGTTCTTCACTTTTAAAACACTGTTAGGATTCAAATAAAGAAGGAAGTACATTCACAATCTTTTATGACAGAAGCAATGTAACATAATTGGAATCCAGTATTACCTTCTCGGAGAAAGTAGAAATGGCGTAATCAGCTTCTTTTTTAGTTTTGAATGCCACAAATCCATAACCGGAGGGCCTTCTAGGATTATCATGAAATATAATTTCAGCAGAAACAACATTAGCACCTTCTGCAATAAAGAACTCCTTAAGATCTTTCGACTTTGCTTCAAATGGCAAATTCGCTACAAACAAGTTGAACGTTGGCCCTGGCTTGGGTGGTGGAGGTGGTGAAGGTTTTTTCTTTTTTGCCTTTGCATAATTCATCTTCAAAGTACGGCCCTCGAACTCCTGAAAAGCATTTGTAAGAAGATTAAAATGTTCAAGTTCATAAAAACAAAAAAAAAAGAGAAAAAGGCAAGACAAAAACTAAAGCACAAGTTAATAGGTTTTCGAAAAGCAAAAGGGTAGCATAACTACATATCCAAATGGCATATTAAAATCGGTTAATCCTTAAAAGTTATAACTCTCAATCTGATTTCTCCTCTTTCTCCAATAAGGCATGCATTATGACAAAAAGATTTCATATTCCAAAGAAGGAAAGAATTGAAGATAATGTGTTTACATAAGATTCGAGGTTATTAAGAGCAGCAACTGCCTCTTCGGGGGAGCCCATAGTGACAAACGCCAAGCCCCTGTTTCTGGTCTTGCTATACATTGAAAGCTTGACAAAAAAAAAAAAACCCGCATCACTCGAACACCCAGTAAAAAAAACCCATGTAAGAAAACAACAAATAAAATAAATTCAAGAAACAGAAATACCAACCTCAACATCTACAACTGTCCCAAACTTCTGAAACAGAGCCCTAATGTCTTCTGCAGTACAATTCCATGGAACATTCGAGGCAAGCAGTCTGGTTTTAGAAAACTCCTCTTCTTTTTCTTCAGCCTTTGATTGGTATTCGGTGACAACATCATCAAGTGAAGAGGAATCAACAACCGGGTGGTCTTGAGTTGTAGAAGAGAAATGCAAAAGGAAATGCCTGAATTTGTTGTTGTTTCTAATTGGAAAACAAAGAGAATGAGATAATGAGATGCTGTTGGTGTTGGTATTAAAAGTAAAGTTGTTAGGGTGGTTATGGAGAGAAGATAACTTGGGGGTTATTGGATTAATGGAGAAGGAAGGCGTTTTTGATGAGAGACAACATGGAAGACGAAGTGAAGCCATGAGTGAGCGAGCGAGGAACCACGCTTTGGGTTTTTTTGTCTGATAAGGTGCCTTGATATTGTGATTGGATAAGGAGGCATGAAGATTATTGCTTGGGGGCTATTAAAACGAGGTCGTTTTTCACGCAACATGACAATGTGTTTTTTTTTTTTTCACTTTTATTTCCATCTATTTCCCATAGCACGTTTGTGCTTAGCAATTAGCATCATTAGCTAGTTGTAACTAGTTAGCTTCCAGGCACTGTTGCAGGTAACTTTCTAGAAGTATTAAATTTGATTTAGCTAAGTGAGTTAACATAATTGATTGATTGATTGACCTGGTTACTCGCTTAATTAAGGTTTTAAATTTAACTATACAGGATTGATTCATTACAATTAATTTAATTTGATTTGATGAGTGCATTAATTATTTCATCAATAAATTGCAATTTGATTTGAATTTTAAGAAAAAATTAAAAAAAAAGTGTTGAGGTAACATTTTTTAATAAAAAAAATAACTTGTATTAATTTACATAACTTGTGTTTTATGTTATGAGTTTAACTAAGTTTAATAAATTTTAGTTTTTCGTAATCTATTTCTATATAATTATATTGTTATAAAAATATACATTCATAGGAGAGATGATAAATAAAATTATGAAGAAAAAAATATTTTTTTCATTAAAATTATCTTTTGTTGTCCGTGCATTTAAAAAAAAACAAAATGATTGCAACATAATTCATTATAAAAAGTAGCAACATAAAAGAAACAAAGTTTGGAAAAACTATAATGATTTAAACTAAAAATATATATATATTTTTAATCAAGAACCTAATATTTTCATACACGCATATTTTTATTTTTATAAATATTATTGTTAAAATCAAGAGTCAATATATATAACATGTGAAATCAAGTTAAAAATTTAAAATTAATTAAATTCATTTAAAATTGATCAAACTCGTGTTAAATCAATGAAATCAATTTCACCAATTTGATCAAAGTTAAAAAAAAAATTGTTGACCCCTTGAGTCTTTGTCCCTGGATCCTGACTCCCTCGACACTCCACCCACAGTCCCCACCCCTAGTATCCCCTTTTCCCTTTATCCAAATCTCAATTCTCAAATTCTCAACCTTAGCGACTAACACTAGCAGACAGCTGGTTCCACAGTGGTTTATCCTTCATTCTCTGCTCTCTACAGTGGTTTATCCTTCATTCTCTGCTCTCTACAGTGGTTTAATTCTTGCCCAACAGCCCCACTTCCACTCTCCACTCACCAACAACGCAAAGATTAATCTTCATTTTTTTCTTTACTTCGTTTGCCTCTAATCTGATTGTCTCCACTTTCCATGATGCTGCAATGAGGCTAAAAAGGAGTGGGAGTGGGGAGGGAAGACAAGAAAAGGAAACCCAACAAATAATTCCTCTGTCGCTCTCTTTTATTTATTTGTTAATCTATCAATTCTTCCACTCGCTAGGGTAGCTTCCTTTTAATGTATTATGCAACTTATAGCTCACTGCAGTCATGGCGTTTTTAGTGTGCATTTAACCCAGAACTTAACTTTATAAGAAAGGAAGTGCTAGTTTTATTAGATCTCTTGCATCTGTGTTATTCAAACTACCAAATCAATAGAAAAAATCACTCCACTATTTTCTGGTAGGCCATTTGATGATAATTTCTATATGATATTTTTTCTTCTGAAAACAAGATTTCCTAAGTGTTTACTCTATTGTCTATGGCCCTTTCTATTTTTCTGGTTAGAATTGATCTGAATGAAATGCTATGTACATGTAGGTTGTTGCACCAGCTATGTTGTACGTGTTAAATCAAGACAACTTAGACAGCTAGAAGCTTTAAGGATCTCTGTTGAGATGAAGTCGAAGGTCTGTGCCTTTTATTTCAGATTTTATTATTATTATTATTATTTTATCACAGTGACATAGCTTCTTAATATTACCTATAATTTAGGTTTATAGACATTGTGCTCTAGGGACCTTGTAGAAGGGACAGAGTTCTGAAGCTTCACTTTATACCAACTATGCGCAGTTGTCTAGAGGCAACAACTTAAATCTTGTTTAGTGGACGAGTTTAGGAAGAAAAAAAAGATAATGATAATTGAATTATATTGTATAGAGGCAATAATTTATGTGTAGTTCTTAAAACTGGCAATGTTTAGTTTACATAACATGACACATCAACAAATTGTTTGTTTTAGGTTTGTTAATTTTTAGTTAATAAAATTCTATGGACATAATTATATTATATTGTATTTTAAGTTATTTAAACAATATATGAATTTTTATTTGAATTATATATTTTAAGGTGTTTTGACATTTGTATTATTTATATCACTTTTATTTTAATTGTGTTATATTATTATTTACTACTTGACTGGAATTATCAATATATAATTAGTTAAAATATTTTACTTGCGATTTTACGATTCGAGTTTACGATCTGAGTTTATATTGTATATTCCGCATCGTGTTAAAAAAGTATTTTTGACACCCTTGTTTATAAATAAATATTTTCTTTCATGAGAAGAATTATGTTTTAAGCACAAAAAAATATAACGATTGTAAAATTGACAATCTAAAAATTGCTCATTTTCATGCTTTGCACATGAAAAATACTAGAACAATATATGTGAGAAAATCATATAAAATTTACAATAAAAACTAAAAAGTATAGATAATTTATTCTCATCCAATTTTAATGGGTAAATTATTTAAAAAATTATGTATCTCATGCTAACATATAATTATCCATATAGTAATAAATGATATCATCATAAAAAAACCCTAATTTTCACAAAAAGAATAACATGGTTTTTTTATTAGTAGAATGTTTTTGAGTAAAAGGCATCAACAATTAAAATAAAAGGTTTATTAAAAATCTCAATAATTTAAAATAAGTAGAAAAAATATATCTTTTCAATCTATATTCCACCATCTTTTTAATGATTTAACAAAAACATATTTTCTTAACCAAAAACACTTTTTTTAGATAGAAAAGCTATAAACACCGAAAAAAAAGGGGTCCAAACAGCCCTGTCGCCGCTGTCGATTTCTAAATGGGCAGCGACGCAGTTTTCGCTACCGATTTCTAAATGGGCAGCGACGCAGTTTTCGCTACCGATTTCTAAATCGGCAGTGACTCAGCCAAATTGAAAGTTGGGATAACAATCAAGTTGTGTTAAGGAGCCAAGAGGGAGGGGTAAAACCTGTTTTAAATAGACCAAAACACGGACAAAACACCTCTAACCCAACCCCAAACACCCTACCTCAGTTTATGTTAAGTATAAATGCAAGGAGAGAGAGAAGGTGACCTTTCCTTTTCCCAAAGTCTGCCTGCAGCAGCTACATGTCTCTCTTTTCCTCCTTCTTCCTAACGAAAATTTAAACTAAAACCAGCAAAGAATACCTCTTGAACATGTGAGAGAGAGTTGAGATCGTGAATGAAGGTTGAGCAGCTACTTGGAGGAAGGAAAGGGGGCTGGAACAGGTGGGAGGGAACTGACAAAAAAAAAAGAGAACTGGAAGAGGAAGAAGAAGGGGGAAAATGGGAGAAAGAGAGAGGGAAAATACTACCAAACTGTCCAGACCTACTTAGATTTGAAAGGTATGGGTCATGTAGTCTTCTTTTGCCCCCTTGTTCTTTAAACCCAAAACTAAAAATGATGAAGGATCTCTAAGAAAAATTGACCTAAACCCCCTTGGCTAATTGTAAAGGAAACTAAAAACAACTAACATGACAAGTAAAAAACACGAAATGAGGCCAACTTCTAGAGCATCTAACTAAGGATAATGAATAAAATGGAAATAATAAAACTTGGTAGGGGGTCGGCCACAATAATGGGGCTGGCCAGAAAACATTGTGTAAAAAGATGCATGTGTGTGTTCATGTTATAACCATGTAACTCTGATGGGATTTGATGATATATTATGTGTTGGAATTGAGAATGCATGTGTGTGTTCATGTTAAAACCATGTAACTCTGCTTGGATTTGATGATATATTATGTGCTGGAATTGAGAATGCACGTGTGTGTTCATGTTAAAACCATGTAATTCTGTTGGGATTTGATGATATATTATGTGTTGGAATTGAAAATGCATGTGTGTGTTCTGTAGTGAATTTGTGATTCGCTGCCAAAATTGAGTTGTCTGCAGCGAATTAGCATTCATTACTGAAAGTGTGTTCTGTCGAAATTTAGTTGTTTGCAGCGAATTAACATTCAATACCAAATTGTGTGTCCTGCAGCAAATTTGAGGTTCGCTGCCGAAGTTGAATTGTCTGCATTCAATTTGTAATTCGCTGCCAAAATTGAGTTGTTTGTAGCGAATTAACGTTCGCTGTCGAATTGTGTGTTCTGCAGCGAATTTGGGATTCACTACCGAAGTTGAATTGTCTGCAGCGAATTAGAATTCGCTACCGAAATTGAGTTCTTTGCAGTGAATTAACATTCGCTGCCGAATTGTGTGTTTTGCAGCGAATTTAGGATTCGTTGCCGAAGTTGAATTGTCTGTAGCAAAATTGTAATTCATTGTCGAAATTGAGTTGTTTGCAGTGAATTAACATTCACTATCGAATTATGTGTTCTACAATGAAATTATGATTCGCTGCCGAAGTTGTATTGTGTGCAGCGAATTTGTGACTCGCTGCCGGAACCGAGTTGTCTGCAGTGAATTAACATTCACTGCCGAAATTATGGCTCTAATAGCGAATTGGTTTTCACTGCCGAATTGCACAGCTTGCAGCAAATCAATTTTCGCTGCCGAACTGTCCAACCTACAACGAGTCAATTTTCGCTACCAATTTCTACAATAAGCCTTCTGGGCATAAATGACTCAAATGCTTGCAATAATTTCATTTTATGATGGTGTAAAATGTGGAACACTTGAATGTGAACATATGAACTATTGAAATAAGTATGGTGATGAATGTGATTCAAATATACAAATGTACAGATTTGTGACCGTTGATGTCTTAGGTGGTGCGGTAGGGATCAGACCATCGTTAGGACAAGGACAACTCGCGGGTGGAGCAGGTAGGTGACTTTCACCTTCCTTTTTCATAACGTTGAATTATGAAATACTTTATCGTGAATGTTACCGTATTGTGTTAGTACAAATATCAGATTGTCAAATGCTTAAATGTTGACAAATGATTGGTTAGCTTCGGCTAATGGCATCCAAATGGATGACCGAGACAAACGATTGATTAGTTTCGGCTAATGGCATCTGAACGGATGACCGGGACAAATGAATGATTAGCTTTGACTAATGGCATCTGAATGGATGACCGAGACAAACGATTGATTAGCTTCAGCTAATGGCATCCGAATGGATGACCGGGACAAATGAATGATTAGCTTCGGCTAATGGCATAAGAACGGATGACCGGGACAAATGAATGATTAGCTTCGGTTAATGGGATCCGAATGGATGATTGGGATAAAGGTTGATTAGCTTCGACTGATGGCATCCGAAGTGGATGGTGGGGTCGAGATTAGCTTTAACTAATGGCATCCGAATGGATGACCGTGACAAATGAATGATTAGCTTCGGCTAATGGCATAAGAATGGATGACCGGGACAAATGAATGATTAGCTTCGGCTAATGGGATCCAAATGGATGATTGGGATAAACGGTTGATTAGCTTCGACTGATGGCATCCAAAGTGGATGGCGGGGTCGAGTGAACGGTTAACCTTGGCAAATGATGCCTTAAGAGGATAGCTGAATATAAGATTGTGGCTGATTGCTAGAATTGGTGCATTTATATGTACTACAAGTCGTTCATACCAAGTACATAAAGGAACTATAAATGTCACGCTTTAAACATGAGATAATGTTAATGCTTCATTAAACTACCAGATTGCTTATTATCATTATTATTATTAAGTAATCGTATTCTTATAAATGTTTTGTATTGCAGCGGGGACGTCACACCAACGAGGTGCCTAGAAAACCCAATACACGGGAACCTACTTTTGCAAGGAATCATGTAGTTGCATTCTAAATTATGATGTATTTTGTATGAATCAATATACTAAACGTATATCTATTATTAGATCATTTTTGTTTAAATTCGTGATGACTATTAGTAAGATAGGAATGCAAACTCATGTCTATGTATGTATATTTTTAATGTGAACTTTTAATCATGCAAACATAATAATATGTGTTTATGTAAAATTTACTTTTAAATGAAATGTTGATTGTTGTTGGTGTATGGATTGTATCTTGATGATGTGAGAGAACAAGTTCGCCGATTACCGACACGATATGTGTCAAGTATATATATATATATATATATATATATATATATATATATATATATATATATATATATATATATATAAAACAAATTACCGTTGTTTTGGGCTTGAAAAGTCGGGTTGTTACAAAAGCCATCATAATCTCAAAAGAAAGTTTTAAAAAAAATATTAAAATAATATCTTAATATTTTATATGTGATTGAAGGGAAAAAACCTAATTAATGTAATAAAATAAAATCAAAAAAATATATTAAAAATAATATTAAAAGAAAATTTCTTTCATTGAATATTCATGAACACAATTTTAAAGTTTTTCTCATAAAAGGTATATCATAATAAAGAAAGAAATTATTAACATTTCCATAAAAACTTACAACATTATTTAAGAACTATTCCAAAATTAAATAATAATTTAAATATAATGTCTAGTGTTTTATTTATAGTGCACCTCAATAAAAAAATCTTTTTAAAAAAAACAATTGGAGAAAAATATAGAAAGAGGCCACAGGCGTGGGCCTAAAATATTGGTCCGACGCGTGTGACCCAAGGAAGAGAAGGCCTACCATACAAGGGTTTGTAAGACAAACTTGCTCGTTAGGCCTTCTTAATTCTTTTCATGTTTAAGAGTGGATAGCATGTCCTTTACCCTCTCTTTTTTTTTTAATAAAATAGATAACATATCATTTACCTGCATAGTTTCGATCATGAGATAGGTGGAAAGTTAGGCAGAGTGTTTTTAGATTCAAAGATCTATCTCAATGTATTTTCACCTAAAAACACCCAAAGAATCCTAATAAACCAATTTCCAACCTAAAAATCCATAAATCTTTCAAAACCCACAAAATCAAACAAAAACAAATAAATTCCTTTTGAACCTTAATATGCATTTTTCAGTGTCATACATTCCTCGTGGGGGATGCGACACTTCCCGGATGGCGTCCAATGTCGTACCTTCCTCACGGGAGCATGGCATCGTGGAGACACTTCCCGGATGGTGTCCTGAAATAGTTTTTGGTTGGAAAAAGGAGTTGTCACCTAATATTATGGGTACTAAGAACCCTAATTGGTCTTTTATAGATTCTAGGCAAATAATTTTTGGTTATCGTGTCATTCCAAATAATATTTCGGATAAAATTCCTTACAACTTTTTTTTATCCTTATATTATGAGTGAATGAGTTATATTATTCCCCATAATATTTTGGATATTAATCTCATACAAGTTTTATATCCGTATATTAAAATAAGTAATAATAAATTATTACCCCTAATAATATTTTGGATATTTTTATCCTTATATTAAAAGTGAATTATTTTCTATCCAAAAATAGATTTTTAATATTTTTGAAATATAGAATAAAATCCTTTGGAATTTTACAAACTTGTTGTAAAATCATGTAATTTTTTTAATAATGCCAAAGTAATTTTTTTAAAATACTCAAATAATTTTAAGAATTTTTGGCCATATGCAAGAAAGAAAGAAAATATTTTTTATTTTTAATTTTTTTTCTATTATTGTTTTAGGCTTTGTTTGACAAAAACCATTTTTTTTTTTATAATAGAACTACCCAAAACAGGCCTAAATGGTGTTTGCTAAACACACACCTAAACCAAAAAAACCTTTAGCGAAAACATTGCCAGCCAAAAAAAGCCTAGCCATTTAACCTGACTTTTGACTTGACCGGGTTGACCTAAAATCCTTGGTTCGACCATAAACTGAACCAATGATTTGGGTTTGACCCGAAAATAAACTAGAAACAAAAAACAAAGCCAAAAACAGATTAAAAATAAAAAAACACAAATAAACTAAACGGTCTTGAAAAAAATAATCAAATTAAAAAAAAAATAAAGAACACGAAGAACTTTCAAACCCAAATTCCAGCAACATGAATTCTAATCTAGATCATATTTCAAGAAATAAAAAGCACGAAAAGTATGGAAGTCAATCACTAAACAATAATCAAGCATCAAACATCAAACATCGACGATTATCAACAAATAATCATGATTTAGTCAAAGTAGGTTTCGGTTTAAAACCAAAACCCTAGGATTAAACCCCTCAGAAAACTTGTTTTTAACGTAAATGAACCCTAGATTATTACTTAACGAAGTTGTCAAAATGATTTAGTGCAAAGAATTGAACAAAAAATGGTCTAAATCATGAAGTTAAGGAAATGTTCTTCTTAAGAACATGACGAACACTACCTTATCACTACCTGAAAAATAAACCTATCCACTATTAAGCCTCCAAAACTAATATTTTTTTTTTACCTCTAAAACATGTTTTCTTTATTCTAACAAGTCACACTACCATAACCAAACATGTTTGAATAAAAAAACTAACAAATAACATCAAAACATCCAAATCATATAAAAAGTTCCAATCTTCAAAACTGTTAACTTAAAACAACCTACATATTTATGTAATTTGGATTCAAAATTAACATCTTGACACTCAAAAGAACCTAAACAAAAATCAAGAACCTATAACATGCATCAATGTGTACTGGCTATACCCTATGCCCGAAGTCAATTATAACCATGACAGTCAATGTGGCCAAAGCGTCAATAAACTGGTTCCCTTCTCTCTTATCTCTTCAAACTTTTTTGCCAGTTTGGATAGGTACTCTTGATAAGGTCTCAACTTTTCTTTCTTGGTTTGCCACTCCTTTTTTATTAGGAAGATAATCAACATTGAGTCACCATATACATTTATCTTTATAATCTTCAGCTCTAATGCGGCTTCCAAACCGAGGATGCAAGCCTCATACTTAATTGTATTATTGGCGCATTCAAAATGCAGCTTAATTGAAACCGGGTATTACTTCTTATCAGGAGAGATTATTATTGCGCCAGCTCCATTACCATATACATTTACTGCCTCATCGAAATACATGGTCTACCAATATGTTTTCTTTTTGTATTCTTAAACCAACAACACATTTTCATCAAGAAATTCAAAATCCAATGACTCGTAATCTTTAATGGCATTGTCAGCTAGATGGTCAGCAATTGCGCTCCATTTCACAGCTTTTCTTGTCATATACAATATGTCATATTCCACTAACAAAATGTGTCACCTTGAAACTCGACTTGATATATAGGACTTCTCATAGATATACCTTAAGGGACCTATATTTAAATCAGTCATGTAGTATGATACAACATATAGTGTCGTAATCTTTTTGCCGCCCACACTAGTGCATAACATAATTTTTCTATCACTGTGTATTTGGACTCACATTTTACGAACTTTTTACTCATAATAAATGACTCTTTTTTTTCTTTATGATTTCATCATGTTGGCCTAGTACATATCCTATAAGTGTTTTAGTTATTGTTAGATATAACATCAAAGGCCGTCCATATATAGAAGGAACAAGAAGAGACGGCTTTTTAAGTACTGCTTGATTTTATTGAAGGCTTCTTAACACTCCTTATTCCAATTTCCAAGGTTCTTTTTGCTCAGAAACCGGAAGATAGGTTCACATGTTGTTGTTAGCTGAGATATGAACTGGGCAATATAGTTTGATCTCCCTAAGAATCCCCTTATCTCCTTCTCTATCTTAGGAGATGACATGGATTGATTAGCCTTTACTTTATCAGGATCCACCTCTATCTCTTTGTCACTTACCACGAACCCCAATAACTTCCCAAACTTAACTCCAAATGAACATTTTACAAGTTTGAGCCTCAATTTTGTACTTCTTAATCTTTCTAATAACTTCCTTAAAACCTGGACAAAACTCTCTTCTTTCTTGGACTTGGCCATCATATCATCCACATACACCTTAATTTCTTTATACATCAAGTTTTCATAGCCTTTTGGTAGGTGGCCCTTGTATTTTTCAACCTGAATGGCATAACCTTGTAGCAGAATGTTCCTTAGAACTTGATAAAGGTTGTTTTCTCCTTATTTTGTAGCGATATTTTTATCTGGTTGTACCATGAGAAGCCATCCATGAAGGAATGCATGAAATTGCATGCAGCGTTATCAACCAAAACATCTATATGTGGCAATGGAAAGTCATCTTTGGGGCTAACCCTATTCAAATATCTAAAGTCCACACATAATCTAATATTCCTCTTATTCTTCAACATGAAAACTATGATAAATACTCATTGTGGATACTTAACTACTTTTAAAAATTCAGCATTCCACTACTTCTCAATTTCTTACTTTACTTTTATTAGGATGTTTGAGTGGACTCTCCTCAACTTTTGTTTGACTGGTCTGCATCCTTCTACCAGTGGTATTCTATGTACTTTAATATTTGTATCCAAACCAAGCATATTTTCATAAGACCAGACAAAAACATCTGTATATTTTTGTAGCAAGGCAATAATTTCTATTATTTCCTCAGGAGTAATCAAAGTTTCTATTTTTAGCTCCTTCTTAACATGATCATCATCTATATCTATGGTCTCAAGTTTTTCTATAGTAGGTTTCCAAGCTTGTTCATGTTGCTCTATCAATTTTATGAATTCCTTGATATTATTTTCATCCCATTCTTTTTCTTCCACAACTACCACATATTCATTAAAGTTTGGCCATTCATTCTCGGTGCAAGGTGTATATGATGTTATGGGAGATCCGCTTTTAGGATTCTTGAAGTAGAAAGTGTTCGGTGTAAATGCATAAATAAAATAAAGAGACAATTTTGGAAAATGCATAAGCTTATTGTTAAAAAAAAAGTAGGCTAAACAACAAAGATAAAACCTAGTTGACATTTTGAGCCTCGATTGTCAACTACGAACAAGAAAAACAAGTAAACAAAAGCAGAAATAAAAGCACTAAACACCACTTGAGCTTTTTGGGTCACCCACTTTTGAAACTTCTCGTCCTTGACTAGCTTTCGCACCGAGGTCTTGGTGGAGACTTCTTCCAAAGTATGTGTTGCTACCCGATTTTTGACCCATGTTTTGATAAATTTTTCAATAATAATAATAATAATAATAATAATAATGGTTTACGTGTGGCGATAACATAAAGCATTAGGGCTAATATTAAGGAAGCAATGTGTCAAGGAGATAATTATTGAATCATATATAATTACTGCAATATAAAATACCATAAATATATGATTTGATTCGTGCTGGTTATGGAAAAAATCACTGCAATATAAAATACCATATATATAGGATTTGTTGGTGCTGGTTATAGAAGACAATCTCTGCAATAATTATTGCAATATTTCTTTAAATAGCACATGTAGAGATTTTCTATACAAGTGAACCTCTAGTTGGGGGGAGAAAATATTGACAAGGGGGCAATTTTTCAGAGCCAAACACAAAAAACCATTAAAAAAAAATCCTAACCCTATTCTCTCTAAAAAAAAGCCACAATTGTTGCCCCCGATCTTGGCCAAAAACAAGCAAACAAACTAGCCCCCTCTCCTTGCTTGCGTTTCTTTTTTCTTTTGCAGGTGACGTTGGTTTTCACCGCCAGCAGGGAAGGGAAGAGGAGAAGAGGCTGAGCCAGATCCCACTATTTCCAGTTTCTTCCTCGCGACGGCGCATGGGTTCACGCGCCGCCACTGTTCCGATGGTGCAGAAGGCCTTCCCTGTAATTCCAGATTGTTTTAGGGCTATTTTGTAATTTTTTATTTGTGTGATGTGTTGTTTGTTTTATTTTAAATTTTTGTTATTTGTAATTACATATAGGTATATGAGAAAAGCATAATAAAAAGGGATGTGTGTGTGTTTGTATTTTTTTTTTATGTTATTGAATTATAAAATCAAAAAGATAAAAAATTTAATATTTTAATTTGCATATGATCAAGTATTTTAGGGCCAAATAAAATCATGTTGTATTTCCTGTGAAAATATAAGAACATGTTTCTATATATTTTTTGGGATTTAATAACTGATTTATTAAAGCCTTAAGAATTTGACTAATATGTATTTTGTTTTTACTTTAATTGTGATTAAATGAAATGTTTGTGTTTTTGACAAAAGAAATATAAAAAATATTTTTGTGTGTTGCATACGGCCAATACCCTAACATGTTTTGAACGTTCTTTTTATATAAAAAAATATTGAAAGTTTTGAAAATGTGTTTTCGCATGGATTTCTTAAACACAACAAAATTATTTTCTTGCATTTCTGGATTTTACAACATGTTTGTAAAACTCCAAAGGGTGTTGACAATATTACAAAAAATACAAAAATCTTATTTTGGTGGGAATTCATTTGTTATTCACCGTTAATGTTTGGATAAAGAAATCCCAAAGGGATGATTATCCAAAATATTATTGGGAATAACTTGTTATTATTCGCTGTTAATGTTTAGATGAAGAAACCCCAAGTGATTAATATCCAAAATATTTTTCTAGGAATAATAAGTTATCACACATCTTTAAAAGAAGCCTCGATTATAATTGAGGACATTTCAATTTTTGACTCCACGGTTTACGAGCCGTGAAAGTATGAAATACTAAGGCAAAAAGAGGCTTTTAAAGCGCTCTGAATCTCCTTAGATTTCTAAATCTTTGTTCTTTTTCCTTGCGATTTACGAGTCGCGAACACTTGAAATACTAAGGGAAAAATGAGTTCTAAGCACATTGAATCTTCTTAGATTTCTATCTTACCTATCTCATAAATCATAGGTTATAAATTTAGTCCGAATCAAACACAAATTTCAAGAGATCTGCATTGGTTCTCCTTGGTACTTTGTAGACATATCTAAGGATGTGATCCACATTGACCAAGGGCTTTTGCTTTTAGATTTTGAACCCAAATCCATTCATTATAGCAAACCTATTTAAGAGAACACCAACACCATAGCAATTATAAGGCAAATCAAACACCAAGCAGCTTACCTTAGGTAGGGTGTACTAGGGGTGCTAATACCTTCCCTTTACGCAACCAGTCCCTTACCTTAGAATCTCAAGAAGACCAGTTAGGGTTCCTAGTGACCATAATACTACGTGGCGATTCCAAAGAACCAATCAAGCAAAACAAAAGAAAAATCGCCATCGAATGCCGCGCAGGGAATGTGCGACAGTATGGATGGTCAACTATGACAGCACTCCATCTTCCTTTTCAAGCTCTATCCTCTCGGCATCTCCTTTGACCATTTTGTTTTCCTTCAAGGTGTTTATGCTCATTCTATAAAGTTTGTAACCAAGGCTTTCAAGTCCTTTATCAGTTTGCATTACATAAATAGCCTTTGGGAATAAAACCCTAATTGGAGGGATGGCCAAATCCAGATCTTCTTCTTTATGCTCTCTACTCTAAATCTTAGCCATTATTCTTTCTCTTCTCATACTAGCAACTCATATATAATCCTCCTTTTTGGTCTTATACCCAAGCCCGAACATTTGATCAGCACATTGTATATTCATCAGATTGACCCTTTCTGGCATTCTAGTGTTAGTGTCATATTGAAAATGAAATCCCATGTCTTAGGAAACATTTAGCTGTCATCCTTGTTGCTTCTGAAATCTTTGGCCTTCTTAGCACCATGTTCTTAGGGACCCATTCAATGTTCACAATATTAAAAGCATGAATATTCTTGTCGTTGCAATCGTCTTTCTCGATAAATGGTACAACCACATTCCTTATCATAGAAATTGTTTCTTCAACTTTAATAGTTATCAACTTCCTATTCATGATATATTTCAAGTACTGATGTAAAGATGACGTTACAACACCAGCAAAATGTATCCACAACCTTCTTAACAATATGTTATAACTTGGGCGAATATCCATTACTTGCAGCGTTACTAAGAAACTCTAAAGATTTATAACCAATTCTATTCCCATTATCCTCATTACTTGTCTTAGGGAACCATCATAAGCTCTAGCTATCATTGCACTTGGTTGCATGTGTTATGGATTTACATGCATTTCATTCAACATGTGTTTTGATAACATATTAAAAGCTGAACCATTTTCAATAAGTACTTTGCCAACAAGGCAATCTTTTACATTTGACATGATGTACAAGGGCTTGTTGTATCTAGTTCCTTCAGCATCTAGCTCATCTTTAGTGAAGTACAACTAATTGGTGTCATGGATTCTCCCTACCAGATGTTCCATGATTTTCTGCTCAATGTCCTGAGGTACATAAGCTTCATTTAGCACCTTTTATAAAGCATTTCGATGTGACTCAAAGCTGAGTATTAGAAATATAAGAGAGAGATCATAGTCGAGGCTTTCTTTAGCTAATCTACTATACAGTATTTATTATGCTTTATTAGTTTCAGGAATTCATTTGTCTCTTTCTTAGTTACAGGTTTGTTGACCTCAAATTCCTTATGAAAGTCTATTACTTTTTTGCCTTTAGTTTTTTTAGCTTTTCAGGTGTAAAGCAACAATCGCTTCGGGTCACTCAACTTGCAACAAAGGAATAAGAGTTTTGATATTGGAGATATATCCGTGATTGTAAGGCATTGCATTGCTTACACATAAGGGTTTAGTCAAGATCAGTTTTGGTGGCCCATTCATTGTTGGTTGGACCCTACACACCTTCATCCTCTTCTCTTGACTCTTCATCATCTTTACCTCATCATTTTTCTCCATATCCACGATCCTTAACTCCCTTAGGGTCAACATATTTGCAATATTTTGGTGGAACTCAACACATTTGCCAATATAATGTCCTCTTCATTCATGGAATTCACAATAGCACTTCCCTCCAAGTGACTCATCAGGCGATACTTAATGGATTTTTTTTCAGAAATCCTGATTGTACCAACATGCTGTATAACCTTTTCATAGATTCTTTTAGCACCTTTTCTTTACTACTAACTTCCACCATACTCCCTCCATTATTACTTGCAATATGATTAGGTAAAAGATTCAAATTAACATTGGGTGAATCCTCAAAAGTTACCTATCCTATCTTGATTAGTTCCAACAACTTTTTCTTTAAAGCATAACAGGTTTCAATGTCATGCCCAAGATTACTATTGTGGTATTCACAAATCAATTTTGGTTTGTAACAGATGGAAAAAGGTGGTTGTAGTGGTAGTACCGAGAAAGGAGCTATATGCTCAATACTTAGTAATTTGGCATACAACTCCTTCAAAGGCATAGGTAGAGGTGGTAGTTGTTCAAGGTTGTTTCTTGTGTTTTGTCTTTCATAGTTGTTCTAGTTATTTGATTGGATATTGGGTTGATTGGTTTTGTTTGGGTCAAAGGGCTTGGCAAAGTTGATGGTATTTTGAGATGTGTGTGTTTGAGAGTTATGGTAGTTTGTTTTTTTCGCCTTTATACCTTCCTTTTAAATTTTTCACATCATTTTCTCTTTTCTTTCCAGCAAACTTTTCTTTTCAACTAGCCTGACTATATGCCCAGACTTGATCCCCTATTTTATCATTTCAGCAATCCTCACAACATCATAGAAATGATGACTTGAGCTTCCCATCAGATGCTCATAATAATAATAAAGGGATTTAAAGGTGTTGGCGAACAACATCACCATTTCTATTTATATTAACGAAGGTTGGAAAGGTGTTATCGCATCCCGCTATCTTTGTGATATACCCTCATAGGCTCTTGGTTTCCCTTCTTTATGGTCATTAAACTAGTTCTATCAAGGGCAATTTCCAGGTTGAATTTATATTATTTTAAGAAGGCACTTGCCAGATCTTTCCACTTCTTAATCCTAACATTATCCAACCTCATATACCAACTCAAGGTAGACCCTATGAGATTATCCCGAAAGAAATAGTTTAGCATTTTGTCATTGTGGATGGCTTCAGCCATCTTAATGTATAATGACTAGAGATAGGTGTTTGGGCATTCTAGTCCTGTATACTTGATAAATTTTAGTACTTAAACTTTTTCGGTACCACAATGTTTGATTTTAAGTATATGTCTACTACTCGTATAGGGTCAAACAAATCATTTCCCTCAATGACTCTCAATCTTTCTTCTAGAGTAGCCCATCTATCATAGTCTATTAGACCAGCAGATCTATCATTAAAGGGTCCTTCAATTGTCAAATCCACAATCATAGGAGTTTTAGTCGACTACATAGGGCAACAAGGATAAAATACTACTTAGTTGTCATATTTACTCCTAAGTTTGAAGGTGTATAAGAGACATGAGTGATTGGTGCTTCCACAAGAGGATGTGTTAATGATCCCTCCCCATTCTTTGACCTTAGAAGTTGCTCAAATAGGCTGGTCAGTCGAGCAACTTCATCCTTCACAAATTCTAACTCACTCTGATAATGTGATTTCATGTGAGCCATTTCTTTGTTTTCCATCCTCTTTATTAGTTGGGTGTAGTAGACTTCAGGTAAGGGACCTATGTTTCATAACCTGTAATGCATATGACAATTTATAAACGAATGCATGGTCATGATGCATATGCCAATGATTGATGGCCATCACTTTACTTGCTTAACGAGCATAAATCCTTTTATCACATTTCTTGTTAGGAGTAATTATACCCGAGCTGTTGCTTTGTATCATGTTTCTCAAGAGACAAATTTTACACAAAAAATGGGTAAGAGCCCTTTTCATTAATAAGACTAACAAGTCCATTACATTTTTTGGAAAATAAAAATACAAGAAAAAAGAAAAGTATATTAGTCTTTTTCTTCAATCACGACTCTAGCCAAAGGTAGGAAGGAAAAGTCGTGATTCTCAATCATTTCCAAAAAATAATCGGTCTTAGCTAAGCTCTGATGATAGTGAAGAATGTACCCTCCAACCTTTCAGGCTTTAGTTATAACAATTCGGGCATACTTGGCAGCTTCGTTTATTTACTCATCCATCTTGGTCATCCTTTTTATAAGCAACATGTTGCTTTGGTTTAGGGCATTGTTATTGACATCAATCTGATTTTTATGCTTTTCTAATGCTATTAACTTCTTTCCAAGTGTTTTACTTTTTCTCATTCTTTGTTGAGCTTCACTCTCAGCACTTTGATTTCATTTCTTTCAATCATTAAATCTGCTTCAATTACCTTGTCCGCCTTCCCTTTTTCCTCTAACCCCTACTGCTACTTGTGCTTCAACTAGTCAGCTTTCCATCATCACATATTTTTTATTTAGCTCCTCTTATTTCTTAACCTTGTCCATAAATTCTGCTTGAACTCGTGCAAATTTATCCTAATAACATTCAATATTTCCTTGATAGTCATTGAAGTCAGACTTCAATGCCTTAAGTTCAGAGCTGCTTTGCATCCAGTTCAGACCTAGTTCTCCTCTCTCTTTCTCTGATTCTTCCCTTGTGGCCTTTTTTGCTTAATTGTAGCTCTATCATTGTTGTCTTGCATCACTGGATTGAACTTGCTCGTCTAAAAACGCCCTTCCTTTGTCTCTTTCCAGCACCATTACTTTTAAAGCCATTTTGTCTCTCTTACTCTATAAACCCCAGGAAAAAAATAAATAAATAGATAAAAGTGAAGAAATTCATGCATATGGTTAAATAAAAATAGGAATTCATAAATTTTTGAATATAAATTTTCGGGCGAAATAATTCGAGACATTGTAATAAACTTGGTACTATTGAGGGTCGGATTTAATTGAAGAGAAATAATACACTTAAAGGAAAAGGGGGGCCTAAATGCAAATAAGCGAAATTATAGAGTATAAATACCCTCTCCTCACCAAAATAAATCTGTAGGAACCAAAAAGAAAAGAAAATAGGGAGTTTTGTACCCATTCTTGCAAAATCAAGAGAGAAACACTAAAATTTCAACAACCCATCCAAGATTAAAGGTATATAGATGAGATAAACACTTGTGTGCAACAAATTAACAAGAAAATTAAACAAGAAGAAAAGAAAGGAGGGAGTTGAGAATCTTCAACTGGTTGAAAATCAAAATCTTAATTTGTACCGGGTAAGGTGTTCTAAACATGATCTTAAAAATTCATTTTTTAATTTGATAATGAATTGATGCCTTGATATTGAATTATAAGTTAAGGTTCTCAGACATGAATTGTGGAAAAAGTATTTGTTGTTAAAATTAAGTTAATTCATGTGTGGAATATAGTTTATGAAAGTATTGTGTGAAGGGAAGGGGGTGACGAATCTGGACAGACTCGTCTCCTGACTTTCAGTGAGATTTTGGATATGAGGATGAGGGAATTGGGATCGGCTTCCTTCATAGAAATTGTAGATTAAATGTTAGCTAACCAAGGAAATTAGTCTTGCTCAATTTGGAGATATAGAACTCCAGTTATGGGTTACCAACCGAGACTGAGTTGTGACTGATTATGTAGGGCAGTAGGACTGATTAGTTGATGAGCAAATTTGGCTATCTAAAAGGCAAAACTGGGTTCTCCTTCCTTCAGAGAACTTATAGCCTCATGTCTTAGCTTTCTAACGAGATCAATCTCACTTAAAATGGAGCTTTAGAACTTTACATATACTTAAAAATCTGATGAGTGTTCAGACAGTAACAGTTCAAATGTCTAAACAGTAACAGTTCAAATGTCTGGACAATAACAGTTGGACAATAATAATTTAAATGTCTAGACAGTAATAGTTCAATGTCTAGACAGTAACGGTTGGACAGTAATAGTTCAAAGTTAGACATTAACAGTAGACTTTCACGTGAATACTATATGTAAGAATATAAAAGAATTGAGTCATACGAATACTTGCACATTGAGATACTAACTCTAAAAATATATATGATATATGTATGTATGTTATTAAGAGGATGAACATGCATAGAAAGTAACATATGAGTAATGGATGAATATGGATTCTCTATAATATCGGCTTGAAGGAATCATAACAAAAAACTTCCTTGTGATTCAGGAGGAGCAACCAGGATTGGATCTTCTGTTAGGGGAGGTCGCGAGACAGGCGGAGCAGGTGCGTGACTTTCCTCCTATTTGCACTTATACAATTTAAAATTCTTCTGGTGAATGCAATTACAATAAATATCGTGTACAGTGTAAATAAAGTCTAGCGTATTTACAAGATTAGCTTCGGCTAATGGCATCCGTGATAGGATTGCCAAGAGATGAATTACAAGATTAGCTTCGGCTAATGGCATCTGTGATAAGATTGCTGGGAGATGATTTACAAGATTATGTTTTGAAGGCATTTTTGGATGAAAGATGCTAAAAGGAGTAAATTGGAGGTAACTGGCAGATTTGACGTTTAGTTGATGTTTTGTGCAGAGCGTGAGTTCTAGAGGTCGAAATGAAGTGATTTTAGTGGCACTCAAAAGCTATCATCCATACCTTTCTGGACATCTAAGGCAAGAAATAAAATAAGGAAGAGCATGGAAATTGCAGCTTTCAAAGTCAAATCTCGCAATCTGCCAATGTTGACCTTCGGCCATTCCGACTTGAATATCTGGAGCTACAGAAGTCCAATTGATACAAACTCAATTGTTTTGGATTTCTGACTAGTATTCCTATAAATGCTCAAACGTTCAACAAAAAATGATGTCATATGAGGGAGATATGATTTTCCAAAATGACAGCTGAATTCTGCCAACAAACAGGTTTCGTGAAGGAATATGTCCAAATTGCGTTTCGAAGCATCTAAACCGGCGTCCAAGTTTTTATTTCAGCAATTTAGCTCCTCTAAGTCAAAGATTGAAGATTTAATGCAAGGCTATTTCCCTTTTTTAGGAAAATAGTTATTGAAGTACTTAAATGTAAACTGTCAACTTAAGGGAGGACTATTTTGTAAAATAGGGACTAGGGTTTCTTAGCATATAAAAAGAAAGAGAGAAGAGAAAGGGGGCAGTAGCCAGAAGTGAAGAAACACAAACTCTCCTCTCTACAAACCAGAAATGATGCTTTGTTCTATCTTGAAGAGTAGTTGTTCCATAGATATGCAAGGCTAAGCTCGTTTTCTTGGTTGCAAGGACACAACAAACCTTCAGATTTCAAGAACTGTGAGATTTATTCTTCCTTCTATTTTCAGTTTATATTATGAATGAGTAGGATTGTTTTCCTATGCATATTTTCTATGATTGTTGTTGATAATTGCTAGAGCGGACTCTAAGTTATTATTGTGAACAATTTATTGCTAAGTTTGATATCAAAACCGGAGTTGTGATATATGAACTTGTGAAGCAACTAAGCTTGATAATTGTGGCGGAACTACGTTATTAAACTTAGGGAGAACACTCAAACAAAGGAAAAACAAGCTGCGGACAGCTTGGTTGTCAAGAGATCAATCAATTTATCTAGTTCTTAGGGCTGCCATTGAACTAAATCATTAATGCGGATATTATGATTGTATGTTGGTTAGGGTTGGTTATATGGTGGATCCATTAATTAATTAATGTTAAGAAAAGATAAAAATTCAGAATATAAATTGAAGTTTCATTTCAAGGATCGGTTCTAATTTCCGTTGGTGGATGTGTGCTTGCAACCAAGGTTAGTTTTCTTGATAAATTTCGGTTTCAATTGATTTTGTTTGCTAGTTTAATTTCTTCCATAGTTTAGATCATCACAAATCAAAACCCTCCAATTGCATAACGTATACCATAAAAATCTGAACTAAATCTTCCTCGTGGGATCGACCCCTTGCTTGCTCTATACTATCTTGTGTGTTGTGTTTTAAGCTAGGGTAATTAATTTGTGCGACCGCGACATCGCAACAAATTTTGGCGCCGTTGCTGGGGAAGTAATTTTAGTTGATATTTGTGCTATTATTTTTATTTGCTATGATTGTTATTTATTTTTCTAAAAAAACAAGAGAAACAGAATTTTTGCTTGCTGCAATACTGTTCAAAATAGATTTTTTGGTGGAATTAGGAATCAGCCTTTTGTTTCCTGAAGGGAAACGACATTAGCCCCACCCTATTGAGGCCAAATTCCACTATTTTCTAGGGTTTTTAGGCAGTTTTAGTTTTCTACCGTAGGATTTTTGTATAATTTGCATTGTTTTCGATCTCTAGTGTGGTTGGTTTCTTTTGAGTTTTCTTGATGATTTATGCCAGTAACCCATTCTACTAACCAAAGTCAAGTGTAGTTGGATCTCGAAATAGAAAAAAACTTTACGCACGTTACGAAAGGAAGCTCGTCTCAACACCATGACTGTTGCACGACAACAAACACTCAAGAAGCTTGCTGCTCCTAACATGAAAAATCAGCCATTGTGCATAAACATCGACAATAATGTAAACTTTGAGCTCAAATCTTGTTTTATACATTTGCTACCAACATTTAATGGTCCTGCAGGAGAAGATGCTCATACTCATCTCAAGGAGTTCCATATGGTTTGTGTTGGCAAGAAACCAAACGGAGTTGATGAAGAATCTGTTAAATTGAAAGCTTTCCCTTTCTCTTTAAAAGGGGCAGTGACACGACCAAAAAGATTGATGTCTTCTTCCAAGTGCAGGAGTGTCGAAGTAATAAATAACCCAGCAAGACCGGGGTCGAACCACAGGGAGGTTAACTATATAAATTATAAATAGTAACAACAACAACAACAACAACAATAATAAGTTAAAAAGAGCTTTGAGATGTGATATTGATGTAAGGATTAAACAAGGATAAAATAATTGTCAAGGTTAGAGGATCCACTAATGGTATTTCAAACAAGTATAGTATAATTTTCTTTTATTACTCAACTGAAAACCACACACAAAGGAGGTTCCAATCGGATTATAAATTGTTAACATGATTACATTAGTTATCTTATTCGAATAATGCTAATACTTGTAAATGTTGTCAGACATTAATGATTATAACTTACGTTAACAACAAATCAAGTTCCTTTCATAGCACAGGTGTCGGTTATACCATACGGTTGGGCTATGAAAGTGCCAAGTATTTGTTGTACTAAGGGTTATACAACATAAATCTAGATTAACCATTTAACAAGCAAAGTATTAAAAGTGAACAAGATAAAAAATATAAAACATATCAAACATTAAGGTCCATGTTGAGTTTATATTATACTTATTCTTACACCATTAGTGTAACCTTTTCACCTTGACATGATAAACTTAGCTAAACATAATGAAAGAGAGAAACATAAATAAACAAGGAAAGAAAATGAAAAGCATAAGCAAGAGATTAATATAAGCAAAACTTAAGCATTACAAAATATAAAGAGAGAGCAAGAGCATGATCTTGATCTGAAAACCAAGATGCCTCCTTTTATAGGCCAAAATTCGGAACTATTGATTTGTTGACTAATTGTTGAGTGGGTGGCCACATCTTGACTTGGTAACAATCCTTATCTTCTTGTCTGCCAAAAAATCATTGATAACGTCATAATTTGAACAGACTTAAATCATGAAAGTTCTAGGAAATTATCTCAGCTTTCCAGGGAAGAAAATTTGAGGTCATTTAGACTTCTAGAACTCGAGATATGGGCTAAACACTGAACAGTGTCTGGGCTGCAGGACAGATTCAGACTTCTCCGTTGTTGCTACAATTTGGACTTGAAAACGACCTTTTTAAATCTTGGACTCCCATGAAAGTTTTAGGCCTATGTCTTAGCTTACCATCCATATAAGGCAGACCTAAATCCAAGATCTACAGCTCTAGATATGACCCAATGACCGAATAGTGTTCTAGTTTGGATTGAACCAGCATTTCTTTTCTAAGTTTGGACCTCTCTTTGTCCTTTCAATTTCTGTACTTAAACTCATCAATCAATCCTTTCATTTATGTGATAGGCCTGTATTTAAGATGAACATTTACCATAAATTAAAGGTATCTTATGGTATCAGACTTGTTATTATAAAACATGCTTTAGTTAAGGAGTTATTGATACTTCAAGTGTAAAATGATGATATAAAACCTTGATAAAAATGCACTTTTAAGTACTAATCACACCCCTCAACCAGCTTATTACTAGTCTCTAGTAATCAAAGCGTTAAAATAGAAAAACAATTTGCAAATTCCACAAAGCAAGGCATTCATCATTCAACTTCCATTAATCTATCTAGATAAACAAACTCTCATTAAATTTATATATCTGCTCAATACCTCTTAAACAAAATATTAATAAACCTTCCTTTTTATGTGCTCAATATATGAAAACATAGATGATGGGGCTTTTATTGGAAGAAAACAATATTTTGCTCTAATGTTTAAGGTTAACTTCCTTAGGTTGGGATTATTATTATCTTTTTTTTTTTTTAATATATATACATATAACTTAAAACACAATGTATCTTTAACCCATGTAACAAGCTTTCAGCTAATAACTCCCAGACCAGTTGGTCTTAGGGCATTAGGTGTTGAGACACCCCTACGAGCTTAGTAACTTGGGTTGCAGATATTGATACGTAGATAGTGTAATGTTTGATTCCTTTAAGCTTTTCTCCTTAACCCATGTAACAAGCTTTGGGCCAATAGCTCCAAAGTTAGTTGACTTTAGGGTATTAGGTGTTAAAACACCCCTTCGGGCTTAATTGCTTAGGTTAGGGAGGCTACGAAACCAAACTTATCTACGTTTTTATTATTATCAATACTATCAATTTGTTTTTTTTTTTTTTGCAAATTATATACCATCCCTTTCCCTTAGTTGTTACCTTTAACAAAAGAACATAAATAATGTAATAATCCAATACGCAACCCACAATCATATATTAAAGTGTGTGTGTGAAAATGAAGGTTTAAGAATACTTGTTAAATGAGTATATGAGCAGAATCAAGTGATAACAATGTGAGAGTTTGTAAACCTGAATATTTCAAGAAGTATTCTGATAGATCTTGATAAGACTATTTACTAAGATGCATCTCAAGAGTCAATAAAATTCCTCCTTACTCTGCCATCTTAATAACAGTTTTGTCAAATGGTTTTAATAATAGCAAAAACAGTTAGCAAGTTCGTTTTTTTTTTAATATCAACTATTACCCTCCTCCCCCAATCAGAACGAGACATTGTCCTCAATGTCATAAGGTAGAAAGATAGAGTATAGAAGACATCACCTAAAACAACGAACACTGACAAACCTGAAACACACTTAAACAAATATAAGAAATAACAAAACAAAATAATATGTTATTGATAAAACCAAAAGACACAAGGATTCACAAACGAAGGCTCAAATCCAATCTAAGCTTTTTACGGCTTTCCTTAGTTGACCAATTTATGCGACTCATGGATGGATCAATTACAGGGATGAAAGATTGTATTTGGTCAATCAATTGTTCAGCAGTAGCAGCAGAGATTATGATTTGTCATGCCGAAGATGTTAGAAATTCCTGTTCCATAGCTTGATCAAGAAAAGACAACAAATTATCATAAAAAACCATTAACATTTAACAGACTTATAGGTTTATGGTGAATGTGCAGTTGGGCCCAAGAGGAAATATGAAAGATCTCTTCCAATGTACTCAGACCACCGGGTAAGGCAATAAAGGCATCAGCATGGTTAAACATTGCATTCAATCGATCACACATTGTGGAGACTTGTAGTTCCTCTCCAATTGTTTTTCCAATGATGTCCCCTTTTGCTAAAGCTTTGGGGACGACCCCCAAAACTTGACTACCTCCTAAAAATACAGCTATTGACACACCCCCCATTAACCCAAGGCTGCCTCCCCCCATACACTCAATGAATTTTTCTCTCAGCTAGTACCTGACCAAGATGATTTGCTGATTCTAAAAACTCTTTTTCTTTCCCGGGACTGGAACCTACCATTTCTACACACTTCTATACTTGTTGAATGTATGGGTTGAGTAGAAATGAAGGGAAGGAAAAGAAGATTTTATAGATGAGAAATTGAAAATGCAATCATACCACCAACATGTAGGCCAGCTGGAGTCTCACACTCTCTCTCTCTCTTTATTTATTTATTTATTTTTTAAAAAAGAGCATGTGTATGTACAGGTAGTTGTGATTATGGCTCACATCTTCCCTTGGTTTTACGTCCAAGAACGGCTTAAACGCTCTCTATGGGTCGGGGATAGGCTTCCCATCCAGTTTTCTTAAAAATTAGCAAACAGGGTCTTTTATAGTCAGATTCCCAAGACTAAGTCAATCATGTTCTTTATGGATTTGTGTCCATAAATCATGAATTGCACGATGCACATCTCCACTAGGATGCGTCTCAAGAGTCAATAAAAGATTATCTAAAGACCCCTTACTCAGGCCATCCTTAATGAATTGTATTTTATCTTCATGGTTTACAGATACCATTCCTAAAGAATGACATGTTGCATTACAAGTCCATCTAGCACATCTGTGACAGACTTTCAATCGTTTTGCACGACGTTTCTTTGCAAAAGTGCTTTTACTTGTTCCAGGCATGTATGAGATGAAAGAATTGGAGGACTCACCTGATAATCTGACCTTTACTTCAATCAGCCAGCGAATATCCTCATGAATTCCATGATTTATTAACAACCTCAATCTTGCACACCTAGCACGGTAAATTTTTATAATCGCATTCTGAGGTAGAGTGGGAAAGTACTTTTTCAATTTTTCAAGAGTGGTGTCCATTTACAAATGAGAATTGGAGAAGAGATTCAAAGAAGGGAGAAAGAGCAAAGAATTGCACAAATATATGCAGATATCAGTTATTATGGGAAACTGAAAGAATCGACTTAAGTTACGGAGTACCGTTATCCGCCATTTGACCGGGGTGAGAGAGACTAGCAAAACAAAATTCACACCAAAATGAAACACAAAACAATGTGAGAAAAAGAATCAATGTTTATATACAAGATTACTTAATTCAATAGAGTCATTTTCAACTGAAAAATTGTCAAAGTAAATTTTCAAACGATGTCCATTTACCTTGAAAACATTGCCATTCTTAGGATTCTCGATATCACAGGCCCCATATGGATACACATGTTTCACAATAAAAGGACCGCTCCATCTTTATCTTAGTTTTCCAGGAAATAAATGGAGTCGAGAATTATAAAGCAAGACTTTTTGACCAACATGAAATTTCTCAAGATTCTCTTGTCATGAAACTCTTTGATTCTTGCTTTGTGAATTCTTGAATTTTCATATGCATCATTTCTTATTTCCTCAAGCTCATTTATTTGTAATTTGCGCAGCTGACTAGCATCATCAAGGTTAGAATTGAAAGCTTTAATAGCCTAATAAGCTTTATGTTCAAGTTCCACAGGCAAGTGACAAGGTTTTCCATAGACTAATCTATAAGGTGACATACCTAATGATGTTTTATAAGCAGTTCGATAAGCTCAAAGTGCATCATTAAGTCTTAAAGACCAGTCTTTCCTATTAGGATTCACTGTTTTCTCTAAAATCTGTTTGATCTCCCTATTAGCAAGCTCTACTTGTCCACTTGTCTGAGGGTGATAAGGGGTGGTAATTTTGTGTGTGATTCCATATTTCTTCATTAAAGACTCAAATGGCTTGTTGCATAAATGTGTTCCACCATCACTTATCATGGCTCGAGGGATTCCAAATCAACTCAAAATATTTTCTTTCAAGAACTTTATCACTGTTTTATGATCATTGTTTCGACTTGGAATTGCCTATATCCATTTTGAAACATAATCTACTGCGACTAATATGTACAAGAAACCAAATGATGGAGGAAATGGACCCATGAAATCTATACCCCAACAGTCAAAGATCTCAATGACAAGAATATGATTTAAAGGCATCATGTGACGTTTTGAAATAGATCCCAACTTTTGACGATTTTCACAAGTCTTGCAGAATGCATGTGAGTCCTTGAACATGGTGGACCAGTAAAATCCACTTTGTAAGATTTTTGCAGTGGTCTATCTTGATGAGAAATGACCCCCACATGCCTCAGAATGACAAAATTTAATGACATTACTTACCTCATTGTCAGGAATGCATCTTCGAAATATTTGATCAGGACAATATTTGAATAAATAAGGGTCATCCCAATAAAAATTCTTCACTTCGTTTAAGAACTTTCTTTTGTCTTGGGTACTCCGATGAGCTGGCAATTGTCCTGAAACAAGAAAATTAACAATATTAGCAAACCAAGGCATTATAGAGACAGAAAATAAAGATTCATAAGGAAAGTAGTCATCGATTGGTGTGATGTCAGATCTCGAATCTGTTGTCAATCTTGACAAATGATCTGCGACAACATTTTCGGTGCCTTTCTTGTCTTTGATTGTGATATCAAATTCTTGAAGTAACAAAATTCACCGCACCAATCTAGCCTTAGAATCTTTCTCAGAAAGAAGATATTTCAATGCTGCATGATCACTAAAAACAACAACAGGTGAGCCAACAAGATAAGACCTGAATTTTTCACATGTAAATACTACTGCAAGTAATTCTTTTTTAGTGGTGGTGTAATTCATTTGAGCACTATTTAAAGTTTTACTTGCATAGTAAATCATATAAGGTTTCTTATCTTTTCTTTGTCCCAAGACAGCACCCACGACACAATCACTAGCGTCACACATTATTTCAAAAGGTAATGACCAATCAGGAGGTTGAATGACAGGAGCAGAAGTAAGCAAGTTTTTAAGTTCAACAAAAGCTTCTTCACAATGTTCAATCCATTCAAAAATATTATCCTTTGTTAGAAGGTTACTCAAGGGATTAGATATTACACTAAAATCTTTGATGAACCTTCTATAAAAACCAGCATGTCCTAAGAATGATTTAACATCTTTAATAGATTTTGGTGTTGGCAAGTTAGCAATTAACTTGATTTTAGATTTGTCAACCTCAATTCCTTTCAATGAAACAATGTGACCAAGTACAATGCCGTTTGTTACCATAAACTGACATTTTTCCCAATTCAGTATAAGATTCTTCTCTTCACACCTGCTCAAAACCTTTTCTAAGTTTGTCAAACAATCATCAAATGAATAGCCAAAAACAGAAAAATCATCCATAAAAATTTCAAGAAAACGTTCAACCATACCACTAAATATATTGAGCATGCATCTTTGAAACGTGGCTGGTGCATTATATAATCCAAAAGGCATCCTTCGATATGCAAAAGTACCAAATGGACATGTGAAAGTAGTCTTCTCTTGATCTTCCAATGCAATTTCAATTTGGTTGTAACCTGAATAGCCATCTAGGAAACAATAAAATTCATGACCTGCAACTCTTTCTAGGATTTGATCCATGAAAGGTAAAGGAAAATGATCTTTTCTAGTAATTGAATGAAGTTTCCTATAGTCAATGCACATGCGCCAACCAGTAATAGTCCTAGTTGGAATTAACTCATTTTTCTCATTTGTTATCACATTGACTCCAAACTTCTTGGGTACAACTTGGGTAGGACTTACCCATTTGCTATCAGAAATAGGATAAATGATTCCATTATCTAAAAGCTTAATGACTTCATTTTTCACTACTTCTTTCATATTAGGATTAAGCCTTCGTTGCATTTCTCTAGAGGGTTTAGCATTTTCCTTAAAATAGATCCTATGTGTGCAAATCAAAGGACTAATTCCTTTTATGTCAGCTATGGTCCATCCTAATGCATTTTTGTGCATTTTCAGAGTTTGTAATAACTTACCTTCTTGATGTGCATTAAGTTTTGAAGAGATTATTACCGGAAAAGTTTTATTTTCTTCCAAAAATGAGTATTTGAGATTGAATGGTAACGGCTTCAAATCAGGTTTTGGTGGTTGAACACTTGAAGGTATGGACTCAATTGATCGTGGTGGTAATTCTTCAATTTTTGGTCTCCAACTATTTGCCTTTGATTCTTCCTGAAAATAAACCATTTGCAAATCATCAGATTTGTCAATCTCAATTTCACTGGAAGTGGTTTGAAATTGATCATGAACTAATTTTTCAGTAAAGTCCACTTCCTTTAAATCATTATCATCTCCAGGTTGCTTGCAAATGTTGAAAATATTCATCTCCAATGTCATGTTTCCAAATGATAGCTTCATCAGTCCATTCCTACAATTAATCAATGCATTAGAAGTTGCAAGAAACAGAAGTCCTAAAATAACAGGAAATGAATTACATGCTTCAACAGGTTGTGTATCCAAGACAATAAAATCCACAGGGTAAATGAATTTATTGACTTGTACTAACACATCTTCAATTATTCCTCTAGGCACATTTACAGATCTATCGGCAAGTAAAAGAGTTACAGAAGTTGGTTTTAACTCACCTAGATTGAGACTTTGAAAAACTGAATATGGAAGTAAATTCACACTAGCTCCAAGATCAAGTAAAGCTCTTTCAATTTTATGTTCTCCAATAAAGCATGAAATTGTAGGACAATCAGGGTTTTTATATTTCAAAGCATTATTGTTCTGAAGAATGGCACTTACTTGTTTGGCTAAAAAGGCTTTCTTTTTCACATTCAGTTTTTTCTTCACAGTGCACAGATCTTTCAAAAATTTAGTATAAGAAGGTACATGTTTAATAGCATCCAACAAAGGTATATTGATCCTTACCTACTTGAAAGTTTCAAAGATTTCAGAGTTGTGATTGACTTTCCTTTGTTTGATCATGGCATGAGGAAATGGAAGTGTTGGCGAAGAATCATTCTTTTCTTTACAATGTTCAGATTCAACCCCTTCTTTACCCTTAGAGATTGACTCATCATCTTTCTCACAAGGTTCAAGAATGGGTTTTTCAATAACCTTACCACTACAAAGAGTGATGACTGATTTGGCTTGATCCATATGTTGGCTTCTAGAACTACTTGCATTTGCATTGTATTGCCCCTTTGAATTTTGTTGTGGTTGAGATGGAAACTTACTTTTCTCTTGAAAACTGAAAGCAGATGTCAATTTTGCAAGAGTATCTTTAAAATCTGTCATGCTTTGAGCAAGTTGAGTGTTGATTGTCTCTTGCTTTTCAATGAATGCATGCAATGTTTCCTCAAGATTTCTTCTAGGAGGTGGAGCACAAGGAGGTGTATATTCATGAGAATTTTAGAAATTATGGTGTGCTTGAAACGGTGGCTGTGAAGTTTGTGCATTATTATTATCACTCTTCAAATTGAAATTTGGGTGATTTCTCCAACTAGGGTTGTATGTTTGCGAGTATAGGTTATGATTAGGCCTTTGGAAACTGTTTAAAGCATGAGCTTGTTCATGGAGACATTCCTTAAAAAAAGGCAAAGTTGGACAATCATTGGTTGAATGTTCATTGGTTTCACAGATTTGACACACAATGTCTTGAATAGATTTTAGTTGACCACTCTTTTTTAATTCTAGTGCCTCGACTTTTCTAGCTAAAGATGCAAACTTGGCTTGGAGGTCATGATCTTCCCTAAGGTTGTACATACCTCCACTAGATGTATGAGGTTGAGTTTTACTTGGTGCCTTATAAGTGCCTGTAGTGTCCTAATTTTGTGCATTCTCAGCTAGCAAATCTAGGTACTCCATTGCTTCATTAGGGTCTTTATCCTAAAAAATTCCATTGCACATCAATTCAACCATTTGCCTATCTCTAGGAGTTAACCCTTCATAAAAATGTGAAACCAATCTCCATGTTTCAAAACCATGATGAGGGCAAGTATTAAGCAAGTCTCGATACCTATCCCAACATTGGTAAAATGTTTCTCCTGGTTTTTTAGTGAAAGTGATGATTTGTCTTTTGAAAGAGTTTGTTCTGTGAGATGGAAAAAACTTCTTTAAAAATTGTTGTTGCATTTCATCCCAAGCACGAATGGATCCAGGTCTCAAGTTTTGTAGCCATGTTTTAGCTTTATCTTTTAATGAAAAAGAAAAAAGTTTTAATCTAATGGTGTTCATGCTACAACTTGAGTCATTATAGGTGTTACAGACCTCCTCAAATTCCCTTAAATGTAAGTATGGATTTTCTAAATCTAAGCCATGAAAAGAAGGTAAAAGTTGAATAATGCCTGGCTTAAAATTAAAATGAGATGCATCAGGGGAAAAAACTATGCATGAAGGTGCACTTGTTCTTGTGGGATTCATGTGGTCTCTAAGTGTTCTCACTCGGTTATTCTCATTATGAAGCGACTGATTATCTTCTTCGGCTGTATTTTCTGAAAATGATGAGGATACCCTACAAAGTCTACCACTTAATGTATGTGACCAAACTCTCATGCACGTGTAGGAAGAGAATAAAAGGAAGAAGAAAACAAAAGAAAAGGAAACAAAATAAAAGAAACAAAAGAAACAAAGTTAGATACAACAGTGAAAAGAGAAAATAAAATAAATATTATAATTTATACAAGAATTTACCTCCCCGGCAACGGCGCCAAAAACTTGACACGACCAAAAAGATTGATGTCTTCTCCCAAGTGCAGGAGTGTCGAAGTAATGAATAACCCAGTAAGACCGGGGTCGAACCACAGGGAGGTTAACTATATAAATATAAATTATAAATAGTAACAACAACAACAACAACAATAATAAGTTAAAAAGAGCTTTGAGATGTGATATTGATATAAGGATTAAACAAGGATAAAATAATTGTCAAGGTTAGAGGATCCACTAATGGTATTTCAAAAGTATAGTATAAACTCTTTTTATTACTCAACTGAAAACCACACACAAAGGAGGTTCCAATAGGATTATAAATTGTTAACATGATTACATTAGTTATCTTATTCGAATAATGCTAATACTTGTAAATGTTGTAAGGCATTAATGATTATAACTTATATTAACAACAAATCAAGTTCCTTTCATAGCACAGGTGTTGGTTATACCATACGGTTGGGCTATGAAAGTGCCAAGTATTTGTTGTACCAAGGGTTATACAACATAAATCTAGATTAACCATTTAACAAGCAAAGTATTAAAAGTGAACAAGATAACAAATATAAAACATGTTAATATCAAACATTAAGGTCCATGTTGAGTTTATATTATACTTATTCTTACACCATTAGTGTAACCTTTTCACCTTGACATGATAAACTTAGCTAAACATAATGAAAGAGAGAAACATAAATAAACAAGGAAAGAAAATGAAAAGCATAAGCAAGAGATTGATAGTTTGGTCATTCCATGCGATTTTTATATTCTTGATATGGAACATGATTCTTGTGATTCATCAAACAACACTCCTATATTGTTTGGGAGACCATTCTTGAAAACTGTCAATACAAAGATTGATTGTGGTAAGGATACTTTGTCTATGGAGGTAGGAGATGAAAAAATTGAATTTAATTTTCATGATGCAATAAAATATCCTTATAGCAATGTTTATTCTATCACATGCTAAAGGTAAAAAAAAAGAAAAAAACAGAAAAAGAGAAAAAAAAAAGGAAAAAAGAAAAAAGTGTTCCTTTATGTTCTTAAGATTTTATATTGAAAGAGCTTGAAATCAAAAGAAGTTAAGCATTGGTGATTAAAGATGAAAAATTTATGTGCTTTGATGGAATATCTTGTTTGAAATATCATTTTTCAGAGTGCTCTACTTTCTTTGGTTTGAACCTTTTCTTTTACTCTGTTTTACCTCACCTTAGTTTTAGCCCCCATTACAACCAGAAAATAAGACCTTTTTGATTCATGTATTGTTTGTAATATGTTAGTAATGGAGATGAGATTGAAGAGCAAGCTTATGGTAGAACATATTCATTGATTGAATTTGAGAGATTTAAACACATAAGCCTTAAACACGTGAGTGTTGGAGTGTATATCAATGAGAGGACCTATCACTTTGGCATGACATAGATTTCATTTAAATCCCGACGATTAATTGAGTTTTGAAGTTTGTATGTAAATAAATTCATGAGAATTTATACTCTTTATCCTTCTTGATTGTATTCTTGTTTATAATGCATATATTCTTGGACATTGATGGGGGATTAAGAGGTTGATCATAGTTATTTTCAATTTGATTTTATTTATCCTTTCTCGAGGACGAGCAAGAGCTAAGTGTGGGGGTATTTGATGCAACCATATTATTCGATAGTTTCACCCACATTTAACTAATGTTTTGCCAATGTTATATCTATAAAATACCTTGAAATTCTTTGTTTTATGTTTTGAAGGCATTTTTGGATGAAAGATGCTAAAAGGAGTAAATTGGAGGTAACTGACAGATTTGACGTTTAGTTGATGTTTTGTGCAAAGCGTGAGTTCTAGAGGTTGAAATGAAGTGATTCTAGTGGCACTAAAAAGCTATCATCCATACCTTTCTGGACATCTAAGGCAAGAAAATAAAATAAGGAAGAGCATGGAAATCATAGCTTTCAAAGTCAAATCTTGCAATCTGCCAGTGTTGACCTTTAGCCATTCCGACTTGAATATCTGGAGCTACAGAAGTCCAATTGATGCAACTTAGTTTTTTTGGATTCCTTACTAGCAGTCCTATAAATGCTCAAATGTTCAGCCAAAAATGATGTCATATGAAGGAGATATGATTTTCCAAAGATGACAGCTGAATTCTGCCAGCAAACATGTTTCGTGAAGGAACATGTCCAAATTACATTCGAAGCATCTAAACCGGCGTCCAAGTTTTTATTTCAGCAATTTAGCTCCTCTAAGTCAAAGCTTGAAGATTTAATGCAAGGGTATTTCTCCTTTTTAGGAAAATAGTTATTGAAGTACTTAAATGTAAACTGTCAACTTAAGGGAGGACTATTTTGTAAAATAGGGACTAGGGTTTCTTAGCATATAAAAAGAAAGAGAGAAGAGAAAGGGGGCAGCAGCCAGAAGTGAAGAAACACAAACTCTCCTCTCTACAAACCAGAAATAATGCTTTCTTCTATCTTTAAGAGTAGTTGTTCCATAGATATGCAAGGCTAAGCTGGTTTTCTTAGTTGCAAGGACACACAAACCTTTGGATTTTAAGAACCATGAGATTTATTCTTCCTTTTATTTTCAGTTTATATTATGAATGAGTATGATTGTTTTTGTAATACCCCCTACTTGGAGATAAAAATACAACACTCTTATGTCAACCAAAAACAGAGAATTTTATATATATATTCATGGTTTTCATATTAAAATTTACCGAAATTTCGACGGAGTCCCCCCTATACCAGGAGGTCCCAAGTTATCGATATACAGCCTGTTTACATTTCTAATAACTCGCATTTCATAACTTAATCCTGACCCAATCGTCTTGGGTTTCAATTTCTACAATATTATCACACCTATTTCCCACGATATTCATGATATGCATTATAGATGAAAATAAAAGTAAATACTTAGACATGAAAGATGGTTACATGAACTACAGAGATTAAGTTCATTCAATCAAGTTTAAACATTAATTATGCAAATTAAGTTATACAAACATTTTCATGTTTACAAAATATAAGGGTATACCCCCTATAACCTAAATTACAAGAAGGGAAACATAAATTAGGATCTACTCCTGTCATGCATGTGATGTTCCTGAAACAAAACACATATTATTGAAAGGTGACTATCACATAAAAAGAAATAACAACATGAAATCAAGCAATTTTAAAAGGGTAACATGCATTCATATTTTGTTCCTTCTCCTTTCTGGTTTTCATTAGAATCTCTTCCTTATTCAAACTATTAATAATCGTTCCCTCTTTCACTATTAACCTCCATTCCAGACTTTATAAGATCAAACATGTTTATCTTTGTTTAACCCATTTCCGATACCCCTTTCACTGGTATCATCATCATCATCCCATAGGAGTCGATGTAGGGTGATCCCCTTACCTGGGATCCTAACATACACTGAATATATGCTAGCCAAAACATAGCGATCTCCTTACCCGGGATCCTAACATACACTGAATGTATGCTAGCCCAAAACATGGCGATCCCCTTACCCGGGATCCTAAAATACACTCAATGTATGCTAGTCCAACCATGGCGATCCCCTTACTCAGGATCCTAACATACACTAAATGTATGCTATCCAAACATGACGATCCCCTTATCCGGGAACCTAACATACACTAAATGTATGCTAGTTTACTCCTCAATTCACACTTCTCATATTTCATTTGTCAGTGATAATTTCATCACTTAGCAATTCACACAACAACCTTTCCCCTTGAGTACACATACATTCGGTAATTCACATTTCACATCAGTAATATATATTAAAACATGGAATTTACATAGAAGGTAAAGGTGTGATTCACCTACCTACAATAGAAGCTCTACTCGTGCTCCCTTGCTGCTGCTGTTGCACCACGCCTGTGGTCCCTCCTGTAAATCACAGGTTTATCTCATAAATTTTCCTCACTCAAGGATATGTTTTATAATAATCGTATCAACAATCAAAAAGTCTTTCTTTCAGTCATTTCTTAGTACTTTATATTTTTCTCATTTCACTCATTATTACTGTCGTTCTTTGTCCAATCCTAGTTATCATTCCTTTCTTTATGTTTGGACTGTCACTGTCCAACTGTTACTGCCTCGTTTTTGAACTGTTACTGTCTGACCTCTCCTCAGATTTTTAACTATATTTGGAGTTATAGAACTCCGATTCAATCAAAATTTATGTCGTTGGAAAGGTAAGACATGAGGTTACAAGTTCTATGTTTGAGAAGAACCCAGTTATACCTCTAAGATAGTCAAAATCGCTCATCAACAAACACTTGGACTGTTACTGTCCAACTGTTACTGTCCGTTTTTGAACTGTTACTCTCTGACCTCTTCTCAGAGTTTTACTATATCTGGAGTTATAGAACTCCAATTCAAGCGAAATTTATGTCGTTGGAAAGGTAAGACATGAGGCTACAAGTTCTATGTTTTAAGGAGAACCCAGTTCTACCTATAAGATAGTCAAAATCGCTCATCAACAAACACTTGGACTATTACTAACCAACTGTTACTGTCTGTTTTTGAACTGTTACTGTCTGACCTCTCCTCAGATTTTTAACTATATCTAGAGTTATAGAACTCTGATTCAAGCTTAATTTATGTCGTTGGAAAGGTAAGACATGAGGCTACAAGTTCTATGTTTTGAGGAAAACCTATTTCTACCTCTAAGATAGTCAAAATCGCTCATCAACAAACACTTGGACTGTTACTGTCCATTTTTGAACTGTTACTGTTTGACCTCTCCTCAGATTTTTAACTATATCTGGAGTTATAGAACTCAAATCTATAATTTAACATCCAGGCATTAATTCATAATCAACTTTAAAACAACTCATAAGACCATGTTCAGAATATCTTACCCGATACGAATCAAGGTCTCGATCCCTCCTTTTCTTTCTAATGACAGCCGACCCTCCCCTCTTCTCTTCTTGTTCAATTTTTTTTTCTTGTTAATCCCTTGCCTACCAGTGTTTATTTTTTTACCTATAACCCTAAATCTTGGATGGGTTCTTGAAATTTGGTGTTTCTCTCTTGATCTCTAAAAATAGATACCAAAACTCCCTCTCTTCTTTCTTTATGATAGTTACAGATCTGTTTTTGGTAAGAAGAGTAGTATTTATGCTTTATAATTATTCTTATTTGCATTTAGACCCCATTTTCTTTAAATGTATTCGTTTTGCCCCCACTTCTTTTTAATTTAGTTTATTTTCTTTAATTTAATCCAGCCTTGATTATCTCGGGATTTACTATTTTCCTATGCATATTTTCTATGATTGTTGTTGATAATTGCTAGAGCGGACTCTAAGTTATTATTGTGAACAATCAATTGCTAAGTTTGGTATCAAAATCGGAGTTGTGATATATGAACTTGTGTAGCAACTAAGCTTGATAATTGTGGCGGAACTACGTTATTAAACTTAGGGAGAACACTCAAACAAAGGAAACACAAGCTGCAGACAACTTGGTTGTCAAGAGATCAATCAATTTATCTAGTTCTTAGGGCTGCCATTGAACTAAATCATTAATGCGAACATTGTGATTGTTTGTTGGTTAGGGTTAGTTATACGGTGGATCCGTTAATTAATCAATGTTAAGAAAAGATAAAAATTCAGAATATAAATTGAAGTTTCGTTTCAAGGATCGGTTCTAATTTCCGTTGGTGGATGTGTGCTTGTGACCAAGGTTTGTTTTCTTGATAAATTTCGGTTTCAATTGATTTTATTTGCTAGTTTAATTTCTTCCATAGTTTAGATCATCACAAATCAAAACCCCCCAATTGCATAACGTATAGCATAAAAATCTAAACTAAATCTTCCTCGTGGGATCGACCCCTTGCTTGCTCTATACTATCTTGTGTGTTGTGTTTTAAGCTCGGGTAATTAATTTGTGCGACCGCGACATTGCAACATACGTTCATATTGAACTTACTCATGTGTGTGTGTGTGTGTGTGTGTGTGTGTGTGTATTGTGTGGATTGTATGAGGTGTTGAATTATGATGTTTGATGTAAGGTTCAGAACTATAGGACCTTGTGATGATGAGTTGATTGAGTAAATTGATAATAGTCGACTCAAGCAGGGCATGAAGAATCGACGGGGCCTCAAATTAGACAGGCACCAAGACAAACTGGGGATGTTCGGCCAACCATGTCAGCTCCACGGGAACAAGTAGAGGAGCCCCCTCAGACTACACCTGCAGGGCCATCTGTTTCCTATGTTGATCCGATGCTCTGGCCTAGCTAGTCAAAGCAGTAATGGAAGGTATGGCTAATGCTGCCACTCCTATGCCAGCACCCCCACCCGCACCCGCACCCATCATACCAACCGTTTCAGAAGCAGCTACAGCTATTAATGATGTGGTACATCTAGTTCGTTTGGTGAAAAGTATGAGAGAAATGGGTTGTGAACCCTACTCAAGTCAACAGGATGCTGAAGTGGCGAGAAGATGGATTAGAAAGGTGGAGAAAACAATGATTCAAATTAAGATACCACATGATCTGCGGGTAGATTGTGCTACACAATTACTATCAGACAGAGCTATAACTTGGTGGGAGACAGTTCAGTTGAGGAGGGCTACATAAACCTTATTCTGGGATGATTTCAAGACAGAGTTTGAGAATCAATATTACTCCAAATATCATCAGAAGATGAAGGAACAAGAATTCCTAGCCTTGAGACAGGAGGGAATGTCAGTACTCGAGTACGAGAGACGATTTCATGACCTCTCACTATTCACACCACATTTTGTCCCATTAGAACAACACATTATAGAAAAGTTAAGGGATGGCTTCAAACAAGAATTGAAGCAAGGGTTCATTGCTTTACAATTCAAGACAGTAAGGGAACTAATTGAAGCAGCACAGGCCTTGGAGGCTTCTATAGAAGAAGGCCAACAGAGTCACGGGGGTGTAGGAAAACGAAAGGATATGGAATTTTTAGGCAGGCCACCGCTTCCAAAGAAAGGTAGAGGTGAACTGTTCCTTCAATTCGAAAAGAAAAGGGGGATATCAACTAGCTCCCGATAGGATATCGGTGGGAAGTCAGGAAGTGGTCAGACCCGCTCCAGGGCTATAGCTGCGAGGGGGCCTAATGAACAAAAGGAAATTGTCTACCCTCGATGTGCTCGGTGTGAACAAAGACACCCCGAGAGTTGCTTGGTTTCTCCTGGACGATGCTACATATGTCGAGGAGAGGGTAACAAGTGGAGAACCTGCTAGTACTTGGGAAGAGGATGTCATCACTGTGGTGAGAAAGGTCACTTTAAAAGGGAATGCCCCCAGTTAAACACTGAACAACCTCAGAGACATAGGCCATAAAGTCAGAGTCATCAGCAAACCATCACAGTAAACAGACCGGGAAGGTCGACTCAGTCAGGAGTTAACTCAAATAAGGGATGACCAAGAGTGCAAAACGAAAGGGATCAAGGAAGGGTTTTCCATATGACCCAGGAGGATGTCAGAGTACCATTAGATGTGGTAGCAGGTATGCTGCAAATGAATGACTATCAAATGCATGTTTTGTTTGATTCTGGTGCCACTCATTCCTTTATAGCAAATAAAAATGTAACCAAATTGAGTAAGGAAACAAAAAGGGTAGAAAAAGATTTATTATTGGGACATCTTTGGGTGAAACTGTGGAAACAAATGTTGTATTTGAAGGGGTGGGAATTAACATTAATGGGTGTGAACTAGAAACAAATGTTGTATTTGATATAATTCTAGGTATGAATTGGTTGGGCAAAAATAAGGCTCGTCTAGACTGCTATACAAAAATAGTAAACTTCCAAGGGGCTAAGGGTGAAACACTGGTCTTTAAAGGGGAGAGAATTTCCAACTTTACAAATATAATCTCGGGTATGGTTGTGAGGAAACTACTAAAGAAAGGTTGTACAACATACCTTGCCTATGTGATAAATTCAAAAAAGGGTAAAATAGGATTGTCTGACATTCCAATTGTAAGGGAATTTCCGGATGTATTTCCGGAAGAATTGCCAGGACTACCCCCAAAAAGAGAAGTTGAAGTCACCATCGATATATTGCCTGAGGTGTCTCCCATAGCCCAACTACCGTATAGAATGGCCCCAAAAGAATTGGATGAGTTGAAAATTCAATTGCAGGAGCTTTTAGACAAAGGGTTCATACGACCAAGCAACTCACCTTGGGGGGCACCCGTATTATTTGTGAAGAAGAAAGATGGAACGTTGAGGCTTTGAATAGATTACCGTCAACTGAATAAAGTGATGGTAAAGAACAGATATTCGCTTCCGCGGATAGATGATTTGTTCGATCAGTTGAAGGGTGCTAAAGTATTCTCAAAGATTGATTTAAGATCAGGATACTACCAGATGCGAATCAAAGGGCAAGATGTGCCGAAAACTGCCTTCAGAACTCACTACGGACACTTCGAGTTCTTGGTGCTACCCTTTGGATTAACTAATGTTCCAGCACTTTTTATGGATTTATTGAACCGAGCATTCCAACCATACCTTGATAAGTTTGTTATCGTATTCATCGATGATATCTTGGTTACTCCAAATCCTATGAGGGGCATGAGCAGCACCTGAGACAGACACTACAGACTCTAAAGAGCCACAAGTTGTATGCCAAGTTGGATAAATGTGACTTCTGGTTAAAAGAAGTTACCTTTTTGGGGCATGTAGTGTCTTCAAAAGGCATTTTTATGGACCCTCAAAAGGTGGAAGCAGTTTTGAGATGGGAAAGGCCTACTACGGTAACTAAAATTCATAGTTTTCTCGGACTGGCAGGGCATTATAGAAAGTTTATCGAAGGGTTTTCAACAATAGCAACTTCATTAACACGACTCACTAGGAAGAACATAAGATGGGAGTGGTCAAAAGAGTGCGATGAGAGCTTTCAAGAATTGACAAGAAGGCTTACTACTGCCCCCATACTAATCCTTCCTTTTATGATAGAAAGCTTTGTAGTCTACAGTGAATCCTCAGGAAAAGGACTGGGTTGTGTCCTAATGTAGCATGGAAAAGTAGTTGCCTATGCATCGAGACAATTGAAGACTCATGAAGTCAACTACCCAGTTCATGACTTAGAATTGGTAGCAGTAGTTTTTGCTTTACGAGTATGGAGGCACTACTTATACGGATCTCGGGTTCAAATTTTCACGGATCATAAGAGCCTTAAATATCTGATGTCGCAGAAAGAGTTGAATATGCGACAACAGAGATGGGTAGAATTAATTAAAGACTACGACTGTATTATCGATTATCATCCAGGAAAAGCGAATGTAGTCGCGGATGCTCTCAGCCGTAAAGACAAGGCGATTAGGGGTGGACCAGCGACTTAAAATAAGGAAACCATGATTGAGCTAAAGAGATTGGGGGCAGTATTAAATGTGAGTCCAGAAGGATCTTTAATAGCTCAACTAAGGGTGAAGTCAGGATATCGAGAGCTAATATTAAAGGCACAACAACTTGATGATGAAGTGTTAAAAGTAAGAATCAAACTGGAATCGGGGGGTGAAACTCTTTTTCAAATGGGTGATGATGGAATAGTAATGTTGGGGTGACGTATGTATGTGCTTGACAACAAGCCCTTAAACAAAAGTTACTACGAGAGGCTCACGAGTCTAAGTTCACTGTACATCCAGGTAGTACTAAGATGTACTAGGATTTGAAACAGTACTACTGGTGGCCAAATATGAGAAAAGAAGTGGTTGACTATGTGCAAAATATAGTATTTGCCAACAAGTAAAAGTAGAACACCAAAAACCAGCAGGGCTGTTACAACCATTACCAATCCCTGAGTGGAAGTGGGAGATGATCACAATGGACTTTGTGTCGGGACTACCCAGAGGAAAGAGGGGAAATGATGCAATCTAGGTCATTGTGGATTGACTAACTAAGTCTGCCCTTTTCCTACCAGTAAAGATGACAGATCCAGTTGACAAGATGGCAAAGATTTATGTGAATGAAGTTGTAAGGCTTCATGGAGTCCCAACATCAATTGTTTCAGACCGAGATCAAAGATTTACTTCACGTCTCTGGCTGGGCATATAACGTGCCTTGGGAACAAATTTGAGTATCAGTATTGCCTTTCATCCGCAAACTGATGGCCAATCTAAGAGAGTTATTCAGATCTTAGAGGATTTACTAAGGGCATGTGCTTTGAAATTTGGTGGAAACTGGGAGGAGCACCTGTCACTAGTAGAATTCACGTATAACAACAGTTATCAGACAACAATTGGAATGGCCCCATTTGAAGCTCTTTATGGTAGAAAGTGTAGGACACCCTTGTGTTGGGAAGAAGTTGGGGACAGAAAGTTGTATGGGGCAGAATTAGTACAAATCACTACTGAAAAAGTGAGGATTATTAAGGATCGAATGAAGGTGGCCCAGGATAGACAGAAGATGCAGATATTCGAAGAAGACCACTTGAATTTTGTCCTGGAGATAAAGTATTTTTGAAGGTAGCTCCATGGAAGCACATGCTGAGATTCAGCATAAAGGGGAAGTTAGCTCTGGGGTTCATCGGACCATTTGAAATCCGAAAACGTATCGGACCTGTAGCATATGAAATAAACTTGCCCTCACAGTTGGCCAAGGTTCACAATGTATTTCATGTTTCTTTGCTACAAAAAGCCAATGTAGACCATTCGAGAGTGTTATCTCAAGTGCTAGTGGAGGTAAAATAAGACTTAACACTTGAGGTAAGACCGATAAAGATACTCGATTGGGGCGAGAAAGAACTTTGTAATAAGAAAGTTCCCATCATCAGAGTTTTATAGCGAAGCTCACAAATCGAGGAAGAAACATGGGAGAAAGAATCAGAAATGAGACAAAAATTCCCCGACTTGTTTATAAACTCAGGTACAACACTCAAATTTCGAGGATGAAATTTCTATTAGGAAGGGAGAATGTAAACCCCGGGAAAAAATAAATAAATAGATAAATAGATAAAAGTGAAGAAATTCATGCATATGGTTAAATAAAAACAGGAATTCATAAATTTTTGAATATAAATTTCCGGGCAAAATAATTTGAGACATTACGATAAACCCGGTACTGTTGAGGGTCGGATTTAATTGAAGAGAATAATACACTTAAAGGAAAAGGGGGGCCTAAATGCAAATAAGGGAAATTATAGAATATAAATACTATCTCCTTACCAAAATAAATCTGTAGGAACCATAAGGAAAGAAAATAGGGAGTTTTGTACATATTCTTGCAAAATTAAGAGAGAAACACTAAAATTTCAAGAACCCATCCAAGATTAAGGGTATATATATGGGATAAACACTTGTGTGCAAGGGATTAACAAGAAAATTAAACAAGAAGAAAAGAAAGGAGGGAGTTGAGAATCTTCAACTGGTTGAAGATCAAAATCTTAATTCGTACCGGGTAAGGTGTTCTAAACATGATCTTAAAAATTTATTTTTTAATTCGATAATTAATTGATGCCTTGATATTGAATTATAAGTTAGGGTTCTCAGACATGAATTGGAGAAAAAGTATTTGTTGTTAAAATTAAATTAATTCATGTGTGGTATGTAGTTTATGAAAGTATTGTGTGTAGGGAAGGGAGTGATGAATTTGGACAAACTCATCTCCTGACTTTCGATGAGATTTCAGATAGGAGGATGAGGGAATTAGGATCGAGTTCCTTTATAGAAATTGTAGATTGAATGTTAGCTAACAAAGGAAACTGGTCTTGGTCAAATTTGGAGATATAGAACTCCAGTTATGGGTTACCAACAGAGACTGAGTCGTGACTGATTATGTAGGGCAGTAGGACTGATTAGTTGATGAGCAAATTTGGCTATCTAAAAGGCAGAACTGGGTTCTCCTTCCTTCAGAGAACTTATAGCCTCGTGTCTTACCTTTCTAACAAGATCAATCTCACTTAAAATGGAGCTTTAGAACTTTACATATACTTAAAAATCTCATGAGTGTTCAGACAATAACAGTTCAAATGTCTAAACAGTAACAGTTCAAATGTCTAGACAGTAACGGTTGGACAATAATAGTTCAAATGTCTAGACAGTAATAGTTCAATGTCTAGACAGTAACGGTTGGACAGTAATAGTTCAAAGTTAGACATTAACAATAGACTTTCACGTGAATACTATATGTAAGAATATAAAAGAATTGAGTCATACGAATACTTGCACATTGAGATACTAACTCTAAAAATATATATGATATATGTATGTATGTTATTAAGAGGAAATGAACATGCATAGAAAGTAACATATGAGTAATGGATGAATATGGATTCTCTATAATATTGGCTTAAAGGAATCATAACCAAAAACTTCCTTGTGATTCAGGAGAAGCAACCAGGATTGAATCTTCTGTTAGGGGAGGTTGCGAGATAGGCGGAGCAGGTGCGTGACTTTCATCCTATTTGCACTTATACAATTTAAAATTCTTCTGGTGAATGCAATTACAATAAATATCGTGTACAATGTAAATAAAGTTTAGCGTATTTACAATATTAGTTTCGGCTAATGGCATCCGTGATAGGATTGCCGGGAGATGATTAACAAGATTAGCTTCGGCTAATGGCATCCATGATAGGATTGTCAGGAGATGAATTACAAGATTAGCTTCGGCAAATGACATCCGTGATAGGATTACCGGGAGATGAATTTCAAGATTAGACTTTGTAAGGTCACCCAGTTCATGCAAGTAAATAAGAGTATTCAAATTAAGAATATGCAAATGAATACTAATTGGGTTTAAAAGATTTACAAAGCAAAATATAAGTTCTCTATTAGAATTCTTATGGATCTGATAGAAAATTAATACTTCATTTGTATACATTACATTAGCATATATATATATTCTTTATCAACATAATGGTATGTTTATTTATGTAACAAGTCCATCAAATATCTAGGGAGATCATTAGTTTAGGACTCTACTTTGTCAAGCTTATGTAAATATTTAACTTAAACAAAAGGGAATTAACGCGTTTATGTAGAATACTTTTGTGTAAACCTTGATGTATTTATAAAAGTTCAGCTTAGCATGTAGTATTTTAGTTATCTTGTAATTAACCCTTTTGAAATGTTTAAGAACACTTATTATGTTGTAAATGCTTTCTTTACATGTTAGGATTCCTTTTTTTAAAATTTTATGATATGATATGTGGACTACGTTCATTTTGAACTTACTCGTAGGATATATATATATATATATATATATATATATATATATATATATATATATATATATATATATATATTGTGTGGATTGTATGAGGTGTTGAATTATGATGTTTGATGTAAGGTCCGGAACTATGGGACCTTGTGATGATGGGTTGATTGAGTAAATTGATAATAGTCAATAACTTGGGATGTCCTAAATACAAACGAAACCCTGCCGAATTTTTGGTAAAAAAAAAATTACCCTCAAATTAAGAGGATATGTTGGGATCTTTTAACATTGATCAAGTCGTATAGTCGGACTGTTACATACTCTTACTCAGCTCTATTTGGAGCTTTTCTACTTGCTTTCTCAACTCTTCATCATTGTTGATCCCTTTTCTTTTGATGGGTTACTCCACACCTTGCGAAGGTCCAGCTTCAGAATGCGGCACCTTAGGAACAATAGTTAAGGTCAAGTTCCTCCATCTTGTATACTCCTCACTTATGATAGGATCTCTTAGACTATCAGACTTTTTTATATATATATTAGAACTAGGTGATTCAAATCTTGCTTGTTAATCTCTAAGATCTCACATGTAGATAAATTTTTGAATTGACCAGAAAATTAGGCAACTCCAACAGTTATCGGGATGTATTGTATACCCCCTAGTTATTTTACCATAAGGGACATGGCATAACTTACATAACCTATAATCTCGATTAAAGGTACCCAATGTCTTTGCCCGCAACTCATCAAGACATCTACTATTGTGACCCAAAGGGCTTTCTAATTGAAATTGCTACTAGGCAACTCTTGCATCTTTTCTATCCAATGTTGATCACCCAAGCTTCCTCGTCCCTCTTTTTCCACTAACTTCAAAGGCTTTTGGTTAAACCACCAAAAATCATTGAAGACTGGTTTCTTTTTTTCAATATGACTTACCATCCATAAGTACAACAATTGCGTGCAACATCTGATTGCCCCCTTTCCAGTTTTCTACAATGGATAAGGGTAAGGATGGTTTTGTAACATCCCCCATTACGGGATAAAAACAACACTCTCATGTCAACCGAAAACAGAGTAATTTTTTTTCCTTATATATATATTCATGGTTTTCATATTAAAATCTACCGAAATTTCAACGGAGTCCCCCTATACTGGAAGGTCTCAAGTTATCGACATGTAACCTGTTTACACTTTTAATAACTCGCATCTGATAACTTAATCCCGACCTAATCATCTTGGGTTTCAATTTCCACAAATATTGTCACACCTATTACCCACAATATTCATGATATACATTATATAACAAAATATCATTATGGATGGACAAAAAAATAAATAAATACATAGACATGAAATATGGTTTTATGAACTACAGAGTTAAGTTCATTCAATCAAATTTAAACATTAATTATACAAATTAAGTTATACAAACATTTTCATGTTTACAAAATACAAGGGTATACCCTCTAGAACCTAAATTACAAGAAGGGAACATAAGCTAGGATCTACTCTTGTCGTACATGCGATTATCCTGAAATAAAATACATATTATTGAAAGGTGAATATCACAAATATAACAACACGAATATCTAACAATTTCAACAGGGTAACATACATTCATATTTTGTTCACTTCTCCCTTCTGGTTTTCATTAGAATCTCTTCCTTATTCAACTATTAATAATCATTCCCTCTTTCACTATTAACCTCCATTCCGGACTTTATAAGATCAAACATAATTATCTTTGTTTAACACATTACCGATACCACTTTCAGTTGTATCATCATCATCATCATCCCGTAGGAGTCGATGCAAGGTATGCTAGCCAAACATGGGGATCCCTTTACTTAGGATCTTAACATACACTAAATGTATGTTAGTCCAAATGTGGCGATCCCCTTACCCGGGATCCTAACATACACTAAATGTATGCTAGTTACGCCTCAAATCACACTTCTCATATTTCATTTGTTAGTGATAATTTCATCACTTAACAATTCACACAACAACTTTTCCCCTTGAGTATACATACATTCAGTAATTCACATTTCACATCGGTAATATATATATTAAACCATGGAATTTAACTAGAAGGTAAAGGTGTGATTCACCTACCTGCAATAGAAGCTCTACTCGTGCTCCCCTGCTGCTGCTGCTGCTGCACCACGCCTGTGGTCCCTCCTGCAAATCACAGGTTTATCTCATAAATTTTCCTCACTCAAGGATATGTTTTATAATAACCATATCAATAACCAATAAGTCTTTCTTTCAGTCATTTCTTAATATTTTATGTTTTTCTCATTTTACCCATTATTATTATCGTTCTTTGTCCAACCCCAGTTATCATTCCTTTCTTTATATTTGGATTGTTATTGTCCAACTGTTACTGTCTCATTTTTTAACTGTTACTGTCTAACCTCTCCTCAGATTTTTAACTATATCTAGAGTTATAGAACTCTGATTCAAGCGAGATTAGTCTCGTTGGAAAGCTAAGACATGAGGCTACAAGTTTTATGAATTAAGGAGAACCCAGTTCTGCCTCTAAGATAGTCAAAATTGCTCATCAACAAACACTTGGACTGTTACTGTCCAACTCTTACTGTCTCGTTTTTGAACTATACTGTCTGACCTCTCCTCAAATTTTTAACTATATCTAGAGTTATAGAACTCCGATTCAAACGAGATTAGTCTCGTTGGAAAGCTAAGACATGAGGCTATAAATTCTATGATTTTAAGGAGAACCCAGTTCTGCCTCTAAGATAGTCAAAATTGCTCATCAACAAACACTTGGACTGTTACTGTCCAACTCTTACTGTCTTATTTTTAAACGGTTACTGTCTAACCTCTCCTCAGATTCTTAACTATATCTGGAGTTTTAGAACTCAAATATATAATTTAACATCTAGGCATCAATTCATAATCTACTTTAAAACAACTCATAAGACCATGTTTAGAATATCTTACCTGGTACGAATCAAGGTCCCAACCCCTCATTTTCTTTCTAATGACAGCCACCCCTCCCCTCTTCTCTTCTTATTCAATTTTTCTTGTTAATCGCTTGCTCACCAATGTTTATTTTACCTATAACCCTTAATCTTGGATGAGTTCTTGAAATTTAGTGTTTCTCTCTTGATTTGTAAAAATAGATACCAAAACTCCATCTCTTCTTTCTTCATGATAGTTGCAGATTTGTTTTTGGTAAGAAGAGTAGTATTTATGCTCTATAATTATTCTTATTTACATTTAGGCCCTATTTTCTTTAAGTGTATTCGTTTTGCTCCCACTTCTTTTTAGTTTAGTTTATTTTCTTTAATTTAATTCAGCCTTGATTTTTCTCGGGATTTACAGGTTTCATCTAATATAGTTGCAATAAGATTAACTTGTGTGTTTTCATACTCCACAAATATGATAACAACTTCAAAACTTATTACACTCATTAAGCTTGGAAACAACACAAAGCCAAATATGTCTAAAGCAACTAGCCTGTATCTTTCTATCAGGGATCTATGTTGTGACTTATTCCTCTCCACTTCAGCTTCTAATATTTTCCACTTCAATGCACTAGCATTCTTCTCTAAAAACTTAATCAGATTTGGGATTTTGAGTAATTTTGACAATTCAGGGATTACCTTGTCACCTCTTAAAGGGAAATAAAGCTTATACATATGGTTGGGAAACTCCATCAACATTCTGTATTCTTTCACTACAGGACACATATCTACATTCCCGAAGGAGAAACACCTATAATTAGTATCACAAAAGTGAACAAGAGCTTTAAATGTCGGGTTCAACACTTATACCCACATGGTTTATATCACAATCACCCATACTTCCTAAAAAATACAGCCTCATCAATATTTTGGACATAGGACATCAATTTCTTCACGTCATTCATAGCATAATTCAGGGTTTTAATCGGTGGCAATTTTCTTACATCACATCTACAACAGTTTTCTTCTAATAGTTATAACAATTCAAAATTTTGCCCATATTCTACAATGGTAAATTTAGCAGTGGTGGTTATCTTATTGTTCACAAGTCTTGTAAATCAAGATGCTTCATGGTTAAGGGCTTGATGCAAAACAGCTATTATGGAACATACACCTTAAAGGTAGGTTCTAGTTCTTTTATGTGGGACAAAAGGTAAGTTTACTACTTGCTCTCTATAAAGGTCTCTTGTTGTCCTAGTGATCACCCTCGTGAAGGCAATATAAGGCTTAATAGGCAATGAGATGGTACGTGTATAGTCATTACCAGTTTAAGCACTCAATGAAGAGTTAGGGTTTACACAAACTTAAACCTTGACTAAAAGTCATAAGATAAGTTGTTAGTCCCCCACTTAACTTAAAGCTTTTTAGTGTGCTCTCACAGATAATATCAGTGATGCATGAATGTCTTTGCATGACAAGATGTAAAAAGAATGCATGTTAAGGCTTTTAAATAGTACAAACTAATCATAATAGAAAAATAAGCAAACATTAGTTTTCACATAGCATAAAAAAAAACAAAGCTTAGTCAAAGGATCCACAATAAAGTCACCATTTTATCATACCCTCTTCGTGAGGGCACGACATCACGGAGACACCTTTTAGGCGATGATCTAGAATGGTCTTTGGTTGGAAAAGAGAGTCGCGCACCTAGTATTATGGTTACTAGGAATCTTAACTAGTCTTTTAAAGATTCTAAAAAAAAGATTGTTTGTGTAAAGGGAATGTATTAACACTCCTAGTATGCCCTACCTGAGGTAAATTGCATTGTTTTTTTCTTTTTATTTGCTATGGTCCAATGATGTTTCTATTCCTATTATGACGGGTTTGCTATAATGAACAAACCCTGATTTTCTAGATCATGAACTTGGTCTAGAACGATGAAATGTCATTAATTATCATTGAGATTTTTTTCGAGGTGAACTTAAAATTTTTGGCTATCATGTCATTCCAAATAATGTTTCGAATAAAATTCCTTACAGCTTTTTTTATCCTTATATTATGAGTGAATGAGTTGTATTAGCACTCTTAGTATGCCCTAGCTAAAGTAAATTGCATTGTTTTTTCTCTTTATTCGCTATGGTTCAATGATGTTTCTATTCCTATTATGACGGGTTTGCTATAATGAACAAACTCTGATTTCCTAGGTCAAGAACTTGGTATAGAACGATAAAATATCATCAATTATCATTGAGATTTTTTTCGAGGTGAACTTAAATTTTTTGCTATCATGTCATTCCAAATAATGTTTTGAATAAAATTCCTTACAACATTTTTTATCCTTATATTATGAGTGAATGAGTTGTATTAGCACTCTTAGTATGCCCTAGCTAAAGTAAATTGCATTGTTTTTTCTCTTTATTCGCTATGGTCCAATGATGTTTCTATTCCTATTATGACGGGTTTGCTATAATGAACAAACTCTGATTTCCTAGGTCAAGAACTTGGTCTAGAACGATAAAATATCATCAATTATCATTGAGATTTTTTTCGAGGTGAACTTAAATTTTTTGCTATCATGTCATTCCAAATAATGTTTTGAATAAAATTCCTTACAACAATTTTTTATCCTTATATTATGAGTGAATGAATTGTATTATTTTCAATAATATTTTGGATATTAATCTTATACAAGTTTTATATCTGTATATTAAAATGAGTAATAATAAATTATTACCCCTAATAATATTTTGGATATTAACCCCTTTTAGGTTTTTTTATCCTTATATTAAAAGTGAACAATATTTTCTTTCTAAAAATAGATTTTTAATATTTTTGAAATATAGACCAAAATCCTTTGGAATTTTACAAACTTATTGTAAAATACATGCAATATCCTTTTTTTAAAACATGTTGAAATATTTTTTATATATATAAAAATGCTCAAGTAATTTTAAGGATTTTTTTATCATATGCAAGAAAAAAAGAATTTTTTTTTAATTTTTTTCTATTATTCTTTCAGGCTTTGTTTGGTAAATCCTATTTTTTATAATAAAACTATCCAAAACAGGCTTAAGGGGTGTTTGCTAAACACACTCCTAAACTAAAAAACCTTTAGCAAAAACATTGTCAGCCAAACAAAACCTTAGCCATTTGACTTGACATTTAACCAGACCAGGTTGACTTGACTAAGTTGACTCAAGATCCTTGGTTCGATCTTAAACCGAACCAAAGATTTGGGTTTGACCGGAAAACAAATCAGAAAAAAAAAACAAAGCCAAAAACAGATTAAACATAAAAAAAACTTGAAAAAATCTTGAAAAAAACAAATCAAATACAAAAAAAATAAAGAACACGAAGAACATTCGAACCTAAATTCGAGCAACATGAATTCTAATCCATGCCATATTTCATGAAATAAAAAGGCACAAAGAGGATTGAAATTAATCACTAAACAATAATCAAGCATTAAACATCGATTATAAATCAATAATCATGATTTAGTCAAAATAAGTTTCAATTTAAAATCGAAACCCTAGGATTAAAACTCTTAGAAAACCTCTTATTGAGACAAATAATCCCTACATTATTAATTAAAAAAGTTGTTCGAATGGTTTAGTGCAAAGAATTGAACCATAACTGGTTCAAATCATGGGGCTAAAGTAATGTTCTTGCTAAGAACATGAAGAATATTGCCTTAAACCCAACCACTACCTAAAAATATAAACCTAGCCACTATCAAGCCTTCAAAATTGACATCTTTGACCTCTAAAACATACTTTCTTCATTCTAACAAGTCACACTATTATAACCAAACATGTTTGAATAAAAAAACTAACAAATAACATCAAAATATACAAATCATTCAAGAGGTTCCAATTTTCAAAACTGTTAACTTAAACAGCCTATATATTTATGTATTTTAAATTCAAAATTGACATCTTAACACTCAAAAGAACCTAAACAAAAACCAGGAACTCATAACATGCATCAACAAGCTCTAAAAAGACATCAAACACCTACTGTCATATTTGACAGAATACAAAAACCATTTTATTTTATCAAAATTAGTCACAAAAATATTATCTTGGCATCTAGTAACATTACTAACAACTTTAAGCAAGATTTAAATAATAACAACAAACATTTGATCTTGAAAGAAATGTGGCAAACCTTTGATAAGAACCCACTAAGAAGGCTTGAAGTGTGAACACACAAAAAGATTAGTGGTTTTGCAAAATGGGTATCACAACCATCAATGACTGAATGACCCACTTTTAAGGCTTCTTCAGAGAAAATCTAATGTAAATGTCATCGAGGACCACCTAATCTTGGTAGAGGAGAAGTACATATTTTGTTTGGATCCATTCTTGCTTAGTTTTGATGTATGTAGCTCTACATTCATTCGTTTAAAAGTGTCAATTTGATTAGCCTATAATCTAAAAATACAGTGATGGTTGATCGGGGACAAGATGTTGTTGAGTTTGTTGAAGAAAATGGGATGTAAATGTTTGATGGGAGTAGCTAATCTTTGTAAAGGGGGTGTTTCTCAATTTAATGGTGATGGTTACAGCCCAAGAAGTGGTAAAAAATACCACATTCATTGGTCTTAAGGGGCATAGCCAAAATTGCTAAAAAAAAAAAAAACTAAAATTAGTGTTTTTAATTTAGGATTTGATAGACTTTAATTTAGTCTCTGTTCTTCTAATTACTTTTAATTTCACCCAAAATTACCTCCCAAATTTTAATTGCATATAATTTCACCCCTGCTAAACTCAAGTGTCAACCCTAAAGTTGACTGCTTATTTCATTAGTCCTTGGTTATGAAATTGTGTATTTTGGCCCTTAATTGATCAACAAACTTTTAATTTCTTCAATATGGCCCCTGATTTGATCAACTTCAACCCCTACATTCACACGCCTTTTTTGGTTTGGACCTTGATTTTGGATTTCTTCAAACAAGTCCCTAATTACTCATCAAACTTCAATATTTATGCAATTAAACCCTTAATTTAACTAAATTAACTCTTTAAAATTACAATGCGACCACTAGACTTTAATTTCTTTCAATTAAAGCCTCAATTGACTTAAAAAATCAATTTTTCTTGGAATTAAGCCCTTAATAAATTTAACTAAACCTTCAAAAAATTCCAATTGAGTCCTTAAAAATCAAATTTTAAATTTTCCTTGCTAATAGGGCCTTTATCAGTCAAAATTTTCAATCTTGTGTATTTTAATCTTCCTCAACCATTTTTAGCATTTTTCTAGGCATTTTCCATGTTCTCCTTACGGAAATATATTTTTTATTTTCTTCAACATTTTTTCAATTATTTTTGTATTTCCTTTTTTTCTTTACATGTTTATCTGGGGTCACAAAATAGGTAACAATATCTAGTGAGATGGAAGTCTAAAAACACCACAATGACATTTTTTGGTTAAGAGGAATGACACCAAGATCAGACGTTTTGATTTTAGAATGTGGCGACCAACCACTTTCTCTCTCCCCCTTCATTTTCCAGTAACTCTCTCTCCCGTCAAAGTTCATGGACTGAAATGTAAAATAAATAAATTTTAGTTTTGAAACATGAAACCTAATAAAAAAAGACAAACCAAAAAAGAAAAACTTAATTTAAAACTAGTTTTTATATCTAGTTTATGTATACTAGTTTTTTTTTTTTTTGATTTATTAGCTTGCTTGCTATGTTTTTTTTTTTTTGTCATCATAATTTTAATTTATAACTAAACAATTGATATCTAATATATATCCTAAAATTTTAAGACTATAATTGGCTATTTACTTGAGTTCATTACATACTTGATTGTTAAATAAAACAAATTGATTTAATTGATTTATGATGACAACTTTTATAAAATCTAATTTATAAACATGTCAACTATCATTATTTTCTCTGCCTATATTATTAAAATTCTTCTACATTTTTTTTCTTTCCTTTTTTATTGTAGTTAAATATTGATTATAAATATTTGGATATTGTTTTAGAAAAAACTAATAATGACTTCATCTCAAGATTTGGTTATTTTAGCCAAAATTGCTTTGACAAGTACTACTTTGATAAGAAAAATTCTTCCATCATTTTCTTTGGAGAATTGTGAAAAACCTAAGAGTTTAATGGATTGAATGTGGTAATAAAAAATATTGTTCTATATAACCACCATGAACTTGGCTAAATTCTTATGTAAAGATGTGTCAAAGTTGTTAGATAATGAATCTGATCCTACTATTATGGCAGTTATGGATGCATAGAATCACAACGATTTCATATGTGAAAACTATATCTTGAAAGAATTACACAATACATTGTATAATGTGTATAGTTCAATTAAGGGTGTAAAAGTACTATAGGAAGCTTTGAATAAAAAGTACAAGGATGAAGATGTTGCTATGAAAAAAATCATAGTAATTTTTTTTTCATTTTAAGATGGTCGATTCCTAGACCATGATAAGTCAAGTTCAAGAGTTTTATCTCATCTTGCATGATATTCATGTTGAAGGAATGGTTCTTAGTGAATCCTTTAAGTGATTGTAATTATTGAAAAATTATCACCATCATAGAAAACCTTTAAGAACTAGCTTAAGCATAAGCACAATCAATTGGAAGTTGAATATCTCATTTCAAGTTAAGGATAGAAGAGAATAATAAGCTTTTTGAAAGAAGAGCTACCTCTTCTGTATGGCACTTAAAACAAACATTATAGAATAAGTGGTAAAATCCTATACTAAAAACCAAAAAAAAAACTTGTTTTGAACAAGTAGAGAACTACCAAGAAGTTAAATGATGAATACTTCATTTGTAACAAGAGTGGATATATTGCCAGTGATTTTAAAAATAGGGCTTAACAAGGAAACTATAAATAGGAATGTTTCTTCAGTCTAATATTACTAAGGTTGATCACCTCACAAATAAAGTTTCAAAAATGATTTTTTTTTGTTCTTTCTGAAGTTAACCTGATTAACAATCTTGAGCATGATAGGTTGATACTTATGTAATAAAAAATGTATGTATAAAGAAGATGATGTTTTTTACTTAAAAATAAATGAATGGTGAATACTTGTACAAAGAAAATTCATCAACCTCTAAGGTACTTAGTGTTAAGAAGGTCATATAGAAAATGAATTTTAAAAAGCTTCTCACCCTCAATAATCTATTTTATATTATTGAGATTAGGAAGACCTTGGTGTCTAGCGTATTGCAAAGCAAGAATTGCTATGATATTTAAGAGAGATAAATTTGTGCTCTTTCAAAATGAAACATTTATAAGTGAGGGGTATATTAGTGATGACCTATTTAAGATGAATGTAATGACTAACCAAAGAAAAAGTTTATAATAAGAATAATGCCTAATATTATTACTTACTTAACTCTTGTTATGTGTTACAACAAGTTAAGACATATGAATTATAATTCTATACAAAGATTAATAAATCTTAAATTATTACCAAGTATAGTTTTTTAGAAAAATCATAAGTGTGAGGTTTATGTAGAATACAAATTCACCAAAACTTCCTTTTAAATAATTAAAAGAAGTACTGAACCTCTAGGTTTAATTCACTCAGATATTAGTGATTTAAAACTTGTGCAAACTAGAGGTGGAAAAAGTATTAAATTACTTTTATAGATGAGAACACAAGATATTGTTATACTTATTTATTTAGAAGCAAAAATAAAGTTCTTAAAATGTTTAAAAAATACAAAAATAAAGTTGAAAATCAACTTAGTAAGAAAATAAAGGTAATAAAAAGTGATAAAGGTAGAGAATACAAAACACCTTTTGATGAATTCTCACAATGGCATTATCCACTAAACTACTACTCTAAATTTTCCATAACAAAATAGCATTATAGAACATAAAAATATACTTAAAAAGTATTGAATGCTATGTTGATGAGTTCGAGAACACCTCAGAACTTGTAGGGTGAGGGAATGATTATTGCCAATTATATATTTAACTAAGTACCCCATAAAAAAATTTAAAAAAGACACCATATCAATTATGGAAAAGTAAAATACCTTCATACAAATACTTTAAAGTCTAGGGGTGTCTTGTAAAGGTAGTAGTACCTAATCCTAAAAAGGTCAAGAGAAGACCTAAATTTATATATTCTATTTTTATCGGATATCCTGACAATAGTAGTGTTATCAATTTCTTATGCACAAGTCAAGTATTATGGACATTCATCCTAACAATACTATGGAATCAAGAAATGCTACTTTATTTGAAGATGTATTTTCATTTAATAAAACACAAGAAAATTATTCACTTAATAAAATGATTAAAGCTATATCAAGTAATCATCATCAATTAGAAGATGGTGAAGTCAAGCATAAAAGGAGTAAAAAGGAAAAAATAACCAAAATATTTTGTATTTATTTTCTAACATATTTATTATAAAATGAACCTCCCACTACCCCAAAGCAATGTCCTGTCCTGAAACTTCTTATTAGAAGGAGACAATCAATAGTAGAATAGAACTCATTATGAATAATCATACATGATAACTACTGAATCTTACATCTATAAGCAAGCCATTAGGACATAAGTGGATATTCAAAAGAAAATAAAAGTCAATGGAATTACTGACAAATACAATGCAAGACTTGTTAAAAGTTTCAAACAACAGTAAGGTATGTATTATTTTGACATATATTTACTTTTGTCAAGAATAACTTTTATTTAAATATTAATATCCATCATAACTATTAACAAAGTTGAAATATATCAAATGAATATAAAAACAACTTTTTTTAAGTGGGACCTTGATGAAGAGGTTTACATGGAACAACCAAATAGGTTTGTTGTTAATTAACAAAAAGAGAAAGTCTGTAAGTTTTTCAAATCTTTATATGATTTGAAACAAACACCTAAAAAATAGCTTGAAAGTTTGACAAGATTATATTGACAAGTGAGTTTAAAATCAACAAAGTTGATAAATATGTTAATGTAAAAAAACACATATAGAGGTTATGTCATTGTATGACTTTATATGAATGGCATGTTAATTTTTAACAACAATGATCACATGATCAAGTCTACTAAGAAAATGTTAATGAATAAGTTTGACATGAAATAACTAAATGTTGTAAATGTCATACCAGGAGTAAAAATTACTAAAATATTTAATGGATTGATATTGTCCCAATCTCATTATATTACGAAAATTCTTAATAAGTTTTTTAAAGTTGATAATATTACTGTCAAAATACTAATGGACATAAATGTATATTTGTCTAAAAATAAAGATAAAAGAGTAGATTCATAAATAATTGAGAGCTTAATATATGTTATGAACTACACAAGACCATATATTGTGTACTCGGTTAGCAAACTAAGCAATTTTACTAGTAATTCGAGTGGGTCGTTAGAAAGTAATAAATAGGATACTTAAATATTTAAGATACACCTTGGATTATGGATTACATTATAGTGGTTACCTAATGATACTACAAATGTATATTAATGCTAATTGGATATTCAACACTAAGAACTTGAAATCCACTGGTGGATAACACTCGGTGAAATAACTATGTCATGGAAATCCTTTATGGAAACATGTATCGCGTGATCCATAATGGAATTAAAGTTTATTTCTCTTATTAAAACTAGAGAGGAAGTTGAATGAATTTGTAATTCATAGAGGATATTCCATGTTGGTCAAAATGTTTTGTATCTATTTTGACAATTAGTTAGCAATTAAGAGGGCATAAAATAGTATGTATAAGGGTAAGTCTATATACGTCGTAAATATAATATTGTTAAACACTTGCTCTCAAATAGGATTATTTTCATTAGCTATGTAAAGTCAAAGAAAAATATTACAAATCCTTATTAAAGGCTTATCGAGAGAGCTTATATATAATTTATCGAGTGGAATGAGTTTAAATGCTTTAGAGATAAAATAGTGTAATGATGATAATCATACCTACTTGACTGGAGATCCTAAGATTTAGGTTCAAATGAAGAACTAAATCATATAACATTCTCAAAAGCACTAAAAAATAATTATTTCATGTTTATTCATTTGATGAAAAATATGTTAGATATAATGTGATAAAGGATGAGTTGTGCTCTTAATAATTTTTATATCTTAGTATATTAAGTGGAATATAACAAAATATTGTTAATGTAAGATCAATTATATGAGTGAAAAATATGGTTGTTTTTGGAGAATTTATAAAAAGCTAAATTTTTTAAAGTTCTCATGAAATCAAGAGTTGTTCAGAGCTAAAATGAACATAACCATGAAAATCAAATGAAATCTCTAGGTAGAGAACAATGTGAGTACTATTGTCTTAGTTTACATAAAATGTAGAATAGTTCAAGATATCATGCTAAATATTTAGCTAAGTAAAAGCAATAGTAATTTACTAAGAAAGGTTCAAAGCAAAAAATTATATATCCTAATATAGTGATCTACTTATCGTTATCTCTCTATGAATCTTTGAGTCTTTTATATTGGTCATGTAATTTTTATTCATTTGAGGAATTGCTGGAATTTTTTTTTAATCATGGTTAATGGGAAATTTGAGGTCAAATTAAAAATGAATTCTGCTCATTTTTTATAGTTAAAGCTTTGTTGAAAATTATTCTTCTTTAATTTTTTAATATTGAATATTAACATGATTAAAATAAATCATTGAAAAATGAGAAGTTATTATAAAGAAACACATGGTTGGTATATTTTTATGAAATGTAAAACTCTATATCTCGAGTAAGAAAAATATAAAATTATCTTATAAAAAGTTAAAGAATTGTAAATGAATCTAAACAAAATAGTTTAAGTCTAACCTGATGTACGCAATTAATTTGGTCCACAGCATCTCAAAACATCGTGAATGCATAAAGTATACCCTTAGCCCATCAGCATTAGAATTGGATTGGACCCAATAATTTAGGTTTAACACCTTAAGTTCATCCATTAGAAAGCTTCATTTATTTATTTATTTATTTATTTGCATATAGTGGATTCATTAAAAAAATTGAATGAAGTTCATGTTCTGTCCGGAGATAATTTTATAGGCAAGGCCCGATATATGTCTTTATAAACCACCCAAATAGGCAGCGAATATAAATCCATTACTACTTTACCGATGCTTATAAGCCTAGATCAATTGCCGCTCAAAATTAGGAAAAGAAAAAGGAAAACAGATGTGGGCCTCAAAATGTTCGATTAACGTGTGGTGTTTTTTTTTTTTTTTTTTGGGATTCTGATGAAAATTTGACTATGTAAGGGTAAACTTCAATCTTTAAAAAAATACGACCAAAATACCACATAAATGAAAAAGAGATTAATTAAAAACTCATGTCTTCTAAACATAGTTTTGAAACCCGGCCCGGCCTGGCGGGTTGACCCGGAACCTAGCTGACCCGAGGCTAGAACCGGGCCGGGTTGAAAAAAAAATAGAGTAAGGAAAAACTCGGTGTGACTCGGTGACGTGGCAAGACCTGGTCAAAAACCCGGTTACAACCTGTTGATTTTTTTTTTTTTTAACTAAAATAACGTTATTTTGATTTAAAAAAATAACCTGGATAAAATGACCCAATCAAAACCCGTGATTTGATCAAAACCTGAAATTCAAGTCTTGAACCGGACTGGCACTGCGTCTGAAAACTATGCTTACTACTCAAGAAAAAAAAAGGTAGCTTCTTTATTACTTCAAGGGACTTCGGCATTAATTATCAAGCGCACGATCGATGATTCGAAACTCACTCTATGGCTTCTTCATTAGTTCAAAGGACTCCGGCATTCATTTTTAAATGATTGGGAGGAGTGATGACACCCTTAGCTTGGTTGAGAAAATCAGCTGCCAACTAATTAATAAAATAGTTTTTTTTAAGCCTTTTTATTATTCTGTTATTCATGTCTTCTTATTGTTTTCCTTTTACTTTAGTTTTTTCCAATGAGGGGACGGCCATAAGGTTTTCTACTTTTAGTATAGAAAGGATCGAGCAGATCTCAGTTCCTGTGGAGCGCATTCAAGTAATTTTTAGTGTTTTTTTAATAGATTTTTTCTTATTTAATTTTATTTCTTCCGGAGCTTAAATTTTATATGTAGATAGAAGACACATGAAACTATATTTTAGTAAAATCTTAGGTCAATCAGAGTTCGGAAACATATTATTTATATTAGTCGAAGTTGTTGTTACTGTTTTGAGAAATTCATCGACAAAACATTTTTTTCTTATCTATTTTTAGTTCAATCAGTCCAAATTTATAATTGATTAATTTTGGATAGCAAAGGGTGAATAAATAAGGCTTATTTAGGCTTTAAACTTGTGCATGAGTTTAGGCTACAATGATTTAATGTTGCTTGGATTCATTGAAGAATTGAAGTTCATACTTTGCAAGAATCCTAAATTCCACTTGGACTTGATGTGGCGGCACTAAGGGGATCTTTCTCTTGGGTTTCATTTTCTTATTTTACAGGTATTCCTATCACATTAACAAGACTAAGAGGAGATAATATAAGAAAGGAAACTCTAGCAATCAAAACAAAGTTTTCTAGTTGAGTTCCTACACTAAAAGTTTCGGCCAAAACACCAACCAGGAGAGCTTGGAGATTTCGGCTACATGGAGGAATTCTAGCATGAATACTTTGTATTTATTATCCTTTTTTATGGTGAATAATTATTTTTAATTTAGGTTTGTTCTGGCCCATTAGACATTATTTAGGGGTTTATTCATTATTGAACCTATGTTAGTTGATTTCTAGTTTAAGCACACTGGCTTACAACCCATATAGGGTCAACTAGAGTGATTTAAAGGAGACTATATTATGTTTTTGGAGCTGTAAATTTCAGCAACTTGGTGATAACAAACATGAGTTTATTCTTTTTTATTTTTTTATGGTAAACATCCTTTCTTTGTAGGGACAAAGATCGTACATTCGATTTATCGAATATTAACTAGCTTCATGGTATCATTCACAAACTTCGGGTTCTTAGGTACAAGTTTATCTCTTGGTCCAACTTTATTCCAATACCCTTAGTTATTAGGTATAAGGCTACCTCTAGGTCGGAGATCTATTAAACCTAGTTTTCAGTTTTATAGGTTGTATTTAAACTTCATTAGGGACTGTTTAACCACGTGATTAAGAGATTCGTACCAGTTGGTATCAGAGTTAGGCTCTAGAATCAGGTTAGTTTAAGTTTTCCACCCTATTGTTCAATTAGTTTGGTTCAAATAAATTCAGGTAGTTTAGAGTTTTCCTACTTGTTTCTAGTTTTGGTCAAATTATTTCTATAGTTTAGAGATAATTTTTGTGTTAGTTTAAGTTTTCCATATCATTATTTAATTATATTGTGTCTTTGTCTTGTCATAAAGTATCTTGCAAATCACCACAAATCCTTGAGTGAAACACAAGATGAGTGTAAACATAAGAGGGAGTAGGTGAAAAATATATATTTCTTTTCAACTAACAAATTTTTCATATTTGAAGATGTCTGAGTCAAGCAATAACATGGCACCACAAAGTGGGGAAAATGAAATTGTAACTTGTGAATTATGAATCAGTAGATGGATTAGATGGCCAATGAATTTGGATATAGGTTGGATATGTTGGAGAGGCAACATGCTAATGATCATAGTAAGGTTCAAAATAGGCCTAAGCGAAGAAAATTTAATGTTATGAGGGCTGTTAAACAAGTTAACACTGATTTGGATGAGTTTATGGAAGATAATATAGACATGAGTGCTGCTGATTTTGATAATATGTTCATGGGAAATGGGGAACAGTTTGGACAATTGCATAATCATTGGTATAGAGGGGATAAATATGATGATAATTTCAGCTAGAAGGCTAATTATAGGTATTGTGCTGTAATGCTGAGTTTGGTGGAGATTTTGGTATAATTAAGCTAAAAATATAAATTTTTTCAGGGGAAGAATGATCTATAAGTTTATTTAGAGTGAGAGAATAAGGTGGAGTGGATTTTTTAATGTTACAATTATCCAGAGCTGAAGAAAGTCAAGCTTGCTATGATTGCTTTTATTGACTATATCATTGTGTGGTAGAATCAATTAGTGACAAACTGTATGAGGAATTATGAGAGACGAGTTGATACTTAGGATGAGATGAAATCCATTGTAAGAAGGAGATTTGTGCCTAGCCACTACTATAGAGAGTTGTATCAAAGATTGCAGAATTTGAACCAAGGTATAAATAATATAATAATGATACTTCTACTTCTCATAATTATGACATTAAATGCTTTCGTTGTTTAGGTTTTGTTCATGTTGCTTCACAGTATCCAAATAGAAGAGCCATGATTATAAAAGCTAATAATGAGGTTGAGATCGATAAGAAGGATAAAAAGAAGAAGATGCTACCATTAAAGGATGTTAATTATGTTTTGTGTTGAGTATCTAGGTGAGGGAGAGATATTTGTGGTAAGGGGAGCATTGAATATACATGTCAAGTTGGATGATTTGGAAGATCAGAGGGTGAGCATATTCTACACGAGATGCAATGTTTAAAAAAGATATGTAGCTTAATTATAGATGGTGGTAGTTGCACTAATGTAACTAGTACTAAATTGGTGGGAAAGTTGAACTTACACATTACCAAATATCTCATACCTTATAATTATAGTTGTTGAATGATAGTTGTGAGTTGAAGGTGAATAAGCAGGTTTTGGTTGCTTTTTCTATTGGTAAATATTGTGATGAGATATTATATGGCATTGTGTCAATGTAAGCTAGTTATTTGTTGCTTGTTAGACCATGACAATATAATAAGAAAGCTATACATGATGAGTTGAAAAATAGGTCTTTCTTTGAGATAGTTGGAAGGCCTATAACTCTACCTTTAAAACTTAAACAAATATATGATGAGCAACTAAAATTGAAGACAAAAAAGATGATTAAAAATAAGAGATTGTATATCAGAGCGACCTTCTTTGCTAATGAAGTTTTTCCAGGTTTTGATGATGATGTTATTTTTCAGCTTGGTACTAATTTGTTTTCTTCATGTGATGATCTTCAAGTTATATATTCGAGGAAGAATCCTTTTGAAGAGGGAGGAGATGATATGAACAAAGTTAATTCTGAATTTTGCCTTAAAATGCCTATTGACTAATTTTGCGAGATCAGACATATTAGAGGAGCTAACATTTTACAAGAAAATACTAGATATGAAAATATATTTTCATAAAATTTCAAGTCAACTAGAGTTTAGGACTATATTATTTAAATTGGTCAAAGTTTCTATTACTATTTTCATAAATTCATCAATAAAGTTTTCTTTTGGGGCTATTTTTTACCCAATCAGTCCAGACCTATTGTAAACCCTAGGATAAATTAAAAATAATATAATAGAAATAAAATTATAATAAAATAAATATAATAAGAAAAATGAATATAATAAAAAAGAGTTCAAAAGATAAAAAGAAGAAAAGTTTATGGCCGAGTATGTAAATTGTTCTAGGACTAGAAATGGCCTAGCCGCTTTGAGAAATGACAAGACCAATTTAATAAAATGGTCAGACCATTTCTCAAAACAGGTTGACCGTTTTGGCTACTAGATCTCTTAAAACTGTTAGTGTACAATCAAGAGAGAAAAAAAACATTTTAATTCCTTCTTCTTTCCTTACATCTTGAAGGGCTAGAGAATGATGTTTAGGAGTGAAAAAAGAGTGTTATGAGAGAGAAGAACCCATTCACATTAGAAATTAAAAAAGATCATGGAGAAGGAATATTTTCTTAGAGAGAGAAAATAGAAGGAGGAGGAGGCGGCTTGGGGAAATTTTAACTAGTTGGCATTCAAAATTAAAATTATAATCAGGTAAGGTTTCTATCAAAATTGATTAGGGAAGAATTACTTGATTTCCATCAAAATAATAGTAAACTTGATTAGGGTTCTAATGTAAAATATGGGGAAAGTTAAATTTCCTTGAAATTAAACTGTTAGGATCATTGTAGATTGAGGAATGAGTGAGTTTATGAAGGAATAATGAAGAAATTTTAGGGGGTTAGAGAAGGCCTACGTGGCTGGCCATTGATTGAGAGATTTAGTAGTGATGTATCCATGATATCTCTTATAAATTGTGTTATTAATGATGTGAATAATGATTATGATGATTGATATTATTTTTAGATGATGGTGATGAGTTTTTAATGACTTGAGAATTTAATTCTTTAATTCAATTGGAGAAAATTGTTGGATGAAATATAAGATTTGATTGTGTTATGTGTATGACATGCTTGTATGAAGATGTGTTTGGAAATTGAAATGGAACATTGAGAATGGATGTCATGGAGGAAAAGTTATTATATTGGAACGTAAAAATGATGTTTAAGCTTACTAATAATGGTATTAATCAATGGGTATATTGATTCATAGGGGATACTTTGGTCGCTAGACCACTCACTCAAGCTAGAGTAATGACTTCAAACACAAGTAGGTGTCTGACACCTATAAAATTGTTAAATTAGGGCATTGTTAACATTATTGTAATTTGTTTCTTCATCTTTGGTATTGTTGTGTGAAATAAGTGAATAAATATATAATGAAGGGAAAGAAAGATTATATATAAAAACCCCGATTACCAACTCCTAAATGGAGACTAATGATTGGTATTGTTAACAAAGACTCTTGACATCAGCATTAACAAATGACAAATTAAAGTATCTAAAAGAATTTGATTAGCTATTCCAAGTTTGGATAGCTAATATTATCAATGGATCATATTGATGTCAGTATTCATATGGAACTTGATTAACTGCTCCTGAATGGAGTTTAATGATATCAAGGGGTTCTTGACATCAACATTTCCAAATGATGAATTGAGATACTTATAAGGGTTTGATTAGTTATTTCAAACTAGGATAACTAATGATATCAATGGGTTATATTGATATCCATATTATTTTTAAAATATGATTAGTCGATCCTAAGTAATGGAGACTAATGATGCTAGTATGTTTATTAGCATCAGCATAACCCCAAGGATTGGGAGAATGAAATGAATGTGATTAACTATTTATGGTAATTAGAGAAAGATAATAATACCAAGAGGATACCTTAATATTGACAAATTGTTAATATTTAGATTAGATGTTTATGGAATGATAACAAATAATACTAATGATATAGTATTAGCATACCCTTGATAAATCCTTCTTGAGATGAAGGGAAATGTTACTCGTTAATGATTGAAGATGTTGTTTTTACTATTTGATTGATATTGTTACAATGTAATAATAATTTTTATAGTTGATTTATTTATATAATGTTTCTTTTGCACTTTTCAGGGTCATCTCAGTTACGTCAAGAGTAGTCCTTACTCTATTATATTATTATAGATTAGGAATGATATGTATGATTTTAGGTACCAACTGTAATTTACTTAATTATGTAATAAAAACATTAAATCTCAACTTTTGATGCATGGATACAAATGAGTTCCACTACTATGATATTCTTATAACTTTCTATGCATATGTTTTAATTTTTATTTTCCTTGGGATGCATAACTACTTCTCAGCTTATTCATGTGGGCATAGGTGAAATAAATGAGCACCATTGATGTGGTTTGAAATCCATGATGATTGGATTAGGATTGGAAAACATGAATAAAAGTGTAACAGGTCACAATCGATAACTTGGACCTCTCGATATAGGTGAGACTCTGCTAAAATTCCAGCAAATTATATATAAAAAAGTTTGTGTCATAATAAACATGATTTTGTGTTTGTCCTTATAATTAGGACTATTACACCTGTAATGGATTAATTATGCATGGCCTTAGGCTACAAGGGTTCCTAATGTGGCTTATATTCATTGAAGAATTAGAGTCCTTACTTTACAAGGATCCCAAGTCCCACGTGGACATGATGTGCAACATCTAAGGGGATATTTCTCTTAGGTTTCTTTTTTTATTTTGCAGATATTTCTAACACATCAAGAAGACTAAAAGGAAATTACAACAAAGTTTCCTATATGAATTTTTACACTAAAAGTTCCAGCCATAACACCACTCAAAAGAGCTTGGGGATTTCATCTACTAGGAGGAATTCTAATATGAAGACTTTGTTTTTATTATCCTATTATATTTACTTGATGGTGAATAATTATTTTTAATTTGTGTTTGTTATGGCCCATTAAATATTATTTAGGTTTTTATTTCATTATTTGACCTATGTTAGTTGATTCCTAGTTTGGGCACACTAACTTACAACCCAAAAGGAGTCCACTAGAGTTATATAGAGGAGACTATATTATGTTTTTGGAGCTTTAAATTTCAGTAGCTTAGTGATAATAAACATGAGTTTATTCCTTTTGATTGTTTGTGGTAAAACATCATTTCTTTGTAGGGACAAAGATCGTACATCTGACTTATCGAAGGTTAACTAGCTTCGTGGCATCATTCATATACTTCAAGTTCTTATTACCTCTAGGTCAGAGTTCTATCAAACCTAGTTTTTAGCTTTATAGGTTGTATTTCAACTACATTAGAGGTTGCTTTACCATGTGATCAAGAGGTCCACATCAGTTGGTATCAGAGCTAAATTCAGAAATCAAGTTAAATCTGTTTATTGTCCTTGCTTTTGTTTCAGTTCTTTGTAGAATTTAAGTCTTTGATTTCATTATCGACTTTCTTCATGTCTAGCACTAGGGTTTGCATTAATAACAGTTTCTTAATAAAAAAATTTTACCTATTATCCAAAAAAAATTTGTTGTTGCATCGGGATTAAAAAAAATTCAAATTGATTCGGGTTAAAAGTGGTTTAATCGATTTAGATCAAGCAAATTTGTTTTGGTTAGATTATTTCTATATTTTAGAGATAATTTTTATGGTAATTTTACTTTTCCATATCATTAATTAATTCTAGTGTATCTTAATCTTATCATAAAGTATCTTGCGAATCGCCACATATCCTTGAGTGAAACACAAGAGGAATGTAAAAACATGAGGGAGTGAGTGAGAAATATATATTTCTTGTCAACTAACTGATTTGTCATATTAAGATGTCTGAGTTAAACAATAACATGGCACCATAGAGAGGGGAAAATGAAATTATAACTTAGTTGAGAATTATGAATCGGCAGATGGATCGAATGTCCAATAAATTTGGAGATAAGTTGAATAGGTTAGAGAAGAAACTTTCTAGTGATTATGATGGGGTTCAAAATAGGCTTGAGAAAAGAGAGTTTAATGTTAAAAGGGTTGTAAGGCGATTTAACATTGATATGGATGAGTTTGTGACTGATAATACAGAAATGGATAATGTTAAATTTTGATAATGTGTATATGGGCAACAAGCAACAATTTGGAAAAAAAATAGAATCGTTAGTATAAAAGGGATATATATATGATAATAATTTCATCCAAATGGGTAATCACATGTATTGTGACCATAATGTTGATTTTGGTGGAGATTTGGGTAATATTAAGCTGAAAATATATTGATTTTTTAGGGGAAAAATGATTCGAAATTTTATTTAAAGTAGGAGAAGAACATGGAGTGGATTGTTTAGTATCACAATTATCTAAAACTCAAAAAAGTCAAGCTTATTGTGATTTCTTTTACTGACTATGTCATTGTATGGTGGGATCAGTTAGTGACAAAGCATAAGAGGATTTATGAGAAGCAAATTGATACTTGGGATGAGATGAAATCCATTATGAGAAGGATATTTGTGTTTAGCCATTACTACAAAGAGTTAGATCAAATGTTGTAGAGTTTGAATCAAGGTACAAAGAATGTTGATGATTACTTGAAGAAGATTGAAATTGCTATGATTCGGGCTAATATTGAGGAAAATAGAGAGGCTATTATTGCTAAATTCATGAATGGCTTGAATCATGATATAATTCATATTATGTAGTTGCATCATTATGTGGGGTTGAAGGAGATGGTGTATATGGTCATGAAGGTGGAGAGACAAGTTAAACAGAAGGGTATTGTTCAGAAAAGCCCACCATTAAGCTCTTCAACACCTTGAAAACCTAATTGGAAGGTTAACACTAGGGCTGGTCCATCATAGTTAAATGAGGAGGGTAAGGCCGAATACCCTAGAGAGAAGAAATAGATCTCGGCCATTAGTAAATGTAACAATGACACTCCTACTTTTTGTAATCGTAACATTAAATGCTTTTGTTGTGTGGATTTTAGTCATGTTACTCCACAATGTCAAAATAAAAAAGTCATGGTTATGAAAGTCAATAATAAGATAAAGACCGTTGGGGAGGATGAACAGGAGAAGATACCACCCTTGAAGGATGTTGATGATGTTTAATGTTGAGTATCCGGTTGAGGGAAAGATATTTGTGGTGAGGAGAGCATTGAATATGCATATCATGTTGGATGATTTGAAAGATTATAGGGAGAATATATTCCATTCTAGATGTCATTTTCAAAATAAGGTATGTAGTTTAATTATAAATGGTGATGTTGCACTAATGTAGCTAATACTGAATTGGTGGAAGAGTTGAACTTGCACACTGCAAAACATCTCATACCTTATTAATTATAGTGTTTGAATGATAGTGGAGAAGTGAAAGTGAATAAATAGGTTTTAGTTGCCTTTTCTATTGGTAAATATTGTAATGAGATGGTATATGACATTGTGCCAATACAAGCTAATTATTTATTGCTTGGTAGACCATGACAGTATGATATTAGAGTTATACATGATGGGTTGACAAATAAATATTTCTTTAAGGTGGTATATGATATTGTATCAATACAAACTAATTATTTGTTGCTTGGTAGACCGTGACAGTATGATATTAGAACTATGCATGATAGGTTGATAAATAGATATTCCTTTGAGATGGATGAAAGGCCTATAAATATTGTGCCTTTGACACCTAAGCAAATATATAATGAGCGATGGGAAAGATGATTGAAAAGGAGAGCTTGTATATCAGTAAGACCTTCTTTGCTAATAAAGTTCTTCTAGGCTTTGATGATGATGCTATTTTTCAGCTTGGTACTGATTTTTTTAATGGATGATCTTTATGTGATAAATTCAAGTTTTTTCTAAATCTTACCTTAAATTACCTATTTACCAGTTTTGTGAAATCGAACATATCTCTCAAACCATATATCGTATCAAGCTACAATTTTATAAGGAGATACTAGATATATGCAAATATTTTTTTACTAAAATTAAAGGTCAATCGTAGTTTGGAAACATATTATTTAAATTGGTTGAAGTTGCGATTACTATTTTAGCAGATTCATCGACAAAGTGTTTTTTCTTGACTATTTTCAGCCAAATCAGTCTAAACCTGTAATGAGTTAATTTTAGAAAGCAAAGAGAGATTAAATGAGGCTTATTTAGATCCTAAACTTGTGCATGATATTAGGCTACAAAGATTCCTAATGTGGCTTTGATTTATTGAAGATTTGGAATCCATACTTTGCAAGGATTCCAAGTCCCATATGGACCTGATGTGGAGGCATCTAAATAGGTGTTTCTCTTAGGTTTCTTTTTCTTATTTGTCAGTATTCCTAATACATCAAAAAGACTAATATGAGGCAATATAAGGAAGGAAATTCTAGCAATCAAAACAAAGTTTCCTAGTTGAATACCTACACTAAAAGTTTCAGTCAAAGCACTATTTAGAAGAGCTTGGAGATTTCAACTATATGAATGAATTCTAGCATGAAGACTTTTTTTTTATTATCCAATTTTATTTATTTGCTATTGAACAATTATTTTTAATTTGGATTTGTTTTAGTCCATTAGATATTTTTAGGGGTCTATTTCATATTTGGAACTATGTTAATTAATTCTTAAATTGGGCATATTGACTTGCAACTCAAAAGGGATCCATTAGGGTTATTTAGAGGAGAGAATATAATGTTTTTGGAGCAATAAATCTCAATAGCTTGGTGATAACAAACGTGAGTTTCTTCGTTTTGGTTATTTGTGGTAAAACATCATTTCTTTGCAGAGACAAAGATTGTTCATCAAACTTATCGTATAGTTCATGTTCTTAGGTATAAGGTTATCTTTGGGTCTAAGTTTATTCCAATACCTTTGGCTCTTAGCTACATGGTTACCTCTAGATCAGGGTTTTATCAAACCTTATTTTCAGCTTTCTGGGTTGTAATTCAACTTCGTTAAGGGTTGCTTGACCATATGATTAGAAGATCTGTATTATGTTGAGTTTGTTATCCACAATAAGGATGCCCATATAAAGGTATTGTGTCAGGGAACTATGATGAGATGGCCAACACAAAGGTGTTAAGAATCCATGATAGGGTGACTCATGCACAAAAGGATGTTGTTCTTGATGGAGGACAATTTCTGACTTAAGACTGAACTCGAGAACAAGTTCCTTCCAACCCGGAAAAACTAATGCAAAAGTCTTTTTTTTCAAATGAATATCTTCCTTAGTTAATTTTATTTCTTCCTATTCTATTTTTCTATTCTTTATTATAATGTTTTTCTAATTCTCTTTTCTATTTGAATATAATAGTTTTTTATAGCTTATTTTTTATTCAATAGTATTAGGGTTTTCTAGTTATTTTCTATAAAAGGAGGTTGTAATAGCTTGTTTTATAAGTGGAGACATGAAGAAATAAATTAAGTATTTTAAGAGTCTTGTAATATTTATAATGTTCTTGGTTTTTAAGAATTTTAACTTGTAACAAACCTTTTATTTTGTGTGAACAAAATGTTGCACAAGTTGTCTCTTATTATTCAATCTAACTTGTTTTGCATATGCTCATCACTTCTTCCAGCCTTGAACACAAAAATAAACAAAAAAATTATCTATATGATTTTTGGATACCTTTGATATCATTTTTGGTATTTATTAAAATTTTAATTGCCACACACCTTGCTACATGTTGTGATTCAAGCACTAAGGAAATTTCATGAATTTTTTTCTTTTCTTTTGTTTTGATGCAATAGAGTGAAATGTTTTTTGTTTGTTCTTATAACATCCTTTATAATTACATGCAATCATTACTTAGTTTCTCATATATATATATATATATATATATATATATATATATATATATATATATATATATATATTTGGAAATCTATTGAAATTTCAACAGAATCTTCTCCATACTAGAATATCTCAAGTTATTGACTAAAAATCTATTAATATTTAATATTCAACCAATTCACATTTCATTCATTGTCCAATAATCCTAGACTCATCACATCACATTTCATTATAGTTCACTTTATATATATATACTTATCAATATAAAATATTCAAATCTTCAAATATAAGAAGCATAATCAAACACTAATAATCTAAGACACAATAAAAAAAAAAACTAATACGGCATCATAAGTTTACATACTTGAGTCGAGTTCATATTACATAATCTTTAGGACAATTAATATTTAAATACATAACCCATTACAGTACAAAATGGGTATCTAATACAAGCTTAATCGAAATTATCAAAAGTTGTCCTACATGTCTATCATTTAGTTCGTGATTGTGAGGTACCTATAATTAATTTTATAAATAACTATTAATTCTACAACATGTAAAAGCTTAAACAAACAAAAAATATGTAATAATGCATTTATAATATAAATCATCATTGTAAATAATTCTCCAATTATTAATCATAATAATCCGTCTAATAATTTACATTATTCATTCACCGCATAAAAAATTCTTATCTGTCATTAGTTTAATAAATCGTTCATTTCCTGACATTTATTCTCTAAAAACTCAATATTACCAAGTAATACCCAACACTAGGTAATTTCCTTTTTAGCTTATGTTCAGGAGTTATTCGAGCTTCCAAGAATCTAAATTTATCCCCCCATTACTAGGTATTATACTTCTCACTTCCAAGAATTTAGATCCATTGCTTAGTACTAGGTATTAGTCCTAACACCGGGAAAACTAACCCCCTATGTCTATTATTGAACATTAGTCTCATCACCAAAAACTAATTCATTCGTCTCTTATCGGGCATTAGTCTCATTACCGGGAAACTAATTTTTTTACCCCTTACAGAACATTAGTCTCATTATCAAGAAACTAATTCTTTTGCTATAAGCCACAATTTAAATACGTTATAATATAACATCTCCAATATGCTACTACAATAAACTAAGTAAGAAAATGATGAGGTGCATGATACCTACCTGCTATTGGAGCTCGAGTAGTACCTCTTTACTGATGCACAACTCCTGTGGCCTCTCTTGTATCAACAGGTATACCATATTATTCTTTCATTGCATGCTCATTACACATAATATTATTCTAAGTTTACTTTCATCAATTTAACCTTCATTTTCAATTAGATTATCGATTTACTCATTTTATCTTTCTTATTCTATTCATTTTCCTCAGTTTTCTCAACAAGAGCAAATTTTATAACTCACCCACACATATATGCACATACTTTCTTTCTTATAATTACTACCATATCAAGTTTCACATGAAAACAACTTTTCAAACAAGGTATATATTTGTCAATTTCAATCAATTTATTCATTCAAGAATACATTTTCTCATTTAAATTATAATTATAATCACAAAATATAGTTTCAATTGTAACTTCTCTTCTTCGATATCCAAACTATATTTAGACTAAAGGAGAAGAGACTTAACTCAGCCTTTAACGCATCCAGATTACTCGATATCGCAGCTCGGCGAAACTGTCCAACATAGTTCTCAACCCATCATTTCTTAGATTTTTATCCATACCTAGAGTTTTATAACTCCAATTTATATAAGATCAGTTTCATTAGAAAGTTAACATCCTTAAATATAGCTTATATGAAGAAACTAAATTCAAATTTCATTGTTTTTATGCCCTAAACTTCTCTGGAAGTCAAGTGACAAAACTGTCTCGCTTCTCGTCCATAAATTTAATAACCAAGTGTTCCATTCACTTTCACATTATTCGAACAAACATTTTTCTCTTAAATATGCTGCAATATCTCTAATTTCAACCTTTTAAGGTTCATTAATCCCGTTTATGTTTTATTTAAGATATTTGCACTGCTTCATGAAAAATATATGTATTTTCAACATTTATAATTGTACTATGTTTTATATACCAAAATCATAATCATATCTCTCTTTCAATGTTTTTCTTTGGCCGACATTATCACCGCTTCTTTTACCGAAATCTATTCCTAGCATTTTTAATTCTCACTTATATGAAAGGTTACACATTACTCAATTCTTTCCTTTTCCTTCCAAAACACCAATCCTACCTAAATTCTAAATTCTCAGCATCATAGTTTTTCAATCAATCACAATTTATATTGAAATTTATTTTTTTTTCAAAAATCACTTTCCTCACATAAATATACATTATTTCACCACAATTTCACTTAATGACATATAAGTCTAGTTTATGCAATATAGTCCCTCATTGGTCAGCCATCGGGCCCTTAAGGACATCATGGTTTTTTTCATCATTTCTACCTAATTGAACACTCTACACAACCTAATATAACCCAATTTGATCAATTTACATTTCTCCCAAAATTCCACCATAAAACCTAACATTAATTCCATGATTTCTACCTCAATTGTTATTCGTCATGTATGAAATTGCTAGATTAGGTTTATAACTCCTTATTGAATGTAAATCTAGTCTTCAAATCCCAACCGAATATTTTTTTTTGAAACCTCCCTTATAAACCCCTTGGTGTTGTGAACAATATTGGTTCTTCCTGTCAGTTTCCTTCACTTTTCTCTCTTGTTTAGATGCTTAAGGGTGTGGTGATGAGTGTTTCTCTCAATCCCCTCTAAATCCCTTGATTTCTCTAGATTTTTCTCTAAGAATTTTGAAGAAAAATTCAAAATCTTCGTCCTCTCTTTGATTTCCAACATAGCCGACCCTTAAGAGGAGAAGGTGAGATGGCTTTTATATGTGAAACTTTTTCTATGTACACTTTCGCCCTTCCTTTACATAAATCTTAATTTTCCCCTAAGGTTTCTAATTAATTCTCTCTTGACAATTATCTCACCACTTTATTTTCACTCTTAACATTTTTTTTTTAATTTTTCTAAATCTTAATTTAACCTATTTTTATTTCTGGAATAAATTTATTTATTATTTTATTTTTAGCTAGGAGTTTACAATTCTCATGGCCTATATTTTATTTTACGCTTAATCATACGACTTTCTAATAATTTGATAGGTCAACTATGTATGTTTATCCCATCACATATCACCAACCAATATATAAATTAACAATTCTAAAAAACATTAAATTATGTGACTTCTATAAAATAGTTAGGTTGAAATTTGCTTGGGTGAAGGTACATAATATAGTTAGACCTGTGATAACGGGTGATTCTGAGCACTCATGTGTTTGTCTGCCTCGGACAAAATACGTAGATGGTGTAACAGATGTATTTTTAGATTAGTGGGACATGTTTAGGCTTAAAAGAAGGTTTGAAAACGTCAAACTAAAATAACAGGTCAAAAGAACTATATTTGTTTTTATCTAACTATTGGGTCACCCTCAAATTCTTACAAGATATCAGATCTTTAGATATCTCAAATCTCGCCCCAGGGCTTTATTTTGGTATTTTTTTATGATTTTTCTTATTATTTTCATATTTCATGTTATTTTTGAATTTTATGATTTTTTTCTTTATAGTTTTTAATTTTTTTTTAGTTAAGATAGAGTTTGTGTCCTATTTAAAGCTCTATAAATCTCCCAAAAGGCAAACTTAACTATCATTATTTTCAGAAAAAATAAAACTTGTCAATTTAGAGCTTATATTTACAGCCTCTTTTGCCCATATAATAATTATTATGTGTTCTTTCTTTGTTTAATGATTATATAATATCATTCATTTAAAATAGGAAGAAAAGGTCAAAGGCGTATATTATTATTGTATGAAGCCCAGGTCTTCAAGGAAATCTGATCTGAACTTGCAAGAGTTGCTCAATTTAAATAAATTATTTGAGCCGTGATATAATAGAAGAAAAAAAATGTGAACAAGTAGTCTTTCACTGTCACATAATTTTGAAAACACACATCTATATATATATATATATATATATATATATGATCACTTCTTGGCGGTCAGGTTGGGCTAAGGGATCAATTAATTAGCTGTCCTGACATCTTGTTTTATTTTGAATATAAATGTACATAGGAGTGGGATAATTGCCTAATCTTATTCTAGCCACGAGAATTTTGTTTAATAAAATTTCCGTGACACAGCAGCCACGAAACTCGAGAAATTGCATAGTTTGAACATCTGTTTATCGTTACCCCTTTGTCTTTTTGTCTGAAAACCTTTTGAAGAGATGGAAATAAGACTGATGGAAATAAAACTGTTTATCGTTACCCCTTTGACTTTAAAAATCCAAGTTATTTCCTTTTCTATGATTTCTCTCTGTCTAGGATATTTGTTACAAAATATTTTACACCTGCACTAAGAAAACAGTATTTTACAATAGCGGGTACTGTAGCGCGGTGATAAATATATATATTACAATATATTTTTTTTAAAAAAAATCATCCGGAGCCTGCAAAGCTAAAGTAGATATCGTTAACCAGTGGAGGCGCAAGCAGTGTTGTACTCTGTAAATGTGTTTTCGTCATGGATAAGAGTCAGGAATAAATAAACAAGGAAAGCGAAATCCGATCTAGTTTTTTGTTTGATCAACTTAGGGGCATGGATTACCAAAAACCAAATCATCTAGAAGCTCTAATGCATAAGAATGATCACGAATAAGTTTAGCATGTCTGCCGGTCACCGGCTAGCTAGTTGCTACAAATCCTTGATAAGATCGACAATTTACTGTGAAAGTTGGAGGCCACAAATGACAAGTCCACCATGAATTGGAATTTAGGTGGATCAAAAATTATCACTTCTTGATTTGTGTAATGGAGTTAATATTCTCAATGGGATTTTTTTATTTTTTTTATCCATTTCTCAACCCAATCAAACTACTCCTACGTGGTAACTTGTTACCAATCCTTTAGCTCTCCTGTGGGTCCCTGGAGCTCAAAGTCAAAAATCCCAAACCACAACAGGCCTTTCCTTCTTCAAATCCCAACTACCCCTCCATATTCAATGTTTCTTCTCTCTCTACCATTGCAGTATAGCGCCACCTCTCTCTCTCTCTGCGTTTTTTGTTTTTTTGTTTTTGGCAGTTGAATGATGATGCTGCTCTCGCCTTTATTAGAGCCCCTTATTCTTTTCTTTGCTTTTGAGCAACCATCAAAATCATTAAACCCGACGAAACCTCAAAACAGTAGCAATTACTCATGCTAAACAATTCCTGATGACAGCTCACACCCCTTCATTTCTCCAACTCTTGGGCCTCAATCATGCCCTCCTCATGGTCTTGCTCCTTCTCTATACTTCGCAGTTTTCTTCTGCACAACCTGCACGTAATTCTTCAATGCCTCCACCACCAACACCCGATGGCCAGAATTCCATACAGCGCCAGAAATTCAATCCGGCGATGGCAATAATCATGGTGGTTCTTGTAAGTGTTTTCTTTTTAATGGGCTTTTTCTCTGTCTACGTCCGACAGTGTGCCGATCGAAGGTTTCGCGGGACTCGCTTTGACCCTGCCGCATTGGCAGGCGCAGGGCGCGGGTCTTGGAGGGGATATCACGGCCTTGAGCAGGAGGTCATCGACACCTTCCCTACTTTCCTTTATTCTACAGTCAAAGGTCTTAAAATTGGCGAAGGCTCCCTAGAATGTGCCGTCTGCTTAATCGAGTTCGAAGATGACCAAACGCTGCGTTTGATTCCGAAGTGCAGCCACGTGTTTCACCCTGATTGTATCGACGCCTGGCTCACCTCCCATGTCACCTGCCCGGTTTGCCGTGCCAATTTGGTTCCAAAACCGGGCGACTTGCCATTCAATCCGGTTCATGCTGACGACCCGAATAATGACTTGGTTGAACCGGATAGCCACGATAATGTCCCTGATGAGACACAAAATGAAGTTCAAATTCATATCGGCAATGAAATTACAAGAGAGGGGCGACAACAAATCACAAGATCTCCAAATATGAATTTGTCAAGCCCAGTCAATCAAAACAGGCCACTTCGATCATGGTCAACAGGTTGGCGGTTAAATGCATTAATTTCGAGATCAAATTCAACCAATAATTCATTGATTCAATCGGAAGAGAATCGCGAACGATTTACTCTAAGGTTACCACAAGAGGTTCATAACCAGTTGATAAACTCTCGCTTGAACCGTACAAAGAGTTGCGGGTCATTTTCTAGAGCTATGAGTCCAAGAAGAGGTTACAGAAGCCGAAGTGGAGGTGCTGGGCGAAGCAAGAATCTCTTTGATCATGAACAATTGGACCAAGAAGGAAGACCGGCTGACCGTCGGGGTTTGACAATGACCCCACCTTTTATATGCAGAACCGGCTCGGTTCCATCAAAGGATGAGAGTAGTAGTGATGGGGTGAATGCTACTCCACCGAAGAATTTCCTGAAGTCTGCAAGGTCCTTTAAATCACCATTTGATCGTTTGTTTCTTGGGATTGACAATAGCAACAGAAACAGCAACAATGACGACGTTGGTGAACGATCATTTGATCGGCTGAGGTCGGATAGTCAAGTTTAAACGCCGGTGAATAGTTTTGGGGTGTGTGTTGACCTCGAGAGTTTTATGTACATATATATATATATATATTTTTTTTCCTTTTGGCTCCTAGTATTTTTGTTTTTGAAAGGTTTTAAGATTTTATTTATTTGATTTCTGATGAAATCAAATAGCATATGCTAAGCCTGCTTAGACTCTTTTGGTTAATGAGGCATCGTTCTGTAAGAACGAATTCCGCCACAGTTACCATTACGCAAGTCGTTCCATTCAAGAAATGTGTGGTTACATCACGCAGTCAACAGCTGGCAAAGCCTTTTCTTAAGCTGGAGAACTACTTGTACCAAAACTAAATTAATGTTTTAACCTTTTCTCATTCAAGTTTTATATCCCAGTTCATCAATTTGTTGAGATTTGCCGGGATCGAAGGAAAAGCTGGAGATCAAGATTTGCATCCTTGATTTTGTCCAAGTCGTTGTCCTTGTTGTTGAAGTCCTTATTCCTCAATCAAGCACGCTGATTGGTACGAAACTAACTAGATGGGGACCTGCCCTAACCCTAAAATGTAGAAATATGAATCAAAGTGCTCTTAGGGTGTTCTTTGGGAACTCAATGGTAATTTAGTAATCCAATGCAAGCTTGGTAAGATTAGAGCCATTAGCAATCAGGCTGATAAGATTAATTCAAGCTTGATTAATGAACCTTGAAATACTCTCAGGGTGTTCTTTCCGTCATTCTTTAAAAGAGAGATCGCCACCACTTAAGGGAGAGCCACCTTTCCTGCTCCCAAGGCCATATTGTTTTGGTTGAGCATTGCGTGTGAATCAGTTGAAATCAGATGTCATATAAATGTTAATATATATATATATATATATATATATATATATATATATATATATATATATATATATTAATTTTTCTTTGTTTTATATATATATAATTTCGTTGCACAAATAATTTTTTTTTTTTTTTCTTTGCGTTGCACAAATAATCTCTTAGAACCAAGGTTGTCAATTCCGTTTCGTTTTGTCCGGAATAGCCAAAACATTCCATGCCAATTCAAAAAACAAAACAAAACGGAATAATTTTCATCTCATTTTAAATCTCGGTCCGTTCCGGATTTTTTTACTAAATTTCGGCCGGAATGTTCCGGTTCCATTCCACATGTTCTGTTCCGCTCTTGAAAAGCCATTGAATCAAATTAAACCTTGTACAATTTAATTAATTAAACCACCCAAGTATGAAAAGCTCTTTTTCATTATTATTTTCATTAACAATGATATTAATTTTTTAAAATTAAATTTATCACTAATATATATGGTTTATATTCATGTTGTTTTTTTCATGTTTATACTTTGTAGGAATTTGAGCAAAACAATGGATGCTTTAGATTCCATTAGCCTTGATAACATTGACCTAACTTTATATTTAAAATATTTGTGTTAAAACATTTTACTTTCATAATATTTTGATATTTTTTTTAAGTTGAATTACTTTAAGTTAAAGATCTATTTAATCTTTGACTATTTAGAAATATTTTAAATTTTAAAATTATATTTGTTTAGCATTGTGTTTGTATTGCATAATTTATAATTAATTTATCTTGAATTTGAATTATGTTTGTTGAATATATATATATATATATATATATATATATATATATATATATATGAACAATACAACTCCGAAACGGCACGCCGAAACACTCCGAAACTGAAACATTCCATTCCAATTGAAAAAACAAAACACCTACCGAAACGGAATTGACAACCTTGCTTAGAACTCACTAAGCGGTCTTATGGTCAATCCAGTTAAAAGGAGCTTTGTTTTTTTGTTTTTTGTTTTTTTCCCTCCAAAGCCATCTGCGAGGTTTTCTCACCCTCCTTGAGGTACCTAGCGGTCTTGAACAATAAAAAATAATCATTTCATATGTAAGAAAGGTTTTGAGAGGCCTTTTTATTTTTTTTTCCATGAAAAGTAAACTAGTTGACTTGGAAAAAAGAATCTAGGTAAATGTTTTTAACATATGAATGACTTCATTTCATTTTTATTTATTTATTAATAAATGGCTTGTAAACCAAGTTTGAATGTATAATCTATTTTTAAAGAAGAGAATTTGTCAATTGAAGTTTAATCTAAAATTTTATAGTTGTAGGTTTTACAATTATAATCACTTATTTATCCAGAGTGATATCCTTAAGAAACTTGTATTGTTTTATAAATGCACCAACCAAATCTTTCCACCTTTCAATCTTAGTATTGTCAAGCCTCATATACTAAGTCAAGGCGACGTCGCTAAGGTTGTCTTAAAAAATTTGGACAAGAAGTTTCTTGTCATGGAAAATTTTTGTCATCTTATTATAATAGGTTTTTAAATGAGTCAATTGGTATTGAGTTCATGTATACTTCATAAACTCGGGCACTCAAAATTATTTCGGTACTATGACATTAGGGACTAGGCACATTTCTGATGCTTTTATTATGGTGTATAGATTAGAGCTTTCTATCGCCCTCATCCTTTCTTCTAAAGCCATCTATTTTTCATAAGCCTCTTCTTCTATAAGCTTGTTTTTCATAGCTTTGTCTCCAATAAAATCTACTGTAGGGGTTAAGTCCTATGGGACAAATAGGTTGGACACATGGATAATGGCCCACGAACTGGATTTTGGAGATGTCCTACTAGGGCTCGAATTTTATTGATGGAAAAGAGTTATGGTTGTTAAATGAGTTGTTGTTGTTGGTTGAGTACCCAGGGCTTTTATATATTTTTCCCTTAACTCCTACTCAAGTAGGGCGGTGAGCCTTGCTATGTCCCCTTTAAGGTTTTCCACATCTTTTTTGACGTTCATCCTCCCAATGGGCTTGTTCCTCATTTTTCATTAGTTTCTTTTGGAATCTGGTGTTATAGGTTTGCTTCAAAGGGGGATCTATATTTCAATCTTTCAAACAAAAACCATTCAAGTTTGCAAAGGAAATAAATATGAGATGCTTGTAGAAACGTAAATTAAATACGAGTCACCTTTTAAGGGTGATAATAGTCCATCTATATATTCAGAAATCTGATGTCATCATTACTGTTTACACCAATGAGAAAATCCATATGCATCTCAATCATTTTGTAATAGCTTAGACTCTTGTAGAATATATGTGATGATCGTTTTCCACCTAAAAGTCCTTAAATTCATAATACTACATGTTAGGCTTTCATTGATGCAATTTACTGATAACACATACATTCTAAGGATATGTTCTATTCATTAAATGAACATGAATATGTTTTCTATATGGTCTCAAAAGAGTCTTAAATCTGTCTAGTGATGGTCACTGTAAGGATAGTACAGGGGCGTTGTAAGAAACAGTTAAGGTATATATGTCCACAATTATGAAGCAAACACTCAAATTTAAGTTGAGTGTTTTATGAATTTAAACCCTAATTGATGTAGGACAGACCACTAATCCCCTACCTAACCTAGAAGCTTACATGTGCTTTTAAAAATTAAAGCATGTGATGCACGATGATATTAATCCATATCAAATATTTAATACATAAGCAATATGTACAAAAATTAAAGCATATAATGCATAAGGAAAATGTATAAAAATACATGTTTAAAAATCGGTGCACAAAATAATCAAATTAAAACACAATGGACAAACAAACAATAAAGCTTAGCCAACAAGAAACTCCTCAATAGAATTGCTATTTTGTCAGTTGTGTGTGGTATTGTGGTGATCATCCTTCTAGATTAGGATTTTGGTGGTGGTATGGAAAGAATAAAGAATTATTGTCTTTTTTATGGTTATAAAGGTTTGGAATCGTCACCTAGTATTTTGATAACTAGAAACCCTAAATGATCTTTAGAGTCTAGATAAGAGGATTTTTTGTGTATAGGGATGACAATATCACCCTTAATACACTATATCTAAGGTAATGTAAATACTCAACAAAAAAAATAAAGCCAGAAATGACCTCACTATCGCTGACGATTTCTGAATCGGCAGCGACATAGTTTTCGTTGATGATTTCTGAGTCAACAGGGGTTGTGCGCGCTAATGAATCCATGCGTCCGTCGTGGAAGTAGTTTCATTGATGATTTCTGAGTCGGTAGCGACTTAATTTTTGTTGATGATTTCTAAGTCAACAGGGGCTGTGCGCGCTAACAAATCTATATGGATGTAAAACCCGAAAAAAAATTAAAACTAGGCCGACCTAAACTAGGAGGGAGTTAGAGGAGTAGACCGGCCTACTCTAAGGGAAAATGTGAGGGAGCAGAACCGACCTACTTTAAATGAGAATTATGAAGGATTTGACTAGCCTTAGGATACACCAAACAAGGACAAGAACATGGGTAACCAACCTTCCAAACACCCCTTCACATTTAAAACGGGTATAAATACATCAAATGAGAGAGAATGACCTCTTTCCCAAAACAGCTAGCCAGCAGCCTTGGCTGCAACAATCTCTCTTTCCGAAGCAAAACTAGTAAACCCAACTACATGCACCACCCTTGAGCATGAGAGAAGAAGGGAGACTTGGGGAGAAACAGTGGTGGCCGAAGCCATAGAAGGAGAAGGAGTCTAAGCCTCTTCCTAGAATCGACATTAGCCATTGTTGCAACACACACACCATTTCTCAAGGAGAAAACCGAAACCAAACAACCTGTATGTTATCTTCTTTAAGTGTTGAGTGAGAAGTGAGTTAGGAGAAGGAGAGAAAACTAGAAACATGGTAGAAAGAGAAGCCTAGAGGGCTGGTAGAAAGAGAAGCCTAGAGGGCTGGCTGGACAACAAGAGAGGAAATGAAGAAACCTAATAGAAGAAGAAGAAGAACATACCACATAATCTTAAACTAGTACTGCCCCAAAATCATGAGGTAAGGGAAGAACATCACCTCCTTGTTTATTCCTTGAAACTTCTGGACAAAAATTAGGAAGAAAACTTCAAGAGCAATGGCCTAAGATTCTTACACCTATGATTAAGGGAAACTAGACTAGAGAATGCATGAAAGTGGAGCTGAATGGGGGACCTAACTCCAAAACATTTAACAAAGGAAATAAATAAATTTGAATGCACAAACTTAGGAGGAGGGTCGATCTTAGTAAGGGCTGGACAAAATACAAATTTAATGTGATGAAATGCATGGATTGTGACCTTATTAGAACCTTAGACCATCCTGGAATCAAAATAGAAAGTGTATTAGTGTGAACGATGAGATTTCTGCATGTGTTTGAAGAAATTATGTGAAAATATGTTAGAAGGATGTAATGCATATAATTATAACCTTGTTGAATCGTTAGAAGGATGTTTGAGCTGAAATGGAATTCATGTTGAAGTTAAAGCTTTGAATCTGTCATGTAATCAGAAAAATTGCATGGCTATGAACCAAGTGAATGAAGTTATAATTGTAGCATGTTGTTGTGATTATACTTGTGATAGATTGAATGTGGTTGGCTATGGTCTATGTTCAATTCAGTTTGGGAGTGATATAAGATAAGGGCAAAACCTAGCGTAAACTTTACGCTTAAATGATGGAGAGATTAAGACAGAAATGACTTGACTGTCGCTGTCGATTTCTGAATCGGCAATGACATGCATTGCTTCAATGATTTTTGTGTTGACAATAAGACGTGTGCACTGATGATTTCAGCGTCAGCCGTAGAAGTAGGTTGCGTTGATGAATTCTGGGTCGACAGCGACTTAGTTTTCATCGACGATTTCTAAGTCAGTGGTGGTCTATATGCACTGACGATTTTGGGATCAGCCGTAAAATTGGGTTGTGTTGACGAATTCTGGGTCAGCAGTGACTCAGTTTTCATCAATGATTTCTAAGTTTGCAGTGGCCTGTGTGCGCTGGTTGATGACAAGTTATGTGATTACCGAGTGCAAATAGACTGATTTGTGATTATTGATGTGTTAGGTGGTGCGATCGGGATCGAACCTTTGACGGGCTAGGGCACCCCACGAGAAAAACAGGTAGGTGATTTCCACCTTTTTCTTGTATAATGTTAATGTTCTGAAATGATTTAGTTATGGATGATATGTTATTGAGTTATCGATGAATGTTAAACCGACTATGAAATGTTGATTGATTTGTTGATGAATGTTAAACCAACTATGAAATGTTGATTCAGTTCTTGATGATTGTCAAACCGACTACGAAATGTTAATCGAGTTGTTGATGAACGTTAAACTAACTATAAAATATTGATTGAGTTGTTGATGAATGTTAAAATGATTATGAAATATTGATTGAGTTGTCGATGAATGATAAATCGACTATGAAATGTTGATTGAGTTGTTGATGAATATTAAAAGGACTATGAAATGTTGATTGAGTTGTCGATGAATGATAAACCGACTATGAAATATTGATTGAGTTGTTGATGAATGTCAAAACGACTATGAAATGTTGATTGGGTTATTGATGAATATTAAACCGACTATGAAATATTGATTAAGTTGCCGATGAATGTTAAACTGACTATGAAATGTTGATGAGTTATTGATTAGCTTCGACTAATGATGTAACAACCCGACTTTAGACATGAGTTTGCATTCCTGTCCTACTAATAGTCATCATGAATTTAAACAAAAAGGATCTAATAATAGTTATACGTTCAGTACATTGATTCATACAAAATACATCGTGATTTAGAATGCAACTACATTTTTCCTTGCAAAAGTAGGTTCCCGTGTATTGGGTTTCCTAGGCACCTCATTGGTGTGACGTCTCTGCTACAATACAAAACATTTATAAGAATGTGATTACTTAATAATAGTAATGATAATAAGTAGTCTGGCAGTTTAATGAAGCATTAACATTAACCCATGTTTGAAGCGTGACATTTATAGTTCCTTTATGTACTTGGTATGTACGGATTGTTGTAAATTTATATACCTCATTTCTTGCAATCAACCATAATCTTAAATTCAGTTATCCTCTTAAGTCATCATTAGCCGAGGTTAACCATCCACTCGTCTCAACCATCCACTTCGGATGCCATTAGCCAAGGTTAACTAACCATTTGTCCTGATCATCCCTTTGGATGCCATTAGCCGAAGCTAATCGATCATTTGTCCTGGCCATCCCTTCGAATGCCATTAGCTAAAGCTAATCGATTATTTGTCCCGGCCATCCCTTCAGAAGCCATTAGCCGAATCTAATCAAATTTTTGTCAACATTACTCATTTGGCAGTTTGATTTTTATACTAACACAATACGGTAACAATTCATGTTAAAGCATTTCATAAATCAACGTTATGAAAAAGAAAGGTGGAAGTCACCTACCTGCTCCACCTGTGGGTTGTCCTTGTCCTGACGATGGTTCGATCCCGATCGCACCACCTAAGACATCAATGGTCACAAATTAGTACATTTGTATCTTTGAATCACACTCATCACCATACTTATTTCAAGAATTCATATGTTCACGTTCAAGTGTTCCACATTTTACACTATCACACAATGAAATTGTTACAAACATTTGAGTCATTTCTGCTCGGGAGGCCTATTATAGATATCGGCAGCGAAAATTGTTTCGTTGCTGGCGCACAATTTTGGCAGCAAATGCTAATTCGCTGCAAACGACTTAATTTCGACAGCGAATTACAAATTCGCTGCAGACAATTCAACTTCGACAGTGAATCCTAAATTCGTTGCAGGACACACAATTCAACAACAAATTATTAGCTGCAAACAACTCAATTTTGAGAACACACAATTCGGTAGCTAACATTAATTCGTTGCAAACAACTAAATTTCAACAGTGAATTACAAATTCGCTGCAGACAATCCAGCTTCGACAGCGAATCCCAAATTCGCTGCAGGACACACAATTTGGCAGCAAATGTTAATTCGCTGCAAATGACTCAATTTTGGCAGCGAATTATAAATTCGCTACAGACGATACAATTTCAGCATCGAATCCCAAATTCACTGCAGAACACACAACTCAGTAGCGAGTGTTAATTCGCTGCAACCACTCAATTTCTACAATTTCAGCAGCGAATCCTAAATTCGCAGCAAAACACACAATTTGGCAACGAATGTTAATCACTGCAATCCACTCAATTTCGGCAGCGAATTTCAAATTCACTGAAGACAATACAACTTCGGTAGCAAATCCCAACTTCGTTGCAGGACACACAATTCGGTAGTGAATGCTAATTCGCTGCAACCATCTCAATTTCGGCAACGAATTACAAATTCGATGCAGACAATACAATTTTGGTAGGGAATCCCAATTTCGTTGTAGGACACACAATTCGGAAGCGAATGTTAATTCGTTGCAGTCAACTCAATTTCGGCAGCGAATTTCAAATTTGTTGCTGACAAAACAACTTCGGCGGCGAATCTCAACTTCGCTGCAGGACACCCAATTTGACAGCGAATGTTAATTCGCTGCAACCAAATCAATTTTGGCAGCGAATTACAAACTCACTGCAGACAATACAATTTCGGCAGCGAATTACAAATTCACTGTTGAACACACAATGTGGCGATGAATGTTAATTCACTGCAAACGATTTGATTTCGACAGTGAATTATAAATTTCAGCAGCGAATCCTAAATTCGATGTAAAGCATACAATTCAACTTCGGCAGTGAATCCTAAATTCGTTATAGGACACACAATTCGACATCGAAAGTTACTTCGCTGCAAATAACTCAATTTCATTAGCGAATTACAAATTCGATGAAGACGATACAATTTCGGTAGCAAATCCCAAATTCGCTGCAGAATACACAATGCGGTAGCGAATGTTAATTCGCTGCAACCAACTCAATTTCTACAATTTCAGCTGCGAATCCCAACTTCGCTGCAAAGCACACATCTCTTGGGTCTGGCATTGGCCAAATCCGACACATCTATATTGGGGCGTGTTTATTGCTGGCGCCTGCCAGCCCAACACACTAGAGAATTCAAGAAAATTATACACATGTTTTTCTTGATCCAATATTTTTTGGTAAAGATATATAAAGATATACTGATAAAATCTTGGTTCATTAGTAGTCCCCAATCTTTGTGATATTATAATATGCAAAGACTTTAATTAATCTCTCAATTCGAGTAAAGTGGTGAGTTTTGCTCGTATAAAGAGGGGGATGTAAGTTGGAAAAGGTGCAGAAAAATATGCATTTGGACATAAAGAAATTTTTCCAGATAAAAATACCAAGTGATTATAGGTAAAAATTTCTAAGAGATTGAGGGTACCATACCTATCATTTATAAAAATTCCTAAGTCGTTGTATGGAACCCAATGAGGGTGAAACTATACTTAGAAATTTCAAAGTGATTATAGGTTTTTCGAAGAGTAGGAGCATGTAGCTTTCCCAACATTGTCATGGGGTTTAAAAGCCTTCCACTAAAGAGTGGTCATCATGATCATTCATTTTTTTTACAGGGTACGAGAGCCCCATACTAAAGAGTGGTGATTAGATGATGTTGCTATTTGTACAAGCGAGACCAAGTCCATTCCTTAAAAACTAGAGTTATTGCCCTTGGGGGATCAAGTCCATCCCATGGAGAGTTATGCAAATAGCATTAGGGAGATCAAGTCCATCCCATAGAGAGAGGCGCATATAGCACCAACGAGAACAAGTTCATTGTAACATCCTCCATTTCTTTAGGTAAAACCACAATCTCATGTCAATAGAAAAACAGAGTAGTTAAATTTTTTTATATATATATACATATTCCCGGTCTTCGTGTTAACATCTACCGGAAATTTCGACGGAGTCCCCCCTATACCGGAAGGTCCCAAATTACTGACATGTAACCTGGTTACACTTCTAACAGTTCGCATCTCATAACTTAATTCCCGACCCAATCAACCTGGGTTTCAATTCCACAATTATACTCACACCTATCAACCATAATATTTATGATATGCATGATATAACAAAAATATCATTATGGATGGATAATTTAAATAAATATAAATTCATAGACATGAAATATGGTTATATAAACTACAACGTTAAATTCATCCAATCAAGTTTAAACATTTATTATACAAATTAAGTTATACAACCATTTTCATGTTTACAAAATACAAGGGTATACTCCCTAGCACCTAGACTTCAAAAAGGGAACATTAGCTAGGATCTACTCCTGTCATGCATGCGATGATCCTGAAACAAAATACATATTATTGCAAGGTGAATATTTCCATAAATATAACAATATGAATATCTAATAATTTCAACAGGGTAACATGCATTCATATTTCATTTACTTCTCCCTTCTAGTTTTTTCTTTTTAAAATATCTTTCTTATTCAAACTATTAATAACCGTTCCCTCTACCACTATCAACCTTCATTCCAAACCTTATAAGATCAACGTGGTTACTTTTGCTTATCACATTACCGATACCAATTTCACTGGTATTGTCATCACCACCCCATAGGAGTCGATATAAGGCGATCCCTTTACCCGGAATCCTAACATACACTAAATGTATGATGGCCATTCCATGGTGATCCCCTTACCCGGGATCCTAACATACACTGAATGTATGTTAGCCAATACGTGAAGATCCCCTTACCCGGGATCCTAACATACACTAAATGTATGTTAGTCCATTCGTGACGATCCCCTTACCCGGGATCCTAACATACACTAAATGTATGCTAGCCAATACAGGGTGATCCCCTTACCCGGGATCCTAACATACACTCAATGTATGCTAGACAATACATGGTGATCCCCTTACCCGGGATCCTAACATACACTCAATGTATGCTAGTTTATGCCTCAAATCACACTTCTCATATTTTCCTTTTTCAGTGATAATTTCATCACTTGGCAATTCACATAACAACTTTTCACCTTGAATACACATACATTCAGTAATTCGCATTTCACATCAAAATATATTAAATCATGGAATTTAACTAGGAAGCATAGGTGTGAATCACCTACCTGCAATAGAAGCTCTACTCGTGCTCCCCTGCTGCTGCTATTGCACCACGTCTGTGGTCCCTCCTGCAAATCACAGGTTTATCTCATAAATTTTCCTCACTCAAGGATATGTTTTATAATAACCATACCAACAACCAATAAGTCTTTCTTTCCGTCATTTCTTAGTACTTCATATTTTTCTCATTTCACTCATTATTACTGTCGTTCTTTGTCCAATCCTAGTTATCATTCCTTTCTTTATATTTGGACTGTTACTGTCCAACTGTTACTGTCCATTTTTGAACTGTTACTGTCTGACCTCTCCTCAGATTTTTAACTATATCTGGAGTTATAGAACTCCGATTCAAGTGAAATTTATGGCATTGGAAAGGTAAGACATGAGGCTACAAGTTTTATGTTTTGGGAAGAACCCAGTTCTGCCTCTAAGGTAGTCAAAATTGCTCATTAACAAATGCTTGGACTGTTACTGTCCAACTGTTACTGTCCATTTTTGAACTGTTACTGTCTGACCTCTCCTCAGATTTTTAACTATATCTGGAGTTATAGAACTCTGATTCAAGTGAAATTTATAGAGTTGGAAAGGTAAGACATGAGGCTACAATTTTTATGTTTTGGGAAGAACCCAGTTCTGCCTCTAAGGTAGTCAAAATCGCTCATTAACAAATGCTTGGACTGTTACTGTCCATTTTTTAACTGTTACTGTCTGACCTCTCCTCATATTTTTAACTATATCTGGAGTTATAGAACTCTGATTCAAGTGAAATTTGTGGCGTTGGAAAGGTAAGACATGAGGCTACAAGTTCTATGTTTTGAGAAGAACCCAGTTCTGCCTCTAAGGTAGTCAAAATCGCTCATTAACAAATATCCAAAACTACAATGTCTATGAAGGAAGTTGATCCTAATTCCTTCATTCTCCTACCCAAAATCTCTTTGAGGGTCAAGAGACGAAACTGTCCAGATTCATCAACCTTTCCATTTACACACAACGCATGAAGTTCTTTACTTTAGCAACTCTTACTTTTTCCTCAATTCAAGTCTAAAAACTCGATATATAAATTAACATCCAGGCATCAATTCATAATCGACTTGAAATGACTCATAAGACCAGGTTTAGAATATCTTACCTGATGCGAATCAAGGCTTCAAACCCTCCTTTTCTTTCTAATGACAGCCGACCCTCCCCTCTTCTCTTCTTGTTCAATTTTTCTTGTTAATCCCTTTCCCATCAGGGTTTATTTTACCTATAACCCTCAATCTGGGATGAGTTCTTGAAATTTTGGTGTTTCTCTCTTGATTTGTAAAAATAGATATAAAAACTCCCTCTTTTCTTTCTTTACGTAGCTGCAGATCTGTTTTTGGTGAGAATAGGAGTATTTATGCTCTATAATTATTCTTATTTGCATTTAGGCCCCATTTTTTTCAAGTGTATTCGTTCTTGCCCCCACTTCTTTTTATTTTAATTTATTTTCTTTAATTTAATCCAGCTTTGTTTTTTTTTTCTCAGGATTTACAATCTCCCCTCCTAATAAAAATTTCATCCTCGAAATTCAAGTTACGTACCTATTTCGGAGAATAAGTGCGGAAACTTTTCCTTAATCTCGGATTCTCTTTCCCATGTTTCTTCTTCTATTCGAGAGCTTCTCCACAATACTCTCTCCAAGGGAACTCTTTTATTCCTCAACAATTTCTCATCTCGATCTAAGATCTTGACGGGCTTAGTTTTCATGGTTAGATCCCCTTTAATCTTCATAGGAACTTGTGGCAATACCCGTGAGGGGTCTATCTTGGCCTTTCGCAGCAATGATACATGGAACACATTGTGAATCTTATCTAAAAATACAGGCAATTCTAATCGATATGCAACTAGCCCGATTCTTTCTTTAATCTCAAAAGGGCCAATATATCTCGGGGCTAATTTCCCTTTTACTCCAAATCGAATGATGCCTTTCCAAGGAGCCACCTTCAAAAATACTTTATCCCCAACTTGGAATTCCAACGGCCTTCTTCGGTGATCTGCGTAACTTTTTTGTCTATCCTGGGCTTCCTTCATTTCTTTTTGATCACCCTCACCTTGTCAGTTGTCAGTTGCACCATCTCAGGTCCCAAAAGCTTCCTTTCTCCTACTTCCTCCCAACAAATTGGGGTCCGACATTTCCTCCCATACAATGCTTCATATGGAGCCATACCAATAGTGGTTTGATGGCTATTATTATAAGTAAACTCCACCAATGGTAGGAGATCCTCCCAATTCCCTCCAAACTCCAGCACACAGGACCTCAAGAGATCCTCAAGAGTCTGGTTGGTCCTTTCAGATTGACCATCCGTCTGAGGATGAAATGCTGTGCTTAGATTCAACTTTGTCCCCATTGCCCGTTGTAAGCTAGGCCACAATCTTGATGTGAACCTTGGATCCCGATCCGATATAATTGAAACCGGCACTCCGTGAAGTCTGATTACTTCATTTACATACAATTTTACCAGCTTATCCACTGAATCAGTCATCTTCATTGGCAAAAACAAAGCAGATTTTGTTAGTCGATCCACAACCACCCATATAGCATCATTCCCCTTCTTTCCCCTGGGTAATCCCGTCACAAAATCCATAGAAATATCCTCCCATTTCCATTCCGGAATTGATAATGACTGTAATTCCCCTGCAGGTTTCTGGTGTTCTATCTTTACTTGTTGACAGATCCCACAATTTAACACAAATTCTGCTATTTCCCTCTTCATATTTGGCCACCAGTAGTTTTCCTTTAAATCCCTATACATCTTTGTACTCCCAGGATGAGTAACAAATCGAGATTCATGAGCTTCTCTTAATACTTCATCTTTCAAAATCTTATCCTCAGGCAAATAAATTCGCCTACCCATAGCTATTAGCCCATCCGATAACATTTGAAATGATGTCTCTATACCCTTGTTTACCCTCTCCTTGATCTCTTTTACTTTCTCATCTGCTTGTTGAGCCACCAAGACCCTGTCTCGAAGCACAGATCGGATCTTTAACTAAGCTAACAGTGATCCTTCGGGCCCTACACTTAGCCGCAAGCCCATTTTCTTTAATTCCGTTATACTTTCTTGTTCCTTAAGCTCCACATCATTCATCACTGTTTTTCCCTTCCTACTCAAGGCATCGGTTACTACATTAGCCTTACCAGGATGGTAGTCCATAACACAATTGTAATCTTTTATTAACTCTACCCATCTTCTCTGCCGCATGTTTAACTCCTTCTGTGACATCAAATACTTCAAACTTTTATGGTCTGTAAAGATTTGAACTTGTGTCCCATATAAATAATGTCTCCATACTCTTAAGGCAAACACCACCGCTGCAAGTTCTAGGTCATGAACCGGGTAATTCACCTCATGCGACTTTAACTGTCTTGATGCATGAGCAATCACACGTCCATTTTGCATCAATACACATCCCAGACCCCTTTTTGAGGCATCACTATATACCACAAACCCGTCTGTCCCTGATGGAAGGGCCAACACAGGAGCAGAAGTGAGCCTCTCCTTCAGTTCTTGAAAGCTTGCTTCACACTCTTCCGACCAAACAAATCGGACTTCCTTGCGGGTCAGCTTAGTTAAAGGTGAGGCTATGGTGGAGAATCCTTCAATAAACCTTCGGTAATATCCAGCAAGACCCAAGAAACTTCGGATTTCTGTCACGTTGGTAGGCCTTTCCCATTTTAACACGGCCTCAACCTTTCTTGGATCTACAAATATTCCTTCTGCAGATATTACATGGCCCAAAAATACTACCTTGAGCCAGAACTCACACTTATCCAGCTTTGCATATAATTGATTTTCCCTTAAAGTCTGTAGCACAACCCTTAGATGTTGTTCATGCTCCAAGTGAGAGTTTGAATACACCAAAATATCGTCAATAAATACAACCACATATTGGTCCAGGTAAGGCCGAAACACCCGATTCATCAAGTCCATAAACATGGTTGGAGCATTGGTTAACCCAAAAGGCATCACCGAAAACTCCTAATGCCCATAACGGGTTCGGAAGGCAGTCTTTTGTATGTCTTGTTCCTTGATTCTCAACTGGTGATATCCAGATCTCAGATCTATCTTAGAAAATACCCTAGCACCCTCAACTGATCAAATAAGTCATCTATTCGTGGGAATGGGTACCTGTTCTTCACCGTCACTTTATTCAATTGACGATAATCAATGCACAAACGAAGGGTGCCATCCTTCTTCTTTATAAACAATACTGGAGCTCCCCAGGGTGAGTTACTAGGCCGGATGAAGCCTTTATCTAAGAAATTCCTGAAGCTGGACCTTCAGTTCCGCCAATTCCATAGGTGCCATCCTATAAGGGGACTGGGCTATAGGAGAAACTCCTGGAACAGTTTCTATGGAAACTTCAATTTCTCTAACTGGAGGTAATCCAGGCAACTCTTCTGGGAATACATCTTGAAACTCCCTCACAACAGGAATACTAGCCAAATCTATGTTACCCTTCTCCAGCTCTCTTACATGGGCTAACCAAGTAGAACAACCTTTCCTCAGTAATTTTCTAGCCACCAAAACTGAGATTACACAACTTGGAATTACTTTTCTTTCCCCTTTAAACACTACTCTTTTATCACCTATTCCTTGGATTGTCACCTTCTTGGTGAAACAATCCACCTGTGCCTTATGTTTACTTAACCAATCCATGCCCAGAATCACATCAAAATCATATAACTCTAACGGCATAAGATCTGCCCTCAACTCTAATCCTCCAATATGTAGTTTTACCCCTCTATAAATATCATCAATATGTATATTCTCTCCCAAAGGTGTACTAACCGTCACTCCTACTCCCAAGTTACTAGATAACACTGCAAGTTATTCACAATTCTATAAGATACAAAGGAATGACTAGCTCCAGGATCAATTAAAGCATAAACTTGCATTGTATCTAACTGTAAAGTACCTGCCACCACATCAGGTACAGCTCCCACATCCTCGTAGGTCATGTGATATACCCGACCCTGAGTCCTCCCCTCCTGATTTCTGGGCCTCCCACGAGTAGCACTCGTCCCTGACTAGGTAGGCCTGATAGGACGATTGACTGTCACCGATTGCTGCTGGCTCTGAACCTCAATCCTCTGACCATGGGCTCCCTCAGTAGTTCTACGAGGACAATCCTTCTTCCGGTGACTCGTGTCCCCACAATAGTAACAACCTCTTCCTACATGCGGGCACTCTCTCCATCGATGCCCCTCACTTCTACAAATATAACATCTTCCCGGCATCGCAGAGCAATCTCCCGGGTGTCGCTGCTCACACCTCTGACAAAATGGATATACTGGTCCCTTTTGCTCTGTAGACCCTCCAGCAGTTTTAACTCCCTGTCTAGACTGTCCTCCCCAAGCTCCTCTTCCACTGACTTGTCTAGATCCTCCTGAGCTCCCTCCTGGGTTAAAACTCCCACCCCTTCTCTGGGACGGTCCTGATGATGGCCCGCTCTTCCCCTTCTTTGGAGAGGAGGTCTCCCAGTTATAACTCAAAATCTCTCCTCTTAGCTCCCATTGCCTGACTCTGCTCGACCACTGGCTTCGGGGTATCCTTTATTACCCTCTCCATACCCTGAGCAGCACGTACCAATTCCCGTACCGACTGAAACTGCATGGCTATCAATATCATCCTCAATTCCCGCCTCAGTCCATCACGGAACCTCTCCACCCTGTGGCGCTCTGTGGGAAGGTAAGTGGAGGCAAAAACTGCTAAATCCTGAAATCTCCTCTCATACTCCAGCACTGTCAAATCTCCCTGCTTCAATTCCAAAACTCCTGTTCTTTCTCCCTCTTATGCTCCCAAGAATAGTACCTCTCCTCAAACTCTTCAAAATCCCTCCATCTCAATACCTCCCCTGATCTCCTTTCTCTAATGGTCTCCCACCAAGAGTGAGCACTTTCAACCAATAGTTGAGTCACACAATCCACCCGTAGTTCCTCTGGCACCTGCATCTGATTTATAACTCTTTCCACTTTCCTCAGCCAATGCCCAGCAACCTCAGCATCCTCTTCACCCTGGTAAGTCATACAACCCATCTCTCTCATACCCTTCACCCATTGCACTATGGTGACTCCCCCCTGATTTAGGAGTCGTATTGGAGGCCCCCGCTACCATTCCTGCTGTCACAGCTCTCACTATATGTTCCATAAAAGCAAGATCCGAAAATAGGTTTAATTCAGCTACCGGTGCCACTGGTGGAGATATATTATCTCCCCCATGTCTGTCTGATCCCTCGGGCATGGATACATCTGCCTGACGGAACGATGAATCATCTCGAAGTCTCACTGACTCGCCCCCTTCTGAGTACACTAATGCTGCAAGTATATGAGAGGAGGTGTCTGCCAAGGGATCCCAGTCTGGATCACTTTCATTACGAATACTCTGGCCACTTCCCCGAACTGGGGATGTTACAGTCCTGGCTCCTTGTCTTGTTCTCACCATCCTGAAACACATTCCAAAACCATATAATCATTCCTATCCCCGGAATAGCAACCTGAGCTCTGATACCAAATGTAACATCCCCCATTTCTTTGGGTAAAACAACAATCTCATGTCAATAGAAAAACAGAGTAGTTAAATTTTTTTTATATATATACATATTCCCGGTCTTCGTGTTAACATCTACCGGAAATTTCGACGGAGTCCCCCTTATACCGGAAGGTCCCAAATTACTGACATGTAACCTGGTTACACTTCTAACAGTTCGCATCTCATAACTTAATTCTCGACCCAATCAACCTGGGTTTCAATTCCACAATTATACTCACACCTATCAACCATAATATTTATGATATGCATGATATAACAACAATATCATTATGGATGGATAATTTAAATAAATATAAATTCATAGACATGAAATATGGTTATATAAACTACAACGTTAAATTCATTCAATCAAGTTTAAACATTTATTATACAAATTAAGTTATACAACCATTTTCATGTTTACAAAATACAAGGGTATACTCCCTAGCACCTAGACTTCAAAAAGGGAACATTAGCTAGGATCTACTCCTTTCGTGCATGCGATGATCCTGAAACAAAATACATATTATTGCAAGGTGAATATTTCCATAAATATAACAATATGAATATCTAATAATTTCAACAGGGTAACATGCATTCATATTTCATTTACTTCTCCCTTCTAGTTTTTTTTTTTTAAATCTCTTCCTTATTCAAACTATTAATAACCATTCCCTCTACCACTATCAACCTTCATTCCAGACCTTATAAGATCAACGTGGTTACTTTTGCTTATCACATTACCGATACCAATTTCACTAGTATCGTCATCACCACCCCATAGGAGTCGATATAAGGCGATTCCTTTACCCGAAATCTTAACATACACTAAATATATGATGGCCATTCCATGGTGATCCCCTTACCCGGGATCCTAACATACACTGAATGTATGTTAGCCAATACGTGAAGATCCCCTTACCCGGGATCCTAACATACACTAAATGTATGTTAGTCCATTCGTGACGATCCCCTTACCCGGGATCCTAACATACACTAAATGTATGCTAGCCAATACTGGGTGATCCCCTTTTTTGGGATCCTAACATACACTCAATGTATGCTAGACAATACATGGTGATCCCCTTACCCGGGATCCTAACATACACTCAATGTATGCTAGACAATACATGGTGATCCCCTTACACTAAATGTATGCTAGTTTATGCCTCAAATCACACTTCTCATATTTTCCTTTTTCAGTGATAATTTCATCACTTGGCAATTCACATAACAACTTTTCACCTTGAATACACATACATTCAGTAATTCGCATTTCACATCAAAATATATTAAATCATGGAATTTAACTAGGAAGCATAGGTGTGAATCACCTACCTGCAATAGAAGCTCTACTCGTGCTCCCCTGCTGCTGCTGTTGCACCACATCTGTGGTCCCTCCTGCAAATCACAGGTTTATCTCATAAATTTTCCTCACTCAAGGATATGTTTTATAATAACCATACCAACAACCAATAAGTCTTTCTTTCCGTCATTTCTTAGTACTTTATGTTTTTCTCATTTCATTCAGTATTAGTGTCGTTCTATGTCCAATCCTAGTTATCATTCCTTTCTTTATATTTGGACTGTTACTGTCCAACTGTTACTGTCCATTTTTTTGAACTGATACTGTCTGACCTCTCCTCAGATTTTTAACTATATCTGGACTTATAAAACTCCGATTCAAGTGAAATTTATGGCGTTGGAAAGGTAAGACATGAGGCTACAAGTTCTATGTTTTGGGAAGAACCCAGTTCTGCCTCTAAGGTAGTCAAAATCGCTCATTAACAAATGCTTGGACTGTTACTGTCCAACTGTTACTGTCCATTTTTGAACTATTACTGTCTGACCTCTCCTCAGATTTTTAACTATATCTGGAGTTATAGAACTCCGATTCAAGTGAAATTTGTGGTGTTGGAAAGGTAAGACATGAGGCTACAAGTTCTATGTTTTGGGAAGAACCCAGTTCTGCCTCTAAGGTAGTCAAAATCACTCATTAACAAATGCTTGGACTGTTACTGTCCAACTGTTACTGTCCATTTTTGAACTATTACTGTCTGACCTCTCCTCAGATTGTTAACTATATCTGGAGTTATAGAACTCCGATTCAAGTGAAATTTGTGGCGTTGGAAAGGTAAGACATGAGGCTACAAGTTCTATGCTTTGGGAAGAACCCAGTTCTGCCTCTAAGGTAGTCAAAATTGCTCATTAACAAATGCTTGGACTGTTACTGTCCAACTGTTACTGTCCATTTTTGAACTGTTACTGTCTGCCTCTCCTTAAATTTTTAACTATATCTGGAGTTATAGAACTCCGATTCAAGTGAAATTTGTGGCGTTGGAAAGGTAAGACATGGGGCTACAAGTTCTATGTTTTGGGAAGAACCCAGTTCTGCCTCTAAGGTAGTCAAAATCGCTCATTAACAAACATCCAAAACTACAATTGCTATGAAGGAACTTGATCCTAATTCCTTCATTCTCCTACCCAAAATCTCTTTGAGGGTCAAGAGATGAAGCTGTCCAGATTCATCAACCTTTCCATTTACACACAATGCATGAAGTTCTTTACTTTAGCAACTCTTACTTTTTCCTCAATTCAAGTCTAAGAACTCGATATATAAATTAACATCCAGGCATCAATTCATAATCGACTTGAAATGACTCATAAGACCAGGTTTAGAATATCTTACCTGATGCGAATCAAGGCTTCAAACCCTCCTTTTCTTTCTAATGACAGTTGACCCTCCCCTCTTCTCTTCTTGTTCAATTTTTCTTGTTAATCCCTTTCCCACCAGGGTTTATTTTACCTATAACCCTCAATCTGGGATGGGTTCTTGAAATTTTGGTGTTTCTCTCTTGATTTGTAAAAATAGATATAAAAACTCCCTCTTTTCTTTCTTTACGTAGCTGCAGATCTGTTTTTGGTGAGAATAGGAGTATTTATGCTCTATAATTATTCTTATTTGCATTTAGGCCCCATTTTCTTCAAGTGTATTCGTTCTTGCCCCCACTTCTTTTTATTTTAATTTATTTTCTTTAATTTAATCCAGCTTTGTTTTTTTTTTCTCGGGATTTACATTCATCCCATAGAGAGTAGTGCAAAAAACACTACGAAGATCAAGCTCAACCCATAAAGAGTGGTGTATATAGCACTTGGGAGATCAAATATATCCCTTGAAGAGTGGTGCATATAGAACTGGCGAGATCAAGTGCATCCCTTATAAAGTGGTGCATATAACACTAGGAAGATCAAGGTCATCCCATGAAAAGTTGTGTATATAGCACTGAGGAGATCAAGTCCATCCCTTGGAGAGTGATGGACATAGTATTGGAAGATCAAGTCTATCCCATGAAGAGTGGGGCATATAAATAAGGAAAGATCAAGTCCATCCATTGTAGAGTGGTGCATATAATAATAAGTAAATCAAGACCATCCCATGAAGAGTGGTGCATATAACATTGGGGAGATAAAGCCATTTGTAGCGACCTGAAATTTCCAAGTAATTTTCATATTTCTAATCATTTTGTATGAGTATAATAGAGTAATTTTTTTATGTAATCTGTTTAACAATACATCTCATTATTGATTCTTTGGTTTACCAAATTTGTAGTAGAGTTTACCCTATAACTTATATATTTTCTCAGTTCTTTTCTTATCCTCTTGGGCAACACAATATCAAATAACTCTATACATACATGCAGTAGTAGCCTTCGGCCACCCACCAATTCAATTGTTTATCTATTTGATTTTTTCACATCGCTTCTCACAAATTCATCTTATATTCTTTTCATTTTTCATTTACTTAAAACATATATGTGATAGATACACACACACACACACACAACAAAAGAGTTGCAATAACCAAATGCTAGAAATACAATCATACCATTTAGTATATTTCAAATGAAGTTATTAACATAATTTTAAGTATTCATAGTACATATAATTTTAAGTATAGTATTCATAGTACACATAATTTTAAGTATTCATAGTACATAAAAATAAGTACCTAACAAAATTATAAATAGTGAAACAACACAATCAGTGCTGGCCCACCTTATGTCAAAGACTTGCAACATATATAACATTATAAGAGTTATTAGTCATCAAGAAAACTTATGCTCATGATTCTTTATGAGGGAAATGAATCATTATGTCAAATAACACTTTTAACAATCCTGCTCAAAACATTCAACTCAAATTCAATAATACCTCAACTCATATGACAATACTCATGCTCATCATTGCAACTAAAATAACATTATAAATTTAACATCTAGCCATAAAATACATGTACGTGGTTTTTGATAAGAAAGGATAACAATATGCTTATCCATAATTTTTTTAGCATCGATTACATCATAAACATATTGAATTACGCACTAGCTGCTATGACGTTTAAATTTATATTTGTCACTTTCCATTGCCTTTACAACGAATTACATAATACATTCAAATATAAAGTTGCCGACTATATGTCACCACGTAGCAACTCATTTTTTTTTTAATTTTTGATTCCTTGATTAATAATTAATATTTCATTTCCTTAGTTACCGATTTTCTTGGGTACAATCCTTGAAGTAACCACACGTATTAATCCAATGTTTACTCATCACCATCACTACTTAACATAATTTGTTTGTAACATTATCATATTTTCTATTTTCTAGGTATAATAGATGTTTGTTACATTATCACCCATTCATATTTATTTTGACTTAGTAATACATCAAACGGTATTATGTCTTAAGTTTCCAATCAACCCCCTTGTTATATACATTTTTAAGCATTGGTTAATGGTCTTACACAATGGTTTCCATTATATAATCAAGGATAGTTTCAATGATTTCCATTATTTGGAAACAACAACACCATGATTTCTACTTATTAGAAACAACAAGACAATGTTCTCCATTCAAAACAAAGACAACCACATGAATTCTCTTTTTATTAGGGACATCTAGGAAGTAACTTTTGCTGCCCATAATTTAGTTTAAACGACTTGTAAACTTAAATAGAAGCATAAGGAAAGGAGAATCTACATCATCATCTTATAATTAACAAAATCAAACTTTGCTTCCTTGGTCATCATTTTGGGCAACTAAATATCAAAAGTTGTCATATTCATAGATATTGGTAATTAATCATCAAATATCAATTTATACCTTGTCCTTAGTCACTAATATTGCGGTCATTAAGTATTGTTCCTTTCTTATCCTTAGTCACCGACACTGCGGCCACTAAGTATGATCTAGTCATCCCCTCATGGATGCCAATAATTCTGGTAAATCCATTTGATTGCCAACAAATTCGGCTATTAATATCTTCCTACCGAGCTATCTTTAATATTTTACTCCATATCTTAATACAACCTCATACCATATTATTTTATTTGAGCTATATTCAACAAACAACTGATGACATGTATTATGGTCTAGGAATCCTTGTACATATAAGATTTTTCCATGCATAACTATTCATGCATAACTTTGATCAATTTTGTATATGGTTATTTAAATTTTAATTTCAATTGTGAATAACACCTCATACTCTTTATTTCATCATATTAGTAAATGCTTTCAAATGAGATGACTCACAACACTCATTACCGGTAATCCTAGCTATCCAACATTAACCGGAGTTAACCTCATTCTTTACTCTTGGCTATCCAACATGGATTCCATTAGCCAAAGCTAATCTTATCATTCATTCCCAGCTTTCCAACATGGATACTATTAGCCGAAGCTAATCTCATTAATGAATCTCGGTTATCCATTATGGATACCATTAGCTGAAGCTAATCACATAATTTAATTTGTCCAATATGGATACCATTAGCTGAAGCTAATCATATCGTTATTCATTGCGTTTCATGAGTAATTTTAATCGATTAAAATCAAGTAGCAACATTATGTATAAATACTTCGAGGACTTAATAATAATTAGTTAAAGGTGGAAACCACCTACCTGCTCCTCCCATAGTGTGTCCTCGCCTGGTCGAAGATCTGATCTCAGTTGCGTCTTCTGATACATAAAATGACCATTAGTTTGTATATTTTTACTTAGGTAATGTCAAAGACCATTTCCACATATATACTAGAACACACATACATTCATTCAAACATATCCCATGTTTGTATAATTGTATAGTGATAATATTGTAACAAGACATTCATCTCTAATTTTAATGAAGGTCATCTACAAAAATTATATCATTATGACATTGAAATTGTCAACAAAACTGAGTTATTTTGACATTAAAAATCATTAGCGAAAGCTAAATCATTCTGAAACTGAAATTCATCAACAAAAACTAAGTAATCCTGACATTGAAAATCATCAACAAAAAACTAAGTCATTCTGACACTGAAAATTATCAATGAAAAATTAAGTCAGAATCACTGAAAATCATCAATGAAAACTAAGTCGTTCTGACAGTAGAAATCATCAATGAAAAAACTAAGTCATTTTGACACTAAAAATCATCAACGAAAGCTAAGCCATTCTGGCATTTCTTTTCCCTAAATTCACGTATATGGTCAATACTAGGTTTTCCTCCTAAATACCATACTCCAACCTAGTTTTGGACATAAACTACAACCAAATTCACTTCAAAAATATATGAAGTAAGGGAAACATGTAATGTTTCTATTCCATGACAATATCACACATTCATTAAACATTGTTAAAGAGAAACCATCACTCATTACTATCTTCATGAGGGTCTTTCTTTGCTATCCTCTCTTAAGGTGTTCGAAGCCTATGTCATTCCCCTAACAAGCTTATTTTTTGGTTCTTCATGTGGCAATATCAAATTCTCATTCATTATCATGTGGCATAAGGTGTTCTACACATACCAATTATGAAGTACTACTAAATATGTTCAAGGATCATATTATTTTCCATAACCTCATCAAGTTCATCACAATGTTGTCAAGTAGTACACAATCAAGTTCAACATGTACATTCTCAAGGATTCTCCCTTCTAAATTCCTATAGACTGAAACATGGGTATTAACATTAAATGTTTATTTCATCAATTTTTTACTACATCATTCCAAGTGTTAAAACCTTTAATCATCAACAAATTCTAAGTAAAGATTAGAGCTTGATTAGTCCTTGTTTGTTTAGTCCACTCAACCCTAAACACTATTTGGTGTTTTAATCCTAGCTAAAGTTTCAGAACCCTTTTTTGAGCATGGTTTGTCTCTATGGAAAGCTAATACATAGGGTGACAACTTTCATAAAGGACACAACACCTAATTTTTCCATCTATATGTCTAAACTCACTCATTGCAGTAACATAAGAAATTTGTCCAGTACTATGTCAGTCTGGACCTTTACTCAATGTTTTCTCATATCTAGAGTTATACAACTACAAATAAGTCAAGACTAGTACCATTTGAAAGATAAAAGCCATACCTATAACTATGGTGAAGACACCAGCTCCAAATTATATTGTTTTAAGGCTCAAAATTAACAAGTACAGTAGCACCTAAAATTTGTTCAGTACTATGTTGTTCTGGACCTTTACTCAATATTTTTCTCATATCAGGAGTTATACAACTCAAAATAAGTCAAGACTAGTTCCATTTAAAGATAACAATCATACCTACAACTTGTATAAGACACTAGCTCCAAATTACATCATTTTAAGACTCAAAATTAACAATTACAATATCACATAAAATCTGTCCAGTACTATATCGGTCTGTATCTTTACTCAGTGTTTTTCTTATATCTAAGAGTTTTTCAACTCCATGTAAGTTGAGACTAGTTTCATTTACAAGATAACATTTATACCTACAACTTTTATATATACAGCAGCTCCAAATTACATTGTTTTCAAGTTGTAATTTCAACTAGAAGTTAGCAAGGAAGACTGTCAGAATTTTAATTACATAAGAGAAAAATTTGACAAGCACGCTAAGTGTTTTCATGCATCACAACATCCATTATCATTACTCTATCTTTAAAGAAAATCTCATTTCCTACACATTTTCAAGAACCCTAGAATCACAATATTGAGGGTTTTTCAATTATCATTTACTAACTATGAAATTAAGAAGGAAAACTAAGGAAGAACACTTTTATCAACAATTTCAAGTTCAAATTGAAGAGTTCTTACTAGTTTATTCTTCAATTGTTCTTCCTCTTCATCACCCATACTTGTCCCTCAAGTTCCTCTCCTTCAACCAAGCTTCTTAATTTCAGCCTAAATGTGTTTCTCTCCTCACAACCTATTTATAAGCTTCAATCTTACAATTTGGAAAGATTTCTCAAGTGATTTTTTTAAGAGAGGAAAGAGAGAAGCCTCTTTTTCTCTGTTTAGTTGCTGTTCCATGTGAACAGTAGCAACAAGCATAGTGACATTAGGTTTTATAGGTCAATTACTATTACACCCCAATATATCCCCCATAAATTTTGGTTTATTGCATTGACCCGACATTGTGTCTTTATTTTCAGGACCTTCACGAACTCTAATTGACCTCAAATTTTAACTCAAGGTAAAACATTATATCTTAAGATCCCATGTACAATTTCAACCTGATGCAACAATCGAATTTTGAGATAAGTTCAAAATTGTAAAACAAAAGAGTTGGAATTTTCATGCCAAAAATCTGATTTTTGCATACCATATAATTTACTTAAATCATCTTGGGTCTTAGACTAATTCTTTGGAGATTCCTATTAATAATTATAATAAATTTGTTTCTGAGTTTCTTATCACTTTTAGTCCCAATAACATGATTGTGCGTGGGGATTATATTGAAATTTGATGTTTCTCGCGCAAAGAATCATGCATTGATTTATTTGACATTTCCTTCTATTTTACACATAATATTATCCAATTTACGAAACTTCCTACTTCAAATTATTATTTTTAACTTGTTAGGGAGTTTTCATGATTTATCGTTAACTAATATTTCGCATACTATTTTATTACTTTAGCTTCTCTAAATTTTAAATTAATCTCTCAGAAATGTTCATCCCAATTCATAAGATTTTCTCCCTAATTTATCATTTTTAATTGATAGTTACGCTATTTAACCCAGATTTATCTATTTTTGACTAGGGGTTTACTAACACGACCAAATAGTTAGTGCCTTTTCCCAAGTGTAGGAGTGTCGAAGTAATAAATAACGCGGCAAGACCGGGGTCGAACCACAGGGAGGTTAACTGTATAAACTACAAATAAAGAAATAGATAATAACAGAAAAGAAGTTGAAGAGAGCTTTAAGATGTGATATTGATATAAGGATTAAACAAGGATAAGATAATTGTCAAGGTTAGAGGATTCACTAATGGTATTTCAAACAAGTATAGTATAAACTCTTTTTATTACACAACTGAAAACCATACACAAAGGAGGTTCCAATCGGATTATAAATTGTTAACATGATTACATTAGTTATCTTATTCGAATAATGCTAATACTTGTAAATGTTGTCAGGTATTCATGATTATAACTTATGTTAACAACAAATCAAGTTCCTTTCATAGCACAGGTGTCAGTTATACCATATGGTTGGGCTATGAAAGTGCCAAATATTTGTTGTACCAAGGGTTATACAACATAAATCTAGATTAACCATTTAACAAGGAAAGTATTAAAAGTGAACAAGATAAAAAATACAAAACATGTTAGTATCAAACATTAAAGTCCATGTTGAGTTTATACTATACTTATTCTTACACCATTAGTGTAACCTTTTCATCTTGACATAATAAACTTAGCTAAACATAATGAAAGAGAGAAACATAAGAACATAAATAAGATATAAGTTAACTAAGTAAAAGAAAGGAAATGAAAAGCATAAACAAGATATTAATATAAACAAAACTTAAGCATTTCAAAAATATAAAGAGAGAGCAAGAAAATGATCTTGATCTAAAAACCAAGATGCCTAAATGCATGGCAAATGCCTCTTTTTATAGGTCAAAATTCAGAACTATTGATTTGATGACTAATTGTTGAGTGGGTGGCCACATCTTGACTTGGTGACAATCCTTATCTTCTTGTCTGAACAAAACGTCATTGCTAACGTCAGAATTTGAGCAGATTGTATTCATGAAAGTTCTAGGAAATTGTCTCAGCTTTCCAACAAAAAAATAATCGGTGCATTTGGACTCATAGAACTCAAGATATGTGCTGAACACTAAACAGTGTTTGGGTTGCAAGATAGATTCTGACTTCTCCGTTGTTGCTAAGATTTGGATTTCCAAACAGCATAATTAAGTCTTGGACTCCACATAAATGTTTTAGGGCTATGTCTTAGCTTTCTAGCCATATAAACCAAATTGAAATCCAAGATCTACAGCTCCAGATATGACCCAATGACTGAACAGTGTTCCAGTTTGGATTGAACCAGCATCTCTTTTCTACGCTTAGCCCTCTCTTTGTCTTCTCAATTTCAGTAGTTAAACTCATCAATCAATCCCTTCATTTATGTGATACGCCTGCATTTAAAATGAGCATTTGCCATAAATTATAGCTATCTTATATTATCAGACTTGTTATTATAAAACATGTTTAAGTTAGGGAATTTAATGATACTTTAAGTGCAATATGATGATATAAAGCCTTAGTGAGAACACACTTTTAAGTACTAATCATTTACACTATCCCATAAAGAGTTGTATATATAGGACTCAAAAGATCATGTTCATCCCTTGAAGAGTTTTGCATGTAACATTTGAGAGATCAAGTTTATCCGATGGAGAGTGGTTCATGTAACACTTGAGAAATCAAAACCATCCCTTGAAAAGTGGTGCATAAAGCACAAGAAAGATCAAGGCCATCTCATGATGAGTGGTGCATATAACACTCAGGAGACCAAACCCATCTCTTGAAGAATGGTGCATATAGCACTACGGAGATCAAGTCCATCCCTTGAAGAATAGTGCATATAGCACTAGGGAGATCAAGTCCATCCCATGAAGTGTGGTGCATATAGCACTATGAAGATCAAGTTCATCCATTAGAGAGTGGTGCATATAGCACTTGGAAGACCTAGTCCATCCCATGAACATAATAGTGGTGCATATAGCACTGGGAGATCAAGTCCATCCCATGGAGTGTGGAGCATATAGCATTAAGGAGATCAATTTCATCCCTTGTAGAGTGGTACATATAGCACTGTGGAGATCAATTTCATCCCATGTAGAGTGGTACATATAGCACTGTGGAGATCGAGTCCATCCCATTGAGAGTGATACATATAACACATCAGAGATCAAGTCCATCCCTTTGAGAGTGGTACATATAGCACTCAAGGGGTCAAGTCCATCCCATGAAGAGTAGTGCATGTAACATTAGGAGATCGAGTCCATGCTATGGAGAATGATGCATATTACTATAGAAAGATCGAGTTTATACCATGGATAGTGGTGCATTTAGCACCGAGGAGATCAAGTTCATCCCTAGGAGAGTCATGTATCTAGCACTGGTGAGATCAAGTCCATCCCATGAAGAGTGATCCATATAACACTAGAGAGATTAAATATATCCTTTGAAGAGTGGTGCATATAGCACTAGAGAGATCAAGTCCATTCTATGAAGAGTGGTGCATATAACACTGTAAAGATCAAGTGGATCCAATGAGGAGTGATGTATATAACACTTAGGAGATCGAGTCCATCCCATATAGAGTGATGCATATAGCACTAGGAAGATGATGTCTATCCCATAGATAGCAGTGCATATAGCGATGGGGAGATCAAGTCCATCTTTTAGTGAGGGGTGCATATAACATTGGATCGATCAAATCCATCTCATGGATAATGGTGTATATGGCACTAGAGATCAAGTCCATCCCATTAAGAGTTAAGTATATAACACTAAGAGATCAAGACCATCTCATTGTGACTGGTGCTTATACACTAGGAGATAAAGTCCATCCCATGGAGAGGTGCATATAACACTGGAAAGATTGAATGGATCCAATGGGGAATGGTGTATATAACACTTAGAGGATTGAGTCCAACCCATGGAGTGTGGTGCATATAGCACTAGGAAGATTAAGTCCAACCTATAAAGGGTGGTGCATATAACACTGGGGAGATCATGTTCATACATTGGGGAGTGGTGCATATATCACTAGATCAATCAAATCCATCTCATGGATAGTGGTGTAGATGACACTAGAGATCAAGTCCATCCCATTAAAAGTTAAGTATACAACACCGAGAGATCAAGACCATCCTATGAAGAGTAATGTACATAACATTGGGGAGATATAACATATCCCATAAAAGAGTGGTGCATATAGGACTCAGAAGATCTAGTTCATTAGTTGAAGAGTGGTGCATATATCACTAGAGAGATGAAGGCCATCCCATGAAGAGTGGTTCATATAACACTTGGAAGAGCAAGGCCATCCCATGAAGAGTGGTGCATATAACACTCAGGAGAGCAAGGCCATCCCATGAAGAGTGGTGCATATAACACTCAGGAGATGAAGTCCATCCCTTGAAGAATGGTGCATATAACACTACAGAGATAAAGTCCATCCCTTGAAGAGTGGTACATATATCACTAGTAAGATCAAGTTCATCCCTTGGAGCGTGATGCATATAGCACAGGAGAGATCAAGTTCATCCCTTGGAGAGTGGTGCATATAGCACATGGAAGACCAAGTCCATCCCATAAAGAGTGGTGCATATAACACTTAGGAGATCGAGCCCATCCTTTAAAAAGTGGTGCATATAGCACTATGAAGATCATGTCCATCCCTTTAATAGTGGTGCAATTAGTATTGGGGAGATCAAGTCCATCCTTTTGAGAGTGGTTTATATAACACTTGGAAGATCAAGTCCATCCCGTGAAAAGTGTTGCAAAAAGTATAAGGGAGATCAAGGTCATCCTATAAAGAGTGGTGCATATAACACTTAGGAGATCAAGCTCATCCCTTGAAAAATGACGCATATAGCACTACGAAGATCAAGATCATCCCTTGAAGAGTGGTCAATGTAGCACAAGGGAGATCAAGTCCATCCCTTGGAGTGTGATGCAAATAGCACAGGAGAGATCAAATCCATTCCTTGAAGAGTGGTGGATATAGCACTTGCAAGACCAAGTCCATCCCATAGTGAGTGAGGCATATAGATAAAAAAAGATCATGTCCATCCCATGAATAGAACATTGGTGCATATAGCACTAGGAATATCAAATCCATCCCATGGAGTGTGAAGCATATAGAACTGGGGAGATCAATTTCATTTCATGTAGAGTGGTACATATAACACTAGGAAGGTAAAGTTCATCCCTTGAAGAATGGTGCGTATAACTCTGTGGAGGTCGAGTCCATACCATTGAGAGTGATGCATATAACACATGAGAGATCAAGTGCATCCCTTGTAGAGTGGTGGATATAACACTAAAGGGGTCAAGGCCATCCCATGAAGAGTGGTGCATATAACACTTAAGAGATCAAGCCCATCCCTTGAAGATTGATGTATATAGCACTACAGAGATCAAGTCCATCCTTTAGAGAGTGGTTCATATAACTCTTGGAAAATCAAGTCCATCCCTTGAAAAGTGGTGCAAAAAGAACAAGAAAGATCAAGGCCATCATATGAAGAATGACATATATAACATTCAGGACATCAAGCTTATCCCTTGAAGAAAGGTGCATATAACACTACGGAGATCAAGTCCATCCCTTGAAGAGTGGTGTATAAAACACTAGAAAGATCAAGTCCATCCCTTGAAGTGTGGTGCATATAGCACAAGAGAGATTAAGTCCATCCTTTAAAGAGTGGTGCATATAGCACTCGGAACACCATGTTCAATCTATGAAGAGTGGTGTATATAATACTCAGGAGATCAAACCCATCCCTTGAAGAATGGTGCATATAGCACTATAGAGATCAAGCCCATCCCTTTGAGAGTAGTGCATATAGCACTATAGAGATCAAGCCCATCCCTTTGAGAGTAATGTATATAGCACTATGGAGATCAAGTCCATCCCTTTAATAGTGGTGCATTTAGAACTGGGAAGACTGAGTCCATCCCTTTGAGAGTGGTACATATAGCACTAGGTAAATGAAGTCCATCTTATTGAGAGGTGCATATAGCACTTGAGAGATCAAACCCATCCTTTGAAGAATGATGCATATAACGCTATGTAGATCAAGCTCATCCCTTGGAGAGTGGTGCATATAGCACTATGGAGATCAAACCCATCCCTTGGAGAGTGGTGCTTATAGCACTATGGAGACCAAATTCATCCTTTTGATAATGGTGCATTTAGCACTTGGGAGATCAAGTCCATCCCTTTGAGAGTGATGCATATAACACTAGGTAAATTATGTCCACCCCATTAGGAGTGATGCATATAGCACTACGGAGATCCGGTCCATTCTTTAAAGAGTGATTAAAGCTCAAAGGAGATCAAGGCAATCCCATGAACAATGGTGCATATAACACTGAGAAGATCAAGTCAATCACATAGAGAGTGGAGCATATAACACTAGGGAGATTAAGTTCATCCCTTGGAGAGTGGAGCATATAGCACTACGAAGATGAAGTCCATCTCTTGAAGAGTGGTGCATATAGCTCTAGGAAGATAAAGTTCATTCCTTGGAGTGTGGTGTATATAACACATGAGAGATCCAGTCCATCCATTGGAGAGTGCTGTATTTAGCACTTGGAAGACCTAGTCCATCCCATGAAGTGTGGTGCATATAACACTATGGAGATCAAACCCATTCCTTGAAGAATGGTGTTTATAGCATGATGCAAATCAAGCTCATCCCTTACAGAGTGGTGCATATAGCACTATGGATATCAAACTCATCCCTTGAAGAGAGGTGTATATAGCACTATAGAGATCAAGTCCATCCCTTTAATAGTTGTGCATTTAGAACTGGGAAGATCAGTCCATCCCTTTAAGTGTGGTGTTTATAACATTTGGTAAATTAAATCCATCCCATTGAGAGTGGTGCATATAGCACTAGGAAGATCAGGTCCATTCTTTAAAGAGTGGTGTATAAAGCACAAAGAAGATCAAAGCAATCCCATGAACAGTGGTGCATAGAGCACTGGGAAGATCAAGTCAATCTCATAGAGAGGGGTGCATATAGTACCAGAGAGATCAAATCTATCCATTTGATACTAGTGCATTAGCACTAGATTGATCAAGTCCACCCCTTGGAGAGTGGAGCATATAACATTACTGAGATCAAGTCCATCCCTTGGAGTGTGGTGCATATAGGTCTAGGAAGATCAAGTTAATCCCTTGAAGTGTGGTACATATAGCACAGGAGAGATCAAGTCCATCCATTGGAGAGTGCTGCATATAACACATGGAAGACAAAGTCCATCCCATCAAGTGTGGTGCATATAACACTAAGAAAATCAAACCCATTCCTTGAAGAATGATGCTTGTAGCACTATGCTAATCAAGCTCATCCCTTGGAAAGTGGTGCATATAGCATAATGGAGATTAAACCCATCCCTTGGATAGTGGTGTATATAGCACTATGGAGATCATGTCCATCCCTTTTATAGTGGTGCATGACACGATCAAAAGATTGATGTCTTCTCTCAAGTGGAGGAGTGTCAAGTAATAAATAACCCGGCAAGACTGGGGTTGAAGCACAGGGAGGTTAACTGTATAAACTACAAATAAAGAAATAGATAATAATAGAAAAGGAGTTGAAGAGAGCTTTGAGATGTGATATTGATGTAAGGATTTAAACAGATATAAAATAATTGTCAAGGTTAGAGGATCCACTAATGGTATTTCAAATAAGTATAGTATAAACTCTTTTTATTACTCAACTGGAAACCACACACAAAGAAGGTTCCAATCGAATTATAAATTTTTAACATGATTACATTAGTTATCTTATTCGAATAATGCTAATACTTGTAAATGTGGTCAGGTATTCATGGTGTAACTTATGTTAACAACAAATCGAGTTCCTTTCATAACACAGGTGTCGGTTATACCATACAGTTGGTTATGAAAGGATCAAGTATTTGTTGTACCAAGGGTTATACAACATAAATCTAGATTAACCATTTAACAAGCAACATATTAAGAGTGAATAAGATAATAAATACAAAACATGTTAGTATCAAACATTAAAGTCCATGTTGAGTTTATACTATACTTATTCTTACACCATTAGTGTAACCTTTTCACCTTGACATAATAAACTTAGCTGAACATAATGAAAGAGAGAAACATAGATAAACAAGAAAAGAATATAATTATATAAGTATAGTAAAGGAAATGAAAAGCATAAACAAGAGATTAAGGAAAATATAACATGAAATAAAACTTGAACATTACAAAATACAAATAAAGAAAACAAGTAAGGAAATGATCTTGATATGAAAACCAAGATGCCTAAATGTATGGCAAATGCCTCCTTTTATAGGCCAAAATTCAGAACTATTAATTTGATGACTAATTGTTGAGTGGGTGGCCACATCTTTGACTTGGTGACAATCCTTATCTTCTTGTTTAAACAAAACATCATTGCTAACATCAGAATTTGAATAGATAGTTTTCATAACAGTTCTAGGAAATTGTCTCAGCTTTCCAACAAAACAAGCATCGGTGCATTTGGACTTCTAGAACTCGAGATATGGGCTGAACACTGAACAATATATGGGCTGCAGGACAGATTCCGACTTCTCTATTGTTGCTACAATTTGAACTCGAAAACGGCACTTTTAAATTTTGGACTCCTCATGAAAGGTTTAGGCCTATGTCTTAGCTTTCCATACATATAAACTAGACCTAAATTCAAGTTCTATAGCTCCAGTTATGATCCAATAACCGAATGGTGTTCCAGTTTGGATTGAACCAGCATCTCTTTTCTAAGCTTAACCCTCTCTTTGTCTTCTCAATTTCAGTAGTGAAACTCATCAATCAATCCTTTGTTTTATGTGATAGGCCTGTATTTAAAATGAACATTTAACATAAATTAAAGGTATCTTATATTATCAGACTTGTTATTATAAAATATGCTCTAGTTAAGGAGTTATTGATACTTCAAGTGCAAAATGATGATATAAAACATTGATTAAAATGCACTTTTAAGTACTAATCAGTGCATTTAGCACTAGCGAGATTGAGTCCATCTCTTTGAGAGTGGTCCATATAGCACTGGGTAAATTAAGTCCATCTCATTGAGAGTGGTGCATATAGCACTAAGGAGGTCAAGTCCATCCCTTGAAGAGTGGAGCATATAACACTTGAGAGATCAAGTTCATCCTTATGAGAGTGGTTTATATAGCACTGGCGAGATCAAGTCCATCCCATGGAGTGTGTTGCATGTAGCTTTAAGAGATCGAGTCCATGCCTTGGAGAGCGTGCATATTGATCTGGGATGATCGAGTGCATCCCATGGGGAGTGGAGTATATAGCACTTAAGAGATCAAGTGCACCCCATAGAGAGTGGTGTATATAGCACTGAGAAGATCAAGTCATTCCACAGAGGGTGGTGCATATAGCTCTAGGGTGATCAAGTTCATCATTTGGAAAGTGGCGCATATAGCACTGGATCGATCAAATCCATCCCATGGATAGTGGTATATATGGCACTAGAGATCAAGTCCATCCTATTAAGAGTTGAGCATATAGCAGTAGGGGATCAAGAACATCCCATAGAGAGTGGTACATATAGCACTAGGAGATCAAGTCTATCCCATGAAGAGTGGTGCATATAGCACTGGAGAGATCAAGTCCATACCTTGAAGAGTGGTGTATATAGCACTCGAGAGATCAAATCTATCCCTTAAAAAGTGGTGTATATAGCACTAGAGAGATCAAGTCCATCCATTTAAGAGTGGTGCATATAGCACTCAAGAGATCAAGCCAATCTATTGAAGAGCGGTGTGCATATAGTAGAAAAGAGATCCCTTGAAAAGTGTTGCATATAGCACTATAGAGATCAAGTCCATCCCTTTGATAAAGGTGCATATAACATTTAGAAGATCAAGTCCATCTCTTGAAAAGTGGTGCAAATAGCACATGGAAAACCAAGTCCATCCCATGTAGAGTGGTGTATATAGTACATGGATGACCGAGCCCATCCTATGTAGAGTGGTGTATATAGTACATGGATGACCAAGCCCATCCCATGAAGAGTAGTGCATATAACATTATAGAGATCAAGCCCATTCCTTGAAGATTGGTGCATATAGCACTATGGAGATCATGTCCATCTCTTTGATAGCGGTGCAGTTAATACTAAGGAGATCGAGTCCATCCCGTTGAGACTGATGCATATAGCACTGGATAAATTAAGTCCATCCTATTAAGAGTGGTGCATATAGCACTCAGGAGATCAAATCCATTCATTGAAGAGTGCTTCATAAAGCACAAAGGAGATCAAGGCCATTCCATGAAGAGTGGTGCATATAGCACTAGGAATATCAAGTCAATCCTATAAAGAGTGGTGCATATAGCACTAGGGAGATCAAGTACATCCATTTGATACTAGTGCATATTGAACTAAATCGATCAAGTCCATCCATTAGAGAGTAGAGCATATAGCACTAGGGAGATCAAGTCCATCCCTATGAGAGTGGTTTATCTAGCACTGGTGAGATCGAATCCATCCCATGAAGTGTGGTGCATGTAGCTCTAAAAGATCTAGTCCATGCTTTGGAGAGTGGTGCATATATCACTTAAAAGATCAAGTGCATCTTTATTGAGAGTGATGCATGTAGCACTGAGAAGATCAAGTCATTCCAACAAAGAGTGGTGCTTATAGCTCTAAGGAGATCAAGTTCATCCTTTGGAAAGTGGTGCATATGCACTGGATAGATCAAATCCATCCCATTGAGAGTTGAGCATATAGCATTAAGAGATTAAGACCATCTCATGGAGAGTGGTACATATAGCACTAAGAGATCAAGTCCATCCAATGGAGAGTGGTGCATATAGCACTAGAGAGATCAAGTTCATCCTTTGTAGAGTGATGATATAATACTAGGGAAATCAAGGTCATCCCGTGAAGAGTGATGCATATAGCACTCAGGAGATCAAGCCCATCCCCTGAAGAGTGGTGCATATAGCACTACGAAGATCAATTGCATCCCTTAAAGAGTAGTGCATATAGCATTAGAAAGATCAAGTCCATCCCCTAGAGTGTGGTGCATATAGCACAAGAGAGATCAAGTCCATCCCTTGTAGAGTGGTGCAAATAACACTTAGGAGATCAAGCCCATCCCTTAAAGAATGGTGTAAATTGCATTACGGAGATTAAGTTCATCCCTTAAAGTGTGGTGAATATACCACTATGAATATGAAGTCAATCCCATAGAGAGTAGTGCATATAGCATCGGGGAGATCAAGTCCATTCATTTGATAATGGTGCATATAACACTTGATTGATCAAGTCCATCATTTGACAAGTGGAGCATATAGCACTGGGAAGATCAAGTCCATCCTAATGAGAGTGGTTTATATAGCATTGGCGAGATCATGTCCATCTCATAAAGTGTGTTGCATGTAGCTCTAGGAGATCGAGTCCATGCCTTGGAGAGTGGTGCATATTGATCTAGGAAGATTGTGTGCATCGTATTGGGAGTGGTGTATATAGCAATTAAGAGATCAAGTGCATCCCATTGAGAGTGGTACATATAGCTCTAGCGAGATCAAATTCATCCTTTGGAGAGTGGTGTATATAGCATTGGATCGATCAAATCCATCTCATGGAGAGTGATATATATAGCATTAAAGATCAAGTCCATTCTATTGAGAGTTAAGCATATAGCATTAGGAGACCAAGACCATCCCATGTAGAGTGGTGCATATAGCACTAGAAGATCAAGTTCATCCCATGGAGAGTGGTGCATATAGCATTAGAGAGATCAAGTCCATCCCTTGAAGAGTGGTTCATAAAACACTAGGGAGATCAAGCCAATCCCATGAAGAGTGTCGCATATAACACCAGGGAGATCAAGTTCATCCCTTTGATAGTGGTGCATATAACACTAGGTAAATTAAGTCCATCCCATTGAGAGGTGCATATAGCACTAGGGAGATCAAGTTCATCCTTTTGATACTGGTATAAAGCACAAGGGAGATCAAGTCTATCCCATGAAGAATGATGCACATAGCACTACGGAGATCAAGTCCATCCCTTGGAGAGTGCTTAATATAACATTGAAAAGATCAAGTCCATCTCTTGAAGAGTGGAGCGTATAATAATATAGAGATCAAGTTCATCCCATGGAGAGTGGTGCATATAACATTGGGGAGATAATGCTTATCCCATAAAGAATGGTGCATATAGGACTTAGAAGATCAAGTTCATTCGTTAAAGAGTGGTTTATAAAACACTTGGGACATCAAGTCCATCCCTTGAAAAGTAGTGGTAAGAACACAAGGGAGATCAAGGACATCCCATGAAGATTGGTAGATATAACACTCAAGAGATCAAGTCCTTCCCTTGAAGAATGGCGCATATAGCACTACAGAGATCAAGTCCATCCTTTAGAGAGTGGTGTATGTAGCACTGGGAATGTATATCCTGGGAAAATCAAAGCTGGATTAAATTAAAGAAAATAAAGTAAACTAAAAAGAAGTGGGGATAAAATGAATACATTTAAAGAAAATGGGGCCTAAATGCAAATAAGAATAATTATAGAGCATAAATACTCCTCCTCACCAATAGTAAAATCTACAGCCATCGTAAAGATAGAAAAGATGGAGTTTTTGTCTCCATTTTTACAAATCAAGAAAGAAACACCAAAATTTCAAGAACCCATCCAAGATTAAGGGTTATAGGTAGAATAAACACTAGTGGGTAAGGGATTAACAAGAAAATTTGAACAAGAAGAGAAGAGGGGAGGGTCGGCTGTCATTAGAAAGAAAAGGAGGGAGTTGAAGATCGAAACCTTGATTCGTACCGGGTAAGGTGTTCTAAACATGGCCTTATGAGTCATTTCAAAGTCGATTATAAATTGATGCTTGGATGTTGAATTATAGATTAGAGTTTTTAGACTTGAATTGAGGAAAAAATATGAGTTGCTAAATTAATAACTTCATGTGTTGAGTTCTTAGACAGTTTCGTCTCTTGACTTTCAGAGGGATTTCGGGTAAGAGGATGAAGGAATTAGGATCAGGTTCTTTCATAGAAATTGTAGTTTTGGATGTTGACTAACTAAGGATATTGGTCTTGCTCAATTTGGAGTTATAGAACTCCAGCTATGGGTCACCAACCAAAACTGGGTCATGATAGACCCTGTAGGGTAGTAGGTCTGGTTCGTTGATGAGCAATTTTGACTATTTTGGAGGCAGATCTGGGTTCTCCTTCCTTCAAAGAACTTATAGCCTCATGTCTTAGCTTTCCAAAGAGACCAATCTCGCTTAAAATGGAGTTCTATAACTCTAGATATAGTTAAAAATCTGAGGAGAGGTCGGATAGTAACAGTTCAATGTCTAGACAGTAACATTTGGACAGTAAAAGTTCAATGTCTAGACAGTAATGGTTGGACAGTAATAATTCAATGTCTAGACAGTAACGGTTGGACAGTACAGTCTAAATGTTTGTTGATGAGCAATTTTGACTATCTTAGAGGAAGAATTTGATTCTCCTTCCTTCAGAGAACTTGTAGCCTCATGTTACCCTTTTGAAATTTTTAGATATTCGTGTTGTTATATTTATTGTGATATTCATATTTTAATAATATGTATTTTGTTTCAGGATCATTGCATGCACGACAGGAGTAGATCCCAGCTTATGTTCCCTTCTTGTTATCTAGGTTCTAGGGAGTATACCTTTGTATTTTGTGAACATGAAAATGTTTGTTTAACTTAATTTATATAATTAATGTTTAAACTTGATTGAATGAACTTAACTCTGTAGTTCATATAACCATATTTCATGACTGTGTCTTTATATTTTTATCCATCCATAATGATATTTTGTTATATAATGTATATCATAAACATTGTGGTTGATAGGTGTGATAATATTTGTGGAATTGAAACTTAGGATGATTGGGTCGGGATTGAGTTATGAGATGTGAGTTATTAGAAGTGTAAACAGGTTACATGTCGATAACTTGGGACCTTCCGGTATAGGGGGGACTCTGTCAAAATTTTGGTATATTTTAATACGAAAACCATGAATATATATATATATATATATATATATATATATATATATATATAATTATTCTGTTTTTCGGTTGATATGAGATTGTTGTTTTTATCCCAGAATGGGGGATGTTACAATTTGGTATTAGAGCTCAGGTTGCTATTCCAGGGACAGGAATGATTATATGTTTTTGAAATGTGTTTCAGGATGGTGAGAACAAGGCAAGGAGCCAGGACTGATCCATCCCCAGTTCAAGGAAATGACTAGAGTTTTCGAAATGAAAGTGATCCAGGCTAGGATCCCTTGGCAGACACCTCATCTCATATACCTGCAACATCAGTGTACTCTAAAGGTGGTGAGTCAGTGAGACTTCGAGATGATTCGTTGTCCCGTTAAGTAGATGTATCCATGCCCGAGGTATTAGACAGACAGGGGGGAGATAATATACCCCCACCAATGGAACCGGTAGCTGGATCAAACCCATTTTCAGATCTTGCTTTTTATGGAACATATAGTGAGAGCTGTAGCAGCAGGAATGGTAGTGGGAGCCTCCAGTACAGCTGCTAGATCATGGGGAGTGGTCACCATAGTGCAATGGGTGAAGGGTATGAGAGAGATGGGTTGTATGACTTACCATGGTGAAGAGGATGCTGAGGTTGCTGGGCATTGGCTGAGGAAAGTGGAAAGAGTTATAAATCAGATGCAGGTGCCAAAGGAGCTACGGGTGGATTGCGTGACTCATCTATTGGTTGATAGTGCCCACTCTTGGTGGGAAACCATTAAAGAGAGGAGATAAGGGGAGGTATTGAGATGGAGGGACTTTCATGAAGAGTTTGAGGAGAGGTACTATTCTTGGGAGCATAAAAGGGAGAAAGAACAAGAGTTTTTGGATTTGAGGTAGGGAGATTTGACAGTTCTGGAGTATGAGAGGAGATTTCAGGACTTAACAACTTTTACCTCCACTTACCTTCCCACAGAGCACCATAGAGTGGAGAGGTTCCGTGATGGACTAAGGCGGGAACTGATGATGATATTGATAGCCATGCAGTTTCAGTCTGTGCGGGAATTAGTACAGGCTGCTCAAGGTATGGAGAGGGTAATAAGGGATACCCCAAAGCTAATGGTCGAGCAAAGTCAGGCAATTGGAGCTAAGAGGAGAGATTTTGAGTTTTTAACTGGGAGACCTCCTCTCCCAAAGAAAGGGAAGAGCGGGCAATCATCAGGAAAGTTCCAGAGAAGAGGTGGGAGTTTCACCCCAGGAGGGAGCTTAGGAGGATCTAGACGGGTTAGTGGAAGAGGAGCTTCGAGAGGACAGTCTAGACAGGGAGTCAAAACTGCTGGAGGGTTTACAGAGCAAAAGGGACCAGTATATCCATTTTGTCAGAGGTGTGAGCAGCGACACCCTGGAGATTGCTCTGCGATGCCGGGGAGATGTTATATTTGTAGAGGTTAGGGGCATCGATGGAAAAGGTGCCCACATGTAGGCAAAGGCTGTTACTATTATGGGGACATGAGTCACAGGAAGAAGGATTGTCCTCGTAGAACTACCGAGGGAGCCCATGGTCAGAGGATTGAGGTTCAAAGCCAACAGCAATCAGTGACAGTCGATTGTCCTATCAAGCCTACCCAGTTAGGGACGAGTGCTATTCGTGGAAGGCCCAGGAATCAGGAAGGAAGGACTTAGGGTCAAGTATATCACATGACCTACGAGGATGTGGGAGCTATACCTGATGTGGTGGCAGGTACTTTACAGTTACATACAATGCAAATTTATGCTTTAATTGATCCTGAAGCTAGTCATTCCTTTGTATCTTATAGAATTGTGAATAACTTGCATATGTTATCTAGTAACTTGGGTGTAGGAGTGATGGTTAGTACACCTCTGGGAAAGAATAAACATATTGATGATATTTATATAGGGGTAAAACTATATATTGGAGGGTTAGAGTTGAGGGTAGATCTTATGTCGTTAGAGCTTTATGATTTTGATGTGATTCTGGGCATGGATTGGCTAAGTAAACATAAGGCACAAGTGGATTGTTTCACCAAGACGGTGACAATCCAAGGAATAGGTGATAAAATAATAGTGTTTAAAGGTGATGTAACCATATTATTCGATAGTTTCACCCACATCTACCTAATGTTTTGTCCATGTTTTATATATAAAATGCCTTGATATTCTTTGTTTTTTTGTTTTGAAGGCATTTTTGGATGAAAGATGCAAAAAGGAGTAAATTGGAGGTAATTGGCAGATTTGACGTTCAGTCGATGTTTTGTGCAGAGCGTGAGTTCTAGAGATCGAAATGAAGTGATTCTAGTGGCACTAAAAAGCTAACATCCATACCTTTCTGGAAATGTAATGCAAGAAAAATAAAAGGAGAAAGATCATGGAAATCACATCCTGCAAAGTCAAATCTCGCATTCTGCCAGTGTTGACCTTTGGTCATTAAAAATTTAATATCTGGAGCTACAGAAGTCCAATTGATGCAAACTCAATTTTCATGGATTCATAATTCAAATACCTATCCACGCTCCAAATTGCAGCCAAAAACGATGTCATATGAGGGAGATATGATTTTCCAAAGATGACAACTGAATTCTGCCAGCAAACAGGTTTCGTGAAGAAACGAGTCCAAATTACATTTCGAAGCATCTAAACCGGCATCCAAGTTTTTATATCAGCAATTTAGCTCCTCTAAGTCAGAGTTTGAAGATTTCACGCAAGGCTATTTCTCCTTTTTAGGAAAAATAGTTATTGAAGTACTTAAATGTAAACTGTCAACTTAAGGAAGGACTATTTTGTAAAATAGAGACTAGGGTTTCTTAGCATATAAAAAGAAAGAGAGAAGGGGCAGCAGCTAGCAAAAAAGAAGAGGGAGAGCAGAAGGAGGCAGCAGCCAGCAGAGAATAAACACAAATTCTCCCCTCTACAAACCCAAAAATCATGCTCTTTTCATTCTTTAGAAGTAGTTGTTCAATAGTTATGCAAGGCTAAGCTCTTTTCTTGGTTGCAAGGACACAACAAACCTTCGGACTTCAAGAACCGTGAGATTTATTCTTCCTTCTATTTTCAGTTTATGTTATGAATGAGTATGATTGTTTTCCTATGCATATTTTCTATGATTGTTGTTGATGATTGCTAGAGCGGACTCTAAGTTATTGTTGTGAACAATCTATTGCTAAGTTTAATATCAAAACCGGAGTTGTGATATATGAACTTGTGAAGCAACTAAGCTTGATAATTGTGGCGGAACTACGTTATTGAACTTAGGGAGAACATTAGAACAAAGTGACACAAGCTGCGGACAGCTTGTATGTTAATCTTGATGAAATTATCTAGTTCTTAAAGCTACCATTAAATTGAATCATTAGTGCGGACACTTTGATTGTTTGTTGGTTAGGATTAGTTATACGGCGGATCCGTTAATTAATCAACGTTAAGAAAAGATAAAATTTCAGAACATAAACTGTAATTTTTGTTTCAAGGATCGGTTCTAATTTCCGTTGGTGGATGTGTGCTTGCGACCAAGGTTTGTTTTCTTGATAAGTTTCGGTTTTAATTGATTTTGTTTGCTAGTTTAATTGCTGCCATAGTTTAGATTATCACAAACCAAATCCCCCCAATTACATAACGTACAACATAAAAATCTGACTTGAAACTTCCTCGTGGGATCGACCCCTTGCTTGCTCTATACTATCTTGTGTGTTTTAAGCTAGGGTAATTAATTTGTGCGACCGCGACATCGCAACAAATTTTGGCGCCGTTGCCGGGGAGGTAATTTTAGTTGATTTTTGTGCTTGTACTGTTATTTTTATTTGCTGTGATTCAAAAAAAAAAAAAAAAAAAAAAACAGAATTTTTGCTTGCGACGGTACTGTTCACTTGCGGCAGCGGTACTGTTCAAAACAGAGTTTTTGGTGGAATTAGGTATCGGCCTTTTGTTTCCTGAAGGAAAACGACGTTCTGAACAGGACTAGTGATAAATCACTAGCCCCACCCTATTGAGGCCAAATTCCGCTGTTTTCTAGTGTTTTTAGGCAGTTTTAGGTTTCTACCGTAGGATTTTCGTACAATTTGCATTGTTTTCGATCTCTTATGTGGTTACTTTCTTTGGAGTTTTCTTAGCAATTTATGCCTGTGACCCATTCTACTAATCAAATTCAAGTGCAGGTTGATCTTGAAATAGAAAGTACTTTACACAGATTAAGAAAGGAAGCTCGCCTCAACACCATGGCTATTGCACGACAACAAACACTCAAGAGCTTGCTGCTCCTAATGTGGAAAATCAACCATTGTGCATAAACATTGACAATAATGTAAACTTTGAGCTCAAATCTGGTTTTATACATTTGTTACCAACATTTAATGGTCTTGCAGGAGAAGATCCTCATACTCATCTCAAGGAGTTCCATATGGTTTGTGTTGGCATGAAACCGAATGGAGTTGATGAAGAACAAGTTAAGTTGAAAGCTTTCCCTTTCTCTTTGAAGGGGGCAGCAAAGGCATGGCTTTTCTCTATTCTCCCAGGATCTATTGGAACTTGGAATGCTATGAAGAAGATTTTCCTAGAGAAGTATTTTCCAGCATCTCGAGTTGCCAATATAAGGAAAGAAATATGTGGGATTCGACAATCTCATGGAGAGACACTTTCCGAGTATTGGGAAAGATTTGAGCAACTATGTATTCAATGCCCTCATCATCAAATACCCGATCAGCTGCTCATTCAATATTTCTATGAAGGATTGATGCCTACTGACCGTAGTATCATTGATGCTGCAAGTGGAGGTGCATTGGTGGATAAGACACCCGAGGCTGCACGCCAATTGATCTCAAACATGGCAGCCAACTCAAAACAGTTTGGCACTCGTGGAGACTTCTCCAACAAACGAGTAAATGAGGTAAGTATTTCTAACCTTGAAAATAAAGTTAATGATCTTACTTCTCTTGTGCGTTCTTTGGCTTGTGGAAATGTGCAGCAAGTGAAAGTTTGTAGCATATGCTCCTTACAAGGACATGCTTCGGATATGTGCCCAACAATGCAAGAAGATTACATTGAACAAGCTCATGCAATTGATGGAGCATTCAACGGACAGCCCCAGCGTAAATATGATCCCTTTTCCAACACGTACAATCCCGGATGGAGAGATCATCCCAACTTACGCTACAGCAACCCATCCCAACAAGGCAATCAAGGCCGACAGTTCCATCCCCATGGATTTCAGCCCCAACAAAATTATCAAGCAAGACAGCCCCCTCCATTTACAAACTCCAATGTTATGGGGTCATCATCCAATGATGATCTTCGTGAGATGATGAAAACTTTGGCTTCTAACACTGTGACCTTGCAACAAAATGTCATGTCTTTTCAACAGGAAACAAGGTCAAGTATTCACAACTTGGAGAAGCAAATGGGGCAAGTAGCTTCAAGTGTGGGGAAATTGGAAGCACAAATGAATGGAAAATTGCCCTCCCAAGCATTAAATCCAAAAGAGAATGTTAGTGCAATCATGCTGCGAAGTGGGAAAGAACTTGAAGAGAAAAGGTTGAAACAAATTGAGATGGAGGAAGAAGAAGAGATAGAAACTGAATTGAGTACAAAGAAGGAACATCCTTCTCCTCCACAAACTGAAATAAAGACCAACACTCCAAAGGTAACTCCTCACTCAATTAATTCCAGTTTTAAAACAATTCCACCCTTTCCTGTGAGTTCTTCTAGGTCAAAGAAAGAAGACAAAGAAAAAGAGATTTTAGAGGTTTTCAAGAAAGTGGAACTCAACATTCCTTTGCTTGATGCTATCAAGCAAATTCCCAAGTATGCAAAATTCTTGAAGGAGTTGTGTACTACCAAGAGAGCTTTTAAACTGAAAGGTCATGAAACGGTAAGTATGGGTGAAGTTGTATCTGCCGTTGTTCAAAAGAATCTGCCTTTGAAACAAAAAGACCCAGGTGCGTTTACTATCCCGTGTGTTATTGGTAATGCTAGTTTTAAAAGAGCTTTATGCGATTTAGGTGCATCCATTAGTGTTATGCCCAAACATGTTTATGATTCTCTTAGTCTTGAGCCTTTGAATAAAACTAGCATTGTAATACAACTTGCGGATCGTAGTTTTGTTTACCCACTTGGTGTGATAGAAGATGTCCTAGTCAAGATTGATAGTTTGGTTATTCCATGTGATTTTTATATTCTTGATATGGAACATGATTCTTGTGATTCATCAACCAGCACTCCTATATTGTTTGGGAGACCATTCTTGAAAACTGCCAACACAAAGATTGATTGTGGTAAGGATACCTTGTCTATGGAAGTAGGAGATGAAAAAATTGAATTCAATTTTCATGATGCAATGAAATATCCTTATAGCAATGTTTATTCTATCACATGCTATGACCAAATTGATAAGTGTGTGCAGCAAGTTTGTGATTTTGATTGCGAAGATGGATTAAGCATAGCTTTGAGCTATGGCTATGATTTCACCAAGATAGAAGAGATGGAGAGGCACGTGTGTGTTCCCCAAAACGTGCACGAATCAGTATTGGCCTTACAAGATTTGCAAACCGTTCCCCATGGTAATGTCTTTGTTGATTTAGTACTCTCACATAAAAAGCTTTTGCCATCTATTTTACAGGCCCCCGAGTTAGAATTAAAAACTTTGCCCGATAATTTGAAGTATGTATTCATTGGCGACAACAATACACTTCCCGTTATCATAGCAAAAGGTTTGACAAGTATGCAAGAGGAAAAGCTTGTGAAGTTGTTGTGTGATCACAAGACGGCCATTGGATGGACTTTAGCCGACATCAAGGGCATTAGTCCCTCAATGTGTATGCATCACATACTATTGGAGGACAACGCAAAACCAACAAGGGAAATGCAAAGGAGGTTGAACCCGCCTATGATGGAGGTAGTGAAAGCTGAAATTTTGAAACTGTTAGATGCAGGAGTCATTTACCCCATCACTGACAGTAAATGGGTCGCGCCAATCCATGTGGTGCCCAAAAAGACCGGAATCACATTGGTGAAAAACAAAAATGATGAGCTCATTCCTACTCGCATCTCGAGTGGATGGAGAATGTGTGTTGATTACAGAAAGCTCAATCTTTCTACACGCAAAGATCATTTCCCATTACCATTCATGGATCAAATGCTTGAACGCCTAGCAGGTAAGTCTTTTTATTGCTTTCTTGATGGATATAGTGGATACAATCAGATTGTTATTAATCCTGAGGATCAAGAAAAGACTACATTTACGTGTCCATTTGGTACATATGCATATAGGAGAATGCCTTTTGGTCTCTGTAATGCTCCTGCAACTTTTCAAAGATGCATGATGAGTATTTTTTCTGACTATGTTGAAAGAATAATCGAGGTTTTTATGGATGATTTCACGGTGTATGGTGATTCTTTTGATAAATGTCTAGAAAATTTATCTTTAATCTTGAAAAGGTGCATTGAAACTAACCTTGTCTTGAACTATGAAAAGTGTTATTTTATGGTAGAACAAGGAATAGTTCTTGGGCATGTTGTGTCTTCACGTGGATTAGAGGTTGATAAAGCTAAGATAGATGTTATTTCATCATTGCCTTACCCCTCATGCGTGAGGGAAGTTCGTTCTTTTCTAGGCCATGCAGGTTTCTATCGACGCTTTATCAAAGATTTCTCGAAGATTACAGCACCCTTGTGTAAACTATTAGCCAAAGAAGTAGATTTTATGTTTGATCAAGCATGTAAAGATGCCCATGATGAGCTTAAAAGACGTGTCACATCTGCCCCTATCATCCAACCACCAAATTGGGATGAACCTTTTGAGATAATGTGTGATGCGAGTGACTATGCGGTAGGAGCTGTGCTTGGGCAAAGAATTGGGAAGAATTTGCATGTTATCGCCTATGCTTCTCGTATGTTGGATGGAGCACAATGCAATTACCATACAACTGAAAAGGAACTTTTTGCAGTGGTGTTTGCTCTTGAAAAATTCAGGTCATATCTACTTGGTACAAAAGTCATTGTTTTTACTGATCATGCAGCTCTCAGGTATCTTTTGAAGAAGAAGGAGTCCAAACCAAGACTGATTAGGTGGATCTTGCTTTTACAAGAATTCGATCTTGAGATCAAAGACAAAAAAGGTGCCGAAAACCATGTGGCTGATCACTTGAGCCGACTGAGGACTGAGGATATACAGATCGAAACAATAAGAGAGACATTCCCCGATGAGCAGTTGTATATGTTGCATTCCTCTACAAGACCATGGTATGCTGATTTGGTAAACTATTTAGTCACCAAAGAATTCCCTCCAGGTTTGTCTAAACCCCAAAAAGATAAGTTACGAGCTGATGCTAAATATTATTTTTGGGACGATCCTTACCTTTGGAAATTTTGTGCGGATCAAGTAGTTAGGAGGTGTGTACCACAAGATGAATTTCATTCCATTCTCACTTTTTGTCATTCTCATTCTTGTGGTGGGCATTTTGGAGCAAAAAGAACAGCCCACAAGGTACTTGAAAGTGGTTTCTATTGGCCTTCTATTTTTAAAGATGCATATCACTTCTGCAAATCATGTGAAAAATGCCAAAGAACAGGTAATATCACTCATAAGAATCAAATGCCTTTAACGAATATTCTTGTAAGTGAAATTTTTGATGTTTGGGGTATTGACTTTATGGGTCCATTTCCTTCTTCATTTGGCAATCTTTATATTCTTCTTGCTGTTGATTATGTGTCTAAATGGATTGAGGCGAAAGCCACACGAACTAACGATGCTAAGGTTGTTTTAGATTTTGTCAGGACTCACATATTTGACAGGTTTGGAATCCCTAAAGCTATCATTAGTGATCGTGGCACTCATTTTTGTAATCGTTCCATGGAAGCATTGCTACGCAAATATCATGTGACTCATCGAACTTCCACAGCATATCATCCTCAAACGAATGGCCAAGCTGAAATTTCAAATCGAGAAATCAAGTCCATTTTGGAGAAAACAGTGCAACCTAACCGGCGAGATTGGAGTCTACGTCTTGGAGATGCACTTTGGGCTTATCGGACTGCTTATAAATCACCTATAGGAATGTCACCTTATAGAATGATTTATGGGAAAGCATGTCATCTACCGGTGGAGCTTGAACACAAAGCTTTTTGGGCCATTAAACAATGTAACATGGATTATGATGCTGCTGGGATTGCAAGAAAACTGCAACTACAAGAGTTGGAAGAAATTCGAAATGATGCTTACGAGAATGCAAGGATTTACAAAGAAAAGACTAAGAATCTTCATGATCGAATGCTTACAAGAAAGGAGTTTCATGTTGGAGACAAAGTCCTTCTTTATCATTCGCGTTTGAAACTTTTTCCTGGAAAATTGCGCTCTCGTTGGATTGGACCCTTTGTTGTTTCTAATGTTTTTCCTTATGGTGCAGTTGAAATTACAAGTTTAGAAACCAACAAAGTACTCAAGGTCAATGGGCATCGTTTGAAACCTTTCTATGAAGGTTGGACGGCAGAACTCACCGCTTCTATAGAGTTAGCTGAACCAATCTATGAAGAATGAGCATGCCACATGTCAAGCCAATGACATAAAACAAAGGCGCTTACTGGGAGGCAGCCCAGCACAAAAAAAAAAATCAGATTTGCTTTCTTTTTCCTTATCTTTTATTTTTTCGCATTTTAATTTATTTTCTGTCATTCTCTTATGTTCCTTTGCTTTTATTTCAACATTGAGGACAATGTTGTGTTTTAAGTGTGGGGGTATTGGGAGAATTTTAGTTTTCTTTGTTATTTTTCAAAAAATAAAATAAAAATATGTTTGATCTTTTTAACTCCCATTGGTTTTTGAGAATATGAGTATTATGTATGAGAATTAATTGAGATAGATGAAGATATAAATCAAATGAAGAAGTATGCATGCAAATTTTAAGGTTTAATTGGTTTAGGGATTGACTTTGAGAATATGCCATGTTGACTTTATAGTGTTATACCAATGCAAGCTTTTGAGCCTTTAACATTATATTCTTTGAGTGTGCATTCTTTCAATGATATGTATCTCTAGAACTTGCTTCATATCTTGTTGAGATTACATTCGCATTACATATATACATGAAGATGATAAAGGCATTAGAAATTTTAACCACTTGAGCCAAAAAGCCAACCTAAAGCATATTATCCTTAGTGAGCCCCTTTTGAGCTTGTTTATCTTTTCTTTGCTTTATCCATGTATAAACCTTAACTTTTTATATGTTTTCCTTTTCCCTTGGCCAAGGATTAGTAGAGCATATACTTATGATATCTCATGGAATTATGGTTGGAAATTATGTGAAAAGAAAGAAGAAGTGATGCTTGATGAAAAGATGGGCAAAGTTGCCAAAGGTAAAAAAAAAAAAAAAAAAAAAAAAAGAAAAAAGAACAAAGAAAAAAAAAAGGTGTTCCTTTATGTTCTTAAGATTTTATATTGAAAAAGCTTGAAATCAAAAGAAGTTAAGCATTGGTGATTAAAGATGGAAAATTTATGTGCTTTGATGGAATATCTTGTTTGAAATATCATTTTTCAGAATGCTCTACTTTCTTTGGTTTGAACCTTTTCTTTTACTCTCTTTTACCTCACCTTAACCTTAGCCCCATTACAACCGGAAAATAAGACCTTTTGATTCATGTAGTACTTGTAATAAGTTGCTAATGGAGATGAGATTGAAAAGCAAGCTTATGGTAGAACATACTCTTTGATTGAATTTGAGAGATTTAAACACATAAACCCTAAACACATGAGTGTTGGAGTGTATATCAATGAGAGGACCTATCACTTTGGCATGGCATAGATTTCATTTAAATCCCGACGGTTGATTGAGTTTTGAAGTTTGCATGTAAATGAATTCATAAGAATTATACTATTTATCCTTCATGATTGTATTCTTGTTTATAATGCATATATTCTTGGACATTGATGGGAGATTAAGAGATTGATCATAGTTTTTTTCAATTTGATTTTATTTATCCTTTCTCGAGGACGAGCAAGAGCTAAGTGTGGGGGTATTTGATGTAACCATATTATTCGATAGTTTCACCCACATCTACCTAATGTTTTGTCCATGTTTTATATATAAAATGCCTTGATATTCTTTGTTTTTTGTTTTGAAGGCATTTTTGGATGAAAGATGCAAAAAGGAGTAAATTGGAGGTAATTGGCAGATTTGACGTTCAGTCGATGTTTTGTGCAGAGCGTGAGTTCTAGAGATCGAAATGAAGTGATTCTAGTGGCACTAAAAAGCTAACATCCATACCTTTCTGGAAATGTAATGCAAGAAAAATAAAAGGAGAAAGATCATGGAAATCACATCCTGCAAAGTCAAATCTCGCATTCTGCCAGTGTTGACCTTTGGTCATTAAAAATTTAATATCTGGAGCTACAGAAGTCCAATTGATGCAAACTCAATTTTCATGGATTCATAATTCAAATACCTATCCACGCTCCAAATTGCAGCCAAAAACGATGTCATATGAGGGAGATATGATTTTCCAAAGATGACAACTGAATTCTGCCAGCAAACAGGTTTCGTGAAGAAACGAGTCCAAATTACATTTCGAAGCATCTAAACCGGCATCCAAGTTTTTATATCAGCAATTTAGCTCCTCTAAGTCAGAGTTTGAAGATTTCACGCAAGGCTATTTCTCCTTTTTAGGAAAAATAGTTATTGAAGTACTTAAATGTAAACTGTCAACTTAAGGAAGGACTATTTTGTAAAATAGAGACTAGGGTTTCTTAGCATATAAAAAGAAAGAGAGAAGGGGCAGCAGCTAGCAAAAAGAAGAGGGAGAGCAGAAGGAGGCAGCAGCCAGCAGAGAATAAACACAAATTCTCTCCCTCTACAAACCCAAAAATCATGCTCTTTTCATTCTTTAGAAGTAGTTGTTCAATAGTTATGCAAGGCTAAGCTCTTTTCTTGGTTGCAAGGACACAACAAACCTTCGGACTTCAAGAACCGTGAGATTTATTCTTCCTTCTATTTTCAGTTTATGTTATGAATGAGTATGATTGTTTTCCTATGCATATTTTCTATGATTGTTGTTGATGATTGCTAGAGCGGACTCTAAGTTATTGTTGTGAACAATCTATTGCTAAGTTTAATATCAAAACCGGAGTTGTGATATATGAACTTGTGAAGCAACTAAGCTTGATAATTGTGGCGGAACTACGTTATTGAACTTAGGGAGAACATTAGAACAAAGTGACACAAGCTGCGGACAGCTTGTATGTTAATCTTGATGAAATTATCTAGTTCTTAAAGCTACCATTAAATTGAATCATTAGTGCGGACACTTTGATTGTTTGTTGGTTAGGATTAGTTATACGGCGGATCCGTTAATTAATCAACGTTAAGAAAAGATAAAATTTCAGAACATAAACTGTAATTTTTGTTTCAAGGATCGGTTCTAATTTCCGTTGGTGGATGTGTGCTTGCGACCAAGGTTTGTTTTCTTGATAAGTTTCGGTTTTAATTGATTTTGTTTGCTAGTTTAATTGCTGCCATAGTTTAGATTATCACAAACCAAATCCCCCCAATTACATAACGTACAACATAAAAATCTGACTTGAAACTTCCTCGTGGGATCGACCCCTTGCTTGCTCTATACTATCTTGTGTGTTTTAAGCTAGGGTAATTAATTTGTGCGACCGCGACATCGCAACAAAAGGCGAAAGAAAAGTAATTCCAAGTTGTGTAATCTCAGTCTTGGTGGCTAGAAAATTACTGAGGAAGAGTTGTTATGCTTGGTTAGCCCATGTAAGAGAACTGGAAAAAGGTAGCATAGATTTGGTTAGTATTCCTGTTGTGAGGGAGTTTCGAGATGTATTCCCAAAAGAGTTGCCTGGATTACCTTCAATTAGAGAAATTGAAGTTTATATAGAAACTATGCCAGGAGTTCCTCCTATAGCCCAGTCTCCTTATAGGATGACACCTATAGAATTGGCGGAACTGAAGATCCAACTTCAGGAATTGTTAGATAAAGGCTTCATCCGGCCTAGTAACTCGCCATGGGGAGCTCCAGTATTGTTTATAAAGAGGAAGGATGGCACCCTTCGTTGGTGCATTGATTATCATCAATTGAATAAAGTGATGGTGAAGAACAGGTACCCACTCCCACGAATAGATGACTTGTTTGATCAATTGAAGGGTGCTAGGGTGTTTTCTAAGATAGATCTGAGATCTGGATACCACCAGTTGAGAATCAAGGAACAAGACATACAAAAGACTGCATTCCGAACTAGTTATGGGCATTACGAGTTTTTGGTGATGCCTTTCGGGTTAACCAATGCTCCGGCCATGTTTATGGACTTGATGAATCAGGTGTTTCGGCCTTACCTGGACCAATATGTGGTTGTATTTATTAACGATATCTTGGTGTATTCAAACTCTCACTTGGAGCATGAACAACATCTAAGGGTTGTGCTACAGACTCTAAGGGAGAATTAATTATATGCAAAGTTGGATAAGTGTGAGTTTTGGCTTAAGGAAGTGGTATTTTTTGGCAATGTAATATCCGCAGAAGGAATATTTGTGGATCCAAGAAAGGTTGAGGCTGTGTTAAAATGGGAAAGGCCAACCAATGTGATAGAAATCCAGAGTTTCTTGGGTCTTGCTGGATATTACCGGAGGTTTGTTAAGGGGTTCTCCACCATAGCATCACTTTTAACTAAGTTGACCCGCAAGGAAGTCAGGTTTGTTTGGTCAGAAGAGTGTGAAGCAAGCTTTCGAGAACCGAAGGAGAGGCTCACTTCTGCTCCTGTGCTGGCCCTTCCATCAGGGACAGAAGGGTTTGTGGTATATAGTGATGCCTCAAAAAGGGGTCTGGGATGTGTATTCAACAAGGGTGTGTGATTGCTTATGCATCAAGACAGCTAAAGTCACATGAGGTAAATTACCTGGTTCATGACCTAGAACTTGCAGCAGTGTTTTCATCTCTTGACTTTCAGAGGGATTTCGGGTAAGAGGATAAAGGAACTAGGATCAGGTTCCTTCATAGAAATTGTAGTTTAGATGTTGACTAACTAAGAAAATTGGTCTTGCTCAATTTGGAGTTATAAACTCCAGCCATGGGTCACCAACCGAGACTGGGTCATGACAGACCCTGTAAAGGTAATAGGTCTGATTCATTGATGAGCAATTTTGACTGTCTTGGAGGTAGAATTGGGTTCTCCTTCCTTCAGAGAACTTGTAGCCTCATGTCTTAGCTTTCCAAAGAGACTAATCTCACTTGAAACGGATTCTATAACTCTAGATATAGTTAAAAATCTGAGGAGAGGTCGAACAGTAATAGTTCAATGTCTAGACAGTAACAGTTCAATGTCTAGACAGTAACATTTCAATGTCTAGACAGTAACCGTTGGACAGTAACAGTCCAAATGTTTGTTGACGAGCAATTTTGACTGTCTTGGAGGTAGAATTGGGTTCTCCTTCCTTCAGAAAACTTGTAGCCTCATGTCTTAGCTTTCCAAAGAGATAAATCTCGCTTGAAACGGAGTTCTATAACTCTAGATATAATAAAAAATCTAAAGAGAAGTCAGACAGTAACGGTTCAAAAACAAGACAGTAACAGTTGGAGAGTACCAGTCAAAATGTTTGTTGATGAGCAATTTTGACTATCTTAGAGGCAAAATTGGGTTCTCCTTCCTTCAGAGAACTTGTATCCTCATGTCTTAGCTTTTCAACGATACCAATCTCGCTTGAAACAGAGTTCTATAACTCTAGATATAGTTAAAAATCTGAGGAGAGGTCGGAGAGTAACAGTTAAATGTCTAGACAGTGACAGTTCAGGATTTAAACAGAAATAGTTCAAATATAAATAAAGAAATGATAACTATGGTTAGACAAAGAACGACAATATTAATGGGTGAAATAAGAAAAACATTAAATATTAAGAAATGACTGAAAGAAAGACTTGTTGGCTGTTGATATGGTTACTATAAAACATATCCTTGAGTGAGGAAAATTTATGAGATAAACCTGTGATTTGCAGCATGGACCACAGGTGTGGTGCAACAGCAGCAGCAGGGGAGCACGAGTAGAGCTTCTATTGCAGGTTGGTGAATTGCACCTATACTGTAAACGCCCAAAAGAAAAAAAAATATATATATATAGAGAGAGAGAGAGAGAATTGATGACTCCACCATCGTTGCCGATTTCTGAATCGGCAGTGATGCAGTTTTTGCTACCGATTTCTTGAATCGGCAGCGACACAATTTTCGCTGCTGATTTCTACATCGACAGTGACGCAGTTTTTAAATTGTCTTAAGGAGCTAGGAGGGAGGGGTAAAACTGATTTTGGATAGACCAAAACAAGGATAAGAACACATCTTAACCAACCCCAAACACCCTACCTCATTAAATGGAGAGTATAAATATAAGGAGGAGAGATAAGATGACCCTTACTCTTCCCAAAGTTGTCTGCTGCAGCTGTATGTCCAACTGCATATTGCTCTTCCCTTTCTCTTTCCCAACAGAAACCTAAACCAAACCAGTAGAGAGTGCCTTGTGAATGTGTGAGGGAGAGATGAGACCCTGAGAGAAGATTGGACAGCTGCCTAGAGGGAAAGGAAAAGGGGCCCAGAAAACATGAGAGGAAGAAGAAGGAGGAGAACTAGCGGGAGAGGAGAAAGAATACTGTCAAACCTTCCTCAAACTTAGTTAGATTCGAAAGGTATGGGTCATGAAACTCCCTCCCTCTTCTCCTTAAGACCCAGAATCGGAAATGAAGAAGAAGACCCTAAGAAAATTGACATATGACCTAAGCTAGCTGTGAAGGAAACTGAAATTAACTAACAGGACAAGGAAACAGAAACGAAATGAGGCCAATTTCAGAACATCTAACAAAGAAAAATGAATAAAATGGAAATAACAAATCATGGTAGAGGGCTGGCTTTAACTATGGGGTTGGCCAGCATGCATGAGTGTGTTCTGCTGGAAATTATTGAAAGATTATATGCTGTAATTGATGGTTTTCAATGTATGTGTTATGCTGGGATTTGTTGAAGGATTATGTGCTGAAATTGATGGTTTCAATGTGTGTGTTCTGCTGGAACTTAGTGATAGTTCATATACTGGGGTTGTTACAGCATGTGTGGTGTGTGTTCATGCCGAAACTGAGTCTTCTGCAGCGAATTAGCATTCGCTGCCGAATTGTGTGTTATGCAGCGAAATTGTGGTTCGCTGCCGAAATTGTGCCGGCTGCAGCGAATTAGCATTTGCTACCGAAATTGAGTCGTCTGCAGTGAATTTGTGATTCATTGCCGAAACTGAGTCTGCTTCAGCGAATTAATTCGCTGCTGAATTGTGTGTTCTACAGCGAAATTATGATTCACTGCCAAAACTATGTCGTCTGCAGCGAATTAACATTCACTGCCCAGTGGCGTGTTCTGCAACGAACTTGCGATTCGCTGGAAAAGTGGAGTTAACTGCCGCGAATCGCTGCCGAAGTTGAGTTGTCTGCAGCAAATTAGCATTCTCTGCCGAATTTCATGTCCTACAACGAATTTGTGATTCGCTGCTGAAGTTGAGTTGGCTGTAGTGAAATTGTGATTTGCTGCCGAAACTGAGTTGTCTACTACGAGTTAGCATTTGCTGCTGAAATAGTTTTCGCTGCCGAATTGGCAACCTGCAGCGAACCAGTTTTTGCTGCCGAATTGATCGTCTGCAGCGAAATAGTTTTCGCTACCAAATTAGGCAGCCTGCAGCAAACCAGTTTTCGCTGCCGATTTCTACAATAAGCCTCCTAAGCAGAAAGGACTTAACTGCTAGTAACAATTTCATGGTATGATGGTGTAAAATGTGGAACACTTGAATGTGAACATATGAACTCTTGAAATAAGTGTGGTGACGAATGTGATTCAAAAATACAAATGTACTGATTTGTGACCATTGATGTCTTAGGGGGTGCGGTCGGGATTGGACCATCGTCAAGACAAGAACAACCCACAAGTGGAGCAGGTAGGTGACTATCACCTTCCTTTTTCATACATTAAATAATGAGATACTTTATCATGAATGTTACCGTATTGTGTTAGAATAGATTTCAGATTGTCAAGTGTTTAAATGTTGACAAATAGTTGATTAGCTTTGGCTAATGGCATCCGAAGGGATGACCGGGACAAAGGAATGATTAGCCTCGGCTAATGGCATCCGAAGGGATGACTGGGACAAAGGAATGATTAGCTTCGGCTAATAGCATCTGAATGGATGACCGGGATAAACGACTGATTAGCCTCGGCTAATGGCATCCAAATGGATGACCGGGACAAATAAATGATTAGCTTCGGCTAAAGGCATCCGATTGGATGACCGGGACAACGGTTGATTAACTTTGGTTGATGGCATCCGAAGTGGATGACCGAGATGAGTGAACGGTTAACCTCAGCAAATGATGCCTTAAGAGGATAGCCGGGTTTAAGATTATGGTTGATTGCAAGAATCGGTGTATCTATATGTACTACAAGTTGTTTATACCAAGTACATGAAGAAACTATAAATATCATGCATCAAACATGGGATAATGTTAATGTTTCATTAAACTGCCAGACCGTTTAATTATCATTATTATTATTAAGTAATTGCATTCTCTTAAATGTTTTGTACTGCAGCAGGGATGTCACATCAACGAGATGCCTAGGAAACCCAATACACGGGAACCTACTTTTGCAAGGAATCATGTAGTTGCATTCTAAATCACGATGTATTTTGTATGAATCAATGTACTAAACGTATAACTTTTATTGGATCCTTTTGTTTAAATTCATGATGACTATTAGTAGGATAGGAATGCAAACTCATGTCTATGTATGTATATTTTAATGTGAACTTCTAATCATACAAACATAATATTATGTGTTTATGTAAGATTCACTTTTAAATGAAATGTTGATTGTTGTTGATGTATGGATTGTATCTTTGATGATGAGAGGAAACAGGTTCGCCGATTACCGACACGACGTGTGTCAAGTAAAAAAAAAATTTATTGTTGTTTGGGCTTGAAAAGTCGGGTTGTTACATATACCTTCTAGTTAAATTCCATGATTTAATATATTACTGATCTTAAATGTGAATTACTGAATGTATATGTATTCAAGGTGAAATGTTGTTGTGTGAAATGAAATTATCGTTGACAAGGGAAATATGAGAAGTGTGATTTGAGGTGTGAACTAGCATACATTTAGTGTATGTTAGGATCCCGGGTAAAGGGATCGCCACATTTGGACTAGCATACATTTAGTGTATGTTAGGATCCCGGATAAGGGGATCAAGCATGTATTGACTAGTATACATTTAGTGTATGTTAGGATCCCGGGTAAGGGGATCGCCATATTTGGACTAGCATACATTTAGTGTATGTTAGGATCCCAGGTAAGGGGATCGCCATATTTGGACTAGCATACATTTAGTGTATGTTAGGATCCCGGATAAGGGGATCAAGCATGTATTGACTAGCATACATTTAGTGTATGTTAGGATCCCGGGTAAGGGGATCATCATGTATTGGCTAACATACATTTAGTGTATGTTAGGATCCCGGTAAGGGCCGGTAAGGGGATCATTTTGCATTGACTCCTACGGGGTGATGATGATGATACAAGTGAAATTGGTATCGATAATCTGTTAAACAGAAATAATCATGTTTGATCTTATAAAGTTTGGAATGAAGGTTGATAGTGGAAGAGCGAACGGTTATTAATAGTTGAACAAGGAAGAGATTCTAATGAAAACCAGAAGGTAGAAGTGAACAAAATATGTATGCATGTTACCCTTTTGAAATTGTTAGATTTTCGTGTTGTTATATTTATTATGATATTCATATTTTAATAATATGTATTTTGTTTCAGGATCATTGCATGCACGACAGGAGTAGATCCCAGCTTATGTTCCCTTCTTGTTATCTAGGTTCTAGGGAGTATACCCTTGTATTTTGTAAACATGAAAATGTTTGTATAACTTAATTTGTATAATTAATGTTTAAACTTGATTGAATGAACTTAACTCTGTAGTTTATATAACCATATTTCATGACTGTGTCTTTATATTTTTATCCATCCATAATGATATTTTATTATATAATGTATATCATAAACATTGTGGTTGATAGGTGTGATAATATTTGTGGAATTCAAACCTAGGATGATTGGGTTGGGATTGAGTTATGAGATGCGAGTTATTAGAAGTGTAAACAGGTTACATGTCGATAACTTAGGACCTTCCGGTATAGGGAGGACTTTGTCGAAATTTTGGTAGATTTTAATACGAAAATCATGAATATATATATATATATATATATATATATATATATATATATAAATTATTCTGTTTTTTGGTTGACATGAGATTGTTATTTTTATCCTGGAATGGGGGATGTTACAGGGAAGATCTAATCCATCCCTTATAGAGCAGAGCACATAATAATATGGAGATCAAGTCCATCCCATGGAGTGTGGTGCACATAACATTGGGGAGATAAAGATTATCCTATAAAGAGTGGTGCATATAAGACTCAGAAGATCAAGTTCATCTATTGAAGAGTGGTGTATATAGCACTGGAGATATCAAGTTCATCCAATGGAGAGTGGTTCATATAACACTTGGGAGATCAAGTCCATCCCTTAAAAAGTCGTGCAAATACCATAAGGGAGATCAAGGTCAACCAGTGAAGAGTGGTGCATAAAAAATTTAAGAGATCAAGGCCATCCCTTGAAGAATGGTGCATATTGCACTACGGAGATCAAGTCCATCCCTTGGAGAATGGTTCATATAACTCTTAGAAAATCAAGTCCATCCCTTGAAAACTAGTGCAAAAAACACAAGGGAGATCAAGGTCATCCCATGAAGAGAGGTGCATATAACACTAAGGAGATCAAGCTCGTCCCTTGAAGAATGGTGCATATAGCACTACGGAGATCATATCCATCCCTTTAAGAGTGGTACATATAGCACTATGGAGATCAAGTTTATCCCATGGAATGTGGTGTATATAGCACTATGAAGATCAAGTTCATCCCTTAGAGAGTGGTGTATATAGCACTCGGAAGACCAAGTCCATCCCATACAGAATAAGGCATATAGATAAGGAAAGATCAAGTGTATCCCATGAACAGAACACTGGTGCATATAACATTAGGGGAGATCAATTTCATTTCATGTAAAGTGGTACATATAGCACTAAGGGTATGAAGTTCATCCCTTAGGGAGTGGTACATATAACTCTATGGAGATCGAGTACATCGCATTGAGAGTGATGCATATAACACATGAGAGATCAAGTCCATCCCTTGAAAAGTGGTGCATATAGCACTAAAAAGGTCAAGTCCATCCCATGAAGAGTGGGCCATGTAGCACTAAGAGATTGAGTCTATGTCATGGAGAATAGTGCATATTGCTATAGGAAGATCGAGTTTATACCATGAATAGTGGTGCATATAGCACTGGGAAGATCAAGTTCATCCCTAGGATAGTGGTGCATCTAGCACCAGTGATATCAAATCCATCTCATGAAGAGTGATGCTTATAGCACTAGAGATATGAAGTCCGTCATTTGGAGAGTGGTGCACATAGCACTAGGAGATCAAATCCATCCTATGAAGAGTGGTGCATATAGCTCCGGGGAGATCAAGTGGATCCAATGGGGAGTGGTGTATATAACACTTAAGAGATCGAGTCGATTCCATGTAGAGTGGTGCATATAGCACTGGGAAGATTAAGTCTATCCTATAGAGAGTAGTGCATATAACGATGGGGAGATCAAGCCCATCCCTTGAAGAATGGTGCATATAGCACTATGAAGATCAAGTTCATCCCTTGTAGAGTGGTGCATTTAGCATTATGGAGATTAAGTCCATCCCTTTGACAGTGATGGATTTAGTACTAGGGAGATAAATCCATCCCATTGATAGTGGTGCATATAGCACAGGGAAGATTAAGTCCATCCCTTGGTAAGTGGTGCATATAACACCGAGGAGATAAAGTTCATCCATTTAAGAGTGGTGCATAAGCACAAAGGAGATTAAGGCCATCCCATGAAAAGTGGTGCATATGGCACTAGGAAGATCAAGTCAATCCTATAGAGAGTGGTGCATATATCACTAGGAAGATCAAGTCCATCCTATGAGAATGGTTTATATAGTACTGGCAAGATCATGTCCATCCCAAGGAGTGTGTTGTATGTAGCTCTAAGTGATCGAGTCCATACCTTGAAGAGTGGTGCATATTGATTTGAGAAGATCGAGTGCATCCCATAGGGAGTGGTGTATATAGCACTTAAGAGATCAAGTGCATCCTATAGAGAGTGGTACATATAGTATTAGGAAGATCAAGTCATTACAATGGAGAGTGGTGCATATAGCACTAGATTGATCAAATCCATCTCATTGATAGTGGTATATATAGCACTAGAGATCAAGACCATCCCATGGACAGTGGTGCATATAGCACTGTGAAGATCAAGTTCATCCCATGAAGAGTGGTACATATAGCATAGGGCAAATCAAGTCCATCCCTTGGAGAGTGAAATATATAATAATAAGGAGATCAAGTCCATCCCATAGAGAGTGGTGAATATAACATTAGGGAGATAAAGCCTATCCTATAAAGAGTGGTTCATATAGGACTTAGAAGATCAAGTTCATCCATTGGAGGGTGGAGCATATAGCACTACGGAGATCAAGTCCAAGAGGTGTATATAACACAAGAGAGATCTAGTCCATCCATTGGAGAGTGATGGATATAGCACTAAGAGATCAAGTTTATCCTATGATGATTGGGGCATATAGATTAAAAAAAAAAAGATGAAGGTCATCCCTTAGATAGTGGTGCATATGATAATAAAGAGATCAACTCCATCCTATGAAGAGTTGTGCATATAACACTGGATCGATCAAGTCTATTACATCGATAGTAGTGTATATGGCACTATGAGATCAAGTTCATCTCATGAAGAGTGGCGCATGTAACGTTAGGAAAATCAATTCCATCTGTTTTATAGTGGTACATATAGCACTGGATCGATCAAGTCCATCCTATGAATAGTGGTGTATATGGCACTAGGAGATCAAATCAATCCCGTGAAGAGTGATGCATATAGCACTAAAGATATGAACTTCATCCTATGAAGAGTGAAGCATAAAACACTTGGGAGATCGAGTCCATCTTATTGGGTATGGTGTATATATCTATTGGGAGATTGAGTCCATCCTATAGAGATTGAAGCATATAACACTGGGGAAAAAGAATCCATCCTATGAAGAGTGTTGTATATAACACTAGGGAGATCATGTCCATCTCATGGGAAGTGGTGTATATAGCACTAGGGAGAACGAGTCCATCCCATGGAGAGTGTTGCATATGGAACTAGGGAGATCAAATCCATCCCTTGGATGGTGGTCCATATAGCACTGGATCGATCAAGTCTATTCCATGGATAGTGGTGTATATGGCACTAAAAGATCAAGTTCATCCCATGAAAAGTGGTGCATGTAGCGCTAGGAAGATCAAATCCATCCATTTTATTGTGGTATATATAGCATTGGATCGATCAAGTATATCCCATGGATAGTGGTGTATATGGCACTAGGAGATCAAATCCATCCCATGAAGAGTGGTGCATATAACACTAGAGATATGATATTCATCCTATGGAGAGTGAAGCATAAAACAATTGGGAGATCGAGTCTATCCTATAGGGTGTGGTGTATTTAGCTCTTGGAAGATAAAGTCCATCCCATAAAGAGTGGAGCATGTAACACTGGGGAAAACGAGTCCATCTTATGGAGAATGTTACATATAGCATTGGGCAGATCAAGTCCATATCTTTGAGAGTGGTACATATAACACAACAGAGATCAAGTCTATCTCATGCAGAGTGGAGCATATAACACTAGGGAGATCAAATCCATCCCATGGGGAATGGTGTATAGCACTGGGAAGAACAAGCCCATCCCATGAAGAGTGTTGGTTATAACACTTGGGAGAAGAAGTCCATCTCTTTACGAGTGGTGCATTTAGCAATAAAGAGATGAAGTCTATCCTATTGAGAGTGGTGCATATAGCACTGGATTGATCAAGTCCATTCCATGGATAGTGGTGTATATGGCTCTAAGGAGAACAAGTTCATCCCTTGGAGAGTGGTGTATATAGCACAGGGAGAACTAGTCCATCCCATGGAGAGTGTTGCATATAGCACTTGGGAGATCAAGTCCATCCTTTAGAGAGTGGTGTATATAGCACTGGGAGTTCAAGTTCATCCTATGTAGAGTGTTGCATATAGCACTGGGAAGATCAAATCCATCCCTTTGATAGTGGTGCATATAGCACTGGATCAATCAAGTCCATATCATGGATAGTGGTGTATATGGCACTAGGAGATCAAGTTCATCCCATGGAGAGTGGCGTCTATAGTGCTAAATTGATCAAGTCCATTCCATGGATAATGGTGAATATGGCTATGGGAGATCAAGTCCATCCCTTTTTAGAGTGGTGCATATAGCACCAGGGAGATCGAGTTCATCTATTTGAAAATGATACATATAGAACTAGAGATATGAAGTCTATCCCATTAAGAGTGGTATCAAGTCCATCTCTTGAAGAGTGGTGCGTATAGCAATGGGAATATCAAGTCCATCCCTTGAAGAGTGGTGCATATAGCATTGGAAAGATCAAGTCCATCCCATATAGTGTGGTGCATATAGCACAAAAGAGATCAAGGCCATCCCATGAAAAGTGGTGCGTATAGCACTGGGAAGATCAAGTCCATCCATTTGATAATGGTGCATATAGCATAGGGGAGATCAAGTCCATCAATTTGATAATGGTGCATATAGTACTAGATCGATCAAGTACATCCCTTGGAGAGTGAAGCATATAACACTAGGGAGATCAAGTTCATCCCTATGAGAGTGGTTTATATAGCACTAGCAAGATCAAGTTCATCCCATGGAGTGTGTTGCATGTAGCTCTAGGAGATTGAGTCCATGCCTTGCAGAATGGTGCATATTGATCTAGAAAGATCGAGTGTATCCCTTAGAGAGTGGTGTATATAGCATTTTAGAGATCAAGTGCACCTATAGAGAGTGGTGCATATAACACTGAGAAGATAAAGTCATTCCAACAAAGAGTGGTGCATATAATTATAGGGAGATCAAGTTCATATTTTGGAGAGTAGTGTATCTAGCACTGGATCAATCAAATCCATCCCATTGATAGTGCTATATATGGCACTGAAGATCAAGTCCATCCCATTGAGAGTTGAATATATAGCTTTCGAAGATCAAGATCATCTCATGGAGAGTGATGCATATAACACTATGAGATCAAGTCCATACCATGGAGATTGGTGCATATAGCACTGAAGAGATCAAGTCCATCCCTTAAAGAATGGTACATATAGCACTAGGAAGATCAAGGTTGATACGACCAAAGAGTTGATGTCTTCTCTCAAGTGTAGGAGTGTCGAAGTAATAAATAACCCGTCAAGACCAGGGTCGAACCACAGAGAGGTTAACTTTATAAACTACAAATATAGAAATACATAATAATAGAAAAGGAGTTGAAGAGAGCTTTGAGATGTGATATTGGTATAAGGATTAAACAAGGATAAAATAATTGTCAAGGTTTGAGGATCCACTAATGCTATTTCAAACAAGTATAGTATAAACTTTTTTTATTACTCAACTGGAAACCACACACAAAGGAGGTTCCAATCGGATTATAAATTGTTAACATGATTACATTAATTATCTTATTCGAATAATGCTAATACTTGTAAATGTTGTCAGGTATTCATGATTATAACTTATGTTAACAACAAATTAAGTGCCTTTCATAACATATGTGTCGATTATACCATATGGTTGGAGTATGAAAGTGCCAAGTATTTGTTGTACCAAGGGTTATACAACATAAATCTAGATTAACCATTTAACAAGCAAAGTATTAAAAGTGAACAAGATAACAAATACAAAACATGTTAGTATCAAACATTAAAGTCCATGTTGAGTTTAATACTTATTCTTACACCATTAGTGTAACCTTTTCACATTGACATAATAAACTTAGATAAACATAATGAAAGAGAGAAACATAAATAAACAAGATAAGAACAAAAATAAGATATAAGTTAACTAAGTAAAGGAAAGGAAATGAAAAGCACAAACAAGAGATTAATATAAACGAAACTTAAGCATTACAAAAATATAAAGAGAGAGACAAAGAACATGATCTTGATCTGAAAACCAAGATGCCTAAATGCATGGAAAATGCCTTCTTTTATAGGCCAAAATTCGGAACTATTGATTTGATGACTAATTGTTGAGTGGGTGGCCACATCTTGACTTGGTGACAATCCTTATCTTATTGTTTGAACAAAATGTTATTGCTAACATCAGAATTTGAACAGATAGTCTCCATGAAAGTTCTAGGAAATTGTCTTAGCTTTCCAACAAAACAAAAATCAATGTATTTGGACTTCTAGAACTCGAGATATGGGCTGAACACTGAACAGTGTCTGGGCTGCAAGACAGATTCCGACTTCTTCGTTGTTGCTACAATTTGAACTTGAAAACGGTCCTTTTGAATCTTGGACTCTCATGAAAGTTTTAGGCCTATGTCTTAGCTTTCCATACATATAAACTAGACCTAAATCCAAGTTTTACAGCTCCAATTATGATCCAATTACCGAATGGTGTTCCAGCTTGGACTGAACCAACATCTCTTTTCTAAGCTTAGCCCTCTCTTTGTCTTTTCAATTTCAGTAGTTAAAATCGTCAATCAATCATTTAATTTATGTGATAGGCCTGCATTTAAGATGAACATTTACCATAAATTAAAGGTATCTTATATTATTATACATGTTATTATAAAACATGCTCTAGTTAAGAAGTTATTGATACTTTAAGTGCAAAATGATGATATAAAACCTTGATAAAAATGCACTTTTAAGTACTAATCAAAGGTCATCCCATGAAGAGTGGTGCATATAACACTCGGGAGATCAAGCCCATCCCTTAAAGAATGGTGCATATAGCACTAGGGAGATCCAGGTCATCCCTTAAGCAATGGTGTATATAACAATAGAAAGCTCATGTTTATCCCTTGGAGTGTGGTGCATATAGCACAGGAGAGATTAAGTCCATCCAATAGAGAGTGGCGCATATAGCACTAGAGAGATCAAGTCCATCCCTTGAAGAGTGGTGCATTGATTAGTACTTAAAAGTGCATTTTTATCAAGGTTTTATATCATCATTTTGCACTTGAAGTATCAATAACTCCTTAACTAGAGCATGTTTTATAATAACAAGTCTAATAATATAAGATAGCTTTAATTTATGGTAAATGCTCATTTTAAATGCAGGCATATCTCACAATTCAAAGGATTGATTGATGTGATTAACTATTGAAAGTGAAAGGACAAAGAAAAGGCGAAGCTTAGAAAGGAGATACCGATTCAATTCAAATTGGAATACTGTTCAGTTATTGGGTCATATCTGGAGCTGTAAATCTTGGATTTTAGTTTACTTTATATGGATAGAAAGATAAGAAATAGGCCTACAATGTTCATGAATAGTGGAAGACCCAAATCTGCCATTTTCAAATCCAAAGTTTATCCATAAAAGAGAAGTCAAAATCTGTCTTGCAATCCAGCCCAAACACTGCTCAGAATTGTACCCATATTTGGAGTTCTAGAAGGCAAAATGACGTTAAATTTGGTGGGTGGAAGGAAAAGACAATTTCCAACAACTTGCATGAGAAGACTTGCTCAAATTCTGATGGTAACAATGACATTTCATCCAGACAAGAGCTTGAGGGCTATCCACCACATCCACTAGCAGCACTACTCAGTATTTTAGCCATATCTCGAGCTCTAGTGATCCAAATGCTCTGCAATTTTATAGGTGGAAAGATAAGATGATTGCCAACAACTTTCATACGGAACACTTTGCCACATTTTGATTGCATCAATGTCAATTTATCCAGCCAAAATGCTTGAGTGCTGCTGTCCACCAAGTCCACTAAATCAATAGTTGGCCACTACATGAATAATCAATTACCAAATGAATAGTTCTGAATTTTAGCCTATAAAAGGAGGCATTTGCCATTCATTTAGGAATCTTGGTTCTTCATATCAAGATCATGTTCTTGCTCTCTCTTTATATTTTTGTAATACTTAAGTTTTGCTTTCATTAATCTCTTGTTCATGCTTTTCATTTCCTTTACTATACTTAGTTAACTTATATCATGTTTATGTTCTTATATTGTTTATTTATGTTTTTCTTCTTCATAATGTCTAGCTAAGTTAATTATGTCAAGGTGAAAAGGTTTCACTAATGGTGTTAGGATAAGTATAATATAAACTCAACATGGACTTTAATGTTTATATCCAAGAAAGTTTGCTATTAACATGTCTTATCATTTTTACCTTATTAATTCTTAATACCTTACTTGTTAAATGGTTAATCTAGATTTGTGTTGTATAACTCTTGGTACATCAAATACTTGATCCTTCATAGTTTTCGACCGACATCGTTATTATGAGAAGAACTTGATTTGTTGTCAACATAAGTTAGCATCATGAATACCTGATAAAATTTATAAGTATGGTGTTACGTAAATAAGATGATTAATATGATTAGGTTGATAATTTATAAAGAGTTTATACTTTACTTATCTCTAATACTATTAGTGGATCCTCTAACTTTGACATTTATTTTTATCATTGTTTAATCTTCACATTTATCTTACATCTCAAAGTCCTCTTTAACTCATCATCACCATCATCATCATCATTGTTGTCGTACCCTCGCGAGAGCTCGACGTCGCGGTGACCCTTCCTGGTAGCAGGGATTGATGTCGGGGTTTTTGTTTTGTGAAAAAGGGAGTCGCCACCTAGTATTATGGTCACTAGGAAACCTAACTGGTCTTTCAGAGATTCTAAGGCAAGGAACTGGTTGTGTAAAGGGAAGGTTTTAACACCCCTAGTACGCCCTACCTAAGGTAAGCTGTGATGTAACCATATTATTCGATAGTTTCACCCACATTTAACTAGTGTTTTGCCTATGTTTTATGTATAAAATGCCTTGATATTCTTTGTTTTATGTTTTGAAGGCACCTTTAGATGAAAGATGCAAAAAGGAGTAAATTGGAGGTAATTGGCAGATTTGACCCTCAGTCGATGTTTTGTGCAGAGCGTGAGCTCTAAAAATCGAAACGAAGTGATTCTAGTGGCATTAGAAAGCTAACATCCATACCGTTCTGGAAATCTAAGTCAAGAAAAATAAAAATACAAAGAGCATGGAAATCACATCCTTCAAAGTCAAAACTCGCATTCTGCCAGTGTTGCCTTTGTCCATTCAAAATTCAATATCTGGAGCTGTAGATATCCAATTGATGCAAACTCAATTGTTTTGGATTCCTGACTCAAAGGACTATAAACGCTCCAAATTTCAGCCAAAAACGATGTCATATGAGGAGATATGAGTTTTCAAAGATGACAACTGAATTCTGCCAGCAAACAGGTTTCGTGAAGAAACGAATCCAAATTACATCCCGAAGCATCAAAACCGACATCCAAGTTTTAATTTCAGCAATTTAGCTCCTCAAGAACATCAATCCAGAAGGTCAAGGAAGGCATCCACCAACCTCAAGCCACTAACCTCAAACCACCAACCACAAACCAGCCGCCAGCCGCCAGCCGCCTTCACACTACCACCATTTATTGATGTTCACACTTGAACTTTGATTTTTCTTACTTACAATTTGTGTATAAATAGGCAGTTAAGTTTATGCTATGAAGAGAGCCAAGAGAGAGGGAGAGAGAGTGCAGTAGAATCAAAGAAAGAAGGGTGGCAACCATAAGAGAAGAAACACAAACTCTCCCCTCTACAACCCAAAAATCATGTATTCTTTCATCTTTAGGATTAGTTGTTCAATAGATATGCAAGGACGCAAACACCTTCAGATTTCAAGAACTGTGAGATTTATTCTTCCATTTATTTTCAGTTTGTATTATGAATGAGTATGTTTGTTTTCCAATGCATAGTTTCTATGATTGTTTATCTTAATTGCTAGAGCGGACTCTGAGTTATTATTGTGAACAATCTATTGCTAAGTTTGATATCAAAACCGGAGTTGTGGTATATAAACTTGTGAAGCAACTAAGCTTGATAATTGTAGCGGAACTACGTTATTAAACTTAGGGAGAACATTAAATCAAATGCAACACAAGCTGACAACTTGGTTGTTAAGATTAATGAATTTATCTAGATCTTAAGGCTGCCATTGGATTAAATCATTAGTGCGGACACTGTGATTGTTTGTTGGTTAGGGTTAGTTATACAGCGGATCCGTTAATTAACCAATATTAAGAAAAGATAAAAATTCAGAATATAAACTGGAGTTTCGTTTCAAGGATAAATTCTGATTTCTGTAGGTGGATGTGTGCTTGCGACCAAGGTTTGTTTTCTTGATATATTTTAGTTTTAATTGATTTTGTTTGCTAGTTTAATTGCTGCCATAGTTTAGATAATCACAAACCAAATCCCCCTAATTAAATAACATACAACATAAAAATCTGACTTGAAACTTCCTCGTGGGATCGACCCCTTGCTTGCTCTATACTAGTTTGTGTGTTTTAAGCTAGGGTAATTAATTTATACGACCGCGACATCGCAACAAGCTGCTTGGTATTTGGTTTGCCTATAATTGCTATGGTGTTGATGTTCTCTAATCCTATCAGTTCCCTAGGATAAGTCTGCTATGATGTACAAACTTGGGTTCAAAGTTTAAGGGAAAGAATCCTTGGCCAATATGAATCATACCTTTAGATATGTTTATAGAGTGCCAAAGAGAAACGGTGCAGAACTCTTGAAGTCCATGCTTGATTTGAACTAAATTTAGAATTTATGAATTTAGAGACATCTAAGATAGAAATCTGAGGAGATTCAATGCGCTTAAGAGCTCATTTTTCCCTTAGTATTTCAAGTGTTTCGCGACTTGTAAATCACAGGGAAGAGAAACCAAAAAAAACTAAGTTAGAAATCTAAGGAAATTCAAGGTGCTTTAAAAGCCCATTTTTGCCTTAGTATTTCATATTTCCTTGACTCATAAACTGTGGAATCAAAATTTTGAAATGTCCCCAATTATAATTGAGGCTTCTTTCAAGGATATGCGATTAAATTATTCTAAATAAAATTTTAGGCATAAATCTGCCCTTATGTTAAAAATAAACAAGTTGTGTTCCTGTTAACAATATTTTGGACATTTACCTTTCATAGGTTTTTTGCCCTTATATTATTAAGGGATAATGGCTTGTTATTCATAAAAAATATTTTTTGATATTTACCCCTTGGGGTTTCTTTATCTAAATATTAACGGTGAGCAATGGCGAATTATTCCCAATAATATTTTGAATATTAACCCCTTTTGAGATTTCTTTATCCAAACATTTGTAGTGAATAATAACAAATTATTCCTAATAATATTTTGGATATTAACCCATTTGGGGTTTTTTTATCCAAACATTACTAATGAATAACAAATTATTCCTAGTAATATTTTGGATATTTACCCCTTTGGGATTTCTTTATCCAAACATTAATAGTGAATAAAAACGAATTTCCAAAAATAATATTTTATATTTTTTGAAATATTGGCCAACACCCTTTGGAATTTACAAACATGTTGTAAAATCCAAGATGCAAGAAAAATAATTTTTGTGTTTAAGAAATCCATGCTAAAACATATTTTTTGAAACCTCGAATATTTGTCTTTAAAAAAAAACAATTTAAAATATGTTAGGGTATTGGCCGTATGCAACACACAAGAAAAATTTTATGTTTTGTTAAAAAAAAAAAACACTATTTATCACAACAATCAAATGCAAACATCCAGTTGAAGCTAACAAAACATCACAAAAATAATTTCTTCACACGGGGGACCAAAGTCCTGAAGCTAACATTTTGAACCCAAAACACATGGTTAATCGCAACAATTAACATAAGCATATGGTTAAAATTATTAAACTAGCACAAGAATAAACTTGTCACGTTGGGGGCCGAAGTTTTGAAAGCAATATTTTAAACCCCAAAATCCTACGCAGTGTGCCATGACCTATCCTCTTTCACCAATATAAGAACACTGCCATACTAGTTTCATGCAAGGAAAACTGCCATACCAGTTTCAATGCAAAAGGAAAGAACTTGAAGAACATGATTTCATGCCACCTACATCACGGACTAAAACCAAAACAACATAGCCAGTTATTTCATTTCACCGAGCAGGAAAGAAAACATGAGCCTCTGAACATGCTCAAAAGATTACTTCCGACGCAAAGGGACCTCCTTCCTGTTTCACTTTCTCCTCTGGACAAACAGACCTTAGGAGCAAAAACGCATCCCTGCAGAATTCTAAAACAGAGAAACACCCGAGAAAAAGGCTAGGAAGGATAATGAGGACCTTAAGGCTTCCCCATCCTCTAGAACAAAAGGGGAAAGAAAGGAACCAGCAACTCTTAACATAGACGCCTATTTACTCACAGCTACGGAAGAAAATGCAGGCAAGCGCACCATCATGTTGCCAAAACAGAACTCCCATGTTCAAAATAAGAGCAGAAACCAGCAACCCTTAATATAAGCTCTTACTTACTCACAGCCATGGCAGAAAGGGTAGGCCAGCGGCACAACCATGTTGCCAAAACAGAACTCACATGTCCAACATAAGAGCAGAAACCAGCAACTCTTAACATAAACTCTTATTTACGCACAACCATGGCAGAAAAGGTAGGCCAGCGGCACAACCATGTGGCCAAAACAGAACTCTAATGTCTAAAATAAAAGCAGAAACCAGTGACTCTTAACATAAGCTTTTATTTACTCACAGCCATGGTAGAAAAGGTAGGCCACCGACACCACTATGTTGCCAAAACGACACTCACATGTCTAAAATAACAGCAGGAACAGGTTTTTTTGAAAAAAAAGAAACAGCAGACATCAAACTATACATATGACAAGGGAAAAAAGAAGGCAGGGACTCATACCTACCAATGTAGCTTGCGGACGAGGAAGTATAGAAGGATGGAAAAGCCTTCGCTTTGCTGCCTCTGAAGACCAAAGAAAGCCTTCTTCTTTTTGCCGTTAGGAGTATTAAAAACCCTTAGATTTTATGAACTCCTGCTTGGCAATGTAGGATAGACTGCGATGATCCTCTCTTGTTCTCTTCATTTTTCTGTTTCCCTAACCTCAGCCTTATACTCCTCCTCTCTATGTTTTTCTTCACTCTTTCTTCCCGTCTCCCTTTTTCTTCTATTCTTCCCCTCCCTTTCTCTTTTTTCTTCTATATTTAAACTCTCTCTCTCTCTCCCTCCTTTCTTTTCTCCTCTTCTGTTTCTTCTTAGCTTGCTTATATAGCCAAACAAGCTTGGAGAAACAGCCCCAACCCATCTCATCTTAGCCGTCTGTCTCAGGGGTAAAAATCCCAGCCCTTAAATGGTCCCTTTGTTTTCTTTCAACAGAACGTACACAGCCATTCCCTTGCCACAATTGTCTTATTTGCAGCTGTAGACCTGGCGTATAATAGGTGGCACTCGTACACCAAGCTGGCATGAGGACGCAAGGACGAGGGGATAAAAAAACAGCAGGAGCGGCTGCAGAGGAGGGAAAGAGTGGGCGTGGGTACAGTACCATGTTTATTAATTCAAAATGGGGCTGCATGTTCTCATACGGCACCGTATAGCTAAAGAAGAGGATTAATGCAGCAAAGAAAAACGGGGTCGTTTGTTGTTAGCAAATGGGCATAATCGTGACCTGTCATTTATTGGTCCCTTCCCTGTTTTTTCTATTTTCTTCAAAACCCAGCCAAGTCTCTTCCAATTTATTTCGGCAACTAACTCCCTTAATTCAGTCCTGCGAACTTGGGGGAGGGGGTAAAATCTTTCCTGTGATAGAAAAATTTTGTTTGCGGCAGAATTTTTACGGCGGAATTGTTTGCGGCAGAATTTTGTCGCGGCAGAATTTCGCTTCCTCATTAGATATTCAAACGTGAATATCCTGAGCTTTTGCTATTGAAATCAAGCGATTCAAAAGCCCAAATTCATCTATGTATGTAGGACTACAACTTTCACGAGGGATTCAAGGTGAGATAAAATTGTTTTAGAATAGATTCGGACCGCAATCTGGTTGGTAAAAAGGGGTCTCCATTAGCACGTATGGCTTAAAAAATGGGTAACAACAATTGTTGTTGTTGTTGTTCTTCTTATTATAATTATTATTTATAATTTATATAGTTCACTTCCTTGTTAGATTCGGACCGCAATCTGGTTGGTAAAAAGGGGTCTCCATTAGCACGTATGGCTTAAAAAATGGGTAACAACAATTGTTGTTGTTGTTGTTGTTGTTGTTGTTGTTCTTATTATTATAATTATTATTTATAATTTATATAGTTCACTTCCTTGTGGTTCGACCCCGGTCTTGCTGGGTTATTTATTACTTTGACACTCCTGCACTTGGGATAAGACATCAACTCTTTGATCGTGTCATGCATATAGCACTTGGAAGACCAAGTTCATCCCATGAAGGGTGGTGCATATAACACTCAAGAGATTAAGCTCATCCCTTGAAGAGTTGTGCATAAAACATAAAGGAGATCAAGGACATCCCATAAATAATGGTCAATATAACACTAGGAATATCAATTCAATCTCATAGAGAGTGGAGCATATAGAATTAGGAAGATCAAGTTCATCCCTTTGAGAGTGGTTTATATAGCATTGGCGAGATCAAGTCCATCTCATGGAGTGTGTTGCATGTAGCTCAGGGATATTGAGTCTATGCCTTAGAGAGTGGTCATATTGATATGGGAAGATCAAGTGCATCCCATAGGAAGTGGTGTATATAACATTTAAGAGATCAAGTGCATCTTATGGAGAGTGGTGCATATAGTACTGGAAGATTAAGTCATTCGAATGGAGAGTGGTGCATATAGTACTGGAAGATTAAGTCATTCGAACGGATAGTAGTGCATATAGCTCTTGGGAGATCAAGTCCATTCCATTAATAGTGGTGAATATGGCTCTGGGAGATCAAGTACATCCCTTTTTAGGTGTTGCATATAACACTAAAGAGATCAAGTTCATCCATTTGAGAGTGGTGCATATAGAACTAGAGAGATCAAGTTTATCCCATTGAGAGTGGTGCATATATCAATGGGAAGATCAAGTCCATCCCTTGAAGAGTGGTACATATAGCATTGGAGAGATCGAGTCTATCCCACAGAGAGTTGTGCATATAACACTGGATTGATCAAGTCCATTCCATGGATATGGTGGATATGGCTATGTGGAGATGAAGTCCATCCCTTTAAGAGTGGTTCAACTAGCTCAAATGAGATCAAGTCCATCCCATATAGAATGGTGTATATAGCACTATTGAGATCAAGTTCATCCTATGAGGTGTGGTGTATATAGCACGGGGAAGATTGAGTCCATCCCATTAGGAATGGTTTATATAGCACTAAAGAGAACGAGTCCATCCCATGGAGAGTATTGCATATAGCATTGGGTAGATCAAGTTCATCTCTTTAAAAGTGGTACATATAGCACTGCAGAGATCAAGTCCATCCCTCGCAAAGTGAAACATATAACATTAGGGAAAACGAGTCCATCCCATGAAGAGTTTTGCATATAACACTATGGAGATCCAGTCCATCCCATGAAAAGTGGTTTATATAGCACTTGGGAAACAAGTCTATCCCATGAAGAGTGTTGCATATAGCATTGGGTAGATCAAGTCCATCTTTTTTAGAGTGGTACATATAACATTGCAGAGATCAAGTTCATCCTATGCAGAGTGGAGCATATAACAATAGGGATATCGAGTCCATCTTATAAAGATTTTTGCTTATAACACTATGGAGAAAAAGTTCATCCTATTGGGAGTGGTGTATATAGCACTAGGGAGAACAAGCTTATCCCATAGAGAGTGTTGTTTATAGCATTTGGGAGATCAAGTCTATCTCCTTGAGAGTGGTGCATATAACAGTGGGGAGGTGAAGTCTATCCCATTGAGAGTAGTGCATATAGCACTAGATCGATCAAGTCCATTCCATGGATAGTGGTGTATATGGATCTAGGGGGATCAAGTCCATTGATTAGTACTTAAAAGTGCATTTTTATCAAGGTTTTATATCATCATTTTGCACTTGAAGTATCAATAACTCCTTAACTAGAGCATGTTTTATAATAACAAGTTTGATAATATAAGATACCTTTAATTTATGGTCAATGTTTATTTTAAATACAGGCTTATCACATAAATCAAAGGATTGATTGATGAGTTTAACTACTGAAATTGAGAAGACAAAGAGAGGGCTAAGCTTAGAAAAGAGATGCTGGTTGAATTCAAATTGGAACACAATTCGGTTATTGGATCATAACTAGAGTTCTAGAACTTGGATTTAGGTCTTGTTTATATGAATAGAAAGCTAAGATATAGGCCTAAACCTTTCATGCAGAATCCAAGATTCAAAAAGATCGTTTTCAAGTTCAAATTGTAGCAACAAAAGAGAAGTCAGAATTTATCCTGTAGCCCAAACACTGTTCAGTGTTCAGCCCATATCTCAAGTTCTAGAAGTCCAAATGAGCTCATTCTTATTTTGTTGGAAAGCTGAGACAAATGCCCAGAACTTTCATAAAGATTATCTATTCAAATTCTGATGTTAGCAATGATGTTTTGTTCAGACGAAAAGATATCGGTTGTCACCTAGTCAAGAGGTGGCCACTCACTCAATAATTAGTCATCAAATCAATAGTTCCAAATTTTAGCCTATAAAAGGAGGCATTTGCCATACATTTAGACATCTTGGTTGTTCAAATCAAGATCTTGCTCTTACTCTCTTTCTTTATATTTTGTAATGTTCAAGTTTTATTTTATGTTATATTAATCTCTTGTTTTGCTTTTCATTTCATTTACTATACTTAGTTAACTTATATCATTTTCATGTTCTTATATTGTTTATTTATGTTTTTCTTCTTTATTATGTTTAGCTAAGTTAATTTTGTCAAAGTGAAAAGGGTACACTAATGGTGTAAGAATAAGTATAATATAAACTCAACATGGACTTTAATGTTTGATACTAACATGTTTTGTATTTGTTATCTTACTCACTTTTAATACCCTACTTGTTAAATGATTAATCTAGATTTGTGTTGTACAACCCTTGGTACAACAAATACTTGGCACTTTTATAGCCTACTGTATGGTATAACCGACACTTGTGCTATGAAAGGAACTTGATTTGTTGTTAACATAAGTTATCACCATGAATACCTGACCACATTTACAAGTATTGGCATTACTCAAATAAGATAATTAATATAATCATGTTAATAAATTATAATCCGATTGGAACTTCCTTTGTGTGTGGTTTCTAGTTGAGTAATAAAAAGAGTTTATACTATACTTATTTGAAATACCATTAGTAGATCCTCTAACCTTGATAATTGTTTTATCGTTGTTTAATCCTTACATCAATATCACATCTCAAAACTTCTCTTCAACTCCTTTTCATTTATTGTTTATAATTTTATATAGTTCACCTCCCTGTGGTTTGACCCCGGTCTTGCCGGATTATTTATTACTTCAACACTACTGCACTTGGGATAAGACATCAAACTCTTTGATCGTGTCAGTGCATATAGCATGGATTGATCAAGTTCATTCCATGGATAGTGGTGTATATGGCACTAGGAGATCAAATTAATCCCATGGAGAGTGGTGTATATAACACTAGAGAGATCAAGTCCAACCTTTTAAGGGTGGAGCATATAGCCTTGAGAGATCAAGTCCATCCCTTAAATAGTGGTGCATATAGCCCTAGAGATATGAAGTTCATCCCATGGAGAATGGAGCACAAAACACGTGGGAGATCGAGTCCATCCTATGGGGTGTGGTGTATATAGCTATTGGAAGTTCGAGTCTATCCCATAGAGAGTGGAGCATATAGCACTGGAAAGAACGAGTCCATCTCATAGAGTGTGTTGCATATAGCACTAGGAGTATCAAGTTCATCTTTTTAAGAGTGGTGCATATAGCAGTGGAGTGATGAAGTTTATCCCTTGGTGAAAGGTGCATATGGCACTGCAGAGATCAACTCTATAACTTGGAGAGTAGTGCTTATTGTACTGAGAGATCAAGTCCATCCTATTGAGAGTGATGCATATAGCACTAAAAAGATCGAGTTCATTCCATAGGGAGTGGTGTATATAGCACTAGGGAGTTCAAATTCATCCCATGATGAGTGGTGCATATAGCAATGGGCAAAACAAGTCTATCTTATAGAGAGTGGTGCGTATAGCACCAGGAAAATGAAGTACATCGCATTGAGAGTGGTGTATATAGCACTAGAAAGATCGAGTCCATCGTATGGTGAGTGGTGCGTATAGCAATAGGGAGAACAAGTCCATCCTATGGAGAGTGGTATATATAGCACTGGATTGATCAAGTCCAACATATAGACAACGGTGTATATAGAACTAGGAAGATCAAGTTTATCCCTTTAAAAGTGTTGCATATAGTAATGGCGAGATCAAGTCCCTTTCATTGAGAGTGGAGCATATAGCCCTGGGGAGATCAACTTCATCCCTTGGTGAGTGGTGTATATAGGACTAGAGATATGAAGCTCATCTTATAGAGAGTGGAGCATAAAACACTTGAGATCGATTCCATCCAATGAGGTGTGGTGTATATAGCTATTAAGAGATCAAGTCCATCCCATAAATAGTGAAACATATAACACTAAGGAGAACGAGTCCATCCTATAGAGAGTGATGCATATAGAGCTAGGAAGATCAAGTCCATCTCTATGAGAGTGGTGCATATAGCAGTGGGGGGATGAAGTTTATCCCTTAGAGAGTGGTGCATATAGTACTAGAGAGATCAACTTCATCCCTTGGAAAGTGGTGCATATAGCTCTAGCTCTAGGAGATTAAGTCTATCCTATAGAGAGTGGTGCATATAGCACTGAGAGGATCAAGTCCATCTCACGGGGAGTGGTGTATATAGCATTTTTTAGATCAAGTCCATCTCATGGTTAGTGGTTCATACAACAATAGGGAGTGTTGTTACTCATTTTTGGACCCCACGTGCTGGAGACGGTGTATACCTCTTTTGAACTTAGTGAAGGAGTTTAACTCATGTTTGCTGAAGGTTGACAAAAGCAGATGAAAGAAATATTTTTTTTTTCGAAACCCTGTTTGAGCTGTTTTCTACTCTCTTTATCCTTCCCCTTTGCTGCCAAAATCGTTAGGTTTTCTTAGATTGATCAGAAGTCTTCATAATGCTAAATTCATTCCTTCTTTATCTGGTCTTTAAGGTTGGATAAATCCCTCAGAATTTGCACTAAAAAATGGTTCTGTTGCTATTGTAATTTTTTGTTCCAAATTAGGCTCTGATTCTGACTTGGTTTCGTATGATATCTGACCATCCTAGCTATATTCTGTCACTCATGACAAGGTGAAAAATTGACCTATACCTTTATTGGGTCCTAGGGATCACTGATCTTAGGGCAGACTCTCAGTCAGATTTGGATGCTCAGCATTGTCACATCAAGAACTTTTTTGACCAACTAGATTATTGCTAGATTCTGTTCTTTAAAATGATTTTATCTCAATTTAACTCCTTCATCAAAGTTGTAGTCCTGGACGCTTAGATAAATTTGGGCTTTTGAATCGCTTGATTTCGATATCAGAAGCTCAAGATATTCCCGTTTGAATATCTAGTGTGAAAGTAGGGATTCCTGCCGCGAGAAGGATCCTGACCCAAGTTTTGCACTAAAGAACTCTATTTCCATCACAAATTTTGATGATTTGTTCTTAGGTCATACTCTCAGTCATATCAGGATTCTCGGCATTGTCAGTTTCTAAATTAGACCCAGAGATCCTTTTTGACCAATCAGATTACTGCCAGATTCTGTTCTCTAAAATGATTTTATCTCACTTCAACTCCTTCATCAAATTTGTAGTCCGAGACACGTATATGAATTTGAGCTTTTGAATTGCTTGATTTCGATATCAGAAGCTCAAGATATTCCTGTTTGAAATCTAGCGTGAAAACATAGAATCCTGCCGCGAGAAGGTTTCCAGCCGAGTTTGGTTGCGATTCTGTTATTCAAAATGAATTTATCTCACTTTGAATCCTTCATCAAGGTTGTAGTCCGGGACACGTAGATGAATTCAGGCTTTTGAATCACTTGATTTCAATATTAAAAGCTCAAGATATTCCCGTTTGAATATCTAGTGTTGAAAGCAGGGATTCCTGGCCGCGAGAAGGATTTTTGCCCAAGTTCGCGGGAGTGATTCGAAGGATTTTTTTTAGACCAAGGACTGAATCGAAAAGTACTAAATTGAGGGATTGAATTGAAGAAGGACATTGAAAGATGGAGAGGGGGGCTGTATCATCATAAATGACAGGATTTTTACCACACCGAATAAGGAAAATAAGACTTTGCAGCTGCACCCTCCAACTGATTTCTTTCCTTTTTTCTCTGCAAATTCCTACTGTTTTTCCTTTATCATCACGCCTGATTTTTGGAGCTGCAACCACATTTTTATTGCATCATTTCAAAGGGAGCAGTTGGCCCTATGGAAGGATAGAAAGAAGCCATACCATCCTCTAAAAAACTAGAAAGAAATCAGACATCAAAATCAGAATATGGCAGTTTCCTTTTTGCGTTTTTTTTATTGCAAATCAGTAGGGATTTGCATCCTAGAATTAATGCATTAAATCTTTCCTAAATAGAGATATGTTAGACTATATATAAGCCCCTCTAATGACCTAGCAGGGCAGGTGGAAAAACGCAGAAAGAAAGAGCATAAAAAGAGAAAAAAAGGAGAGGAACAAAAGAAAAAAAGAAAGCAGAATGCCACTGTCAAAAGCAAAAAACACAGAGGTAGGGGTGTGAACTCAACCAGCATAGCATGTTTTCATCGCCGTCTCCCTCATCGTCTCCACAGAGAGCATCAGCAGAAGGAAAGAAAAGGAACAGAGAACCGGCGTGGCCATAGTTTTCAGTGTCCCCAGAAGCAGTGACCACTGGCTGTGCGCAGGAGCTGCAGTACCGTTGTCTTCATCCATCTCAGTTACCAGAGAGGAAGAGAAAGAAAACACAGAAAAAAAAGGGAGAAAGCGTAGGAAAAACGAAAAACCATAAACCAGCAGGGACTACCTTTCGGTCTTTGCTTTCATTTTTTTGCATATAAAATCTGCAGAATAGGGAAGAAGAAAGTGCAGAAAACCAGTAGAGAGAAAGAGGCACGAAGATTGCAGAGGTGAAACTCAGAAGAAGAACGCCAATAGAGAATAGGGGGAAAGAACTGAAGCAGACGGCAGCACTGATCGACTAGCCAGCAAGCCTTCAAACATCGCCGTTGTCCTTTCGTTCCCAGGTCTGTTCTCTTCACCTCCCGCACCATGCATTCTTTTTGCTTTGTGTTTGCACTGTTCAAGTGAATTTTAATTCACTTGAACAGTAACGTGGTCTCTTTGCATGCATTTTGCCTTGTTTCATTGAGAAGACTGCGCCCTTTTGTTTTTGTGTCCAGCCGGGTCACTTGCTTAGGCAAATGACCCGGCCGGACATGCTATTTTTTTTCTTTTCTTTTAAAAAAATAATAAAAGAAAGAGAAAAGGATTTAATTTCTGGAATATTTATTTTAAAGTCTGAATTTTTTTTATGTTGTAAAAAAAATATATACCAATCTCGTATTTAGAACACCCGGTTTTTGACTCAACTGCGGCAAATATACATATATATCAAAATTTGTTTTCTTGTGTGTTGCATACGGCCAATACCCTAAGATGTTTTAAATGCTTCTTTTTTATTTTATATACAAAAAATATTGGAAGTTTTGAAAATGTGTTTTCGCATGGATTTCTTAAACAAAAAAAAATTTGTTTTCTTGCATTTCTGGATTTTACAACATGTTTGTAAAGCTCCAAAGGGTATTGGCCAATATTCCAAAAAATATAAAAATCTTATTTTGGGAGGAATTCATCTATTATTCACCGCTAATGTTTGGATAAAGAAATCCTTAAAGGACGAATATCCAAAATATTATTGGGAATAATTTTGTTATTATTCACTATTAATATTTGGATAAAGAAACCCGGAGTGGTAAATATCCAAAATAATTTTCTAGGAATAATAAATCCGCACACATCCTTGAAAGAAGCCTTGATTATAATCGAGGACATTTCAATTTTTTTACTCCACGGTTTACGAGCCGTGAGAGTATAAAACACTAAGGAAAAAAAAGGCTTTTAAAGCACCCTAGATTTCTAAATTTTTGTCCCTCCTCCTTGCGATTTACGAGTTGCAAACTCTTGAAATACTAAGGAAAAAATGAGCTTTTAAAGCACATGGAATCTCCTTGGATTTCTATCTTAATAAATTTAGTTGAATCAAACCCAGGAAAACTGATGGGATTAGAAAACACCAACACCATAGCAATTATAAAACAAACCAAACACCAAGCAGCTTACGTTAGGTAGGGCGTACTAGGGGTGCTAATACCTTCCCTTTACGCAACCAGTCCCTTGCCTTAGAATCTCTGAAAGACCAGTTAGGTTTCCTAGTGACCATAATACTAGGTGGCGACTCCTTTACAATAAAACAAAAGGACCCTGAAATCCATCGAGGATCGCCGCGCTCCGCCGCGAGGGTGCGACAGGGAGAACGAGTTCATCCCGTGAAGAGCGGTGCATATAGCGCTATAAAGATTAAGTCCATCCTATAAAGAGTGATGCATATAACACTGGGGATATCAAGTCTATCCATTTGATAGTGGTGCATATAACACTAGATCAATCAAGTCCATCCTATAGAGAGTGGTGCATATTGCACTAGAAGGATCGAGTCCATCTCACGAGGAGTGGTGTATATAGCATTTTTGAGATCGAGTCCATCTCATGGTTAGTGGTGCATATATCAATAAGGAGAACGAGTTCATTCTGTGAAGAGTGGTGCATATAGCGCTATGAAGATTAAGTCCATCCTATAAAGAGTGATGCATATAGCACTAGGGAGATCAAGTCTATCCATTTGATAATGGTGCATATAACACTGGATCGATCAAGTCCATCCCATGGATAATGGTGTATATGGCACTAGGAGATCAAGTCCATCCCTTTGAGAGTGGTACATATAGCACTAGCGAGATCAAGTTTGTCCCATGAAAAGTGATTCATATAACATTGGATTGATCAAGTCTATTCCATAGATAGTGGTGTATATGGCACTAAGGGACCAAGTCCATTCCATGTATAGTGGTGGATATAACTTTATGAAGATTAAGTTTGTTCCTTTGAGAGTGGTGCATCTAGCACAAGAGAGATCGAGTCCATACCATATAAAATGATGTATATAACATCATTAAGATGAAGTTCATCCCTTAAGGTGTGTTGTTTATGGCAATGAGGAGATCAAATTCATCCATTGGATAGTCATGCATATAGCACTAGATCAATTAAGTCCATTCCATGGATAGTGGTGTATATAACACTGAGAGGATCGAGTCCATCCCATGGGGAGTGGTGTATATAGCATTTTAGAGATTGAGTCCATCCCATGGTGAGTGGTGCATATAGCAATGGGGAGAGCGAGTCCATCCCATATAAAGTGGTGTCTATAGCAATAGGGAGAACGAGTCCATCGCATAGAGAGTTGTGCATATAGCACTAGATTAATCAAGTCCATCCTATGAACTGTGGTGTATATGGCATTATGAAGATCAAGGGCATCCTTTTGAGTATGGTGTATATAACACTAGAGAGATCAAGTCCATCCCATTGAGAGTGAAGTATATAACCCTAAGAAGATCAAGTTTATCTCATAAAGAACGATCCATGTAGCACTTCAGAGATAAAGTTCATCTCATACAAAATGGTGCATATAGCACCAGGGATATCGAGTTTATCCCATAGGGAGTGGTGTATATAGCATTTAGGAGATCGAGTCCATCTCATGGTGAGTGGTGCATAAAGCAATAGGAATAATGAGTCCATTCCATAGAGAGTGTTGCATATAGCACTAGAGAGATCAAATCCAACTCTTTGAGGGTGAAGCATATAGCCTTGAGAGATCAAGTCCATCCCTTAGAGAGTGGTGCATATAGCCCTAGAGATATGAAGTTCATCCTATGGAGAGTGGAACATAAAACACTTGGAAGATCGAATCCATCCTATGGGGTGTGGTCTATAAAACTCTTGGCAATTCAAGTCTATTTCATAGAGAGTGAAGCATATAACACTAGGGAGAACGAGTCCATCCTATAAAGAGTGTTGCATATAGCATTGGGAAATATCAAGTCCATCTGTTTTACATGGTGCATATAGTAGTGGAGTGATGAAGTTTATCTCTTGGAGAGTGGTACATATAGCACTGGAGAGATTAACCCCATCCCTTGAAGAGTGGTGCATATTGCACTAGAATATCAAGTTCATCCATTGAAGAGTGGTGCATATAGCATTGAAAGAATCAAGTTCATCCCATAGAGAGTGGTGCATATAACACTAGAGAGATCGAGTCCATGCTATGTAGAGTGGTGTATATTACACCAGAGAGATCAAGTCCATCCCATTGAGAGTGAAGCATATAGCCCTGGGGAGATCAACTTCATCCCTTGGAGAGTGGTGTATATTGCACTGGGAAGATCGAGTATATCCCATAGAGAATGATTCATATAGCATTGGGGAGAACAAGTCCATCCTATGGAGAGTGGTGCATAAGCATTGGGGAGACCATATTCATCCCATGGAGAGTGGTTCATATAGCACTAAGGAGATCAAGTTAATCCCATCGAAAATGGTGCATATATCACTAGGTATATTCAAGAAACTTATATTATTTTCATGGTTTATACATTCTAAGATGATCTAAGTGATAGGTATGGAGGAGGTTCTTAGGAGGAAACATGTCTTAGAGGTTGTAATAAGATGTTGACTTCTTATACACTAATTACTTCACTTGGATGGTCACTTATGCTGGTTGTCTTTGTAAAACAAGGAGGTTCGTATCGTAGCAAACTAGTCTCTTTAACCCATATGTGATTTTCCATGAATTGCTTCACTTTGGACAAACTTTTATCTGGTAAGGCATAACATTTTCTTCGGAGAGCAAGTTCCTTTACTTTTCCTATTAAGGCTTCTAAGGTTACTAGCCTAAGCAATTTTTCCTTCTTGAGCATCTTCCTATTAAATCTCTTCAAATCAAGGTTGTCAATTCCATTTCGGTAGGTGTTTTGTTTTTTCAATTGGAATGGAATGTTTCAGTTTCGGAGTTTCGGCGTGCCGTTTCGGGGTTGTACTGTCATATATATATATATATATATATATATATATATATATATATATTCTATAACAAACATAATTCAAATTCAAGATAAATTAATTATAAAAATTATGCAACACAAACACAATGCCAAACAAATATAATTTCAAAATTTAAAATATTTCTAAATAGTCAAGATTAAATAGATCTTTAACTTAAACAAAATATCAAAATATTATGAAAGTAAAATGTTTTCACCAAATATTTAAATATAAAGTTAGGTCAATGTTATCAAGGCTAATGGAATCTAAAGCATCCCTTGTTTTGCTCAAATTCCTACAAAGTATAAACATGAAAAAAAAACATGAATATAAACCATATATATTAGTGATAAATCTAATTTTAAAAAATTAATATCATTGTTAATGAAAATAGTAATAATAATTTTCAATATTATTATTAATATCATTGTTATTGAAAATAGTAATGAAAATGAGCTTTTTATACTTGGATGGTTTAATTAATTAAATTGAACAAGGTTTAATTTGATTCAATGGCTTTTTAAGAGCAGAACGAAACATGTGAAATGAAACCGGAACGTTCCGGCCGAAATTTAGCTGAAAAATCCGAAACGGACCTAGATTTAAAATGAGATAAAAATTGTTCCATTTTGTTTTGTTTTTTGAATTGGTATGGAATATTTCGGCCATTCCGGACAAAACAGAACGGAATTGACAATCTTGCTTCAAATATATCTATTTAGACTTGCCTTTTTGTTAGGCAACACTAAGAAGTTTTGTGGAGTTTTTCTTGGTGGGCATGCTAGTGTTAAAGCATGTCACTAGCTTGACACAGAGGTCACTAAACCTTTCAATAGAGTTTGGTTCAAAGTTGTTATACTAAGCATGCAAAGACCCTCTAAAGGTTGTAGGAAGTATCTTGCACATTAAGTCATAATCTTGGATGACCAACTCTAAGATATTGTGTATATTTTGCACATGCTCCCTTGGGTTGGTCAAGTCATCATATTTTTCCAAACTCATTTCTATAGAAATGTAGTCCTTGTGGAGTTAAGTGTTCAAAATGTCTCCTGGATATGCTTATGCACAAAATGTCTCTTAGTTATTTGTCTATTGGGCTCTTGGGAGCCTGGGGAGCTGGGCATAGAATGATGATTATAGTGGTTGGTGTACGTCTCATGGTAACTAAGGGGAGTTCATTCGGAGTATTTTCTTTATGCATGGCTTTCGCAATGGTGTGAGTGATCCCTAGAGGAACTCTCGTGAATGTCATTCTTCCTGGTCTCCTCTAGGTAATGTAATCTTCTATGGGCTCTTGGTGTAGTCGATAGTAGTTGTATTAAAATATCATGTGTTGTTGAGGGTGTTAAGATTTGTTGGGGTGGCAAAGTTTGATTCTGCCCTCGGGTTGCCACCATGGCCTAGGTGAAGAGATGCACTTAACTAGTGAGTTGTTGAAGCTTTTGCTGGGTAGGAGTGTTCACAACAACGAGTAGACTTGTCTTATTTCCTAGCCCAGGTGGGCATTAGTTGTGTGCCATGGAATGGTTTAGAAATGTCAAAAATAAGTTTTATGAAGAAATCGATGGCTTTTTGATTAATTATCACAAACGACGCCACTGATGATGTCTTAAAAATCCAAGTAGCCTAGGAACAAGGCTCATGAGTTGAATAATCGATTAATCAATTGGTCCTAGCAATCTCATCTATTCTCCTTAGCCAAGGTGGTTGATAACTTATATTTAGTACTTGGTAGGTCAAACCGACTTGTGGCTAATACCTGCAAAAGGTCCTTTTTGGTGGATGTGAGGACTCTCAAAAGCATAAGCACGTATTTTTTAAGAGAGAGAAAGTACAATAATATTATAGAGAGATGCTCTGAAAATATATATGCAATAGGGAATAAAGAGTGCGAACCTTTATCTTGAAGGATTCATGGTGTATTTATAACCCATGAGTTTTGTCATTTTGTGGAGAGATGAAGCTGGAGTGTAACTTCATTTTTATAATATTTTGATTTGTATTCCACCTATTTTATCCAGCTAAAAAATAGAGATAAAGCGACCCATAGTAGACTTTAACACACCTAATAATATTGGTGTACTATAGACTTATTTAATTAAGTATTTATAAAGACACTTTCGATTTATCAAAATTAAGAACGAAAAATTCGTATTATGAATTGCACTAATAGGCATAGTTATCAGACCCGACCCAGGGGTTGACCCGGCCAAGGAGCCGGGTCCTAGGTTACATGGGTTGACCCGGATCAACCTGGAAAAATTTAAAAAAATATATATTTTAAATTTTAATATTTCATATGAAAAAATTAAGAAACAATCTATGTGAATATAGGCTAGACATGTTATAAATAATGAAGTTTAAGAGATTATTTCAAAAGGTTTTGTATCTCATATTGAAAAAATACAATGTTAGTATGTTATTCTTTTAAATTGAAGTATTTAAACCAAAAAAAATTTTATTCCATATTGAAAAAACATAACTTTTTTCTATGAATATAGAGTATATATACTAAAGGGCTTCAAATCCCACATTAAAAAAAAATTCTTGTGAATATAGAGTATATATACTAAAGGGCTTCAAATCCCATATTTAAAAAATAAAATATTTTTTTAGTATTTATATAGTGAACTTTGAAAAGGGTTAATAACCAACTAAAAAATATAAAAAAAGAGGGGTCTGTAGTTAGAAGAAAAAACACATTTGAAAAAAAAATCGGGTCCCAACCGGGTTTTGTCGTGTTATCCGGGTCACGAGTTAACTTAGCAGATTAATTAAATTTTATCGAATTTTTACTTATTCTAATTTTTTATTTTATTCAAACCGATTCAGTCATTAAATCAATTGGTTGTGATTGACCCACCAGCCACTCTAGATTTAATAATTATGCTGATAGGTGAATATAGCCTGAATCCAATATTAAACCTTGATGTGGATGAGAACAGCTAAATGAAAAATACAAGTCAAGGTGTCGTCACGTAATATTGAACAGATTTTTTTGTTAGTCATGATAGGTGTCTTTGGTGATGTCAGTTCTTGATATAAATATCTAATTAATGCCTATCTTAGAATAACTTTTCAAATTTTATTGCATAATTTCGACATCCTAACTGAGACCAATCAAGTTGTTGAAAAAAAAAAAAAAAAACACGAGACTGAAACAAGAAATGGTAAAACTAGGATGGCTTGACCCAATATACGCGCTGGCCTAAAGATTTTACTATACATTTAATTTAATTGTCTACATTAGGCACTAATTATATAAACAGCAACTGCCTCAATCAAAATATAGGAAAGAGCTAATTATATTCTTCTTCGGAAGCATCTGTTAAGCTCTGCTATACCTCCTTCTGAAGTCAATGGGCCACCGCAAGAAACTAAGGACTGTGATCGACATCCTCAAATGCCTCACCTCCAATATCAAAGCCACCCTATCAACAAAACGCAACACCAAAATACGCATAGCTGTCCTCCGTGCCACCACTGCACGCAACTCTTCTTCCCCACCATCAGATAACCGCATCGCTGCGGTCATCTCCTTCGGCCGTGGGTCACGCCTCACCGCATGTGCATTCATTGAAGCTCTCATGGACCGTCTACATGGCACAAAAAACCCTTCCGTTGCCCTAAAATGTCTCTTCACTATCCATAGTATCATAAAAAAGGGCCCCTTTATTCTTAAAGACCAGCTTTCTTTTTATCCGTCTTTTGGTGGCAGAAACTTCCTCAACATGTCAAAGTTTCGGCAAGATTCGGACCCTGAAAGGTGGGAATTGGCATCTTGGGTTAGATGGTATGCAACTGTTATAGAGCAAAATTTTATTGTTTCAAGATTTTTGGGTTATTACTTAAATTCTTCTTGTTCTAGTAATAATAGCAAGGATAAAGAAGACAAGGCTTCTGCCTTATTGAATAAAGATTTGTTAGGAGAGTTAGATGTTCTAGTTGATTTTGTTGAAGTAATATGTGAGGCTCCTGATTCTCTGCATCTTCAAAGGAATAACTTGGTTTATGCAGTGATTAGATATGCTGGTGAGGATTATAGAATAGTCCAACGTGAGATTTTAATCCGAGTTGTAGAACTCAAGGATAGAATGGCAAGTTTGAGTTGCAATGAGTTGACTCAGTTACTTGGTTCTTTGAAGAGGTTTGAGGATTGCAAAGAGAGGCTGCGTCTGTTGTTTGTTAACAGGGCAAGAAATGATGCTCTATGGGAGTTGATATGTGGGGCAAAACTTAAGATCATAGAAATGGGTAAATTAAAAAGTTCGGTGAAAATGGAAAGGACAGACGGTTCCGGCGAGTTAACTCGGTTCAGAGAGCGTTTTGGCGAATTGAGACAGCTGGTCCGGTTGAATTCTGGTGGTGGATGGTTGGGTATGGACAGGGTTCCAGCTTTGACTATGTCGACAATGTTATGAGGCATAAGGTGACGTGTGTGGAAGATTGAATATATATTTTTTTTTAATCCTTTCCGATCATGACTCAACGAAAGTGTGTATTTGAAATTTGGGGACATGGGTAGTGGTTTCTTAACCTATGAGCTACTTTCCTTTTTTACTTTTTCTTTGTATATATTTGCCTCGTAATGTATCCCTCTTGTCTTCATCTTCTCTTGAATTTTGGAATTTCAAATTCAAAACCAGGAATTTACCAATGAAAAGGCAGTGATTACAATGCTGAGTCAGAGGCCATTCATGTCGGCTTAATGCTGACTAAAGGGGATCAATGCCAATGAATAGATCCATATTATTGTCAATGTCGTGCTTCTTATCATTTCTAAGTATCTTTGGAAACGCAGTGTAGTGATTCTAAAAATTTTAAAAACATATATTTAAAATAAATTTTTTTTTATATTTTCAGATCTTTTAATGTGTTTATGTTAAAAAATAATTTTTTTAAAAAAAATTATTTTGATGCATTTCAAAGTGAAAAGCACTTTGAACCATCATTGTTACTACAATCCTAAACAGGCCCATCTTATCTATAGCGAGACCACTTGTAGACATTAATACGAGCCTTTTCTGCATGTTCATTAAATTGACATCCAGTCAAATTTATCACTCACATTTATCTTTTTAACATGGAATAATTTTTTTATGTTTATCTTCCTAACATCTAAGTTATTTTATATAATCATCCACTTAACTTTTAATATTAAGTTATACCATGTTTCATGCATAAAAAAGTCTATTTTTTTTATTTAAATATCTTCTTAGTGTAAGTATTTCAAAACTCTAAAAAAAAATCATGATAGCAAAAAAGCTTAAATCAAGATTTCATTCAATAGAATAGAAAACACTACACGCATGATCCAATTAATCCAAAATAAGAGTTCATTATTATTTTAGCACTAATATAGTCTTGTACTACTTCTTGAATTCATGAATATTTACAAAGTTTTCTAAACTTTTGTTGAAGCGGTACCGCTTTCTATGTTCATATAGGTGAAGTTTCCTTCTCACATGGAGATTTTATTAAAAATATTAATCAATCATCCTCTCATTTAATTTGAATACTAATTTTGTAAATCTTGATATCATACACAAATTAGTATACATCACTCTTACTAATAATTTTTTATTACTTAAGAAACTTCTAACTAGCAAAAGTACTAATAAAAGTTGGGTTCTTGTTATTACTAAGTTTAATTAAATAGTTTTAAGTCCATACTAGCAGAAGTACTTTTAACTAACTTGAGAGATCTCTAGTGAAAGTATCTACTAGATTATTGCAAGATCTAACATACACAATAGTAATTATCCTATCATAAATTAATTACCTTATATATTTATGTCTCAAGCTAATATGTCTAGATTTTTCATTGTAAACTTTACTAAATACTTTAGATATAGTTGTTTAACTATCATAGTATAAAGAGATAGATAGCATCAGTTGTTGCCATACATATTTCTCAAACATATGGTCTCCTTGTAGCTGCTAAAGTTATAAACTCATTATAGAATGAGTTATACATATTTGTTTCTTTGAAGCCCAAGAAATAACACTATCTTTTAAAATAAATACTCATCCAGAAGTTAACTTATTATCACTTGCACTAGTAATCCAACTAACATTAGTATAACCTTTAAGTACAACTAGAAAATTATTATAAAATAATCCAAAATTCATTGTCCTTTTCAAGTAACCAAGTACTCTTGTAATTTCTTTCTAATGATCCATACTAGAATTGCTTATCTATCTAGATAATTTGCACTAGATATAGTTACTTGACTATCATAGTATAAGGAGATAGATTGCATCAGTTGTGGTCACAACTTAATATCTAATAACATATTTCTCAATCATTCAGCCTCTTTACCTACAACTACTAGAGTTAGAAACTTGGATTCAATTATAGAATAAGTTATACATGTTTTTTTCTTTGAAGCCCAAGAAACAACACTGCCTTTTAAAATAAATACATATTCAGAAGTTAACTTATTATCACTTGCATTAGTTATTTAACTAGCATCAATATAACCTTTAAGCATAACTTGAAAATTATTATAAAATAATATAAAATTCATAGTCTTTTTCAAGTATCCAAGCACTTTTATAATTGATTTCCAACGATTCATACTAGGATTACTTGTGTATCTAGATAATTTGCACATTGTCAAAGCAATATTTGGTCTAATACAATGCATGACACATATTAAGCTATCAATTTTAGTAGCATATTCAATTTGAGCAACTGATCTACCAGTATTTTTTGTCAACTTAAAAGAAACATCAAACTGAGTATTTGCTTCTTTAATATTCAAATGATTAAATTTATTTAAGACTTTCTCAATATAATGAGATTGACAAAGAGCAAAACCCTTACTGTGTTTTCTTACTTTGATACCTAAATTTGTATCTCCCTCATTTAAGTCTTTTATTTTAAAATCTTTGAGGTTAGATATTTCTACGTATCATTGACATCATTCATGTTGGTACTAATAATGAGCATGTTATCCACATAAAGACATATTATCATAGAAAAATCATTTGTAAATTTAGAATAAATACATTTATCAACACTATTATGTTTAAAACCATATTCTAAAATTACATAATCAAATTTATCATGTCATTATTTAGGTGCTTGTTTCAATCCATATAGAGATTTAATCAATTTGCAGATTTTATACTCATTTCCTGGTAGAACAAATCCCTCTGGTAGTTCTATATAAACCTCCTTATCCAATTCACCATTTAGAAAGGCTATTTTAACATCCATTTGATGTACATAGAAACTATAGATTGATGATAAAGCCAAAAGTACTCTTATAAATATTATATAAGCCACCAAAGTATATATATTAAAATACTATATTCATTCCTTTTGTCTAGAGTCCTTAGCTACTAACCTTACTTTAAAAGTTTAAATTGATCCATCACTATTATATTTTCTTCTGAAAACCCATTTACATCAAATTACCTTGAAATTTGGAGGCAAATCAACAATAACCCAAGTATTGTAATCAATCCATCTCATCATTAACTACATCTTTCCAAAAAACAACATCTCAAGACATCATTGCATCTTTGTGTGTTTTAGGATTATTTTCTATTATTAATAAGATTAGTATCTTATTAAGAATATTAGTCTTATTACCTTCAACTAAGAAAACAATAGAATATAAAGATATGTAATCTGGATGTAAAGTTTTTTTCTTTTCTAGCACTTAGACTTCTCCTAAGTTCAATAAGATCCATTTTAATTCTTTTATTTCTAGAACTTGGATAAGAACTTGCATTATTTGTTGACTCTATTTCAATATCAGAATTATTATTTCGTTCACTAATTGAATTGTAATCAGTTTGAAATTTATTTTTGATGAACTCAACATTTCTAGATTCAACAATTACATTAGAACTTGATTCCAATATTCAACTTTTGAGTTTTTAGCATAGTAAACAAAATTGTCTTTTAAAGCTCTAGGTTCCAATTTCATCTTTTTAGGATCCAAAACTCTATGAAAAGCAAAACAAACTTAAATTCTAAGATAATTGAAGTTTGATTTTATTTTCTTCCATAATTTCTATGGAGAAACTTTTAATTTTTTGGAAGGAATTATTTATATATGACAAGCAATGAGTAAAGCTCCCCCTCCCCCCATATACTAGTACACAACTTGACATTCGTTAACATAGAGTTAAGTATATCAACAAGTGTTTATTCTTTCTTTCTGCCAAGCTATTTTGTTGGGGTGTATATAAAACACTATTTTGATGTATGATTTCATTTTCTTCACAAAATGAATAAAATTCCTTGGAAAAATACTCACAACTTTTGTCACTCTTGATAATTTTAATTTTCTTTCCCTTTTGGTTTTCAACTTCTAATTTATTATTCTTGAACATTTGAAAAACTTGATCTTTATGTTTCATTAAATAAACATAAGTATACTTTATAGTCATCAATAAAAGTGATAAAATACCTATTTCCTCATCTAGTTAAGATATCATTCAATTCACATATATCAAAATGTACAAGCTCTAATAAATTTGTATTTCTTTCAACTTTAGGAAAAGTCTTTCTAGTCATCTTTGCTTGAATATAGATTTCACATGTTCTTTTATCTTTAATATTATAAGAAATTAAATTATGTTTAGCCATATTTTTTAATGATCTAAAACTAAAATGTGTCAAATGATCATGCCATAAAGATAAAGATAACTTAATCATATAAATAGAAACATTGACTTTATTATTAATACCAAGTTCGAACATCCCATCACATGAGTAGCATTTCCAAACAAATAGTCTTTTTTTTAACAAAATAATCTTATTTGACTTTAAAATAGCCTTAAAACCCTTCTTACAAAGCAAATTTGCAGATACAAGATTTTTCCTTATATCTAAGTACATCTAAGACATTAACCAACAATAATTTCTTTTCAGAAATGAATTTATTTCAGCACTTGTTTTTCTCACACCTTTCTTGGGTCCTAAGCCCCACATTTTCTATGTCAGACTCTCAATTATAGTGGGATGCTCGACACCGTTAGTTTTGCTCATTAGATCAGGGGACGAATCTCATCTTTTAGATTGCGTCTAGATTTTTGCCTTCAAAATGATTTTATCTAACCTAGCATCCTTCATAATAGTTGTAGTCTTGGATGTGTAGATGAGTTTAGGCTTTTGAATCTCATGATTTCAATGTTTGAGACTCAAGATATGCGTGTTTGAATCTATAGTGTAAAAATAGAGAATCCTGTTGCAAGTAGGATTACAACCCAATTTTTGAAGATCTGATTAGAGGTCCAAATAAACTTGGATTTCTGCTCATAATACCTTCCCGGAAAGCTTGTGATGTGTACTTTAACTTTGATTTAGTCTCTTAGTCATGTCAAACTCATAAAAATATCTTCCAATAAGCTCAAAATACATTAAAAAGCATAGTGTAAAAGGAATAAAAACATATGTATATTTTGCACTTATCATTTAACAAAACGACAATTCCAATCTTTTATCTTCAATCTATTGGAAGACAAACTGTAATAATTTGAAATTTTCATATAACTTTTATATTTCTAATCATCATGTCTAAGTATAATGTAGTAAATTTGTTTTTGTGCAATCTGCTAACAATACTTCCCATTATAGATTCTTTGATTTACCAAATTTACAGTAGAGTTTTCCCTATAACTTATACGTTTCCTTAGTTCTTTTCTTATCCTCCTAGGCAACACAATATCAAATAACTCTATTACATACACGCAGTAGCCTTCGGTCACTTACCAATTCAATTGTTTCTTCATTTGATTCTTTCATATCGCTTCTCACAATTCATCTTATATTTTTTTCATTTTTCATTTACTTAAAACATATGTGTGATGAATACACACACGCGCGCATAACAAAAGATATGCAATAGCCAAATGCTAGAAATACAATCATACCATTTACTACATTTCAATTTGAATTTATTAACACAATTTTAAGTATTCATAGTACATAAAACATATACCTAACAAAATTATAAATAGTAAAATGACACAATCAATGCTAGCCCACTTCGTGACATAGACCTGCAATATATATAGGCATTATAAGAGTTATTAGTCGTCAAGAAGACTTATGCTCATGTTTTTTATGAGGCAAATGAATCATTATGTCTATTAGCACTTTTAACAATCTTGCTCAAAACATTCAACTCAAGTTCAATAAGATCTCAACTCATATGATAATACTTGTGCTCATCATTGCAACTAAAATAATATTACAAATTTAACATCTAACCATAAAATACATGTACATGGTTTTTCATAAGGAAAGAGAACAATATGCTTATCCAAAATTCTTTTAACATCGATTACATCATACACACACACACACACACACACACACACATATATACACACACACGCACACATATATTGAATTACGCAGTAGCTGCTATGGCGTATAAGTTCATATTTGTCACTTTTGACATTGCCTTTATGATGAATTACATAATACATTCAAATCTAAAGTTTCCGACTATACGTCACCACATAGCAACTCATTTTCTTAATTTTTGATTCCCCAATCAATAATTAATATTTTATTTCCTTAGTTATCGATTTTCTTGGGTACATTCCTTGAAGTAACCACATGTATTAATCTTATGTTTACTCGTCACCTTAACATAATTTGTTTGTAACATTATCATATTTTTTATTTTCTAGGTATCACAACTGTTTGTTACATTATCACCCCATTAACATCTACTTTGACTTAGTAGTACATCAAACGATATTATGTCTTAAGTTGCCAATCAACCTCCCCTGTCATATACTTTTTTAAGCATCGATTAATGGTCTTACACAATGGTTTTCATTATACAATCAAGGATAGTTTCAATGATTTCCATTATTTGGAAACAACAGCACCATGGTTTCTACTAATTGGAAACAACAACACAATGGTCTCCATTCAAAACAAAGACAACCACATGAATTCCCTTTTTATTAGGGACAACTGGGAAGTAACTTTTATTGCCCATGATTTAATTTAAAGGATTTGTCAACTTAAATAAAAGCATATGGAAAGGAGAATCTACATCATTATCTTATAATTAACCAAATCATACTTTCCTTCCTTGGTCATTATTCTTTTAGGCAACTAAACATTAAAAGTTGCTATATTCATAGATATTGGTAATTAATTGTCAAGAATCAATTTATATATTGTTGTTAGTCACTAATATTGTGGTCATTAAGTATCGTTCATTTTCTATCCTTTAGTCACCGATACTGCGACTACTAAGTATCATTCATATCTCATCCTTAGTTGTCGATACTATGGCCACTAAGTGTAATCCGATCATCCTCTCGCGGATGCCAATAATTCCAAGAAACCTATTTGATTTCCAAAAAATTCGGCTATTAATATCTTTCTACCGAGCTATTTTTAATATTTTACTCCGCATCTTCATACAACCTTATATCGCATTATTTTATTTGAGCTGTGTTCAACAAACAACTAATGACATATATTATGGTCTAGGAATCCTTGTACATATAAGATTCTTTTATGCATAACTATTCATTCCTAACTACGATCAATTTTGTATATGGTTCTTTAAACATTAATTTCGATTGTGAATAACACATCATACTCTTTATTTCATCGTATTAGTAAACGCTTTCAAATGAGCTGGTTCACAACACTCAATAATGATAATCCTAATATGGACCCCATTAATCGGAGTTAACCTCATCCTTTACTCATAGCTATCCAACATGGATATCATTAGCCAAAGCTAATTTTCAATGCTTATTCTCAGCAACCCAACAAGGATACCATTAGCCGAAGCTAATCTCATCATTCATTCTCGGCTACCCAATATGGATACCATTAGCCAAAGCTAATCTGATCATTCATTCTTGGATTTCCAATATGGATACCATTAGCCGAAGCTAATCTCATCAATCAATCCCAGTTATCCAATATGGATGCCATTAGCCAAAGCTAATTTCATCAATGAATCTTGGTTATCCAATATGGATATCATTAGCTGGAGCTAATCACATCATTTAATCTTGATTATCCAATATAGATACCATTAGTTGAAGCTAATCTCATCAATGAATCTCGGTTATCCAATATGGATACCATTAGCCAAACCTAATCATATCATTTAATCCCAATTATCCAATATGGATACCATTAGATAAAGCTAATCACATCATTATTCATTGTGTTTCATGAGTAATTTTAATCGATTGATATCAGGTAGCAATATTATGTATAAATACTTCGAGGATTTAATAATAACTAGTTAAAGGTAGAAACCACCTACCTGCCCCTCCCGTAATGTGTCCTCGTCTAATCAAAGATTCGATCCCAGTCATGCCTCCTAATACATAAAATGATAATTACTCAGTATATGTTTATTTAGGTAATGTCAAAGATCATTTCCACTCAAATACCAGAACACACATACATTCATTCAAACAACTCCCATGTTTATATAATTGTACAATGATAATATTGTAACAAGACATTCGTCTCTAATTTTAGTGAAGGTCATCTAAAAAATTATATCATTATGACACTGAAATTGTCAACACAAGTGAGTTCTTTTGACATTGAAAATCATGAGCGAAATCTAAGTTCTGATACTGAAAATCATCAACAAAAGCTAAGTCATCTTGACATTGAAAATCGTCAACGAAAACTAAGTCATTCTGATACTGAAAATCATCAACGAAAAAATTAAGTCATTTTGACACTAAAAATCATCAACAAAAACTAAGCCATTCTAACTTTTCTTTTTCCAAAATTCATGTATTTGGTCAAATAAGTCAATACTAGTTTCATTTGAAAGATATCATCCATACCTATAACCTTTATAAAGCCAGCTTCAAATTATATTGTTTTAAGGCTCAAAATTAACAATTATAGTAGCACCCAAAATCTATCTAGTACTATGTTGGTCTGGACCTTTACTCGGTGTATTTATAATATATGGAGTTATACAACTCCAAATAAGTTGAGACTAGTTCCAGTTAAAAGATAACATTCATACCTATAACTTTTATAGAGACACCAACTCCAAATTACATTGTTTTCAAGTTGTAATTCCGACTAAAAGTTTGCTAGTAAGACTGTCAATTTTAATTACATGAGAGATAAATTTGACAAGCACACGAAATGTTTTCATGCATCACTACATCCATTATCATTACTGTATATTCAAAGAAACTTGCATTTCCTACACATTTTCAAGAACCCTAGAATCACAACATTGAAGGTTTTTCAATTATCCTTTACTAATTATAAAATCAAGGGGGGAAACTAAGGAAGAACACTTTTATCAATAATTTTGAGTTCAAATTAAAGAGTTCTTACCAATTTCTTTTTCAATTATTGTTCCTCTTCATCACCTATACTTGTCCCTGAAGTTCCTATCCTCCAACCAAGCTTCTTCATTTTGGTATAAAAGTATTTCTCTCCTTACAAACCTATTTCCAAACTTCAATGTCACAATTTGAAAAGATTTCTCAAGTGATTTTTGAAGAGAGGCATGAGAGAAGCCTCTTTCTCTTTTTTTAGTTGTTGTTCCACGTGAACAGTAGCAGCAAGCATAATGACATTAGGTTTTATGGATTAATTACTATTATACCACAACTTATCCCCCATAAATTTCAGTTTATTGCACTGACAAGACATTGTGTATTTATTTTTAGGACCTTCCCGAACTTCGATTGACCTTATATTATAACCTAAGGTAAAACATTATGTCTTAAGATCCCACATAAAATTGCAGCTTGATCAAATGGTTGGATTGGGAGATACGTTCAATATTGTAAAATTGGATAGTCGAAAATTTCACGTCAAAAATCCAAATTTCGCATACCATATAATTTACTTAAATCATCTTGGGTCTTAGACTAATTCTTTAGAGATTCCTATTCATAATTATCATAAAAACTTTTCTGAGTTTCTTACCACTTTTAGTCCCAATAGCATGATTGTATGTGATTAGTACTTAAAAGTGCATTTTTATCTATGATCTATATCATCATTTTGCACTTGAAGTATCAATAACTCCTTAACTAAAGCATGTTTTATAATAACATATCTAATACCTTTAATTTATGGTAAATGTCCATCTTAAATGCAGGCCTATCACATAAATGAAAGAATTGATTGATGAGTTGAAGTACTGAAATTGAAAGGATAAAGAGATGGCCAAATTTAGAAAAGAGATGTTGGTGCAGTCCAAACTGGAACATTGTTCGGTAATCGGGTCATATCTGGAGCTGTAGATCTCGGATTTAGGTCTACTTTATATGGATGGAAAGGTAAGACATAGGCCTACAACATTTATGGGAGCCCAAGATTTAATAAGGCCGTTTTCAAGTCCAAATTGTAGCAACAACGAAAAAGTCTGAATCTGTCCTGCAGCCCAGACATTGTTCAGTGTTCAGCCCATATCTCGAGTTATAGAAGTCCAAATGATCTCAAATTTTAACCCTGGAAAGATGAGACAATTTCCTAGAACTTTCATGATTGAAGTCTGTTCAAATTATGACGTTATCAATGACCTTTTTGGCAGACAAGAAGATAAGAATTGTCACCAAGTTAAGATGTGGCCACCCATTCATCAATTAGTCAACAAATCAATAGTTCTGAATTTTGGCCTATAAAAGGAGGCATTTGCCATGTATTTAGGCATCTTGGTGTTCAGATCAAGATCATGCTCTTGCTCTCTCTTTTGTAATGCTTAAGTTTTATTTATATTAATCTCTTGTTTATGTCTTTCATTTTCTTTTCTTTACTTAGTTAACTTCTTTCTCATTTATGTTCTTATCTTGTTTATTTATGTTTCTTTCTTTCATTATGTCTAGCTAAGTTAATTATGTCAAGGTGAAAAGGTTACACTAATGATGTAAGGATAAGTATAATATAAACTCAACATGGACTTTAATGTTGGATACTAACATGCTTTATATTTGTTATCTTGTTCACTTTTAATACTTTGCCTGTTAAATGGTTAATCTAGATTTATGTTGTATAACACTTGGTACAACAAATACTTGGCACTTTCATAGCCCATACTGTATGGTATAACCGACACCTGAGCTATGAAAGGAACTTGATTTGTTGTTAACATAAGTTATAATCATGAATGCCTGAAAACATTTACAAGTATTAGCATTATTCGAATAAGATAGCTAATGTAATCATGTTAATAATTTATAATCTGATTGGAACCTCCTTGTGTGTGGTTTCCAATTGAATAATAAGAGTTTATACTATACTTGTTTGAAATACCATTAGTGGATCCTCTAACCTTGACATTTGTTGTTATCATTGTTTAATCCTTACATTAATCTTCCATCTCAAAGTTCTCATCAACTTCTTCTTCTTTTTCCTCCTTATTATTATTATTATTATTAATAGTATTATTGGTGTTATTACTACTACTACTACTACTACTACTACTATTACTATTACTATTATTATTATTATTAGTAGTAGTATTATTGTTGTTGTTGTTGTTGTTGTTGTTGCTGTTGTTGTTGTATTATTGTTGCTTATAATTTATACAAGTAACCTCCCTGTGGTTCGACCCCGATCTTGCCGGGTTATTTATTACTTCGACACTCCTTCACTTGGGAAAAGACATCAATCTTTTGGTCGTGTCAAGTTTTTGGCGCCGTTGCCGGGGAGGTAAATTCTTGTACAAATTATAGTATTTATTTTATTTTCTCTTTTCTTTTTTCTTGTATCTAACTTTGTTTCTTTTGTTTTGTTTTTTTTTCTATAGTTTTTCTTTTCTTACCTTTATTCTCTTCCTACACGTGCATGAGAGTGTGGTCACGTACATTAAGTGGTAGACTTTGTAGGGTATCCTCATCATTTTCAGAAAATATGGCTGAAGAAGATAACCAATCGCTTCATAATGAGAATAATGAGAATATTCGGGTTAGAACACTTAGAGACCACATGAATCCCACAAGAACAAGTGCACCCTCATGCATAGTTTTTCCACCTGATGCATCTCATTTTAATTTTAAGCCAGGCATTATTCAACTTTTACCTTCTTTTCATGGTTTAGATTTAGAAAATCCATACTTGCATTTAAGGGAATTTGAGGAGGTCTGTAACACCTATAATGACTCAAATTATAGCATGAACACCATTAGGTTAAAGCTTTTTTCTTTTTCATTAAAAGATAAAGCTAAAACATGGCTACAAAATTTGAGACCTGGATCCATTCATGCTTGGGATGAAATGCAACAACAATTTTTAAAGTTTTTTCCATCCCACAGGACAAACTCTTTCAAAAGACAAATAATCACTTTCTCTCAAAAACCAGGAGAAACATTTTATCAATATTGGGATAGGTATCGAGACTTGCTTAATACTTGCCCCCATCATGGTTTTGAAACATGGAGATTAGTTTCACATTTTTATGAAGGGTTAACTCCTAGAGATAGGCAAATGGTTGAATTGATGTGCAATGGAACTTTTGAGGATAAAGACCCTAATGAAGCAATGGAATACCTAGACTTGCTAGCTGAAAATGCGCAAAATTGGGACACTACAGGAACTTATGAGGCACCAAGTAAAACCCAACCTCATACATCTAGTGGAGGTCTGTACAACCTTAGGGAAGATCATGACCTCCAAGCCAAGTTTGCATCTTTAGCTAGAAAAGTTGAGGCACTAGAATTAAAAAAGAATGGTCAATTAAAATCTGTTCAAGACATTGCGTGTCAAATATGTGAAACCAACGAACATTCAACCAATGATTGTCCAACCTTGCCTTCTTTTAAAGAATGTCTCCATGAACAAGCCCATGCATTAAACAGTTTTCAAAGGCCCAACCATAACCCATATTCGCAAACATACAACCCTGGTTGGAGAAATCACCCAAATTTCAATTGGAAGAGTGATAACAATAATGCACAAACTTCACAGCCACCGTTTCAAGCACACCATAATTTTTCAAAATTCTCATGGATATACACCTCCTTATGCTCCCCCTCCTAGAAGAAATCTTGAGGAAACATTGCATGCATTTATGGAAAAGCAAGAGGCAATTAACACTCAACTTGCTCAAAGCATGACAGATTTTAAAGATACTCTTGCAAAGTTCACATCTGCTCTCAGTTTCCAAGAGAAAGGTAAGTTTCCATCTCAACCACAATAAAATCCAAAGGGGCAATACAATACGAGTGCAAGTAGTTCGGGAAGCTAACACATGGATCACGTCAAATCAGTCATCACTCTTCGCAGTGGTAAGGTTATTGAAAAACTCATTCTTGAACCTTGTGAGAATGATGATGAGTCAATCTCTGAGGGTAAGGAAAGGGTTGAATCTGATCATTGCAAAGAAAAGACTGATTCCCCGCCAGCACTTCCATTTCCTCATGCCATGACCAAACAAAGGAAAGTCAATCACAACTCTGAAATCTTTGAAACTTTCAAACAGGTAAAGATCAATATACCTTTGTTGGATGCTATTAAACAGGTTCCTTTTTATGCTAAATTTTTGAAAGATCTGTGCACTGTGAAGAGAAAACTGAATGTGATAAAGAAAGTCTTAGCCGAACAAGTAAGTGCCATTCTTCAGAACAATAATGCATTGAAATATAAAGACCCTGGTTGTCCTACAATTTCTTGCTTTATTGGAGAACATAAAATTGAAAGAGCCTTACTTGATCTTGGAGCTAGTGTGAATTTACTTCCATATTCAGTTTTTCAAAGTCTCAATCTAGGTGAGTTAAAACCAACTTCTGTGACTCTTTTACTTGCCGATAGATCTGTAAAAGTGTCTAAAGGAATAGTTGAAGATGTGTTAGTACAAGTCGATAAATTCATTTATCCTGTGGATTTTATTGTCTTGGATACACAACCTGTTGAAGCATGTAATTCATTTCCTGTTATTTTAGGACGTCCATTTCTTGCAACTTCTAATGCATTGATTAATTGTAGGAATGGACTGATGAAGCTATCTTTTGGGAACATGACATTGGAGATGAATATTTTCAACATTTGCAAGCAACCTGGAGATGATAATGATTTACAGGAAGTGGACTTTATTGAAAAATTAGTTCATGACCAATTTCAAACCACTTCCAGTGAAATTGAGATTGATGAATCTGATGATTTGGAAATGGTTTATTTTCAGGAAGAATCAAAGGCAAATAGTTGGAGACCGAAAATTGAGGAATTGCCACCACGATCAATTGAGTCCATACCTTCAAGTGTTCAACCACCAAAACCGGATTTGAAGTCGTTACCATTCAATCTCAAATACTCATTTTTGGGAGAAAAAAATGAAACTTTTCCAGTAATAATCTCTTCCAAACTTAATGCACATCAAGAAGGTAAGTTATTACAAACTCTGAAAATGCATAAAAATACATTAGGATGGACCATAGCTGACATAAAAGGAATCAGTCCTTTGATTTGCACACACAGGATTTATTTGGAGGAAAATGCTAAACCCTCTAGAGAAATGCAACTAAGGCTTAATCCTAATATGAAAGAAGTAGTGAAAAATGAAGTCATTAAGCTTCTAGATAATGGAATCATTTATCATATTTCTGACAGCAAATGGGTAAGTCCTACCCAAGTTGTACCCAAGAAGTCTGGAGTCACTGTAATAACAAATGACAAAAATGAGTTAATTCCAACTAGGACTATTACTGGTTGGCGCATGTGCATTGACTATAGAAAACTTAATTCAATGACTAGAAAAGATCATTTTCCTTTACCTTTCATGGATCAAATCCTAGAAAAAGTTTCAGGTCATGAATTTTATTGTTTCCTAGATGGCTATTCAGGCTACAACCAAATTGAAATTGCATTGGAAGATCAAGAGAAAACTACTTTCACATGTCCATTTGGTACTTTTGCATATCGAAGGATGCCTTTTGGATTATGTAATGCACCAGCCACGTTTCAAAGATGCATGCTCAGTATATTTAGTGATATGGTTGAACGTTTTCTTGAAATTTTTATGGATGATTTTTCTGTTTTTGGTGATTCATTTGATGATTGTTTGACTAACTTAGAAAAGGTTTTGAGCAGGTGTGAAGAGAAAAATCTTGTACTAAATTGGGAAAAATATCACTTTATGGTAACAAACGGCATTCTACTTGGTCACATTATTTCATCAAAAGGAATTGAGGTTGACAATCTAAAATCGAGTTAATTGCTAACTTGCCAACACCAAAATCTGTTAAAGATGTTAGATCATTCTTAGGACATGCCGGTTTTTATAGAAGGTTCATCAAAGATTTTAGTGTGATATCTAAGCCCTTGAGTAACCTTCTAACAAAGGATAATATTTTTGAATGGACTGAACATTGTGAAGAAGCCTTTGTTAAACTTAAAAACCTGCTTACTTCTGCTCCTGTCATTCAACCTCCTGATTGGTCATTACCTTTTGAAATAATGTGTGACGCTAGTGATTATGTCGTGGGTGCTGTCTTGGGACAAAGAAAAGATAAGAAACCCTATGTGATTTACTATGCAAGTAAAACTTTAAATAGTGCTCAAATGAATTACACCACCACTGAAAAAGAATTACTTGCAGTAGTATTTGCATGTGAAAAATTCAGGTCTTATCTTGTTGGCTCACCTGTTGTTGTTTTTAGTGATCATGCAGCATTGAAATATATTCTTTCTAAGAAAGATTCTAAGGCTAGATTGGTTCGGTGGATTTTGTTAATTCAAGAATTTGATATCACAATCAAAGACAAGAAAGGCACCGAAAATGTTGTCGCAGATCACTTGTCAAGATTGACAACAGAATCGAGATCTGACATCACACCAATCGATGACTACTTTCCTGATGAATCTTTATTTTTTGTCTCTACAATGCCTTGGTATGCTAATATTATTAATTTTCTTGTTTCAGTACAATTGCCAGCTCATTGGAGTACCCAAGACAAAAGAAAGTTCTTGAATGAAGTAAAGAACTTTTATTGGGATGACCCTTATTTATTCAAATATTGTCCTGATCAAATATTTCGAAGATGCATTCCTAACAATGAGATAAGTAATGTCATTAAATTTTGTCATTCTGAAGCATGTGGGGGTCATTTCTCATCAAGAAAGACCATTGCAAAAATCTTACAAAGTGGATTTTACTGGCCCACCATGTTTAAGGATTCACATGCATTCTGCAAGACTTGTGAAAACTGTCAAAAGTTAAGATCTATTTCAAAACGTCACATGATGCCTTTAAATCCTATTCTTGTCATTGAGATCTTTGACTGTTAGGGTATAGATTTCATAGGTCCATTTCCTCCATCATTTGGTTTCTTGTACATATTAGTCGCAGTAGATTATGTTTCAAAATGGATAGAGGTAATTCCAAGTCGAAACAATGACCACAAAACAGTGATAAAGTTCTTGAAAGAAAATATTTTGAGTCGATTTGGAATCCCTCGAGCCATAATAAGTGATGGTGGAACACATTTTTGCAACAAGCCATTTGAGTCTTTAATGAAGAAATATGGAATCACACACAAAGTTGCCACCCCTTATCATCCTCAGACAAGTGGACAAGTAGAGCTTGCTAATAGGGAGATCAAACAGATCTTAGAGAAAATAGTGAACCCTAATAGGAAAGACTGGTCTTTAAGACTTAATGATGCACTTTGGGCTTATCGAACTGCTTATAAAACATCATTAGGTATGTCACCTTATAGACTAGTTTATGGAAAACCTTGTCACTTGCCTGTAGAACTTGAACATAAAGCTTATTGGGCTATTAAAGCTTTCAATTCAAACCTTGATGATGCTAGTCAGCTGCGTAAATTACAAATAAATGAGCTTGAGGAAATAAGAAATGATGCATATGAGAATTCAAAAATTCAGAAAGCAAGAATCAAAGAATTTCATGACAGGAGAATCTTGAGAAAAACATTTGATGTGGGTCAAAAAGTTTTGCTTTATAATTCTCGACTCCATTTATTTCCTGGAAAGCTAAGATCAAGATGAAGTGGTCCTTTTATTGTGAAACATGTGTGTCCATATGGGGCCTGTGATATCGAGAATCCAAAGAATGGCAATGTTTTCAAGGTAAATGGACATCATTTGAAAGTTTACTTTGACAAAGAATGAATTTTTTTCTCACATTGTTTTGTGTTTCGTTTTGGTGTGAACTTTGTTTTGCTAGTCTCTCTCACCCCGGTCAAATGGCGCATAATGGTACTCCGTGACTTCAGTCGGTTCTTTTAGTTTCCCATAATAACTGATATCTGTATATATTTGTGCAATACTTTGCTATTTCTCTGTTCTTTGACTCTCTTCTCCAATTCTCATTTGAAAATGGACACCACTCTTGAAAAATTGAAAAAGTACTTTCCCGCTCTGCCTCAGAATGCGATTACAAAAATTTACCGTGCTAGGTGTGCAAGATTGAAGTTGTTAATGAATCATGGAATTCCTGAAGATATTCGCTGGCTGATTGAAGCAAAGGTCCGATTATTAGGTGAGTCCTCCAATTCTTTCATTTCACACATGCCTGGAACAGGTAAAAGCACTTTTGCAAAGAAACGTCGTGCAAAACGACTGAAAGTCTGTCACTGATGTGCCAGATGGATTTGTAATGCAACATGTCATTCTTTAGGAATGGTATCTATAAACCGTGAAGATAAAATACAATTCATTAAGGATGGCCTGAGTAAGGGGTCTTTAGATAATCTTTTGTTGACCCTTGAGACGCATCCTAGTGGAGATGTGCATCGTGCAATTCATGATTTATGGCCCCATTTTCATAAAGAACATGATAGACTTAGTCTTGGGAATCTGACTAAAAAAGACCATGTTTGCCAGTTTTTAAGAAAACTGGATGGGAAGCCTATCCCCGACCCATAGAGGGCGTTTAAGCCGTTCTTGGACGTAAAACCAAGGGAAGATGTGAGCCACAATCACAACTACTTGTACATACACATGCTTTTCCAAAATAAATAAATAAATAAAGAGAGAAAGAGAGAGAGAGTGTGTGAGACTCCAGCTGGCCTACATATAGGTGATATGATTGCATTTTCAATTTCTCATCTATAAAATCTTCTCTTCCTTCCCCTCATTTCTACTCAACCCTTACATTAGACAGATATAGAAGTGTGTAGAAATGGCAGGTTCCTCAAGTTATCACATAAAAAATATTTGTGTTTTCGGTGGATCCAGTCCTGGAAAGGAAATAGCTTTTTTAGAAGCAGCAAATCATCTTAGTCAGGTACTAGCTGAAAGAAAGATTCATTTAGTGTATGGGGAAGGCAGCCTTGGGTTAATGGGGGTGTGGCAATAGCTGCATTTTTAGGAGGTAGTCAAGTTTTGGGGGTCGTCCCCAAGCTGTAACAAAGGGGGACATCATTGGAAGAACAATTGGAGAGGAACTACAGGTCTCCACAATGTTTGATCGAATGAATACAATGTTTAACCATGTTGATGCCTTCATTGCCTTACCAGGTGGTCTGGGCACATTGAAAGAGATCTTTCATATTTCCTCTTGGGCCCAACTTCACATTCACCATAAACCTATCGGTTTGCTCAATGTTAATGGTTTTTATGATAATTTGTTGTCTTTTCTTGATCAAGTTGTGGAACGGAAATTTCTAACATCTTCGGCACGACAAATCATAATCTCTGCTGTTACTGCTGAACAATTGATCGACAAACTACAATCTTTCACCACTGTAATTGATCCTTCCATGAGTCGCATAAATTGGTCAACTACAGAAAGCCGTAAAAAGCTTAGATTGGATTTGAACCTTCGTTTGTGAATCCTTGTGTCTTTTGGTTTTATTTCTAGCATAGTATTTTATTCTGTTATTTCTTATATTTGTTTAAGTGTGTTTCAGGTTTGTCAGTGTTCGTTGTTTCAGGTAATGTCTTCTATAATCTATCTTCCTACCTTAGGACATTGAGGACAATGTCTCGTTTTGGTTGGGGGGAGAGGGTAGTAGTATTTAAAAAAAAAACTAACCAACTAACTGTTTTTGTTTTTAAAAACCATTTGGCAAAACTGTTATTACTAGGATGGCAGAGTAAAGGGGAATTTTATTGACTCTTAAGACGCATCTTAGTAAACATTTTCTAATGGTTATTTGCAATATTCATAACAAGGCCTATTAGAATACTTCTTGAAATATTCAGGTTTACAAACTCTCACATTATTATCACTTAATTCTGCTCATATACTCATTTAACAAGTATTCTTAAACCTTCATTTTCACACACACACTTTAACATATGATTGTGGGTTGCGTATTGGATTATTACATTATTTATGTTCTTTTGTTAAAGGTAACAACTAAGGGATAGGGATAGTATATAATTTTCAAAAAAAAAATAAAAAAAAATGATGATAATAAAAACGTAGATAAGTTTGGTTTCGTAGCCTCCCTAACCTAAGCAATTAAGCCCGAAGGGGTGTTTTAACACCTAATACCCTAAAGTCAACTGACTTGAGAGCTATTGGCCCAAAGCTTGTTACATGGGTTAAGGAGAAAAGCTTAAGGGAATCAAACATACTATCTACATATCAGTATCTGCAACCCGAGTTACTAAGCTCATAGGGGTGTCTCAACACCTAATGCCCTAAGACAAACTGGTCTGGGAGTCATTAGCCGAAAGCTCGTTACATGGGTTAAAGATGCATTGTGTATGTATGTATATATATATATATATATATATATATATATATATATATATATATATATTAAAAAAATAAAAAAAATAAAAAGAAAATAATAAAATAATAATAATAATCCCAACCCAAGGAAGTTAACCTTAAACATTAGAACAGAATATTGTTTTCTTCCAAGTAAAGCCCCATAACTATATGTTGATATTTTGAGCACAAGAGAAAGGTTTATTAATATCTTGTTTAAAAGGTATTGAGCAAATATATAAATTTAATGAGAGTTTGTTTATCTGGATAGATTAATGGAAGTTGAATGATGAATGCCTTCCTTTGTGGAATTTGCAAATTGTTTCTCTATATTAACGCTTTCATTACTAGGGACTAGTAATAAGCTGGTTGGGGGGTGTGATTAGTACTTAAAAGTGCATTTTTATCTAGGATCTATATCATCATTTTGCACTTGAAGTATCAATAACTCCTTAACTAAAGCATGTTTTATAATAACATATCTAATACCTTTAATTTATGGTAAATGTCCATCTTAAATGCAGGCCTATCACATAAATGAAAGAATTGATTGATGAGTTGAAGTACTGAAATTGAAAGGACAAAGAGATGGCCAAATTTAGAAAAGAGATGTTGTTGCAGTCCAAACTGGAACATTATTCGGTAATCGGGTCATATCTGGAGCTGTAGATCTCGGATTTAGGTCTACTTTATATGGATGGAAAGGTAAGACATAGGCCTACAACATTTATGGGAGCCCAAGATTTAACAAGGCCTTTTTCAAGTCCAAATTATAGCAACAACAAAAAAGTCTGAATCTATCCTGCAGCCCAGACACTGTTCAGTGTTCAGCCCATATCTCGAGTTATAGAAGTCCAAATGATCTCAAATTTTAAACCTGGAAAGATGAGAGAATTTCCTAGAACTTTCATGATTGAAGTCTGTTCAAATTATGACGCTGTCAATGACCTTTTTGGTAGAAAAGAAGATAAGAATTGTCACCAAGTCAAGATGTGGCCACCCATTCATCAATTAGTCAACAAATCAATAGTTCTGAATTTTGGCCTATAAAAGGAGGCATTTGCCATGTATTTAGGCATCTTGGTGTTCAGATCAAGATCATGCTCTTGCTCTCTCTTTTGTAATGCTTAAGTTTTATTTATATTAATCTCTTGTTTATGTCTTTCATTTTCTTTTCTTTACTTAGTTAACTTCTTTCTCATTTATGTTCTTATCTTGTTTATTTATGTTTCTTTCTTTCATTATGTCTAGCTAAGTTAATTATGTCAAGGTGAAAAGGTTACACTAATGATGTAAGGATAAGTATAATATAAACTCAACATGGACTTTAATGTTGGATACTAACATGCTTTATATTTGTTATCTTGTTCACTTTTAATACTTTGCCTGTTAAATGGTTAATCTAGATTTATGTTGTATAACACTTGGTACAACAAATACTTGGCACTTTCATAGCCCATACTGTATGGTATAACCGACACCTGAGCTATGAAAGGAACTTGATTTGTTGTTAACATAAGTTATAATCATGAATGCCTGAAAACATTTACAAGTATTAGCATTATTCGAATAAGATAGCTAATGTAATCATGTTAATAATTTATAATCTGATTGGAACCTCCTTGTGTGTGGTTTCCAATTGAATAATAAGAGTTTATACTATACTTGTTTGAAATACCATTAGTGGATCCTCTAACCTTGACATTTGTTGTTATCATTGTTTAATCCTTACATTAATCTTCCATCTCAAAGTTCTCATCAACTTCTTCTTCTTTTTCCTCCTTATTATTATTATTATTATTATTAGTATTATTGGTGTTATTACTACTACTACTACTACTACTACTACTATTACTATTACTATTATTATTATTATTAGTAGTAGTATTATTGTTGTTGTTGTTGTTGTTGTTGCTGTTGTTGTTGTATTATTGTTGCTTATAATTTATACAAGTAACCTCCCTGTGGTTCGACCCCGGTCTTGCCGGGTTATTTATTACTTCGACACTCCTTCACTTGGGAAAAGACATCAATCTTTTGGTCGTGTCAGTACGCGAGGATGATACTGAAATTTGACGTTTCTCACGCAAAGGGTCATGCTTTGATTTATTTGGCATCTCCTTCTATTTTACACATAATATCACCCAATTTAAAAAATTTCATCCTTCAAGTTATTATTTTTACTTCGTCAGGGAATTTTCATGATTTATCGTTAATTAATATTTCACATACGATTTTATTACTTTAGTTTCTCTAAATTTTAAATTAATCTCCCGAAAATATTTATCCCAATTCATAAGATTTTCTCCCTAATTTATTATTTTTCAATTAATAGTTACCCTATTTAACCTAGATTTATCTATTTTTAACTAGGGGTTTACACAAACTAATAGAATAAAAACCTTGTTGAGATAGCCTGAGAAAAGACCAGAAAAAAAAAGAGAATTCTCTATGAAGAAAGAATATATATATTTCTCAAAATTCTTCCAATCAAAGATTTCAACATCACATCTTCTTATAATGAAGATTTTATTAATGAACTAGTCACCAAACTACAATAGCTAAAAGTTTCTAATTATCATAACTCAATTTTGACTCATCCCTTTTCTAAAATTTTCCCAAAAACCCAAAAAGGGCAAAAAATTCCAAAAACATGTTTTTAGCCATTCACATGCCTATTTTTTTTTTTTTTTTTACTATTTTTCTCTTCATGATGTTTTCTCAAAAAAATAAAGCATTCAAAAAATAAATTTTCAATGCATTTGCATCTATTTCATAATTTTCAATATCTTTTATTAAAAAAAAACCTATTGATAAGTAAATAAATAGGACCCATAAATTTATTAAAACCACTTTATGTTTTGGATCAACCAAAATGGTTATGAATGGCAAAGAGAAGAGAGAAGAAAGCAAAGATGAGAAAAGTAGAGTGTGGAAAACATAAAGAAACATGTTAATTTTTATGAAAAGAGAAGTGAGATTAAGAAATCTTATTTTTTTGACATGCCTATGATTTTACTTGGGTATAAGAAGATATATTTTAACACTAATGACCTTTCATCATTATTTGCCTATTGTTTGTGTTTCTTTATTACAAGATTTTAAAGATATCATTCTTGATGAGTTTCCTAGTGGATTGTCAACGATTAGGGGAATTGAGCATCAAATTGATCTTGTACCTCAAATATTTATACCTAATCAGCCAACCTATATAAGTAATTCTGATAAGAAAGGAACTTCAAAGGCAAGTGGAATAATTGATGATAAAAGGGTACATAAGAGAAAACTTTAAGTCCATGTGCAGTTCCGATATTGATAGTACTGAAAAAGAATGGGACGTAACAGATATGTTTTGATTGTTGTGTCATTAACAATATTACAGGAAAAAAACCCATAGCTTATTTTAGTTAAAAGCTTAATGGTGCAACATTGAATTACTCTACTTATGATAAGGAGATTTATGCTTTTGTAAGAACTTTGAAAACTTGGCAACATTACTTATGGTCTAATAGATTCATGATCCATACCGATCATAAGTCATAGAAATATCTTAAAGGCTAAAGAAATCTGAACTATTAGCATGTCAAGTGGGTAGATTTCATAGAAATGTTCCCATACATTATTAAGGAAAACATAGTGGTTAATGCATTATTGTGAATGTATGTACTTCTTTCAACTCTAAACACTAAATTATTAGAATTTGAGCATGTGAAAGATTAATATATTGAGGATGTTGATTTCAGCCAAGAATATGTTGTATGTGAATATCCGACCTTTACTAAGTTTTATAGGGTTAATGGATATTTATTTAAATAAAATACGTTATGTGTGCCTAATTTTTTTATGCGTGAATTGCTAGTTCGTGAAGCTCATAAGGGTAGATTAATGGTATACTTTGGGGTTGCTAATACTTTAATTGTTTTACATGAGCATTTTTATTGGCCTAAAATGAAAGAGATGTGCAAAGAATTTTTTATAGACGCATAGCCTGTAGAGAAAATAAGTCCAAAGCTTTACCTAATTGTTTATATACTTCTTTGCCAATGCGTAAAGAACCTTTGGTTGATATATCTATCAATATTGTGCTAGGTTTATCTAGGTCAAAAAGGGGTAGGGATCATATTTTTATAGTTGTGGATAAGTTTTATAAGATTGCACATTTCATATCTTGTCATAAAAATGATGATACAACTAACGTAACAGATTTATTTTTTAAGGAGATAGTTCGACTCTATAAGGTACCTAGAGTATTATGTCTGATCGTGATATTAAATTTCTTAGCTACTTTTAGAAGGTTTATGGGGGAAATTAGGAATAAAATTTTTATTTTTTACTACTTGTCATTAATAAACAGATGGTCAAACTAAAGTAATTAGTAAGAATTTAACTACATTGTTAAAAGCTATCATTCAAAAATATTTGAAAAACTAGGAAGATTGTTTGTCATTTATTTAATTTGCTTATAATAAGAGTGTGCATTCTACTACTAATTATTCTCCTTTTGACATTGTTTGTGGCTTTAATCCTTTGACACTTTTGGATTTGTTACCTTTACCTATTGATGAAAAGGTTAGTCTTGGTGGCAATAGAAAAGCACAAGTAGTAAAGGATCTCCATGAGAATGGGAGACAAAAAATACAATAAAAGAATGAGAAATATACATTCAAAGCTAATAAAAGGTGAAATAGGGTTATTTTTAACTAAATGATTGGGTTTGGAAGCAAATGAGAAAGAAGAGATTTTCTGAACACAAGAGATCTAAATTAATGCTAAGAAGAGATAGGTCATTTCAAATCCTAGAAAGAATTAATAATAATGCATATAAAATAGACCTACCAAGTGAGTATGGTGTTGTTCTACCTTTAATGTTTATGATCTCTCTTTTTTTTATGCAAGAGATGAATCGAGGTCAAATTATTTTGAGGAGAGAGGGGATGATACGATCCAAATTACACTAAAGTGTAACGACCCGACTTTTTCATAGCCAAAAAGAATCGATGGAATTTTTTTTTATAAGTCGTTAGGCTCTCGATGCTTTTCACAATATCATTCTACGAATTTATAAATGCATTCCATTTATTAGCAAGGCACAACCTACATAGGATAATGTATAACAACATCCTATAAAAGTGACAATACACATCCTCGCAACAGTATTTAAGGTTTATCATAACAGAATTCATCTCTTAGTGTAGTGCAATACTCATGTGATTTCACAATACAACATTCTCATAAGAGAGAATATCACATACATGTATTCACCACATTATGTTTACAAGATCGTACTTTCGCATCTGTATTCCATTACAATTTTCGATACAAGTCTTTATAAAAATTGTCGAATGACAAATATTTAACTAGTTCGTTCGTTCTTATCAAATACATAACCCCTAAAAACATACTATTACATACCACCTTTCAAAACATATGAACCTGTGGAACGGACTTTCCTACGCACCTTGATTGTGTGATGTCCCTGTTACAAAAACAACATCGATACAAGAATTGTAAATAATCTAAACATAATAATAAACAGCTAAAAGAACGTTATCGTTACTTTTCGTTATCAACTGAAAATGAGTACATTCTTTCATTTACTTCTCATATACATTGTACAATCCTTATTATTTTGTTAAATGTATTATTCTCACCCATATGCCTCAACCTCTCCATAGGAGTTGTGGGGCTGAAATTAAATCATTGGTCGGAGTTAATTACTTCGCTTTAACCTGGTCATCCACCTTGGATGCTTTTAGCCATAACTAATCGCGATATCTAAACTCGGTCGTCCGTCTCGGATGTCATTAACCAAAACTAATCACAAAATCAAACTCGTCATCTCTTATAGATACCATTAGCCGAAGCCAATCATCATAATCAACTCGGTCATCCATTTAGGATGTCATTGGCCAAAGCTAAACATCATATTCAACCGGCCATCCATTTAGGATGCCATTTGCCGAGACTAATCATTAACAAAACATGGCCATCCATCTAGGATGCTATTAGCCGAAGTTAATCATCAATACAACCCGACCATCTGTCTAGGATGCCCTTAGTCGAAGCTAATCATCAACGCAATCCATTCGTACGTCTGAGATGCTATTAGCTGAATTTAATCATCAATTCATCCCGACCATGCCCTTAGGATGCCATTAACCAAGGCTAATCATCAAACACAACCTGATTATCCCTCTCGAATGCCATTAGTTGAAGCTAATCATCAATCACAACCCGATCATCCATCTTGGATGCCATTAGCCGAAGCTAATCATAAATTCATCCTGACCATCCCCTTAGGATGTCATTGGCTGAAGCTAATCATCAAACACAACCTGGTCATCCTTCTCGGATGCCATTAGCCGAAACTAATCATCAATTACAACTCGGTCATCAATCTTGGATGCAATTAGTTGAAACTAATCATCAATTCATCTTGGCTATTCCCTTAGGATGCCATTAGTCAAAGCTAATCATTAAACACAACCCAGTCATCCCTCTCGGATGCCATTAGCCGAAGTTAATCATCAATTCATCTCGGACATCCTCGTAAGATGTCATTAGCCGAAGCTAATCATCAAACACAACCCGGTCATCCATCTCGGATGCCATTAGCTGAAGCTAATCATTAATCACAAACTGGTCATCCATCTCGGATACCATTAGCCGAAGCTAATCAACAACTCAATCAACATTTCATAATCGGTTTAACATTCATCAACCCAATTTCATAATCGGTTTAACATTCATCAACAACTCAATCAATATTTTATAGTCGGTTTAACATTCATCACAGCACAATAATATACCATCCACAACAAGTCAATTCAGAACATTAACATTATACATGAAAAAGGTGGAAACCATGTACTTGTTCCTTTTGTGGGGTGTCCTTGTCCAGTCGAAGGTCCGATCCCAGTCGCACCACCTAACACGTCAATAATCACAAATCAGCATATTTGTATTTGGAAATCACATAACTCGTCACCATATATATCTCAAGAATACACATGTTCACATTCGAGTGTTTCACATATTAGACAATCATACAATGAAATCGGTACAAGCATTAAATCATTCTTGATATGGAATTCATTAGTGAACTAAGCTGCTGTTGCCATAAAAACCCTAACTATGAATTAGGCCCTTTATTCAGCCCCCATTCATCCCAATCTTTCTCTATATCTCTCTTCAGTTATGAGTGCAAGAACCCTAACTACCCTCTTAGGTTTCCTTCACTTTTTTTGTCTAGAATTTTTAGGGAATAATTAAGGAGGTGATGTTCCTCCCTTACCTCATGATTTGAGCAGTCCTAGAGTAAGGTTTTGGTGGTTTGTTCTTCATCTTCTATTCAATTTCTTCCCTCTTTTCTCTAACTGCACCAGCCGACCTCCTACACTCTACTTTCCTCTATGGTTTCGGCCATTTATGTTTTCTCTAACTCTGCTATCTTCTCTAGTGTTTAAGAGGGGTGTATGCAGCTGTGGTTGTGGGGTTTCTCTTTGGGAAAGAGGGAGGAAGGCTTTTGTAGTGAGCTGGTCGGTTTTGGGAAAAGGAAGAGGAGTAAAAACCTATAGTTAGACATTTGTAGCAGCTGCAGCTATTTTTGGGAAGAGGAAAGGTCACCTTCCCTCTCTCCTTACATTTATACCCCATCTTAAATGAGAGGGGGTGTTTGGGTGCAGGTTATCTTTGGTTCCTATCCCTCTTTTGAGTTATCCTATGGTTGGTTTTATCCTCCATAAATCTTAACCTAGGATAAATTGGCCCTCTTCCTCTAGGATTTTCTTTAAGGATGGCTAGTTTATATCCTTCAATTCCTCCTAATATTGGTTGACCAAAGACTAATTTTTTTTTGTTGGGTTTTACAAAACTCATGGATTCGTCAGCGCACACAGCCCCCACTGATTCAAAAATCAGCAATGAAAAATGATTTAGAAAACTGTGTCGCTGCCCATTCAAAATCGACAGTGACAGTGGAGTCGTTTCTAGCTTTACCCTTTTTTTTGTTGGGTGCTTACAAAAAGATCCATTAGAAGTTCTAATTGGGCCAATTACAAGATCAAGGAAAAAGAAGCTCAAAGATGCATTCAATGGACTTATTCAAGTATTTGGGTCAATGTGAATATCAATAAGGCTATAACTTCAACAAGTGATGATCATATCATATTCAGTCTAATCTATGTGAAAGAGAGGCCTAATCAATCTACTACATGGGCCAAATTATTTTGAAATGATGGGCTAATTGATTTTGGCATTAGAGACAATTTTGGGTTTGTTTTTTCCTAATACATAATTTTACTCTAACAAGCATAATTTTACTCTAACTTATTGAATAATTAATCAAGTTTCTTGGCATTTTTTATACTTCGTGTTCACGTCTCTTTATAGGCTTGGGTGATGGTTCAGCTACTTATAGTCTTGGTGCCTCGCTATAGGTTATTGTTATGCCAAACTCAATTTCAAACCTAATCTTAGCTTTATTGGGAAGAGTCAATTTGACTGTGGGTTTTTAGATCTTTTATCCACTAGGTTCTCATGACAATGCCAAACTCATATACCATTTTAGTATAAAAATACTAGCTAAAAAGAACATAATTGAATTCTTCATCATCACAAAATGAGAATATAAAAGAACTAGAGCATATCACCAAAGGTTTAGTGAGAAAATACTCAACGTGAAAAGTCTACTCGAACCTATTATCATCAAAGCTCTGATTAGTGGAGTCTATAAATATTCCTTATAGGAATGACTATACACTCTCTCTGACCAAATTCTTTTTGAAGTGAAACATGCAATGAAAAATCATATTTGAGTAGAAAAAATAAGCATAACCAGGAAAGAACCCTCTTGTTTCCAACAACAAATAGTAAAATCTTCCAAACACCATCAATTAAAGTTGAAGAAAGCAAAAAAAGTCAAGCATACCTTGTTACAATTATGTGAGGTTGATTGAAAATAAGATGAACCCTGAGTGTGAAACACCAAAGGGTGAAGTTTTGTCATTAAAGAAAAAATTGAAGGCTTCGGCCAAAAAAAGAAAAAAATAAAGGGAAGGCTGAATGTGGAGAGAAATGAGTGAAGAGAAGAAAGAAAGAGTGGGAAAAGAAGAGTGTGTAGGAAAAGTAGGGAAACATCTTAATTTTTATACAAAACGAAGTGATCTTACACATGCCTATTTTTCTTATATGCCTATGATTTTACTTTTATATAAAGAGGCATACTTTAACACTAACAAACTTGATCTTGTGTTCCTTTGTTACACGAATTTGAAGATGTATTTTTTGATGAAATTCTAAGTGGATTGCCACCTATAAGAGGAATAGAACATCAGATTGACCTAGTACCAGGTTTAGCTATTCATAATAGACCAGCCTATATAAGTAATCTTGGGGAAACAAATGAGCTTCAAATGCACGTGGAGGAGTTAATGTTGAAAAGTTATATTTGAGAGAGCATAAGTCCATGTGTTATTCCCAGACTTTTAGTACCTACGAAGGATGGTACTTGGAGAATCTGTGTTGATTGTAGAGCAATCAATGAAATAACAATAAAGTATAAGCATCATATCCCTAAATTAAATGATATGCTTGATGAATCGTATGGATCTTGTATGATTTCCAAAATTAATCTTAAAAGTGGATATCATCATATTAGAATGAAAGAAGGTGATGAATGAAATACTTTCAAAACTAAATATAGTTTATATGAGTGGATAGTTATGCCTTTTAGACTAAATAATGCGCCTAGTACTTTTATAAGATTGATGAACCATATATTGCCTGCATTCATTGGTAGGTTTGTAATTTTTTACTCTGATGATATATTGATTTACAGTAAAGGATTGGATAAGCATATATATCATTTAAGGCAGGTACTTGATGCTCTTAGAATGAAAAGTTTGTATGATAATCTAAACAAGTGTGACTTTTGCATGGAAAAAATTGTTTTTATTGGATATGTTGTTAGTGCAAAAGGAATTAATATGGATAAAGCTAAGGATAAGGTTAAGGATAAGGCTATAAAAGAGTGGCCCACACCTAAGACAGTAAATGAGGTAAAACGTTTTCATGGATTGGATAGTTCTATAAAAGATTTATGAAACATCTTAGTACAATATTTGCTTCATTAACTGAAATTATAAAGAAGATAGTAGGTTTTAAATGGAAAAATGAACAAGAGAAAACTTTTAATTTGTTAAAAGAAAAGCTTATTTAGACTCCATTACTTGTTTTGCCTAACTTTGCAAAAACTTTTGAGATTGCATGTGATGCTTTAGATATAGGTATCAGAGCTATTTTAATGCAGGATAAAAGGCTCATAACATATTTTAGTGAAAAGTTTAATGGTGCAACTCTAAATTATGCAATATATGATAGAGAGTTGCATGCATTAATGAGGACTTTGAAGACTTGGCAATATTATTTTTGGCGTAGGGAGTTTGTGATTCATAACGATTATCAATCTTTAAGACACTTGAAAAGTCATGGTAAGTTGAATTATAGACATGTGAAGTAAGTGGAATTTATTGAGACATTCTCATATGTCATCAAATACAAGTAAGGTAAAGAAAATATAATTGCAAATGCATTATCGCGAAGAAATATTCATCTTAATACTTTGAATACTAAACTTTTAAGATTTGAGTATATGAAAGAATTATATCTTGATGATACTGATTTCGGTGAAATTTATTTCCAATGTGAACTTGCGACAACTAATAGATTTTTTAGGCATGATGAATTTTTACTTAAAGATAAAAGATTATGTGTGACTAATTGTTCAATGCGTGAATTGCTTGTAAGGGAAGCTCATGGTGGTGGATTTGTTGTTACCCATTTTTGGGTTCCCACACAAAAATGAGAAAATACAAATATATATATTCGGAAGAAATCCAAAAAATAATAGGAGCGAGAAAAGGATGCTGGAATGCTGAAAAAATACCAAAATTGGTTGAGGAGATTCAAAAATGCAAAAGGTTGAAATTTGATAGTGAGAGCCCTGTTGATAAGGAAGATTCAATTTGAGGAAGAAAAGTTCAAAATCAGATGTTTATGGACTCCATTAAATTTTATCCAAGGTTTAATTGAATTTATGAAGGGTTTGATTGCAAGAGAATTGATTTCTTAAGTCAATTTAGGTTTTTATTGGAAGAAATTAAAGTTCTGGGGTTCAATTATAATTTTGAAGAGTTGATTTGGTCAAATCAGGGGCTTAATTGCATAATTATTGAAGTTTGATGGTCAATTAGGGACTTAATTGAAACAATCAAAAACCAAGGACTAAATTAGAAAAGATGCTAAAATCAAGGGGTCCAATTATAATTTTTCCGGGGGGTTTGATTACAAAATTACATAAACATTCAAGGATCAAATCGGAAATATTATTTAAAATTGCAGAACGGCGCCGTTTCTCTCAACCTTGTTCATTGTCTTCTTCAGAAGACGTTACATTGCAGCTGGCGGAGAAACGGTTGCAGCAGCGAAGGCGGTGATCAAGGGGCCATGTCCACGGCTAATATCTCTCCGGCCGTTACTCCGTCCCTGCAAAGGAAAACGCTTGCATCCTCTGGCTATAAAAGCCAGAGGATGTACTGCACCCAGGAGGGGGAAAAAGAGGACGACATAGAGAGGAGAAAACCAGGAAGACAGAGGAGAGGGGGAAGGAGACAATGAGTGGGGAAGAACGAAAGAGTAAGAAAACAGAGGGGGAAGAGGGCAGAAAGAAAAAAAGAAAAAAAACACAGGGGGAACAGGGAGAATAAAAAAGAAACAAAGAGCAGCACTGCCAGCCAATGCACGAGCATCAGCTGCACCAGAGAGAAAAAAACAGAGAGGAGGGAACGACTGGAGAGAAAGATTACAGAGGACGAACATAAGGAGTAGAAACACAGAAACGAGACCCACAAAAACAAAACACATAAATAAAAAAAAAAAAAAAAAACAACACAAGGGGACGAAGGGAAAGACGGAGAGGAGGAGAACACAGGGGTTTTGTCATTTCAAAAACCAGAGACGAAGAAGAAGAAAAAAAGTGCAGACAAGAATTTGTACTGAAAGGGAGAATCAGAAACAAAAATAGCAGCAGAGGGAAAGAAAGAAACGTCGCCCGATCAGAGCACTGATCACCCTCATCTTCGTCTTCATCTTCAGGCAGCAGCTCCAGGTACGCTCTTCTTCCATTTCCCTCGCTTTGCAAATTCAGCTGTTACAAGGGCAAAATAATTACCCTGTCACTGTGCAAAGCATGCGTGAGTAATTCACGCAAGCATGCACATTGACCAGCCGGGTCACTGGTTTGAACCAGTGACCGGGCTGGGCTGCTGGGTCTAGCCCAGCCCATACGGGCTGAGGTAGACCCAGCCCAAAAAAAAAAGAAAAAAGGAAAGTTTCTTCAAAAAAATTTATTTCAAAAAAATATGTGATTTTCCACAAATATTTTACTGCATTTTGATCAATATTGGTTTGTATTTTTATACTGTAAAGATACAAATCCGGTATTAAAATACCCAGTTTTCGTCAAGACATAAAAAAATATTTTTGTTTTCATGCATACGGCCAAGTCTCTCAAAAATAAAAAAATCATATTGTATTTTCATACAACAAAGAAAATTTCAAAAAAATATGTATTAGCATGCATTTTGGCTTTAATAACCAGCTTATTAAAGTCATGAGAACTAGGCCAATATTTCAAAAATTCTACAAAATTTTATTTTGTTTTCTTTTAATATCTGGGGTTATGATCTTATACGTAAGACGTGTTCCGGATATTAAATTTTATTTGTTGGCATTAGACCGGTTAGGTTTTTATCCGATAAGAAAAGAATCTCTTTACTGAAGAGAACTTTACTTAAGCCATAGACGGACCAACAAACAAAAAGCACGACATGACCTTAGATTTTATCAGACAATAAAACAATGCAGCTTACCTTAGGTAGGGCGTATTTGGGGTGCTAATACCTTCCCTTTACGCAATCAGTCCCCGTACCCGATCTCTGAGACTAGTTAGGGTTCCTAGTGACCAAAATACTAGGTGGCGACTCCCATTCCATTTTTCCACTAATAAAAGACAAGAATTCCTTGTCTCCACACATTTGCCACATTAAGATTAGATTTTGAGGGTGGATGTTTTCGCCGCGACGCCGTACCTGTGCGACAGAATGGCGACTCCGCTGGGGACCTTGTGGACTAAGCTTTGTTTTTGTCTGATAACTGTGTTTTGTTTGGTTTGCGGGTTTTCTGTTACTAAGCTTATTTTATTTATTTATTTATTTTACATGCTTTAATTTCTGTACATATATGTTCATGCATTGTATAGAACTGCCTCATGCATCACATACTTTAATTTTTGGGAAGCACACACAATCTTATTAAGTTAGGAGGGGAATTAGCGATCTGCCCTATGACTATTGGTCGGGGTTCAGATGCGTGAAACACCCAACTCATATCTGAGTGCCTGCTTGGTAATGGTGGACATACGTGCCTTAACTGTTCCTTGCAACGCCCCCACACTGTCTTTACGAAGATCGTCACTGGGCAGATATGAGACCCTTTTGAGACTAGATAGTCAACCAACATTTTGCCTCTCTTAATGAATATAACCTGTTCTTAGGTTGTGTGTTTTAGTTTTGCATCAGAGTAAACCCTTCTTAAAGCATCTTGAACTCAAGACTTGTGGGTGACATAATGGCCGTCACTCAGAAAATTTTCATTGTAGAGTTTGGGCAAGAATCATGATTCATGTTTCATCATACAAGAGTTACGACCATATGTCACCCCTCGAAGGGCGAGTTCATCATATAGATTACATGCTCATACATTTGTCATACATGCACCAAGATGAAAAGTTGGTTCCCTCACCCGAGGTCTTCTTTACTGGATTGTGAAAACTTGGGAAACAAAGAATGGGGTCCGATAAGAGGGTTATTGTCTAACGGGAATTGAGGCATCAAACTTCAACGTAGCAGAGCTCTCTTTGCAGAGATCTATTTGTGGATCTGCTAGTGGGGAATCCAAGAAGGAATACAGTAGTTTCAGATCATCTTTGATTTTTCTCCTACCAGTGTCAGAATTAAAACGCCGAAGTAGAGAGAAAAGACATGCCTAGACTGAAAACCTTGAAGAAGACTGAAACTTCAACAGAGCAGAACTCCCTCTATTGGTGTTTGTTTGTTGCACCACCAGTGAGGAATCAAAGAGGAGACATAAGAGTTTCAGATTCATCAGTTTCTCTTATAGTAGAGACAATGCATGATTCCACGCGTCGGCAACGGTGGTGTTGTGCGCTACCAAGATTACCTAGCTGTTAGGAGGTTCCAACAATCCTCAAACAACAATAACAACATGAGAGGGTTGACATCATGCTGCTGTAAGGATTGCCGAAGGAATTGAACAAGCTAAGAAGAGAGGAAAGATTGAAGGATCTACCATGGATTCTAGAACAGTTATGACAGTGTTGAATCAGAAGATGACTCTCAATTGAGAAACCTCAGTTATTTTGCCTAGCCAGGTCTTGCCATAACATCAATTGCTCAAATGTCTTTGCCAAGATTGACATCCCTCTGCCACTCAAGTTTGTTTACTAGCATCTGCCAGATTCTAAACTTGTTGCCTCGACTCCGTTAAATCACATGCAACCACTGTTTCCTAGGTGGTATAATCCAGACGAGATGTGAATATCATTGTGGGTTCTTCGGCCATTTCAATTGAACAGTTGAAAGAAATTCAAGAATCGAGACCAGATGATGGTGAGCAAGAAGCGAGTTGAGTTTGTGAAAGATGATGTCATCGGCCATATTGTCACCAGAACATTCTCAGATTGACAAAAGATCAAAAATGCTTGGCAAAGCACTAATATTGCTAGAAAAGCTGATCCAAGAATGGTGCTGAATTGTCAATCATTTCGTTGTGGAATTTTGCCATTTTGCATTTTGTTTTGGGGTCACATCTCATCCTTGAATGAAACATGTCTTTCATTTGGCTTCCTGTTGTTTTGAAATCAAGAGATGCTTCTTTCAAAGGGTATTTTGACAAAATATTTTGATCAAACTCCAACATGCAAAATTAAGGCTAGTCAATCCTAAAAGATTAAAAGTATTTTGATTGCAGAAATGACTCGATACTTGTTAAAATGGCAAGATAAAAAATATGAGGTGACCAAACAAATTTTGAGCTCACACATGAAATTGAACTACCCACAATGTAGCTAAATTTTAGCAGTATGTATAATGACATGTAGTAGATTTGGTAGTTGTGGACTCGCGAATCATGATTCTTACAAGTCCAAATCATTACACTGGATGAGGTCAAAATTTATCGGTTCTAACTGACCTTTCTTGAAATGAGAAAAGGCCATCTTTGTTCATCCTTTCGCTTTCTAAAGATATATATCCCTTGCAATCTCCATTTGAGCCTGATAGAATATTTCTTTTCAAAAGAAACCCTGACTGGGATCACACCCCACACTGGGGGCAAATAATAGATTTTTGTTAGTAAAGATAAAGACAATGTTAGAATCAATGGATAAGGGGAAGGTTAAGAACAAAAGTCCAACGATTGGAAAAAGTCTAAAAGAAAAAGACATAGACTGGGGGCATGTGAGAAAAACTTTGAGGAAGGATATGAAAAAAAGAAAGAAAAAAGAAGAGAGAGAGTTGAAATTGCCAACACTTAAAGGCAAGTCAAAGGAAGGAGAACGCCAATCAAGTCTAGAAAGAGCAAAGAGGTTTCAATTAAGAAAAGATGTTGCATACGCCAAAAGTCAAAAAAAAAATATCGAGTTACAAACATTGTCTTTTGGTATCAATGATAAAGCCTCTAATGATTAGATTGATTATTCATCAAGGAAGAAGTTGGATTTGCTTTATGACCGAGGTTAAAAGAATTCTGATATTTGAGGTTAACAAGGTTATATGTCACTTTCCCTACAAAGACAACAAGAGAAAGAGAATTGATGAATAATTGATGTTGATCCTAAGTCTTCGAAACCCTCAAACACCTTTTTGAGCTTGTGAATTTCCTTTCTTTCATAGCCATGGACCATAGCCTGCATTACGTGCTTTTAAAAGCCCTTTTCAATCAAGTAAGCAATCTGAACCGATAAATGGCGCTCTCAAAACTGGAAGAGCTTTGCTATAAGGGTCGAGACTTCATGAATTAAGCTACTGGTTATTATGCATGTTGATAAAATAAATGCTAAGAAAAGAAACAACCTTTCTTGATAAAGCCTGAGCATCTTGTTTTTGAAATTCACAAAAATGTCACCTCATCAAAGACCATCAAAAGATATACTCAAAATTAGAGTTTAAAGTGGACACAAAGGACCATGGGAAAGACCATTTTAATCTTACAACGGGTCGCTTTCTGTTTTTAAAATACAAGACAATCAAAGGACTACATTGAATGACGTGTGTTGGGTCTTTAACCAAAAAGCTTGATTTTTAAAAGATCTTTTCCAAAACTGATATCTTTCTTATTTCATTTCAACAATTAGACTTGAATAGACATAACCTTTGAAGTATGAGATTTGATTCTAGAACAAGAAAGATTGTTGAACAATGAAGAACATCGATTGAGTCTGCGAAATATTTGACATGAAATGACATCAACTCTTCTCAACACTCCTTGAAAAGTTGAGACACCTTGGGGGCAATTCAGTGGACCTTGAAAAAAAAAATAAAACAAAAACAAGAACAAAAAAAACAAGCGGTATTCAGATCAGCTGGGGGGCAAAGAAAGATGATTATATGAAGAATCGGTGAACGGAAAACAATGTGGTTCAAAGAAAGATAATCAATGAACGAACACATTCAGAGCACACCAGGGGCAATATTGTCCAAAAACATTCCATGATTTAGTGAACTCCAGCAGCAATTGAAAACAAAGCTGTACTTGAGGGACAACCTCTTATCTTCATCTTGGGGTTATCCTTTGAAACATGGATATAACAGATGTTATCGCATAGTTGCATTTGAATGAATGTCAGAAAGATGCACACCACCAAGACTGACTATGGGACCATATGTTTTGAAGCTCAAAGGCGCACTTCACGACATGAATATGGGTGATAAATTGGACATCATTGATGAGGCCAATACATTTCTTTTCGCAATCTGATTCAACAAGATAAGAGGAATCCATTGAGAAGAACACTAAGCATACAACAAAGAGCTTTTTACTACAAGCTATGAGATGCATGTCTGGATGACTTGGCAATTCCAAAAAGGCTGGTGATAACATATAGAGTATTGTTTTAACTTGAGGCAAGTTCATGACTGATTGACAATTTTGATGGGTGTTGGCACGATGCGCATAATCAATGAGAGAACAATTCTCAGGATAATCTAGAAGATGAATGATCGGTTAAGCTCATTCATGATGAATCAAGCAACACCACACTTGGGGGCACACTCATGCTTAATAAACAACGTGAGCAGTAATCATCGAGGACTGCCCGGATAGGCACGACTCTTACAGCTGAGGGGATGACTAGCATATGAACGGGCCAGTGCATGGAAAGAGCAAAGAAGGCTTTTGGATAGCAAACAAAGGCACCCTATGACGATGGAACATCAAAGAGGGGGGACCTATATCAGAACGGGAAGAAGATGAGATAAACCTTGCTGTTAGGAAAATCTCAAAGAAATGAGAAGATCAACCTTGTCATCATGAGGAGTCTTCAGGTCAACCCTGCAATCAGGAAGCACCAAGTTTTCCAACCTTGTCATCAAGAAAAATCCAGTTAATTTCAGTCATCAGGAAGGACATATGTCAACCTTGCAATTAGGAAGGACAAATGTCAGTCCTGCAAAAACATAAAAAGAAAGAAAGCATCAAGTGAAAAGTTTAATCAAACCTTATCATCAAGAAGAAAAATGAGAAGAACCTTACCATTAGGAAATTCTTAAAACAAGAGAAGAAAGTTCAAACCCTGCCATCAGGAAGAACACACAGGATATTGGTTCTGGTTAAAGGGGATCGCCGGACGGGATCTCAGGTTAGCCCAACCACGCAGATTTTGGTTCTGGTTAAAGGGGATCGCCGGACGGGATCTCAGGTTAGCCCAACCACACATAGGATATTGGTTCTGGTTAAAGGGGATCGCCGGACAGGATCTCAGGTTAGCCCAACCACACATAGGATATTGGTTCTGGTTAAAGGGGATCGCCGGACGGGATCTCAGGTTAGCCCAACCACGCAGACTTTGATTCTGGTTAAAGGGGATCACCGGACGGGATCTCAGGTTAGCCCAACCACATGCAGATTTTGGTTCTGGTTAAAAGGGATCGCCGGACGGGATCTCAGGTTAGCCCAACCACATGCAGATTTTGGTTCTGGTTAAAGGGGATCGCCGGACGGGATCTCAGGTTAGCCCAACCACACATAGATTTTGGTTCTGGTTAAAGGGGATCGCCGGACAGGATCTTAGGTTAGCCCAACCACACGCAGGATATTGGTTCTGGTTAAAGGGGATCGCCGGACGGGATCTCAGGTTAGCCCAACCACACACAGGATATTGGTTCTACTTAAAAGGGATCGCCGGACGGGATCCCAACCACACGCAGGATATTGGTTCTGGTTAAAGGGGATCGCCGGACGGGATCTCAGGTTAGCCCAACCACACACAGGATATTGGTTCTGGTTAAAGGGGATCGCCGGACGGGATCTCAGGTTAGCCCAACCACGCAAAGAATTTTAGCTTTGGTTAAAAAAAAAAGAAAAAGAAAAAAAGAGGCACCGAGATCGGGTTCTCAAGATAATCAAGTTTTGATCATTAGTTTCTAATTAAAGGGAGATTGCAGTAAAGACAGAATTTCAGATCAGTCAAGTTATGAGAAGATCAAGATTAAAAGTTTAGTTTTATTTATCTTTACAAAACTTACTACGCAAAGTCTTTGCTCCGTAAGTATTGTAAAGAGGGGGCATCTGTTGTTACCCATTTTTGGGTTCCCACACAAAAATGAGAAAATACAAATATATATATTCGGAAGAAATCCAAAAAATAATAGGAGCGAGAAAAGGATGCTGGAATGCCGAAAAAATGCCAAAATTGGTTGAGGAGATTCAAAAATGCAAAAGGTTGAAATTTGACAGTGAGAGCCCTGTTAATAAGGAAGATTCAATTTGAGGAAGAAAAGTTCAAAATCAGATGTTTATGGACTCCATTAAATTTTATCCAAGGTTTAATTGAATTTATGAAGGGTTTGATTGCAAGAGAATTGATTTCTTAAGTCAATTTAGGTTTTTATTGGAAGAAATTAAAGTTCTGGGGTTCAATTATAATTTTGAAGAGTTGATTTGGTCAAATCAGGGGCTTAATTGCATAATTATTGAAGTTTGATGGTCAATTAGGGACTTAATTGAAACAATCCAAAACCAAGGACTAAATTAGAAAAGATGCTAAAATCAAGGGGTCCAATTATAATTTTTCCGGGGGGTTTGATTACAAAATTACATAAACATTCAAGGATCAAATCGGAAATATTATTTAAAATTGCAGAACGGCGCCGTTTCTCTCAACCTTGTTCATTGTCTTCTTCAGAAGACGTTACATTGCAGCTGGCGGAGAAACGGTTGCAGCAGCGAAGGCGGTGATCAAGGGGCCATGTCCACGGCTAATATCTCTCCGGCCGTTACTCCGTCCCTGCAAAGGAAAACGCTTGCATCCTCTGGCTATAAAAGCCAGAGGATGTACTGCACCCAGGAGGGGGAAAAAGAGGACGACATAGAGAGGAGAAAACCAGGAAGACAGAGGAGAGGGGGAAGGAGACAATGAGTGGGGAAGAACGAAAGAGTAAGAAAACAGAGGGGGAAGAGGGCAGAAAGAAAAAAGAAAAAAAACACAGGGGGAACAGGGAGAATAAAAAAGAAACAAAGAGCAGCACTGCCAGCCAATGCACGAGCATCAGCTGCACCAGAGAGAAAAAAACAGAGAGGAGGGAACGACTGGAGAGAAAGATTACAGAGGACGAACATAAGGAGTAGAAACACAGAAACGAGACCCACAAAAACAAAACACATAAATAAAAAAAAAAAAAAAACAACACAAGGGGACGAAGGGAAAGACGGAGAGGAGGAGAACACAGGGGTTTTGTCATTTCAAAAACCAGAGACGAAGAAGAAGAAAAAAAGTGCAGACAAGAATTTGTACTGAAAGGGAGAATCAGAAACAAAAATAGCAGCAGAGGGAAAGAAAGAAACGTCGCCCGATCAGAGCACTGATCACCCTCATCTTCGTCTTCATCTTCAGGCAGCAGCTCCAGGTACGCTCTTCTTCCATTTCCCTCGCTTTGCAAATTCAGCTGTTACAAGGGCAAAATAATTACCCTGTCACTGTGCAAAGCATGCGTGAGTAATTCACGCAAGCATGCACATTGACCAGCCGGGTCACTGGTTTGAACCAGTGACCGGGCTGGGCTGCTGGGTCTAGCCCAGCCCATACGGGCTGAGGTAGACCCAGCCCAAAAAAAAAAGAAAAAAGGAAAGTTTCTTCAAAAAAATTTATTTCAAAAAAATATGTGATTTTCCACAAATATTTTACTGCATTTTGATCAATATTGGTTTGTATTTTTATACTGTAAAGATACAAATCCGGTATTAAAATACCCAGTTTTCGTCAAGACATAAAAAAATATTTTTGTTTTCATGCATACGGCCAAGTCTCTCAAAAATAAAAAAATCATATTGTATTTTCATACAACAAAGAAAATTTCAAAAAAATATGTATTAGCATGCATTTTGGCTTTAATAACCAGTTTATTAAAGTCATGAGAACTAGGCCAATATTTCAAAAATTCTACAAAATTTTATTTTGTTTTCTTTTAATATCTGGGGTTATGATCTTATACGTAAGACGTGTTCCGGATATTAAATTTTATTTGTTGGCATTAGACCGGTTAGGTTTTTATCCGATAAGAAAAGAATCTCTTTACTGAAGAGAACTTTACTTAAGCCATAGACGGACCAACAAACAAAAAGCACGACATGACCTTAGATTTTATCAGACAATAAAACAATGCAGCTTACCTTAGGTAGGGCGTATTTGGGGTGCTAATACCTTCCCTTTACGCAATCAGTCCCCGTACCCGATCTCTGAGACTAGTTAGGGTTCCTAGTGACCAAAATACTAGGTGGCGACTCCCATTCCATTTTTCCACTAATAAAAGACAAGAATTCCTTGTCTCCACACATTTGCCACATTAAGATTAGATTTTGAGGGTGGATGTTTTCGCCGCGACGCCGTACCTGTGCGACAGAATGGCGACTCCGCTGGGGACCTTGTGGACTAAGCTTTGTTTTTGTCTGATAACTGTGTTTTGTTTGGTTTGCGGGTTTTCTGTTACTAAGCTTATTTTATTTATTTATTTATTTTACATGCTTTAATTTCTGTACATATATGTTCATGCATTGTATAGAACTGCCTCATGCATCACATACTTTAATTTTTGGGAAGCACACACAATCTTATTAAGTTAGGAGGGGAATTAGCGATCTGCCCTATGACTATTGGTCGGGGTTCAGATGCGTGAAACACCCAACTCATATCTGAGTGCCTGCTTGGTAATGGTGGACATACGTGCCTTAACTGTTCCTTGCAACGCCCCCACACTGTCTTTACGAAGATCGTCACTGGGCAGATATGAGACCCTTTTGAGACTAGATAGTCAACCAACATTTTGCCTCTCTTAATGAATATAACCTGTTCTTAGGTTGTGTGTTTTAGTTTTGCATCAGAGTAAACCCTTCTTAAAGCATCTTGAACTCAAGACTTGTGGGTGACATAATGGCCGTCACTCAGAAAATTTTCATTGTAGAGTTTGGGCAAGAATCATGATTCATGTTTCATCATACAAGAGTTACGACCATATGTCACCCCTCGAAGGGCGAGTTCATCATATAGATTACATGCTCATACATTTGTCATACATGCACCAAGATGAAAAGTTGGTTCCCTCACCCGAGGTCTTCTTTACTGGATTGTGAAAACTTGGGAAACAAAGAATGGGGTCCGATAAGAGGGTTATTGTCTAACGGGAATTGAGGCATCAAACTTCAACGTAGCAGAGCTCTCTTTGCAGAGATCTATTTGTGGATCTGCTAGTGGGGAATCCAAGAAGGAATACAGTAGTTTCAGATCATCTTTGATTTTTCTCCTACCAGTGTCAGAATTAAAACGCCGAAGTAGAGAGAAAAGACATGCCTAGACTGAAAACCTTGAAGAAGACTGAAACTTCAACAGAGCAGAACTCCCTCTATTGGTGTTTGTTTGTTGCACCACCAGTGAGGAATCAAAGAGGAGACATAAGAGTTTCAGATTCATCAGTTTCTCTTATAGTAGAGACAATGCATGATTCCACGCGTCGGCAACGGTGGTGTTGTGTGCTACCAAGATTACCTAGCTGTTAGGAGGTTCCAACAATCCTCAAACAACCATAACAACATGAGAAGGTTGACATCATGCTGCTGTAAGGATTGCCGAAGGAATTGAACAAGCTAAGAAGAGAGGAAAGATTGAAGGATCTACCATGGATTCTAGAACAGTTATGACAGTGTTGAATCAGAAGATGACTCTCAATTGAGAAACCTCAGTTATTTTGCCTAGCCAGGTCTTGCCATAACATCAATTGCTCAAATGTCTTTGCCAAGATTGACATCCCTCTGCCACTCAAGTTTGTTTACTAGCATCTGCCAGATTCTAAACTTGTTGCCTCGACTCCGTTAAATCACATGCAACCACTGTTTCCTAGGTGGTATAATCCAGACGAGATGTGAATATCATTGTGGGTTCTTCGGCCATTTCAATTGAACAGTTGAAAGAAATTCAAGAATCGAGACCAGATGATGGTGAGCAAGAAGCGAGTTGAGTTTGTGAAAGATGATGTCATCGGCCATATTGTCACCAGAACATCCTCAGATTGACAAAAGATCAAAAATGCTTGGCAAAGCACTAATATTGCTAGAAAAGCTGATCCAAGAATGGTGCTGAATTGTCAATCATTTCGTTGTGGAATTTTGCCATTTTGCATTTTGTTTTGGGGTCACATCTCATCCTTGAATGAAACATGTCTTTCATTTGGCTTCCTGTTGTTTTGAAATCAAGAGATGCTTCTTTCAAAGGGTATTTTGACAAAATATTTTGATCAAACTCCAACATGCAAAATTAAGGCTAGTCAATCCTAAAAGATTAAAAGTATTTTGATTGCAGAAATGACTCGATACTTGTTAAAATGGCAAGATAAAAAATATGAGGTGACCAAACAAATTTTGAGCTCACACATGAAATTGAACTACCCACAATGTAGCTAAATTTTAGCAGTATGTATAATGACATGTAGTAGATTTGGTAGTTGTGGACTCGCGAATCATGATTCTTACAAGTCCAAATCATTACACTGGATGAGGTCAAAATTTATCGGTTCTAACTGACCTTTCTTGAAATGAGAAAAGGCCATCTTTGTTCATCCTTTCGCTTTCTAAAGATATATATCCCTTGCAATCTCCATTTGAGCCTGATAGAATATTTCTTTTCAAAAGAAACCCTGACTGGGATCACACCCCACACTGGGGGCAAATAATAGATTTTTGTTAGTAAAGATAAAGACAATGTTAGAATCAATGGATAAGGGGAAGGTTAAGAACAAAAGTCCAACGATTGGAAAAAGTCTAAAAGAAAAAGACATAGACTGGGGGCATGTGAGAAAAACTTTGAGGAAGGATATGAAAAAAAGAAAGAAAAAAGAAGAGAGAGAGTTGAAATTGCCAACACTTAAAGGCAAGTCAAAGGAAGGAGAACGCCAATCAAGTCTAGAAAGAGCAAAGAGGTTTCAATTAAGAAAAGATGTTGCATACGCCAAAAGTCAAAAAAAAAATATCGAGTTACAAACATTGTCTTTTGGTATCAATGATAAAGCCTCTAATGATTAGATTGATTATTCATCAAGGAAGAAGTTGGATTTGCTTTATGACCGAGGTTAAAAGAATTCTGATATTTGAGGTTAACAAGGTTATATGTCACTTTCCCTACAAAGACAACAAGAGAAAGAGAATTGATGAATAATTGATGTTGATCCTAAGTCTTCGAAACCCTCAAACACCTTTTTGAGCTTGTGAATTTCCTTTCTTTCATAGCCATGGACCATAGCCTGCATTACGTGCTTTTAAAAGCCCTTTTCAATCAAGTAAGCAATCTGAACCGATAAATGGCGCTCTCAAAACTGGAAGAGCTTTGCTATAAGGGTCGAGACTTCATGAATTAAGCTACTGGTTATTATGCATGTTGATAAAATAAATGCTAAGAAAAGAAACAACCTTTCTTGATAAAGCCTGAGCATCTTGTTTTTGAAATTCACAAAAATGTCACCTCATCAAAGACCATCAAAAGATATACTCAAAATTAGAGTTTAAAGTGGACACAAAGGACCATGGGAAAGACCATTTTAATCTTACAACGGGTCGCTTTCTGTTTTTAAAATACAAGACAATCAAAGGACTACATTGAATGACGTGTGTTGGGTCTTTAACCAAAAAGCTTGATTTTTAAAAGATCTTTTCCAAAACTGATATCTTTCTTATTTCATTTCAACAATTAGACTTGAATAGACATAACCTTTGAAGTATGAGATTTGATTCTAGAACAAGAAAGATTGTTGAACAATGAAGAACATCGATTGAGTCTGCGAAATATTTGACATGAAATGACATCAACTCTTCTCAACACTCCTTGAAAAGTTGAGACACCTTGGGGGCAATTCAGTGGACCTTGAAAAAAAAAATAAAACAAAAACAAGAACAAAAAAAACAAGCGGTATTCAGATCAGCTGGGGGGCAAAGAAAGATGATTATATGAAGAATCGGTGAACGGAAAACAATGTGGTTCAAAGAAAGATAATCAATGAACGAACACATTCAGAGCACACCAGGGGCAATATTGTCCAAAAACATTCCATGATTTAGTGAACTCCAGCAGCAATTGAAAACAAAGCTGTACTTGAGGGACAACCTCTTATCTTCATCTTGGGGTTATCCTTTGAAACATGGATATAACAGATGTTATCGCATAGTTGCATTTGAATGAATGTCAGAAAGATGCACACCACCAAGACTGACTATGGGACCATATGTTTTGAAGCTCAAAGGCGCACTTCACGACATGAATATGGGTGATAAATTGGACATCATTGATGAGGCCAATACATTTCTTTTCGCAATCTGATTCAACAAGATAAGAGGAATCCATTGAGAAGAACACTAAGCATACAACAAAGAGCTTTTTACTACAAGCTATGAGATGCATGTCTGGATGACTTGGCAATTCCAAAAAGGCTGGTGATAACATATAGAGTATTGTTTTAACTTGAGGCAAGTTCATGACTGATTGACAATTTTGATGGGTGTTGGCACGATGCGCATAATCAATGAGAGAACAATTCTCAGGATAATCTAGAAGATGAATGATCGGTTAAGCTCATTCATGATGAATCAAGCAACACCACACTTGGGGGCACACTCATGCTTAATAAACAACGTGAGCAGTAATCATCGAGGACTGCCCGGATAGGCACGACTCTTACAGCTGAGGGGATGACTAGCATATGAACGGGCCAGTGCATGGAAAGAGCAAAGAAGGCTTTTGGATAGCAAACAAAGGCACCCTATGACGATGGAACATCAAAGAGGGGGGACCTATATCAGAACGGGAAGAAGATGAGATAAACCTTGCTGTTAGGAAAATCTCAAAGAAATGAGAAGATCAACCTTGTCATCATGAGGAGTCTTCAGGTCAACCCTGCAATCAGGAAGCACCAAGTTTTCCAACCTTGTCATCAAGAAAAATCCAGTTAATTTCAGTCATCAGGAAGGACATATGTCAACCTTGCAATTAGGAAGGACAAATGTCAGTCCTGCAAAAACATAAAAAGAAAGAAAGCATCAAGTGAAAAGTTTAATCAAACCTTATCATCAAGAAGAAAAATGAGAAGAACCTTACCATTAGGAAATTCTTAAAACAAGAGAAGAAAGTTCAAACCCTGCCATCAGGAAGAACACACAGGATATTGGTTCTGGTTAAAGGGGATCGCCGGACGGGATCTCAGGTTAGCCCAACCACGCAGATTTTGGTTCTGGTTAAAGGGGATCGCCGGACGGGATCTCAGGTTAGCCCAACCACACATAGGATATTGGTTCTGGTTAAAGGGGATCGCCGGACAGGATCTCAGGTTAGCCCAACCACACATAGGATATTGGTTCTGGTTAAAGGGGATCGCCGGACGGGATCTCAGGTTAGCCCAACCACGCAGACTTTGATTCTGGTTAAAGGGGATCACCGGACGGGATCTCAGGTTAGCCCAACCACATGCAGATTTTGGTTCTGGTTAAAAGGGATCGCCGGACGGGATCTCAGGTTAGCCCAACCACATGCAGATTTTGGTTCTGGTTAAAGGGGATCGCCGGACGGGATCTCAGGTTAGCCCAACCACACATAGATTTTGGTTCTGGTTAAAGGGGATCGCCGGACAGGATCTTAGGTTAGCCCAACCACACGCAGGATATTGGTTCTGGTTAAAGGGGATCGCCGGACGGGATCTCAGGTTAGCCCAACCACACACAGGATATTGGTTCTACTTAAAAGGGATCGCCGGACGGGATCCCAACCACACGCAGGATATTGGTTCTGGTTAAAGGGGATCGCCGGACGGGATCTCAGGTTAGCCCAACCACACACAGGATATTGGTTCTGGTTAAAGGGGATCGCCGGACGGGATCTCAGGTTAGCCCAACCACGCAAAGAATTTTAGCTTTGGTTAAAAAAAAAAGAAAAAGAAAAAAAGAGGCACCGAGATCGGGTTCTCAAGATAATCAAGTTTTGATCATTAGTTTCTAATTAAAGGGAGATTGCAGTAAAGACAGAATTTCAGATCAGTCAAGTTATGAGAAGATCAAGATTAAAAGTTTAGTTTTATTTATCTTTACAAAACTTACTACGCAAAGTCTTTGCTCCGTAAGTATTGTAAAGAGGGGGCATCTGTTGTTACCCATTTTTGGGTTCCCACACAAAAATGAGAAAATACAAATATATATATTCGGAAGAAATCCAAAAAATAATAGGAGCGAGAAAAGGATGCTGGAATGCCGAAAAAATGCCAAAATTGGTTGAGGAGATTCAAAAATGCAAAAGGTTGAAATTTGACAGTGAGAGCCCTGTTAATAAGGAAGATTCAATTTGAGGAAGAAAAGTTCAAAATCAGATGTTTATGGACTCCATTAAATTTTATCCAAGGTTTAATTGAATTTATGAAGGGTTTGATTGCAAGAGAATTGATTTCTTAAGTCAATTTAGGTTTTTATTGGAAGAAATTAAAGTTCTGGGGTTCAATTATAATTTTGAAGAGTTGATTTGGTCAAATCAGGGGCTTAATTGCATAATTATTGAAGTTTGATGGTCAATTAGGGACTTAATTGAAACAATCCAAAACCAAGGACTAAATTAGAAAAGATGCTAAAATCAAGGGGTCCAATTATAATTTTTCTGGGGGGTTTGATTACAAAATTACATAAACATTCAAGGATCAAATCGGAAATATTATTTAAAATTGCAGAACGGCGCCGTTTCTCTCAACCTTGTTCATTGTCTTCTTCAGAAGACGTTACATTGCAGCTGGCGGAGAAACGGTTGCAGCAGTGAAGGCGGTGATCAAGGGGCCATGTCCACGGCTAATATCTCTCCGGCCGTTACTCCGTCCCTGCAAAGGAAAACGCTTGCATCCTCTGGCTATAAAAGCCAGAGGATGTACTGCACCCAGGAGGGGGGAAAAGAGGACGACATAGAGAGGAGGAAACCAGGAAGACAGAGGAGAGGGGGAAGGAGACAATGAGGGGGGAAGAACGAAAGAGTAAGAAAACAGAGGGGGAAGAGGGCAGAAAGAAAAACAGAAAAAAAACACAGGGGGAACAGGGAGAATAAAAAAGAAACAAAGAGCAGCACTGCCAGCCAATGCACGAGCATCAGCTGCACCAGAGAGAAAAAAACAGAGAGGAGGGAACGACTGGAGAGAAAGATTACAGAGGACGAACATAAGGAGTAGAAACACAGAAACGAGACCCACAAAAACAAAACACAGAAATAAAAAAAAAAAAAAAAACAACACAAGGGGACGAAGGGAAAGACGGAGAGGAGGAGAACACAGGGGTTTTGTCATTTCAAAAACCAGAGACGAAGAAGAAGAAAAAAAGTGCAGACAAGAATTTGTACTGAAAGGGAGAATCAGAAACAAAAATAGCAGCAGAGGGAAAGAAAGAAACGTCGCCCGATCAGAGCACTGATCACCCTCATCTTCGTCTTCATCTTCAGGCAGCAGCTCCAGGTACGCTCTTCTTCCATTTCCCTCACTTTGCAAATTCAGCTGTTACAAGGGCAAAATAATTACCCTGTCACTGTGCAAAGCATGCGTGAGTAATTCACGCAAGCATGCACATTGACCAGCAGGGTCACTGGTTTGAACCAGTGACCGGGCTGGGCTGCTGGGTCTAGCCCAGCCCATACGGGCTGAGGTAGACCCAGCCCAAAAAAAAAAAGAAAAAAGGAAAGTTTCTTCAAAAAAATTTATTTCAAAAAAATATGTGATTTTCCACAAATATTTTACTGCATTTTGATCAATATTGGTTTGTATTTTTATACTGTAAAGATACAAATCCAGTATTAAAATACCCAGTTTTCGTCAAGACATAAAAAAATATTTTTGTTTTCATGCATACGGCCAAGTCTCTCAAAAATAAAAAATCATATTGTATTTTCATACAACAAAGAAAATTTCAAAAAAATATGTATTAGCATGCATTTTGGCTTTAATAACTAGTTTATTAAAGTCATGAGAACTAGGCCAATATTTCAAAAATTCTACAAAATTTTATTTTGTTTTCTTTTAATATCTGGGGTTATGATCTTATACGTAAGACGTGTTCCGGATATTAAATTTTCTTTGTTGGCATTAGACCGGTTAGGTTTTTATCCGATAAGAAAAGAATCTCTTTACTGAAGAGAACTTTTCTTAAGCCATAGACGGACCAACAAACAAAAAGCACGACATGACCTTAGATTTTATCAGACAATAAAACAATGCAGCTTACCTTAGGTAGGGCGTATTTGGGGTGCTAATACCTTCCCTTTACGCAATCAGTCCCCGTACCCGATCTCTGAGACCAGTTAGGGTTCCTAGTGACCAAAATACTAGGTGGCGACTCCCATTCCATTTTTCCACTAATAAAAGACAAGAATTCCTTGTCTCCACACATTTGCCACATTAAGATTAGATTTTGAGGGTGGATGTTTTCGCCGCGACGCCGCACCCGTGCGACAGGATTAATGAGATATTTTAGGACTGCTAAGATTTTAGAAGTTTTACATGAACATTTTTATTGGCTTAACATGAAAAGAGATGTGCAAAGGATTTGTGATAAGTGTATAACATGTAAACAAGCTAAGTCTAAAGTGAAGTCTCATGGGTTATATACGCCTTCACTTGTTCCTAGGTCAAGGGAAGGAAGAGATTCCATATTTATTGTTGTAGATAGATTTTCTAAAATGACACATTTCATATCTTGTAATAAAATTGATGATGCAACAAATATAGCAGATCTATTCTTCAGGGAGGTAGTTTGGTTTCATGGTGTTCCAAGAAGAATTATGTTTGATCAAGATGTTAGGTTTTTGAGCTACTTTTGGAAGGTTTTGTGAGGTAAGATAGGAAGTAAAGTTTTATTTTATACTACTTGTCATCCATAAACAAATGATCAAACTAAAGTAGTAAACATGACTTTAACTCAATTATTAAGAGTTGTCATTCAAAAAAGTCTTAAAAATTAAAAAGATTGTGTGTCATTTATTGAATTTATATATAACCGTAGTGTGCATTCTACTACTGATTATTCATCATTTCATATTGCTTATAGTTTTAATCCTTTAACACGACTAGATTTGATTTCTTTACATGTTAATAAAAGGTCCTCTTAATGGTAATAAAAGAGTACAAGTGGTGAAAGACTTACATGCAAAAATACAACATATAGAAAAAAAAATGAAAAATATGTATTCAAGGCTAATAAAGGACACGTATTAATAAGGTTTAAACCAGGAGATTGAGTTTGGTGCATACGAGGAAGGAAAGGTTTTCTAAACAAAAGATATTAAAATTGATACCTCGAGAAGATGATCATTTTCAGATAATAGAGAGGATTAATGATAATGCTTACAAAGTGGATCTACTAGGTAAGTATGATGTTAGTGCTACATTTAATGTTTTTAATTTCTCTTTATTTTATGTAGGTGATAATTCGAGGATAAATCATTTCGGGGAGAGAGGGTATGATGTGATCCAAGCAACACTAAGAGATCTCTTAGAGGTTTTAGTTGGTCTAGTGACAAGACTAAAGATTAAGAGGTTCAAATAGACTTTCAATGGGTTTATTCAAAACACAAGAGCTAAGGTGGGCTTCACAAAGATATTAAATAATGAAGTACAAGTCTTGAATAATTTAACTTATGTTCAAGAAGGGCTTATAAGTGGGCATTAAGAGATTACAAAAGGATTGGAATAAGAAGATTCAAACATGTTAGTTTTCACCTTTAGCTACTATTTTGGTTGTAATTAAAGCTACAAAATGAATTTTAATGCGATTCTAGTTGAATTGGAAAGTAGATATCCATAGATTTCCAGTGAGATATGGAATGTCTTCTAATTCATTAAGACGAGAGAGAACCATATGATCTTGCCAGCAAATTACGAAAACAAGTTTAGTCTTATTTAAATTAGTTGGGCTATTATTTTATTTATTTTTTTTGTTATTATTAGGCTTTTTAAAGATATTAGGCATTTTATTTAAATTTAGGTTTATTTGATTACTATTAGTTGTTAGGTTTATCCATATTCATTAAGGATATCCTATTAGATTTAAAATGCTTTCTAGTATATTGTAGAAACTTAAAAAAAAAGACTATTTTTAATAATAAAAAAATGATATTCTTATTATCTTTTACGTAATTGCGCGATTCTCATACTAAATTCTTAATTGAACTTTCAAACTCTTCAAATGATTGATCAATTTTGTTGTGATTTTATACTACTCATTTGAGTCTCTTTATAGGCGTAGGGTAAGAGTGATAATTGTGTATAACTTTGGTTTTTCGAGCCAGGTTCTTGTTGGATCAAGTTGCAAACCATTAAAATCTGATTTTAATATATCTTGAAAGGTAACCGCATCAAAAGAGGTCAACGTATCCCAAGTAGCACATTAAAATATAGGGTAAATTAGTACAAAAGCAAATAATCTCAATTAAGCATCTTGAGCATCGGTTTAAACGGTTCAATTTGGACCAAAATTTCAACTTATCAAAAAAATTTATTTAAATATATTGTTTAAAATCAAATAAGCCTAATTTAATTCATTTACCTTCTAGTTGAGCTTCTTCTTCTTCTTCTTCTTTTTGTAGATTTTGATTTAATGAATGTTTAGTTAATAATAGTTTTTTTTTATTAATTAGGCTCAATTTTTGTTGCTTTTAAATTTCAAAACCAACACCAATTTGATTATTTTTTTTATATAATTTTCTAACCAAGATTATCCAAAAAACCTTTCAGTTAGGTTAGTTTATTTTTATAAATATTTAAGATAATTTAATTTATTTTCTCACCTCTGCATCCTTCATTCAATCATAATAAAATTTATAAACAATTATCTTATCAAAATTTTAAAAAGCTCCCTAAACATTCTTGTATACCATGAGTAGTTAAAAATTAGCACAACTACCATACAAAAATCAAATTCTGCAACATGAATAAATTAAATACTGTCTCTGTGAAGTTCACATTTAACGATCTTGTTTTCCAATTAGGATACCCTAAGTTTTTTTTTCTGACATTTTATTCCTTGAATTTATAAGTTTTTTATACAGAGTATAGGAAAAATTTGAAAAAGTATATACACTCAAATTATAAATCTTTTATGTAAGAAAATATTCGATCTATTTTAATGAAACCATAACTAGCTAATATTGTTAACATAGTGTGATCTCTCTTTAAATTCTCATTCTTGAAAAAAAATATATATGCATTAGTTGTATAAAAATAAAGATCAATATAATAAAGTATATAATACTATAGCACTTTATTTTCTGTCCAAATTATAATTCTAACTCTAAGACAATCACACTATTTTATGGTGCCAATCTTTTTTATTTTATATTGAGTTAAACTAAGTATTTGTTGGACTTTCTTTTTTGGTGAAATAATTTTTTTTATAAATTTTAATACGATCAAAGTATGGATGCTAAGGTTTTTTTTTTTAATTTAGAGGTGGATTGAGACACAAGGAATTGAATGATATATTTTTTCATCAACTTTATTAGTTTTATGTTGAAAAATAGACAAATTAAAAGATATTGAAAATGCAATTAAAATTGAGGGGTTAATCCATACAAAATCAATTACTTTGGATATATTAAGACACATCTTAAACTTATAGTTATTAGAATGATTTGATAAGTCAACTCAGTAGCTCACTTGACTTGAATTAGATTTTTTTTTAATTATTTTGGAAGTTGACCCCATTAAATTTGAATGAATTAATTAAATTGGAGTGAAATTGAATTGTATTAATTCTAAAATTTTATTTTTAATTTTTATTTAAAATAATAATATTATTTAAAAAAATTGTTTCGACATTGACATAAGATGATTTTAGTAACACGAGCCCTTAACTGGTCAAAATCCAAGATAGGTTTGAGAACTATGACTACAATGTCAAGTATTTGGTGTACTAAAATGCCCTTAACTATGCCCTTAACTGGTCACAATGCATGTGGCTTGGGTTTTTCCCTCTGGACTGTAAAATCTGTAAGGCATCTTCGTACCAAAATAGTGTCAAAAGTAAATATCATTCGTCCAGCTAATTTTTCTCTTGCCACTTGATAATCATGCGACAGAGCATCCAAGCAAGAGACACCACGAGTCGTTTCCATAAATTTTGAATCTTTTGGGATGGAATTAATATCATCGACGTGACATTCTGCACAAGATAAGCGTCTGTTTTTTTTGTGCAGTCTTCTCCCTCCATACCGTACAAGACAATGATTTTTGGCTATTGACTTTTACTGGAAAAGACGACAACTATAATGATGTTGTCTATAAAAGACTGGGTATCAACAATTTATGGAAGGATCCTTTTCGGTCTTGTAACGTTGTCAGATTTGCGATGCAATGGCTAGAAAATAAGAGCGGTTGATTTTGGCGATATCTCAGCGGCTAAAAAGAACTAAGCAACGTCGGGCTGGTGGCGGGTGTATCTTGATTCAAATTCAAGTCCCCAAGCTGCGGATCATTCATCCTCAGAGCGCCGGTCTTTGAGTTTTGAGTTTGCACTTGCACCCGTCCAAAATGGAACCCAACAAAAAGAAAAACAATCCAATAAGAAAGGGGATCGCAATGATCCTTTTACTAGAAACACCAGGTCAAATCAAATTTTAACAAATGCAAGTTCAGCTACAAGGAAAGATAACCATTTCTATTTGCACTATGGACTGAAGGACAAATGATTGATGCATGGAACCATAATTACTGTAAAACAATTTTCATTCACAGGCATTGTGCTAGACGGTATGGGTGCAAAATTAATAAAAACGCCACTGCTCAATTGTGGTCCCCTTCCCATCCCACCAACTGGTGTCTTGGAAGGCTGAGTGCTGAGACTCTTGTAGTGGAACCAGGCCATTTCTCTTCAGTCTTCATAGCCACAAGCCAATAGACATTCCCAATCAACATTTCATTAGGTTGAGGCTGCTTCGTTAGTTATGTAGATTTCAGCTTTATCTGCCTGTAAATCATAGTGTAGAATAAACTGTAAACTACTTTAACCAACCAAGGAAAAATTGAAACATATGCGTGGGAAAAGTATTCCAATAGGGTTACCTCCTTCTCCCATTCACATTTCATGGTGACGACAGAGAGTACCAACGTTTGAACCACAGTTCCGCATATCATTCCAGCCCAGAGACCCTGTCCAGTTCTCATTTAATTTAGGCACTAGGAATCTTGTTTCAAAGAGAAGAAAAACGATACATTTTGAACGAGCATTTTAGAAACTGTTGTTTCAGCTGAAAGTTTCCGCATGGAAAACAATTATTCTGGGATTTGTAAAATGTACTTTTTAACACAATCACAACATTACAGCTTGAGAATTCAAATTTTTAGCTTCCATTCAATGTGAATCATGAATATGCTCATATTAGTAACAACATAGTTGCACTCACTTTTATACCAAAGTGGAGCAACCAACCCAACAAGAACCCAAGAGGCACCCCGACTATGTAGCAGCTACCTATGTTTATATAAGCTACTAATGCTTGCCAACCAGATCCAATTGCCACACCTGGAAAACAGTACATGGCTATCAAAACCATAGCAATTCTAAATACCATTTGCGTTTCAATTCTAAATATCAAATTCTTGTTTTGTTTCTGACCTGAAAGAACTGGCTGTATGCAATTGAGCAGAATGGTGAATGCCAGCAAGACTGCTAACTCATTAACCATTAAAATAACAAAGGAGCTAGAGGTGAAAATCATCGCAAGCTTCTCAGGGAAGGCTATGACAATTGACCAAAACAATAGTCCAACCACTAGAGAGGTCAATAATGACACGATGGTAGCAAATTTGGCACCTTTTGCATTCCCTGCACCTAGTTCATTTGCCACGCGAACCCTACACAAAGAAACTTTCACATAATTAGCAAGGGAAGGGGAAACTGAACTTCCACAATCCTAGAAACCTAAAAAGATAAAAAGGGGTCATCTTCCTTATTATTGGTGAGGACACCAAACTCCAGACATTGTTTACGTACTTGTATGATCAAAGACGATAGAGGGTAGCTCAAACCATTGAAAGATTGGGCTTTAGCTTATGGTTTGGCTTAATTTATTTGAACTTTTTGTTGAGTTTTATTAATTTGACTTTATTTGTTTGGCTTGATTTAATTATTGTTGGGTATTTTATTTAGTGAGCTATAAACTCAATTGGTTGTTCTAGTTAAAATTTTAGTATTTATATCATACTTTTCTAAATGTTAGACCGTTGTTGATGAATTGAATACAAATTACCAAGTTGCAGACTTTTTCAACCCCTATTCTTTCTCTTCTTCAACTCCTCCTTCTCTTTATTTGGCTTCTTCTTTTTTCTCTTCTTAACTTATTACTTCATCTTCAAATCTCTTTTGCCCTGCATCAATTATTGCCATGCATGTACAAGGAAACAGAGGAAGCAGGATTAAAATACCATGCAAGACTAATAAATCACCGCTTTTTGATATGTCTGTCCACGCAAACTGTTGATTTGAACCTTAAAGGCTTAAACTACTTGACAGACAAATAAAAAAATTCCTAGCAGCGACAGAACTACCATTCAAAATCCAGCCAACCTGAGATTGATGTAACCAGATGTAAAAGTATGAGTTTGCTGCAACTAAACCTTCTAGCAGACATATGTTGACTAAAAACTTCCATAGGTCTGCAAATAAAAGTATTCCAGACATGACAACATTTTGTTTCCAAACACATTCCTGCGAGTTCTAAAGGAACAGATTGAAAGACTGATTTTAGTGGAGTTGAACTTTACTGTGTCTAACACAAGTATCTGATCCTAATGTATTTACAGAAGGTTTCATTACATCATAATTGTTTTTTCATAGTGATACTTAAGAAAGTGACATTTTTTTTTCAATATGACGATGGTCCAGGCATATTATGCAAAGATATTGCCAGACCACAATAGAAGTTAATATTTAAAACCTTGAGAGTTAATGAGAATGCAAAGGTAGATCATACATTCACATCAAATGAACTTGATAATATAAGGGCCAAATAGAGATGCAGAGCTATTCACTTGCAAATGTAATGAAGTAGATCGATTACTTTGATCCAATGGGCCACTAATCATAAACCATACACAACAAACGTAGACATTTTGATCATTTAGCATGCTCCTTCAAGGAATATAACCAAAAGCATATGATAGATTCAGGGGCAATGATGATAAAGTTTGGCGCTCAGCCCAACTTAAGTCAGCTTTACATTTATGGTCCCTGCTCCTAAAATATATATGCAACATTCACTCATGACAAGACTGCCATGAATTTCTACCCCAAAACAATTTTTTTCTCATTTGCGATGGACAAGTTTACGATAAGTTATTACAGATTCTTAGATGGGTACTAAAAATGTGTTAGTGTCAAGGTCCCTCATTTATGAAGAACAAGTTTAATGTGCCATGCCCATTTAAATAGTTGATTCTAATTTCTAAAGTTTATTCCTACCAGGACTGGAACGGTGAAGAATAACAAGAAGATCCTGCTATGCAGCACCATTTATTCTATGTTTCTAAGTTGACCTCAAAGTTTACTTGTTAAATCTTATTTCGCTTCCCCACTTCTGGTTCTCAAGTAGAAGGTTTTATTTTTCTCTTCTTTATAGATCACTAATTGTGGATCTCAAATAGATAAAAGCATGGAAGGAGTACATACCCCGTTGCAGCAAAAAATCCAAGTGGAATCATGGATTCCCAGGTGAGTATCGTTACACTGCCAAACAAAGTAATACTCAGCCAACAACAGCAGAATTTTGAAAATTAAGAAAAAAATCTTCAAAGAAATAAGAAACGAGGTTGAGGATTCAGAATAGTGACCAACCAGATGGAAAGGGCATCAACTGCAACTTCAGTGTTGTGCACAAATCCAGATACCGTAATCAACACTCTATAATAGATGTTCTCCAACCTAAACATTAAAATGCACACATACTTCAATCATTTATACTACCAATTAATTCAAAATCCAATCAATTAACAACCAAGAGAGATAAGATAACACATACAATAGCATGATCCCAGAAGCCACAGAGAGTTTGAAAAACTCCCAAAGCCCCGTAAAAGCTTGTGTAGAGAACCCAGTCCAAGAAAGTTGACACCCACCACAAACACAGTAGATAAACATCCCAAAAACAGACACCCACCAAGAGAAATCAAGAGTCAGTGCGGTCCCAACAATCCCAACTCTCAACTTGTAAACAAAAACCCAACTCAAAATCACATGTATCAAAAGAGCCCCTCCAGACACCAGAGCAATCACTCCAGTCTTTAACTGGCTCTGCAAGAACCTTTGTAACGTGAACTGAAATGGGAAACTAAAGTGAAATGGAATTAACCATATCGCCACTAAACCTGTCTGTTCTGCTATGTCTGCAGGCTGTCCTATCACCTTCAATATTGGAGTTGCAAACAAAAACAAGGGTAGTAACAAAATTGAGCATAAAAACAAAACAATCCAAGAACGTTGCATGTATATGCCCAACATGTGGTACTGTTTAGCCCCATAAGCTCGACCACATAATGTTTCCAATGCACTTGCCATGCCTAACTGCATTAAAGAAAAGAACCCTACCCAATTAAAAGAATTGGACAACTTTCACATTCATTTCGTCGTGAAATCAATCAATGAAATGTTGCAGCTAATATAAATGTGGCATGAACAAGATTGATGGATTACCAGGAAACCAAAACTTATAGAGATGATGAGAGTGGTGGCAATAGAGATGGAGGCAAGATTGAGATCACCGAGGTGGCCAGCGAATGATTGGGTTATGACAGTCATGGAGAACATGGCTAGGCGGCTGAAGATTGAAGGACCTGCAATTTGCCATAACTTCTTTGATTCCAGCCATATTTCCTTAATCGTGCTGCTGGATACACCACTCGATAGGTGTACTTGTTGATGTCGTTGTGTATTTGGTTCTAGCCCTGAAAGCAGAAGAGGGTTCTCTTCTTCTCCTACTCCCATGACCTCTACCTCTCCTGCTCAGCAAAGGCAATGAATGAGCATTGGCTTTCTTGATGAGGGTTGCATGTGGGGCCACCTTGTTTTAGGGTGGTGGATGTTGTCTTTTTTTTTCTTTTTTTTTTCCCATCACAAAAAAATTGGATTCTTTCATAAGAAATTATTAATGGACCAGCATCATTTTATTATATAAAATATGCACAGTACAATGAAACAAAATTTAGGGAGGAGTTGAATATAAATTTAATTGAGGTATTCTATTGCTCAATTAGAATGGGTTTTAACAAGTGAATCGAATTGTAGGTTGATACGTAAGGAGTCATGTAAAATTAAAGATTAAATTGTTGAATTAGATCGAAAATATATATTAGTTAATAGAGATTTAAAACTTAAAATTTAGATTTTATTGTTTTGAGATTGGTATTGTTACTTCAAGGCATTATAATTATAATACATTTAACTTATTAGTTCATAGTCACTTAAAAATGGTTTCTTTACAACTTAAATGTATGTTTTTCTTTTCTAAGATAATAATAAACTTCTTTTCTTGAAATTATACTAATTTTTTTGTAATTATTATAATTATGGAGAAAATATCTAAATTATATATATAAAAAAACATTTTCATGATTTTTTTATTTACTTGTTACAAAATGAATAATATTTTTATAAGGTCATAATTTAATCCACTCAAAAAAAAAATTCTTCTTTGAATAAAAAACAAAAAATTCCAAAAAAATTGCATTTAAAAAAATCATGCTTTTAATTTGATAATGGTAATTTTTTCCGAAGTTTTATTATTTTTCATAGTTTTTTCATATTATTGTTTTGGGCAAGCAAGCAAAAAAATGAATAAAAGAGAAGCAAAATACAAAATAATAATAATAATAATAAATGTGCAATTAAGGGTGAAATTAAAATAAATAATGAGAAAAGTGGTGCAATTGGTCAAAAATGTAAAAATATAAATCTAAGGACTAAATTGGAAGAGGAGGAAGAATGAGAGGGTCATAAAAATATGCAATTAAGGGAGAGATTGAAAGCAATAATGAGAAAAGAGGTGCAAAATAACAAAATAAAAACCTAATGACTAAATTGAAAGAAGTGGAGGAATGAGAGGGCTGTGAAAATGTGCAATTAGGGACTAAAATGAAAGAAATTCAAAGAAAAAGTTTCAATTGACCAAGAAAAAAGAAAGAAAGCAAAGGACTAAAGTGGAAAAATAAGAAACTTGGAGGATCACTTAAAAAGGAAATTTATGAAACGATGTTGTTTCATGTGGAAAGAAAAATAAAAGAAGGCATAAGCAAAACGATACCATTCCATGCCTAAAAGAAATTATATCACATCGCATAAAGAAGAAGAAATAAGCATACACCAAAACGATAATGTTTTTATGCATGCACCAATCACCTTCTTCTTTCTTTTTATGTAAAAATCACCCATCACCACCCTTAATTGATTGCCCACACTCCCTAACACAACCAAAACACCATCACCTCCTTCCCTAACATACCCTTTCTTACCTCCACCCATACCCATATCGAAAAGACCCCTTAAACTGTCATAATAAGAGACTAAATTTGGCCAGTTAGTCATTTTTTTCAAGAAAAAAATGACATTTAGGGGTGGGATTTTTTCTAATGGATTAAAGGTCCTGATCAAACCATCTAGAGAAGCTTCTAGAAGTTTTTCTCTCTGTATAAATAGAAGAAGTAAAAAAAAAAAAAACAAAAGAGTTAGAGAGAGAAAATATTGAAGAGAGAGAAAGGAGAAAAAAGAGTTTTGAGCTGAGTTTTTGAAGTTTGTGTAAGCCAAGAGGAAGATAAAAAAGACAAAAGAAAGAAAAAAAGGGGGGGAATAGACCCTGAAGTTAAAGAGAGAAGCCAAGAAAGAAAAAGAAGGAAAATGAGAGTGTTTGAAGTTGGTTTGAGCTAGGCGGTGATAAAGAAAAGGGGGAGGAAGAGAGAAAGGAAAAAAAAAGATGAAAAAAACCTAAAGAGGGAGAAAGGAACCTAAGAAGAGAGAAAAGAACAAAAGAGAGTTTGAGCTAATTAAAATGAATTTTGTGTGATCTAGGTGATTTTAATTCCATTATGTCTCATGAAGACAAACACAATGATGACCCTGTCTCATCTTATGAAGTCTCTGATTTCAGAGCATGTTGTTCAGACTTGGGCCTCTTTGATATGAATTACACTGGTTGCCACTATACTTGGTCCAATGGGACTATTTGGACCAAAATAGGTCGCTTGCTGGTTAATCCCCTATGGTGCAACCTTCAGCTCACGTCCCATGTGTATTTTCACCCTCCGAGAACTTTCTCTAATCACTCAGGAGCTCAAATTCATATTGGTACCAAAAGATCCCCTGGTCGCCATCCCTTCAAGTTTTTTAATATGTGGGTTGACCACCATGAATATGCAGGCTTAATCTCTTAAGGATGGCAATCCTCAGTGGTATGTACTCCTATGTTTGTTTTGTGCATGAAACTCAAGTCTTTGAATAGTCCTTTAAAGACTTTAAACAAGGGAGGCTTAACTCTCCTGAACAGGGATATTCAATTGAAGTTGAATCTTTTCAACCTCAAATCTGCTGAGAAAGCGTTTTTTGCTCAAAAGCTCAAGTGTAATTTCCTCAATGCCAGTGACAGAGGTACAAGCTTTTTTCATGCTTTGATGAGTCACAAGCACAGGAAAAGTTTCATCTCTGTCATCCAGCGTAGTAATAGGGCTCTTACTACCTCTATTGATGAAGTTCGTGTTAAATATGTCCACTTTTATCAAAACCTCATTGGCACTTCATCATCTACCTCTTCACTTGATGAGGTTGTTGTTCATTGTGGTCCTTGTCTTGATGAAACCCACTCTATTTTTTTCTTGGCTCTTGTGTCCAACGAAGCTATCAAAGAAACTCTCTTCAGCATTGGAAATGACAAAGCTCCTGGTCTTGATGGATATTCATCTCTTTTCTTCAAGAAGTCTTGGGACATAGTTGAGGCTGATTTCTGTAAGGCGGTTCAGGATTTCTTTTCCTTTGGAAAGATTCTCAAGCAGATTAATCATTCCATTATTGCTCTGATCCTGAAATCTGCTAATGTTAACTCTGCCAATGATTTTCGGCCTATCTCATGCTACAATGTGGTCTACAAAGTGATCTTCAAGATTCTTACTGTAAGACTCAGTCGTGCCCTCTATAACATTATCGGTCCAGCTCAGAATGTTTTCCTTGGAGGAAGGAATATGATAGATAACATCAATCTGGCTCAAGAGTTTCTCAAGCATTATGGCAAGAAGAGAACCTCCCTAAGATGCCTTATAAAAGTTGATTTCAGGAAAGCCTTTGATTCGGTGTAATGGCCCTTTCTCAGAGAGCTTCTTCATCTGTTGGGTTTCCCTCAGCGTTTTGTCCTTCTTGTTATGCTATGTGTGGAAACTTCTTCCTTCTCTGTTGCTATCAATGACAACTTATATGGTTTTTTCCCTGGAAAGTGTGGAGTTCGACAGGGTGACCCTCTTTCTCCCTATCTATTTCTCGTTTGCATGGAGTACCTCTCCCGTATGTTGAAGATAACATCTCAACAGCCAGACTTCCACTATCACCTGAAGTGTGCATTTCACCATATTTGTCACCTTACTTTTGCGGATGACATTCTTTTGTTATGTCGGAGGGGGGGGTAGATCTTCTGTTTGGATTCTTTTGGAGCAGCTGCATATCTTTGGTCAGGCCTCAAGGTTACACATTAATGCAGGGAAATCTTCTATTTATTTTGGTGGAGTTGGAGACAATATTAAGGAGGGTATCCTTCAAGATTCTTGTTTTTCTGAAAGCAGTTTCCCCTTCAAATACCTTGGTGTCCCCCTCAGTCCCCACATGCTTCTTACTAGCCAGTTTTCCCCTATCCTATGCTGGGCGGTTGGAATTAATTAGATCTGCTCTCTTTGGCATGATGCAATTTTGGCTCAACATTTTCCCCATGCCAGATATTGTCATCAACCAAATTACATGCATTTGCAGGAACTTCTTATGGACTGGTAGCACAGCCAGAAGCAAGTCTGCCTTAGTAGCCTGGAAACACATTTGTTTGCCAAAGGATAAAGGAGGTTGGGGCTCTATACCATCAAGGCAAGGAATCGTTGTTTCATTACAAAGCAGCTATGGAATATCCATTTAAAGACTGACTCGATTTGGATTAGATGGGTGCACCATTTTTACTTGCAAGATAGTTCCATCTGGTTGGTTCCTTTAAAGTGAACCTTCTCTCCCCTATGGAAGTCCCTTCTTACTCTTCGAGATCAGCTCCTTGCAGATTGTGGGGGTCAATCAGAAGTTATCTCTATGATGCAAAGTTGGGATAATATTTCTGAGTTCTTCTCGGGTCATGCTTATGAGTTTTTGAGATTCAAAGGAACCCCGGTGTCATGGGTTAAGGTTGTTTGGGAACCTTGGTGTTTACCAAGGCATAGTTTCATCTTTTGGCTTGCTTTGCTTGGGAGGCTGAGAACAAGAGACAAGCTGCACTATGTTGATATTGATGCTAGCTGTGTCTTCTGTCCGGATCATGAGGAAAGCCATAGTCACCTCTTCTTTGCTTGTAGTTAGACATCCCTCTTGTGGTCAAATGTGAAATCTTGGCTTCGGCTCTGCAAGGGTATGGCCACCATTAGTAGTGTTATTCGAGGCCTTAATATCAGGGGGGGGAAAACGTTATTGTTAGGATGAAAAAGGTCTCCCTCAGCATTGTTGTCTACTTGATATGGGAAGAAAGGAATCAAAGAGTTTCTGAAAACTCCTGCACACTGGTTGAATATGTTTTTTGGAGACTTCAGGTTTTATTCTATATGATATTGCACTTTCATGAGCGCAATCTTCCTCAAATTTATGTGAGCTGACTATATTGGTGGTTGTTCTGGATGTTCTCTCTTGTGGGATGATATCTTCTCTTCGCTTTGCAGTCCATATAGTCTCTGCATCTGAGCTGATCATATTGGTTGTAGTTGCTTCTCTTGAAGTTTTGTTGTGCTGCATGATGCTCATGTTTGTCACTCCTTGTAATTTATGGTGCCCAAGGCATCTACTTTATATTTCCTGTTTTAGTTGGTGCCCAAGGCGTCTTCTTACCTACTTGTCTTGGCTTTTACTTTGTGTTAGGTTAGGAACCTTGTAATTTATGGTTCCTTACATAACAATTGTCTACTAATTTTAACTTGTTAGTTATGACTTTGATGTAAAGTTTTTTCAGGGAGTCTGTTCCTTGCTTTTGTAAATCACTGTATACGAACTTGGTGGTTCTCCAGCACTGTAAAAAATTAATCTATTAATATACTTATATTTTGATAAATAAATAAAAAAGCTCTGCTCTCTCTGTTCAGGTTTTCTCTTTTTATTTTATGAATATTCTCAATTTCACCCAAAAAAATATATATAGAAGAAGTTGATGAATAACCTTCAAGTATTAAGTTACTGTATTAAGTGTTATTTTAGCAAAACAGCTTAAGTTTCGGAATTAAAAGATCAATAAGTTGTTTTATAATTTTCAATGACCAATTATAAATAAAAGAAAGAAACTAAATCAATTTCCAACTATTCACAGCACATGATATTGAGCTTGAGACAAAGCTTTCTGCACCAAGCGGCTGGAATTATTCCAGCTGTTTAGGCCGCACAAATGGCAACCTTTATATGCATTTTTTTTCTAAGCACACACAATTTTTACTACATAGAGCTGAGATTATTTTTTGCATGAATGACACAATTCATTACTAGTATTTTCATCAATGATGTGTATGGTTAGCCAATTATTTTTTTCCTATACTATCAACATATCAATTTTTCCAATAATAATATGTTTTCTTCTCCATGAAAGAATTTCAAGATTTATTTGTATGAATACACTCAATTACAAGAAAAAATCATATCACATCCTTGACCACTCAGAGCTATAATTACCCATACAAAGCCAGGTCTTAGGCATAAAAAATACCAAACCATGCCACATAAGTTCTAGCTACATAAAAGCCAAGACATTCACAACTAGAGCCTGTCAGGCTATATAATTTATAGCCAGCACATTCCCAGGCTATACACGTATACACATTCTGTAGAAAATAATGATGTCTACAATCTAGAAGCTGAATTTTTCATGGGTATTCTTCTCCTTGGAGGAGGCAATATATAGATTGAGCTCTGAATAGACAGTGTCCTGAATAGGTAACAATTATATTCTAAGGAAGTATAGTAATTTTGTACAAGATTTGATATAATTTATATAATTGATCAGATTCACATAATTACTGTCTATACAAGATTTGATCTAAATAGACAGTAATCAGATTACAAAATAATATTTGATCTAGTTTCTATAATTAATTAGATTACAAAATCGGAACTCATCATGTCAACACATTCCCTTCACCTTCATTATTCTTTTTATATTCTTTTTCTACTATATTTTACTAACTCAAGCATCCATTTATCTCTTGTTTCTTAAGTGACTGTTTTTCAAATGAATGTCTAGACTAGCTCAAGCAGGACGGAACCATCAAAAGTTTATATTTAATTTGTTTGAGGGTTTTTTTTTTACCTCATCATAAGCAATTACCAATGATATTTCAAGGAAACACCTTTTCTGCAAGTACAACTTGGCTCATCGAAATTTTGTACTACAACTAACCTCTTCCAAACTGTTTCTTTTTCTTGAAGGGGTACGAACCAGTGAGAACATAAAACAGGTGCTCTCACTTTATATGAATTTGAACCTTTATTTCAAACTGGAAAAAAAGAAAAAAAAGCCACCCTCTTCTCTTTAATAAAACAAAACTTGTAAAAGCATAATAATATTAAGGGTCCTTACATGTTTCTAATCCTAAATATTAATGACTTTAAAATCAAAATCATTATGTGTACTAATAATTACAACCTCATCAGTTATATAACAAAATTCTAAAAATAATAATTAAATAGCATGTTTTCTTCTTCAACCAAAGACTAGATATTGCATCAAAACTTTTCGGTGACTATTTTTGTTTTAGTAAGAGGATGTTTGTTTATGTGGTTGCTTTTGTTTTTGAAGCAAACCACAAAAAACAAGTGTTTGGTAACTGAGTAACCGTGATTTATTTCATGAGGGACCCACCATATTTCGCGTTTCAAACGCAGGTAAGTAGATAGCATATTCACACTCTTCTCTCTGCCTTCACATAGTGGAGACAGTGGAGAACGTCTCCACTGTTCCGGTCGGATCGGATCCGACCTCAATTTTGTTCTTCACTGTTTCGGTCGGACCGAATCAGGTAAAAAATATCCATTTTTTTTTAATTATGTTTTATTCAAAAAACTATTGTTTAATATTACTCAATGCCACTACATAAATTGGAAGGAGATCGCATGATGACGTAACATTTGAAGAATTTGATCGCAATCCCAATTTTGTTCCTGATGATATTTTACCTGATTTTGTTGCACGCTCAAAAAACCATGGAAACTGTAGTCCTTATCGGATGAATTTCATACGTGATGAAATTGTAATCCTTATCGGATGAATTTCATATGTGATGAAATTGTAGATAGGTTAATGAAACAATAAAAAATATTTGATATAAAAGTATTATTTATTTAATGATGTAATAATAATAGTTAAATCTACAATATTTAAATTAAAAATCATCAATATTAATATATATATTTTTTAGTTATTTTATAACCTCAATTTAAAAAGTATTTTTTACGAAACACATTAAACTACTTTTTATTCAACCTCAATTTCAACCATGGTTTTAACCAAATATATATAAATACCAAACCAACCTCAACCAAAAGTACTTTTTATAAAATATATTTTTTCAAACCACAGTCATAAAAGTTATCGCAATACCAAACAGACTCCCGCAGATAAGATTGCAAGAGAAAATTCGTCGTAAAGTAATAAGTATATAGGGAAAAAGAAAATGAATAGCAAAACTTGAGCGAAAATTTCAAATGGATGAGTTGTCTACTTTGAGGTTGAAGCTAGCTAGAAATATAAAAAAATGTTATCGAACATTCAAATTCTGAACTTACGGCAGTCAAAGGAATTATTGGACAACATGAAAGAAGACAATATTCTCAACCAAAAAGAAATAAAGCAAATGACGACATATATGCAAAAGAGAGAAAGACTTTTAACCCTTCAAGTAACATGGCTTGTCACTGTTGCGATGCTGCTGCACATCAATTGTTGCTAAAACTGAAGTAAACAACATCCAACACAATAAGAAAACTATGAAAGAAGAGTTTCGAACTGATAAGCTAATGACAATGTTTGCACTTGAGGGTCTTGCACTTGAGGGTCTAGCTGCTGTGGTCAACTGTGTGACTTGTTCAGCCCCCGTTCCGGGTTCGACCCTCTATGTGCACGCCTGTCACCCCCGCGGTGCCTTACCTGCTCCTGGGCTTGCAGGATGTCCAGTGGGCCGTGAGGAATAGTCGTGGTGCGTGCAAGCTGGCCCGGACACCCCACATAAAAAAAAAAAAAAAAAGTAGGAACAGGCAAGTGAGATGATAGAACGAAGGCCCTCATTTAGTTGCAAGCCTAATGCAAAAGTTGCAAGCCTAATGCAAACTATAACAGGAACATAGAAAGTGAGATTTGAAGCAAAAAAGGAAGATCAAATAAGAGATCATTAAGGAGTCAAATAAAAACAACAACTAATTTCACATCATATTGACACGTCTATGATGAAATAGAATTCTAAAACCCTAAAGCGAATTGGAATCAATGGTATAAAGCACATGTTAGAAAATAAGAAAAGCAATTTTCGAATCAGAAACTCAAACAACAACACACAATTGAGCATGAAAGCATGAAATTAACTCCAAATTCATGATAAAATTATCTTTAGCAAGAGAATAATTTATTTTAGATATGAAAAAAAAAACTGAAGCTAGAAAAATATCAAACATTGCAACATAAATTAAAAATATATATATAAAATAAAGAAGCTAAGTAATCCAGTATGGATTAGCAGTATTTTATTATTTTATTTTATTTTATTTTATTTTGGTTCTTTTTGTTGTTGTTGATTTTTTTTTTAATTTTATTATTTGATATTATGTTGAATGGAGTTTAAAATTAATAATTTGTTTTTCTTTTATATTTTATATATTTATCGAGGTATGGAAAAAATAACCTAGCATCAAGTTGATGCTTAGTTTCACATAGAAAGATTCAATTTAGTTTGCAAACAATTAAAAGGGAGGAGACCAAAAATGAAGGAAAGAAAAAATAACATGTCTTTTATTTTTTATGAAAACAAAATTATAAATTCTAGCCCTTTTTTTTTCTTCACCCTTTAGTCAATGATTTTTTTTTAATTGAATCCTTTAATATTGTGTTGATTGGGATTTAAAATTGATAATTTATATATTTTGATCTACTTTTTTCATGGTTATCTTGATCACAAAAATTCATCTCACCATTTTTTCCAGCTCGTTTACAATAAAAAAAAATATATCCAATTATATTGTTTGAAAATAATTAAAAATGAGAGGATAAAAATTATATAAGTAAAATATTTGAAGGTTTTTTTTAAAAAAAAATATTGGCGCCTTTTTCACAATTTTCGCATTTGAGTTTTGTCATAAATCATTTTTTATCTCTTTGTTTTTGAAATTACATGGTTAGGTCCAAAACTTTATTTTTCTTTCATTTGAGTTCATAAGTTTGAGAAATGAAAGATTAAGAAAGAGAGAGAGTCACCAAATTAAAAAAAAAAGAGAGAAAAGGTTGATAAACACCTACTTTTTCTATGACGAAACTTGTTATTTTTAGTGTCAATGAATTTTATTTGCTTAAGAGAGTCTCATGTAGATCTTCTTTTTTTTTAATTTATCTTGCATAAAAAAAGTAGATCGTGCTTCAAAATTTTATTTTGATGCGGGTTGATTTTTATTTTTTAATCAATAAAATGATTATTTTAATAGCAAAAATGGATTTTTTGATATTCCTATAGTGTTTCTTCTTAAATATTTTTCACTAAAAATGAATCAAATAAGTTTTTTTTACCTCTTGAAGGCAACTATCTGACTTTTAGACCATCTATGGTGGTTATAATTGGTGATAACAGGTCATACATCACATACTATTTTTTTTTTAATGAGGTGTGGCGGACAACATATTTTTTATTGCTAAAAAAAGAAAACAAAAATTTAATGCGCCTAGATGTGTGGGCTGCCCAGGCGCCTATGCTTGGGCTTTTTACTTTTTTTTTCTATCTTTATTTATTTTTATTGTTATTTTTTATTTTTTTATTCATTTTTTTTAATTGGTCTAAGTAATTTGTTTTAATTTAATATTTATAGATTTATCAAGGTTTTTCTATCTATTTTTTTTGTTTTTTTATTTGATTTTTTCTATTTTTATTTATTTTTATTGTTATTTTTTATTTTTTTATTCATTTTTTAATTGGTCCAAGTAATTTGTTTTAATTTAATATTTATAGATTTATCAAGGTTTTAAATAATTAATTACATTCACGTTGTACTGAACCATATAAAGAAAATAGCTTTTTTCTTAGCGTATTTAATGCATGTAGAAACTATTGCAGCGCAACCACAACCTTTGAATATTTTGACAAAGTACCTAACAGCTCCACACCTAACTTTCTTGGATCACAATCCCGCATGCTTGACTTGAAGTTCGAATCCCCGGGAAATGCATGCACAATTCAATTGTGATTTTTGTGCGGGGTATAATGTGAATAAAAATCAAGATTTTTAAATTTCAAAGTTATAGTCCGGTAGAGAAATAAAGAAATTTCAATAGTAAAATAGTCTAAAGGTCAATAACTTTTAGGTTTATTTTAAGGCCTTTCCAAACCTCTTATAACAATGAAAATCCTAATTAAATAAAAAAATTGAATCTAAATAGAAAAAATAATCCAAATATTACAAGAAAAATAAAATAAAGAATCCCAAACAATACTTTTTAGGGTTTATTTTAAGGCCTTTCCAACCTCCAAGAACAATGAAAATTTAACCTTATAGTAAACAAACAAGGCATTTACAATATTTTGGCAAAATTTTAGTTTAATTTAAGAGTTTGATAAAAAATTATGCTTGTTTTACTATAATGCGGGCTAGACTCTTCTAGAACTCCTTAAAACCTAGAAAGTCTTCACAATTAAGAAAATAATATAATAAAAATAATTATACCAAAAATAATGAATAGATACTTTGAATATAGCATTATAATCAATTTATACATGAGGTAGCTTGCTCCAAATATCATAGATCCAATCTCAACAAAAATATATTCATGTAGAGTTTTATAATCTAGAGAAAACTTCACGAGACCTAAAAAATCAAGGTCATATGAAACTATATTTTTAGATGATGGAATTTAGTTGACATGTCTGGTCATCCCTAACAATAAAGTCTTGACTACTAATTGAATTGATAATTTCAAAAGATTGATACATAGATATGTTGGGTTTGGACAACACATCGTAACTTAATTACTTTTTGATGTCAACTTTAGCCTCTTGAGCATTCTAATAACTTGTTCTAAATTTTCTTTAGTGAATTTAATCTTAAGACTAACTTAAGATTGCATTTTGAATTTCACATTTACTTCATGTTCTTTTGATTTTTCAGCATATGTAGTGATTTCAGGTTGTTTCTCTAAAAATGACAATAATTATGGGTTTTTTGCTTCTTTGAAAACAAACTCTATAGATAGAGTAATAGATTTATCATTAAGAATATTGATCACTAGAGCTAGAATATTAGGTGTCTGTTCTAGAATGAAATTCTTTTTCACAACTTTTTATTATCAACTTGAATAATGAGTGCCTCACTCTATCTTAAAAGCTTTGGGTTTGGGTTTGGGATCTTCTTTCAAATGTATAAGTGTATAATTCACACCATTCTTATTAATCTTATACCAATTATCTCTGCCAAAGTATATTGCATCTGCATCATAATATATAGGCATGCCAAATATCAAACTACATGCATCCATAATTATTGCATAACAATAAATCTCATCCCTATATTTTTCAATAAAAAGAGTTACTTTACAGCGTTGGGATACCCTTATTTCCCCTGCAGATTTAATCCATCTAATTTTATATGGTTTAGGATGTGGTTCTAATTGCAACTTTAATCTATTAGTATTATGTTTTCCAATAATGTTTTTATAGCTACCACTATCCATAATCAAATTAAATATGTTATTATTTATGGTGCATTGGTTATAAAATAACCTTTAGTGTTATAAATATCTTCATAATCAAGAAGGTTTTTCCCTCATCATTATCAGCATCATTGTCTTCATCATATAAATCTTCTTCATCATCTCCATCAGGTTTGCACAGATCATCCTCATCATCAAAAGGTTCTAGCTCATACTGACATTTGATCATATTGATCGATTTCTGTCTCGATTTATGGTGGTCTATCTTGGTCTAACAAAACCCTACAACCCCCATAAAACTTATCTTCACCAACACCCTCTACATAGACAATTGGTTGTCTAAGTAGATTGTCAAGAATAGGTTTGAGATTAGGCTTGCCCTTAGATAAGTTTTCAGTTTTTAGGCACTTTCCTTTCCTCTTCACGATTCCTATTTGCACTTGCCCATTATAATGGATCTATCCATTCAGATAGATATGCTATGAAATGCTCTCGTCGATCAAATCTCAGTGGTAGGGTTTTCCACTCCGCCTCTCGAGCCCTCACAATGCTTTAGATGACCTCCACTCCATCATGAAATAGGTTTCTACTATCTTCGTCAATCAAACATTACAACCTACTTTGATACCAATTGGTGTGGTGTATAACATGGATAAAAACTAGGGTTCTCAATCACTAAGGTTATAACGTGAAATGGTAGATAAATAGAGAAAGTTTTGATATTTTCTGAAAAGTTTGAAATTCAATAGTTTGATTTTCAATGAAAAAAAATCCTACAAGGCTATTTAAATACAAGAAAAAATTGTAATTAATAAAATCTTAATTAAATTAAAATTCTTAATCTAAATAGAAAAAATAATCTAAATACGGCAAGGAAAATAAAGAAAATATCAAACAATAACTTAATTACAGGCCTTATTTGAATAGCTTTTTCGACATTTGATGACTATGAAATTTTAACTTTATAAGAAACAGAGCCTCTGGAATGTTTTTGTCAAAATTTCGGTTCAATCTAATGAACGTATCAAACGTTATACTTGTTTTACTAGACTGTGCACTAGACTTTTATATAACTCATCGAAACCTAGAAAATCTTAACAATTAAGGAAATATTACAACAAAAATAATTATGCCAAAAATGATGAATAAAGTACCCCCACTTCAGATATTGTTAGAAAATTTTAGTTAGCATATATATATATATATATATATATATATATATATATATATATATATATATTTCAAATTGTTTATTATGAGCCACAAACATATAATCAATAAAGTTATATGTAAATTTATAAATAATTTTAACTAGAAATAAGTATAAAATATAGAAGTAGTAAATAAAGTATTTACAATATCTATATCTTCTTTATTTGAAGCAGAACTGCTCATTAATTAGCGCAAACAGAAACTATTTATATTATTGAATATTCCATAACCGGAATTGAAAACATCAAAGCATTTTTTTCGACATGCTTATTGTTTCATATTATAAAACTTGTTGAAGAACATGTTTTAATAAAGTTTTAGCCTCAAGCACGAGTATATCTCGTTTTTAATTTGACTTTAGATATGCCTCCTAACCATGCCATAACCAATTTTTTGATACATACATATCATTTCATTGATCTCAGGCGCCTAGAAAATTACAGAAGCCATATATAATCGACCATTAAGAAACATAACCAATAAAAAAAACAAAAAAGCATATCAGCTAATTTGTTCCTGACGAGCAATTTGTTTCATGCATCACCTAGCATTTACAGGTAGTAATGAGGTTGGTTATATTACGTACAACCTATAACTGCGCGAAATCATCATCTGATTTCTTTCAATTCTGTACTCCATTACACTAAGAAGAAAGAAATCTGAAAACATGCATGGTTGCCTCTATAATTGTTATGCCCGTATAAGAAACGAGAGTCAGAGAGACACTAACGAGGTCTGCCTAATCCAAAGAATCCATATACGGATTCCCACCGATCCCATAGCTTAATTATTCCATATAGGAAACTTAATTTGACTTGACATTTCCTTAATCGAACAACCAAATTGTAGATTTTAAAAGTTAATGTTTGGTTCGACTGAATCAGATGTCTGCAACTTGGGGTTAGTTATTTTCAGGACAATATGATGCTAGCTGTTAAGGGGGTTCGGAAGCAATAAAGAGAGAGAGAATTCTGAGTGGAATTTTAGTTAATCACATGCTTTTAAAGCTTTTTTATTTATTTTTTTATTTAAAAAGTTCCCATTCGACATCTTAATGATGAATGATGGTGTGCGCCTTCAATTAAGACTGCAAAACAGAAAAAATCATTTGATTAATTATCATCTAAAGACGGCTCATCTCAAAGTCTTTTACGTGTGGCAAGATTTAAGCGCAACATGGCCAAGGCTGCGATCATGCTCCCATTTCCAATTAGTACAAATAGAACCCATTCATACAAGGATCCTGCCCATCTCAATAGAACCCATCGACTGATCAGATATGTCACTTGATTCTCTTAAGATGGCTTATCCATACTATTCTCCTCCACCTCCTTCGCCACCCCCACCACCACCAACCTCACAAGTATTGTGTAATCCTATAACGACATCACCTCCTCCCAAACACCACCACCGACCTCCACCACACCCTCCACTTAAGCCATCACCGCCTCCTCCCAAACACCACCACCGACCTCCATCACACCGGCCCTCAACTTAAGCCATCACCGCCTCCTCCACGGTCGCCATCATACCAATACGATTGCAGACACCCACCTCTAACACCCGTTAAGGCTCCACCCTGTCAAGATTTTGCACCTTCTCCATCCCCGTCCACCACTCCATTTTCAAAGCCACCAACACCATCATCTACTGCCCCAACTCAACCGCCCTCTCACCGTAAGCCAACACCACCTAAACCTTCATCACCTCTACCAAGCTACGCTCCTAGTCCAGCTCCACCACCAGAATTACCCCCATATGCATTGTCACCACCTAAACAGACTACTACGAGTCCAACACCAATGTCCTCCCCTTATAAACCAACTCCACCTAAGCCTTCATCTCCACCAAGCCACATTGTTCCAGCACCAGAACCAACACCTACAGGCCGCACACCAATGCCCTCTCCTTATAAGCCTACTCCATCTAAACCATCATATCCACCGAGCTACACTCCTGGTCCAGTTTCACCGCCAGAACCAACACCTACACGCCCAGCACCAGTGCCCTCTCCTTATAAGCATACTCCACCTAAACCATCATATCCACCGAGCCACACTCCTGGTCCAGTTCCACCGCCAGAACCAACACCTACACGCCCAGCACCAGTGCCCTCTCCTTATAAGCATACTCCACCTAAACCATCATATCCACCGAGCCACACTCCTGGTCCAGTTGCACCGCCAGAACCAACACCTACAGGCCGCACACCAATGCCCTCTCCTTATAAGCCTACTCCACCTAAACCATCATATCCACCGAGCCACGAGCCTGGTCCAGTTCCACCACCAAAACCAACACCTACACGCCCAGCACCAGTGCCCTCTCCCTATAACCCAGGTCCACCTCAACCATTAAAACCACCAAGCTACGCTCCTGGTTCAGCTCCACCACCGAAACTAGCATGGGCACCCTCTCCTGACAAGCCAACTTCACCTAAACCCCCACACGCAACACCACCAAGTTACCATGTTTCACCTCCAACCCCATTAAACGGTCCAGTTTCACCACCTAAATTACCTCCATATGCTACACCACCACAATATGCTACACCACCACAATATAATATCCCACCACCACCTAAACCTAGCTCAGCCCCACCAGTATATGCTGCACCCCCAACTTTTAACTCGGTGCCACCATCGTCAAATGTTGTATCACCGCCTCCTGGAGGCAATCACACCACTGTCATTGTCGTGTGCGTTTCGCTTGGTGGGGTGTTCTTCCTTGCATTCCTTTTGATTGGCCTCATTTGTTTGGCTAAGAAAAAGAAGAAACCAGTTATGGTTCCTGCAGCTCCAGTTTGTATTGAAGAACATGAAGTAATTCAAGAAACCATTACTACAGGACAAAGTGAAGAAGAAACTGCGACAGTGTCTATGGAGGATGATGTGCGTATTCATGGAGTTTTAGGTGTTGTTGGTTCTGGTAGTAGTTCGAATACGAGTTCTCCTAGTGGCCCTTCTTCTCCTTCTGAATCAGGCCGGCAACTCAAAGGTTCAAGTCATAGTCAAGGCTACTACGGTCAATAATAAGTTTTTCATTAGCTATCATGAATCCAGCCACAACTTGCCTACTTTAAATTGATTGGTTGGTTTCTTTCCTTTTTTTTTTCTTTCCAATTATAATTCGTTGATCATACTGTCTGTATTGAGTTTGAAGATTTAAAGTTTTGTACGATCATCTGTGTTTTGATTCTTCAATCATTTCCTGTACCGTTGTTATAATTTAATTTTACAATATTGATTTTTTATTTAATTTTATGTAAGTTAAAATATAAATTAAAATATTAAAAATATATTTTGATGAAAAATGTGATTTGTTAACTTATATAAAAATTAAAGATAATAATATGTTTTTGTTATTCTATCCTTATTATCTAATGATAATTATTTGCTTTTAAATTTAATTATTAATTAAAAAAATTATTTGAGATTTTATTTTTTACACGTGATGAAACTCTTGTATCAGTAGTATATACAAAAAAGAAGGCTGCTACAAGAAAAACCGGGAGACATTAAAAAAAAAAAACCTAGAGAATGCCATTACAAGAAAAAAAACCTAAAAAGAGTAAAAAGGAAAAAAGAAAAAAACAACAGGTCAAGGGGAAGGTCTGGTATTGCACTTTCTGCTCTCTGCCGTCACCCCCCATCAACCTTCAAAAGCCACCATACAGGTTTTCGTCCGGTGTTGCAGAAGACGCCTTCGTCTCCTCTATCCCCCCACAGTCCAGCAACGACAGCAGACCGTTAACCAGCAGCAGCGGAGTACCCTTCCCTGAGCAATAACCAAGTCTCCAGCCATGGCAGCCGAAAGGGAGTAGTCCATCACCGTCGTCTTCTCCCTTGCATCAGCTACCCGTCCTGCACCGGCCGCAGGTTGCACCCATCAAATGATCTTCTTTATACTGCACCGTGGGCAAGCAACAGCAGCTGTCTCTCCTCAGCCACAGTTTGCCCAGGACCAATAATATAGGAGGACACCAGGGACGAACAACACGAGGGGAAGACAGAGGGAAAACGGACGCAAACACAGGGGAACAAAAACGAAGAACAGAGGGGACACGAAGGAGAAAACCAGAGTAAACATAGGAGACTAAGAAAACAGGCGACCAGAACAAGTGAAGATAAGAAGAAACAGAGGAGAGTGTCCGGCCAACAAGCAACCCTCCCTCCCCATCATGCTCCTGATCGGCCAGCGTCCACCGGCTCCTCAGTCGTGAGAAGTTTCTTCTCCGCCGTGAACAGCAAGCTGAATCATCAATCGTGAGCACCGTCTCCCTCAGCCTCGCCTTCAACCGCAACCTCGCCAAGTAAGTTCTTCATCTTTCCCTGTTTTGTTAAATTAATTGCCATGTTTCTGTTGCATGCATGCGTGATTGATTCATGCATGCATGCAACAGTGGCCAAACCGGGTTACTGGTTTGGGCCAGTGACCCAGCTGGGCTGGCTGGATCTAGTTCAGCCCAGTTAGACTAGATCCAACCTCTAAAAAAAACAAATAAAAAGAAAGATAGTTTTCTTTTCTTAAAAAATTCAATTTTTGTGGATTTATTTACTGGTCCTAGAATTAGAAATACCATATTTTTTGGGTTACATAATATTTACCAACGATAGAGTTGGAAATATTCATAGACAAATATTCACTGATGCCAGAGTCGAGAATATTATAGGATAACCATAAAAATAAAACACAAAACAAACCTTTAGCAATTTAAGATAAAACCAGAAATGCATCTTGTCTCAGGTAGGACGCTTAAGGAGTGATAATATCTTCTCTTTCACGTAACCAGTCTCGTATCATAGAATCTCTATTGACCAATCAGGGTTCCTAGTGACCATAATATTAGGTGGTGATTCCTTGAAAAAGATATTTTTCTCCAAAAGAAAAAGATGTCAGATATCTGTTCTTTTTCCACGAGAATAATTTTTAATCGGTCGCCGCGATGCCCGGGTGTGACAAATGACATGGTGTTTTTATTGTGAATTGTATTTATTGTTAATCCTCTCATGGATAGATTATGCAAAATTTTGTATTTTTTTAATTTAGTTTTAAAATATATTTTTTGGATGATTTATTCCTAATTAAAAAATAATTGATTTTAAATTCTTATGAAAGTTAGGATTGGAAGAGAGGGGACCGTTATGAACAACCATGAGAGGTGTGCCATAAATTTCAAAAAAGATACACTTCAATCCTCTAGCTTATACAATCACGCAAATTATACAATTTCGGTCCTCTAATATTTTTCTAATTCTGTTTTGGTACAAAAGCTTATTTTTGTTATTTTTTGGTTCTTGATTGAGAGAGGAGAGAGAGAGAAAGATCGTCAAATTCCAGTGGTAAAGAGAGAAACATGTCGGTAACTGATAAGGGAAGTTTTAGCTTGTATATTTTCTACTATTCATGCTTGATTTTGAAATATTTTGGATGTGTTGCATAAGTTAATTAGAATTTTGAATCCTTTTTCGAACTATTGACCTCGTGGGAAATTAATGTGTTTTCAAATACTAGATTACTGAGTGGGCAGAATCCGGTAGTAAAACCAAACATTGCTTGATTTTGGGTTGCAAATGAAGCTATACAACTCAGTTCTAGACATTCGTTACCATTTTCAAATATTTGAGATGAAGGTCTACAAAACATATAAAAGGCAGAGAACTCAATTTTGATGTTTCGAAGCCCAAAAAGCTAGTAAAAAAACAGGGATTGAATCAGATCTGAACTTTGCACTCCAAATGCTGTCTCGAGTAATGGCCCATATCTCAAGTCTTAGAGGTTCAAAAATTGCAAGATTGGTGTCGTGGGAAAGAAGATTCGATTTTCTACAATTTCTCCAGAAATAGAGATATTTGAATTCACACATTTTCTATCTCAAATCTGTCCTGCAATATTCAGAGAGGAAAGGAATACGAAGCAGAGAAGGAAATTTTCTTCTTGCTAGTTGGGGGGTAAAAAGGCCAGAATATAAAAGAGAAAAAAAGGGGTTCAACTTGGTAGACATTGAGAAGCCACATTGTTGTTACCCATTTTTTGGGTTTCCACAAAACAAAATGAGAAAATACAAAAAAAATATATCAAAAAATATTCGGAAGAATTCCAAAAAATAATAGGAGCGAGAAAAGGATGCTGGAATATCAGAAAGGCCAAAATTGGTTGAGGAGGTTTAAAAATGCAAAAGGTTGAAATTTGACAGTATATTTTTTACTGATGAGAGCCTTGTTGACAAAGAAAATTCAAGTTGAGGAAGAAAAGTCTAAAATCAGATGTTTATGGACTCAATTAAATTTTATCTAAGGTTTAATTGAATTTATAGAGGGTTGGATTGATTTTTAAGTCAATTTAGGCTTTTATTGGAAGACATTAAAGTTTTGGGGTCCAATTATAATTTTGAAGAGTTGATTTGGTCAAATCAGGCCAAATCAGGGGCTTAATTGCATAATTATTGAAGTTTGATAGCCAATTAAGGACTTAATTGAAACAATCCGAAACCAAGGACCAAATTGGAAAGCGCTAAAATCAAAGGATCCAATTACAATTTATCCGGGGGCTTGATTACAAAATTGCAAAAAAACATCCAAGGACCAAATCAGAAATATGCATTTTGAATTAGCAAACGACGTCGTTTCCTTGATAACTGTTGATCACCTTCTTCATCCGCAACGGTTTCGACAGTGAATGAGCACTATCAATGGAGCCATTTCAGCAACAAAAACAGCAGATTGCTTCAGTTATGGGGAATGTTTCACGGCCACTATTCCTCTACATGCCGTTACCAAGTTAGACGTTGCACCGCAGGCCGTTCTTTGGCTTATAAAAGCCAGATAAAGAGGATGAAAAGGGGGGAGAAAAAGGAGAGGGAAAACCAGAGGGGAACGACAGAGGAAAGAAAAAAGGAGGGGAGAGAGCCGCACCAACATTGCCAACGCCATCGTCAGCTCATCATCTTCTTCGTCCAGCAGCCACTGCCATTCTCCATCACAACCGCACCAGCACTGCACAACAGAAAAGAGAAAAACAGAAGAGGGGGAGAGACATGAGCAGAAGGGAAAGGAAAACACAAAAAAATAGAGGAAGAACGAACAAGAAAAAGGAGGAACAGGGGCAACAGGAGGGAATAAAGTCTGGAAAATCACACAGGAACCAGACCAAGCAAGAAGAACCCGGTGTGAGAACGTTCACCCAGCAGAGAAAAATAAGAAGAAAAAAACATCACCATCAGCTTCACCTTTCTACAACACCATCCACAAGAACCAGAGGCAGCAGAACAAGGAATCAGTAACAAGAAAAGAGACGAAGAGAAGGTCAAGGAAGCAAGAAACCAGCAGACAAAACTCAGCATCACCATCGGCTTCTCCTTCTCCAGCACTAGAGGAGAGAAAGGAAAGAAACTAGATCGGAGTAGTAGAATAAGCGAAAAGCCAGAGGAAAAGGAAGAAGGGAGAAGCAGAGGAGAAAAAGAAAAAACAGCCACAACAACGCCACCACCTGTCGCTACCCAACGCCACCGTGAGCAATCACAGGAGATAGCAGCATGATCGCTCATTCCAGGTACCTCTCCCCTTCTCTGTCCCCTTTTCTCTATTGCTCACGTTCTGCATGCAAAGGAAATATAAATAGCTAGTAACTGTGCTGCGCACAGTAACCAGCCAATTGTTCCTTCGGGTTGGGCTGAGTCCAACCCTGTAGAAAGTAGGCTTGATTTTGGCCCAGTTTCCTTTTGGGCCGGGTCCGGCCCAACCACAAAAAATTCTTCAAAAAATATTTCAAAAAAATCTGTGATTTTTCCTAAAAAAATTATACTTCATTTTAATCAATACCAGTTTATATTTTTATACTGTAAAGATACAAATCCGGTATTAAACTACCTGGTTTTCGTTAAGACATTAAAAAAATAAAATAAAAAATAAAAAAATAATTTTTTTTTTGTTTTCATGCATACGGCCAAGTCTCTGAAAATATCATATTTTATTTGAATACAACAAAGAAAATTTCAAAAATATGTATTAGCATGCATTTTGGTTTTAATAACCAGTTTATTAAAATCATGAGAACTAGGCCAATATTTCAAAAAATTCCAAAAAAAAATATTTTCTTTTCTTTTAATATCTAGGGTTATGATCTTATACGTAAGATGTATTCCGGATATTCAATTCTTTTGTTGAGGTTAGAACGGTTAGGTTTTACCTGATAAGATAAAGACCTCCTTATCGAGGAATACTTTTCTTAAACCATAGACAGACTAACAACTAGAAAACATGACAAGACCTTAGATTTTTTCAGACAAATAAAACAATGCAGCCTACCTTAGGTAGGGCGTATTTGGGGTGCTAATACATTTCCTTTACGCAACCAGTCTCCGTACCCGATCTCTGAGACTAGTTAGGGTTTCTAGTGACCAAAATACTAGGTGGCGACTTCCATTTTAATTTTCCACTAATAAAAGACAAGAATTCCTTGTCTCCACACATTTTCCACAATGACATTAGATAAGATTTTGAGGGTGGATGTTTTCGCCGCGACGCCGCACACGTGCAACACACATAATACACCAAAAAGAGGAAAGGAGGCGACACAAAACAGAGGCGAAAATAGATACAAAACAAGAGACAAAAAGCAGAGAAAATAGGAGATGAAAATCAGAGAAGATTGGAGGACACCTATCTATTCTACTGTCATTCTCTGCTTTTGAGTGATGTTCATCGTATCAAGTTTGTTTCTCTTTAATTTAACTACGGAGTAGACTTTTATTCTTGGATTTTTTATGTAACCTTACTATAAATATGTGAACAATTTCTTTGATTGAATTATTACATTAAGTTGTTGAGTATTTCTTTATCTGTTTAATACTTGTGTATGTTTAGCCAACATCTGCATGATTTGGAATTCAATTTGAGACTGAGAAGTGATAATTGTTTTAGCTATTGTTTGAAATACCTTAAGAAATCTATAGGATAGAGATATCCTAGGAACTTTTGTAATCGTTAAAGGTTTTACAGTACTTAATAAATTTCGACAAGTTCGGAACTTTCGTAGAGTATATGAAGTTTGCTTGTCGAATAATTCATTGATACTCGAGAGAGATTAATGTTTAAATTAGAAAAACCTGATTATCAACGCTAGGAGTAATTAATTCAATTGAGAAAGTTCATATATAAATAGTTATGGCAAGTCAGAAATCCTAGAACCAGTAGAATTGAATTAATTAATATTTAGTCAATTAGTTGTTTGTTTTTAATCATTAATTTTTGTTTCATAAACTATCTCATTCGATTCCTCAAATAGATCATAATTTAAAAGAATTTGGTAATTAGTAGTAATTTTTACAAATGCTCGTGGGACGATACTCTACTCATCACTTTATTACTTGTTACGATTCGTGCACTTGCAAAATTAACCAACAGTAACATTGATTTAGGCCATTAAAATGAATGATATTTGTGTCAAATTATTCCATTTGATAAGGGAAGTTCATATTAGATGTTATTTTGTTCCTTTAAAGTTCGTGAAAAAACAAATTTGAGCCTGAGTTGATTTTAGTTTCGGGTTAAGTTTGGTTTTTTGGGCAGTTTTTTCAAGCCATGGATATATTTATCATGATTTCTAAGGTGTTTTATATGTGTTTTAGGTAAAAAAAAAAAACGGATTGAAAAACAGGTTTTTGGGTCAAAGAAACATTGAGCTTGATTTTCCAACCACCATAATAGCCAGAATCTGGGCAAAACAAATGACATGTCATCTGATTTTTTTTTAAAAAATCAGGCATATGAATGTTGTTTGCCCCAGGAGCAGTTAAAACAAAGGACCCATTCGCGTGGTCCCTAATGAAATGGGCCAGGCGAACTGGCCTGACCCTTTTTTTCCTAATTTTTTTATTTCGATTAATGTTTTTTTTTAAAAAAAATTAATTATATTTACATTAATACCCCTTCTCTCTTTTAAATAATGATGATTTTTTGTTATGCGTTTAATTTTCGAAAAGGTTTTTTTGATTCATCTATGATTATTTTTTTTATCTTTTGTATAGATGAACTATATTTTAAAAATAAAAATATTTATTTTCAAATGATATTACTAATATGTGTAGCCTTGCACATTATTCCTTTTTTTATATTTCTGTTATTGTTTGATTAAATAAACAAAAATATTTTAATAAACAAAAATTAGCAAACATTATCGGGTAAATATCTCATCTTGTGAGATTAAATATCTTTATCTATATTTGTTTATCTGTTTTTCAAGTTTTATTTGTAGGTATCATTAATAATTTTTTATTTATTTATTAGTGTACATAGTTCTCAGTTTATTTAATTACATGTGTGTATAAAAAATTTTATTTGCACTTAAATTTCTTGGACTTCAAAAATACATTGAAAAAACCTGCATATACAATTTGCTATATGGAAAATAAAAATATTTAATCCGCGGTGGAGCACGAGTCATATAACTAGTATTTCTTATTTTGCGTGTATTTGTAATAAGTTCAACCATTAATACAATCAGTTATAACTTAATTGGTAATATTTTCTTCAATATCTTAGTTATTGATAAACCCAAATTTAATGGGTAAAAAAAATCTTTCAAAAGACCCCATTTAATGTATCTGAACACAATAACACAATAGGCTCGTCTTAGAGGATGAGCCTCACTTCATGAGCTCGTTCTAGGGGAGGAGCTTGATTATACGGGCTCACTCTACAAGAGGAGCTTGACTCTATGGTCTCGTTCTAGGGAGGAGCCCCACTCCATGGGCTAGCCCTAGGCAACATGTCTGTGCCTATTTTTCATCTCTAATAGGCTTAAGCAACTTGACCATGCCTAACTCTCCCTTGGGGGTTTTTATAGGACTCCATGCGAATACCTCGATATTTTATATTAATTCAATATGTATTATTTTGAGTAGAATACAACTTAAAATATCACAAGGGTGAAATCACACTTCAGTCTCTTCTCACCCTAAAAGGATAAGACTCATAAATTATAAAGACACCATGAATCCTTCAAACTTAAGGTTCACAATCTCTTTATTCTTAACATTTTTAACACACATATTGTTAGAGCATATCTCTTTGAAATATCATTGCATTTTTTTTCTCTATAAAGTTGACTTAAGTATTTGAGAGTTCTCATATCCATCAAAGTAGACCTTTTGCAGGTACTAGCTACCTACAACTTGGGCTTTTTATATCAAGCCTCCAGATACCTTGACTAAGAAGAATGAATCAAATTATTTGAACTAAGAAATTAACCGATTATTCAACACAACAACTTTATTCATAAACATCTTGAATTTTAAGACTCATCAATTGATGTCTTATGTGGGAAACTGATAAAAAAGCCACCAGTTTCTAAAACTTGTTTTTGATATTTTCAGGTCATTTCATGGCACACAACCAAGACGTACTTGGGTCAGGATGTAGGACAAATCTACCCGTTACCACATACACTTTACCTATTTAGGCCTTCAACAACTCGCTAGTCAAGTGCAACTCCTTACTAAGACTTGTTGGCAACCCATGGGGAAAATCAAACCTTGTCGCCCCAACACGTCTTGACACCCTCAGCAACTTACAATGCCCTAGTGTTGAAGCCTTTAGCTATACCAGGCACCTGTAAATGATTACACTACCTAGAGGAGAATAAATAGAATGATATTCTCGAGAGTCCCTCAAGGGGTTGCTTGTGTCATGACGATAACCATGCATAAAGCCAATATTCCAAACATACTCCCTCTACCTATCGTGGGATGGCACTAGTTACCACAACTATCATTCCATGTCAAACTCCCTAAGGTCCCAATAACTTAACATACAAAGGACTAAGAGATAGTCTGTACACGAGCATACCTAGAAGAATGACTATAGCCCCCATTAGTGGAGGGCTTCTCTCTTGCCCAAACGAGTATTGAACACTTAACTCTCTAAAGATTATATTTCTATAAAAATAAGTCTAGACAACTATAATGTCGTGACCAACCCAAGAAAGCATACACAGAATGTGTATGGTAGCTTAGAGTTGGTCATCTAGGATAGTGATTGATGTGCATAATTGTCCTCATAACCTTCTAGGGGTCTGCTCGTGCTTGGTACAATAATTTAGAGCCAATCTCTATCGAAGGGTTTAGTGACCTTTGCACTAAGCTAGTGACATACTTTAACACCAACATATCAGTCTACGGAGCTATTTGGTGTTACCCAATAAAAGGGTGAGTCTACAATGACATATTTGAAGAGGTTCAATGAGGAAATATTCAAGGTGGAAGAATTTCTTGAGCTAGTACCCTTAGAGGCCTTAATAAAAGGGATAAGAGAACATGTTATCTAGAGAGAACTTTATGCCATACTAGAAAAAAAAGCTTGCTTAAAGTGAATTAGGCCATGAAAAATCAAATAAGGGTGAAAATGAAAAATTTGCTATGGCATGGGCCTTCTTGTTCTTACAAGGACAACTTGCATGAGGGACCTTCCAAGTGAAATCATTCTCCTAATAGAAATGAAAGCTTGAGGAAGAACCATGAGAGATCAACCCACGATCATTCGATATATCCTAAAGATTTATAACTCCATTTAAATCAAAATAGCATTATCTATTCAAAGTTAGCAGGATAGTAACAACAAACACCTTAGTGCCATCTTTAAGACATGTTCCTACTAAGAACCTCTCTCATACTTATTACTCAAATCACATCAGGATGCATAATCCTCAATAGAAAAGTAAATTTATTTTCAAAATAAAAATAATGTATCTTTAACATACATTTCCTAACTACTAATCTTCAGTGAGGGCTTTCAGACACTTTTCGAAGAAGGGATTGACTTGGTCTCCCAAATGCAATAGCACCACTCTTATTGAAGGGGATTGACTTGGTCTTTCTAAGGTAATAATATTATTCTCTAGATGATGCCTAAGAGCCTCTCACCAATTCATCAAAAGTTGATCTTGGATCTTCTATTCTCTAGGGTAGTCTTGAATTGACATATTCTCTAGGAGATGCATGAGTTCAAACACTGGTTGGTTTGTCTCAAACAAGCCCAAGCACTAATTGGTCTTTGGTTTATAATGAAAGTTATACAACTCCATTTAATGCGTTCTCCACTTTTTTGAAAATATGAGGCATAGACCTATAATTTTTATGTAGAGAAAAAAAAAATCCCACTTTTGTTATTTTGAAGCCCAAAAAACGAGTCTAAATATAGAGTTCAAGTCAGACCAGGAATATTTGCGACCCAAACACTATTTTGGTCTTTGGCCCATATATCAAGTTTCAAAAGTCAAAGAATTGCAAGACCAATTTTGTTAGAAAGAAAACTTGATTCTCTACAATTGTTTCAGAAATATAAAAGTCTTAATTCACATGTTTTCTTCCCTGAAATTAGCTCGCAATATCATGAAAGAAAATAAAGTCAGAATCCATGATATAGCATAAAAGTGATTTCCTTTCCTCTAAAGGATAAAGCCAAACTATAAAAACCCCTTTAGGTAGCAGATAACATACATTTTTGGATACCCTAAACACGCCATAAGTTTTTGGCAATGTTTCCAGGGATTTTATATAGAATTATTAATAATATCAATTATCGTTACATTCAATCTAATTTAATTTATTTTGCTTTCAATTTTTAGGTTCCTAACTAGTGTATGAGAAGTAATAACCTTATAATCCTGAGATTGAAAAAACTACAAAAGGAATTAAGGAAAAAGAAGTTAGAGGCAAAAAAAAATAAAAAATGAACACCATGGTAGACAACAAGAATCCCAGGCAAGACACATGGACATTAAGGGATTTTGCTCTCCCATAGGTCACGAAAATCGATTCCGTGATCAAGAAATTGAGGATTGAGGTCAACAATTTTGAGATTAAACCGGCCATACTTCAAATCGTTCAGACTTCAGTTCAGTTTTATATATTTTCAAGTGATGACCCTAATATTCACATCACAAGTTTATTGGCAATTTTTGACACTTCCAAGCATAATAACGTTACTGATGATGTCATTTGCCTCCAGTAATTTCCATTTTCTCTTTAGGACAGAGTGAAGAATTGGTTAAACTAGGAACAACCTGACACCAATTTACCCGGATCAATTCAGCGGAATATAATTCACAATTTTCCAATTCTTTCCCTCTTTGTGCAGTAAAAACAGAATCAAACAATGACCAAATATAATGTAAATAATCACACAAATCAACACCAAGATTTTAACGTGGAAAACCCGAAGCGGGAAAAACCACGGGACCGTAGTCCACCTAAAAACTTCCACTATCAACAAATAATGGGTTCATAATTGTTCTTTCTCAACTTCAACTAAGGGCTACAATATATATATATCATCAAAAACAACTTATTCTCGGATTACAACAAGATTAAAGGAGAATTATTTGAGAAAAACTCACAATACTGACAGCCTTGTTTTTTGTTAAAATGGCCAGCTTTCACACCACCAATCTTTGATCCAACTGTTCAGAATGAAGAGTAACGTGTCTAATGCTATTAAAATCTCAACCTGATCTAACGGTGAACGAGCTGGGAATCGAAGAATGAAGACAGAGAGTACAGCTGCCTCTTCTTCCTCCCGTTTTCTCTTCTCTCTTATCTCGTTCAAAATTGCTACTGCCATCTACAGTGCCAGCTCATTTAATGGATGCAGGTTTAGAAATTCTACAATGGATTGAATGCATCTACGAAGACATTGATAGATACAGCTTCATGTGGTGCTTTTATAAGTAAATCACATGATAATGTATATAGTTTGTTGGAGGAGATGGTCATGAACAATTATCAGTGGCCGAATAAGAGAAGTATACCGAAGAAGGTTATTAGGGTGCGTGAAATTGATGCCATCATAACATTAACAACCCAAGTCCATTCACTCACTCAACAATTGTAGTAAGCCAATCAACTCACGATAAAGGCTATTCATATGACAATATGTGATATTTGTCATTGAAATCATCCAAGTGAAGAATGCCAAATGGGAAACCATTTTTCTCAAGCAAAATATGCTCATTTTATTACAAATTATAACCTGCATAACAACCCTTATAATACAATATATAATCCAGATCGGAGAAATCATCCTAAATTGTCATGGAGTAATCAAAATCTCATAAAACTTCCATCTCGACCATCATACCCTGTTATAGAATAATGCCACCCGCAAGTCTAGCCATGTTTTCTTGACATATACGATGCCCATAAGAAATATTAAAGAAAGAGATAAGGGGAAATGGAATTATGGAATGATATCGACGATTGAAATTTGGGCTCTGTAAAATCTATCATGTTGAAGTTGAACCTTTTTATAATTATGGATTTTCCTTTTTATTGTTTAAAAGCCACTTGACCCGATATTAAAGGTATTAATTAATTATATGCACCAAGGCTTGTAGCCCAACGGTCTTGGTAGGGTTTCCCTGCCTATGCATCCTGGGTTCATGCCTCAGCGTGCACGCCTGTAACCCCCGCGGTGTCTTACCTGTCTACTTGGCTTGCAGGGTGTTCAGTGGATTCGAGGATTAGTCGTGGTGTGGGTAAGCTGGCCCAGACACCCCGGGTTATATATATATATATAAAAGATAGTAATTATACTTCCAATTGCCTAAACATACTATATGTAAATGCAATGCACCTATGAACAGTGAAACAATGTCCTTTCTTCCTTTTTTTTCTATTTTTTTTAATTTCATTTTTTTCTCAATTTTATCATTAACTCTCTTTTTTTTAACTATTGCCCGAGTTGCTTTTGAACCTATCAGGTTAACTAAATCATATCAAGTTAACTTTCACATGATTTAATTTTAAACTCGAGCTATGTAAAGAGTCAAATCAAAGAGTTTTTTGTTTTTTTAATTTTATCATTTTATTTTTAATTTCATTCTCAAATGTTTTTTACCGGTTAGTTAGGTTGCCTTTAAACTAACCAAGTTAAGTAGGTCATCGAGAAATCTCTCACACAATTTAATTTTAAACCAGAGCTAGGTAAGGAGTTGAGTAAAGAGATTTTTTTAGTCAATTTCATCATTTTGTTTCTTTTTTTTTTATCCTTATACTTTTTTACATGTTGTTTTTATACTAATCAAGTCAACTAGGTCATATTAAAACAACTTCTATATAATTTATTTTTAAACTTGAGTTAAAAAAATAATTCAAATCTAGAGGTTTCAAGATTGATCAACCTTATCAATTTTAATAACTACTTAAATTACCACCTAAATATTTTTAGTTTTTTTTTTTAATTCTACCCTCAGTGAAACATGGGCATATAAACTACTCTACTCTTCCTTTAACCAAAGACAACTCCATCTACACTTGCACGTTTCTAGGGAGCCTCCTCTCATCGTCTACTCCTTTCTCATTCCGTATATAATTTATAAACATACTCTCTTTGCACAACATTCAGAATATCAAATACAAACTTAATTGTTAGAGCGGCATCTCCGGAATACCCCGACACCATTACTTCTTGTATTTAAGCTTTATGTGTGCAGAATTGAGGAGGATATCGCAATCATTTTCCTACCCGTAGCAAAAAACTGAACTTCAAATATAATTAATTTAAACATTCAAAATCTTGAGCAACATAGTTCAATGATAATAGGAATTCTTTTAAGGTTGTGACATGTATACCTAGTATTTTTTAAAAAAACAGAACAAATTACAACGAATTTCATCTTTTCATCTTGTTAGTATTTCAATTCATTCCGGATTTCTTGTTCAAATTCTGGTCTAGATATTTCGGCATTACTTTATTTGTTCCATTCTGGGTAAAAAAAATTTGTGTCAACTTTATTATCCATTTCTCTTATTAACAAACTTTATGTGGTAGAATAGATTGTCTCAGTCATACTGCTTTTTGTGGTTGAAGCAACATTTGAAAGAGCTGAATGATCCAGAGAGGGAAGGAATTCTTGAAACACACAGAGCACATGCTGAGTCAGGGCATAATGGATTTGCCTCTTACTTTGTGCTTCGCAGCACTGAGAGGAGATGATCTTTTGTTGCATCAGTTGCTGAAATCCAAATGAATCTGACGAAAATGGATGAACTCCGCTGGTGTGAAAATATTATTTCATACATATTACATAAAACTTGTGTGGACTCGGAATGCACAGCATATTTTCAAATGGTAATGAGCACTGTGTAGTCCTACTTCTAGAGCATGGAGTAGATCCTAACATCAAAGGTATTCTCTAGCGAATAAGCAAACATAAAGACCCGTAACGAATGTTCCGACTCATTTCATCATCTGGCGAAAGAAATTTAACAATAATTTGATTTTATTCATGCAGATTCAGAGGGCAATTTTCCTATATGGGAAGCATTACAGGGGAATCATAAATCTGTTATGGTGATATGGGCCATTTTGCATTTACAGGTGCAGAGCAAAATAACTTGGATTTGCTCAAGGAAATTGTCAAATATGGTGGAGATGAATGGTTAAATTCATCTTATATCAAGCAGCCGATGTTGGTAAGCTAGAACTCCATGGATGGACACCAAGGGCTTTGGCTGATCATCATGGCCAAGAGGAAATTCAAGCTTTGTTCCAAAATAGAATGTAGACGAATAAAAAAAGGGTTCCCGCAATTCCAAAGCATCCAGGGGTGCCATATGGTGGGAAGCCGATGACAAAGTATAATAGTGAACCCACTGTTGAAAAATTTGTTAAAACATAAATAGGTGTATATGAAGCCAGATTAAAAATGGCATCTATGGGTTAAAATTTTATAAATAAAATATTAACATGTTTTAAACAAATTATAAATAAATAAGAAATTAATCTCAAAAAACTTTTAATTAATTTATTTTATTGAAACTCAATCATTTAAAAAAACTATGTTACATGTAAAAATAAAATAAAATTTTCATGGTTTATAAATTAAAAAATTAAAATTTGACCGAATTAGTATCCATGTTTTAAAACAAAAGAGATCATAGGCAAGGTAGTTTTCGGGATTAATCCCCCGTGCTCAAACTTGAGCTTGGGTCTTCGTGTGAGTTGGTGTGAATTTATTATAAAACAATATTTTGAATTGCAAGTTTTTTTCTCATTTTAAGTTTTTATTTTCCTCTCAAATCTAGATATTAGGTTCATTATTTTATTGAGAGATATTTAAATTTTATATTTTTTTTATTCAAATACCTTATTTAAAAATGCATCTAAACTAAAATAGTATTGTTGTAGTCTTAAGAGACATATTGCAAACATCTTAGTTGCACAAGTGATGAGAAATAAAACTTTAAGGACAAGAAATTCATTATTGACAACCTAAAAAATTTCATTATTTTAAAACGTTTCAACAATTAAATATCTTTTTTTATTTTAATTTAAACATAAATATTTTTATTATTACTATATATGCTAGAATTTTAAATTAATATCAATCAATTACAAGTTTAATTATATGCTTAACATATATGCTAGAATTCTATTATTATATTTATGTTGAAAACATGTTTATCATGAATTATATTTTTAAAATTTTATAGTTTTAAATATGTATAAACTCTAGTATTTTTTTGAATATTTTTTTGTTTAGCATACTTTATTGTAATAAACTAAACAATTCATTCTAATTATTTTAAACTACACCTACAATACCTCCATTTTCTCCTTCTTTGCGTCGTGATGTTGTGCCACCAGTCCCTATTTTTTCTTAGAGACATTCCAATAATGAAAGAAAAATGAGAATGCGGGGATTGTTGTTTTTGGTAATGTTATGGCTATGAAAGAAAGACATCTTGTAAAACCAACTGGATCTACTGTGAATAGAGCAAGAAAGGATACGATGAGTGTAGTTTAACTGGTGAAGTTTGGATTTGTTTTTTAAAAATTATTAGTTTAGATTATTAATTTAAATGCTATAAATTTTAAGGTTATTATAAATTTATTTTATTATTAATTTTATTATTTTAAAAAATTAATCAAAATACATGTAAGCTGGTCTGGATATCTACAGTTTAAAATTAAAAAAAAAATGAGTAAACTTTGACAAGCGAAGAGGGGTCTAGCACCTCCTCTTCCCCAAACACCATACGGATGCAGAACTGATTTCATAACCACCATCCATCACCAATCACATTCCACATCCCACTTCAAACTTTTCGATTCCTCGGGCCTCTAGAAAGGCATTCCAGCTTCAGAGGCAGGTGAGCTGGGTCAGGTAGGAGTGACGACTGCTGGGATGGGATCGGATCCTATTCGAAGCACTCCACCACGAATAAGAGTCTTTGGGTTGGATAGGCAGTAGAGATAGGAGTTCCTATCTATAGGGCGGGCTTTCAAGACAGAGATGCACTACTCCACATGTTACTAGTTTGTCTATTTATTTTTTTATTTATTTATTTTATCAAGATCACGAAGACAATATATCTCCATTTATATGCTCGTTAATAAATTAATATGCAAATTTCAAAATCTTACCAATTGGCTCAATTAATCATAGTTAACTGTAATCACATGCTACGAGATTTAATTAACTCAGTTAATAGAACAAAAAGTAAGTTAGTGGATTGGAGAAAATATAATCAAACTATAGGTTTAAATACGTAAAACCTTTTATTTTTTTTAATATTTAGGTATTTTATTTGTGTTGAAATATTTTAAGTCAAAGGTCTTTTTAGCTTAACTATTGACTATTTGATAACATTTTAAATTTTAAAATTATATTTAGATGCTTGATATTATATTTGTATTGTATAATTTAAAATTAATTTATTTTTAATATCATAAAACATTGAATTTTTATTCGTAAAATAAGTAAAACTTCAATTATATTACATAAAAAACATCACAAAAAATTGTTAAAATAAAAAAGACAATAAAAAAACCCAACATTAAAATTGATAAAAAAAAAACAGACTAAAAAAAAAACCTAGTGGTTCAAGCCTTATATTGGTGACCCAACACACCTAGACATAAAAAAACCCAAGCGTGCTAGCCTTTATCCCATACTCACATGTTTGGACTATCTTTTTTTTTAAAAAAAAGAAAACCTTTTTAAGGCATGAATGACTTGTTGTCCAATCATTTTTTTTTAAAATGGTGACGTGTTGATTGCCTCTCCCCGGATTTTGATTATTATAGTGGTTGAAAAATTAAGGATGATTACTTTTTTTACCTAAAAACTTATTTTCAATCCATTTTTTATTCAAGCACTCTATATACCTTGATAAAACTCGTATATAACCTTAATTAATTTAAAAATTAATCAAAAAACACAAAAACAAATTGAAAAAAAAACTTTTTATGCTCAAATCTATCATTTCAAGCAATAAAAAAGTTAAAGAAAACCTAAATGGGACTTCTATTATCAAATGAAACTTACTAACACCAAGATCGATATTTTCATGGTCAGAATCAGTGTTAATTAAGATTTTCTTTCTTTATCTCTGGAATCTGATCATTTTCTTTCTCATCTCTCAAACTAGGGACGGAAAATAAGAAAAATATTGTTTTGGATCAAATTGAATTTATGAAAAATTGAGGGACCAAAAAAATTATAATTTGAAAAATAGACAAGTATACAAAAATTAAAAAGATTTACGAAATTACCATTTCTAGATTTCTACATTAAAGACTGTTTCCTATATGGTATAATGTGGATTAAAAAGATTGTCAAATAATATTATTGATTGGATCCACATGAACCATATATACAGGAAAACGAGCGCAACCGTTTTGAGGCCGAAATAAATTACACAAGATGTTTCATACTTGGTCAGCCCAAAGGTAGAATGGCCTAGATACATTACTCAGTTTGTGAAGTGTGAGTGCTTGGATTAGACTCTGGACTGAATAATAATAATATGGCCGAGGCTTGGGCTAGGGATTACTTGCTCTAAATCACCTGTGTAAATCAATGATTCAATCAGTACTTGTTCCATTCTTGCTCTTGTTTTCCTCTTCTTTTAAGTATTAATTCAAAATTCAAAATTTCATTAAATTTATAAAATAGCAAATTGAAACTAATTAATGAAAAAAATTATTAATTCCTTGATGATGAAATACATTAAAAAAAAACCCTACCAACTTGCATGATGATTCGCAATTGCGTGATTGATCTACAAAAAAAAAATATAGTGAAAGTGAATGTGTTGTTTGTATTTTTTTTATGAATGTTTTTTTATGATAAAACCGCAAAGAATAAAAAAGAATTTAATATTTTAATTTGTTCACAGTCAAGAATTATAAACTTATACGTAAGTCGTATTTCTAATATCCGATGAAAAGATAAAATTTTTAAAACTTCTTTAACACATCAAAGCCGCGAAGCAGCTTACCTCAGCTAGGGTGTGTTAGGGGTGTTAATACCTTCCATAACCACAACCAGTCCCTTATCCGTGAATCTTTGATAAGACTAGTACATTCAGGTTTCCTAATAACCGTCAATTAAATACTAGGTGACAACTCCTAAGAACCAAATCAACGAATGAAAAATCATCAAACGACGTCGCGTGGGTGTTGTGCGGCACGGATCAAGTAGTTAGAAAATGTGTACCACAGGATGAATTTCATTCCATTCTCACTTTTTTTCATTCTCACTTTTATGGTGGGCATTTTGGAGCAAAAACAACAACCCATAAGGTACTTGAAAGTGGTTTTTGTTGGCCTTTTATTTTTAAGGATTCATATCACTTTTGCAAATCATGTGAAAAATACCAAAGAACATGCAACATCACTCATAAGAATTAAATGCCTTTAACTAATATTCTTGTAAGTGAAATTTTTTATGCTTGAAGTATTGATTTTATGGGTCCATTTTCTTCTTCTTTTGGTAATCTTTATATCCTTCTTTTTATTGATTATGTGTCCAAATGAATTGAAGTAAAAGCCATACGAACTAATGAAGTTAAAGTTGTTTTAGATATTATCAGGACTCATATATTTGACAGGTTGGGAATCCCCAAAGCTATCATTAGTGATTGTGGCACTCATTTTTACAATCATTCAATGAAAGCATTACTATGCAAGTACCATATGACTCATTGGACTTCCACAACATACCATCCTCAAACGAATAGCCAAGCTAAAATTTCAAATCGAGAAATCAAGTCCATTTTAGAGAAGACAATGCAATCCAACCGGAAAGATTGGAGTCTGCGACTTGGTAATACATTTTGGGCTTATCAGACTGCATATAAATCACCTATAGGAATGTCATCTTATAAGATGATTTATGAGAAAGCATGTCATCTACCAGTGGAACTTGAACACAAAGCTTTTTGGGCCATGAAGCAATGCAACTTTAATTATGATGTTGGGATTGCAAAGAAGTTGGAAGAGATATGGAATGATGCCTATGAAAATGCAAGGATTTATAAAGAAAAGATCAAGAGTCTTCATGACAGAATGATTATAAGAAAGGAGTTTCATGTTAAAGACAAAGTCCTTCTTTATCATTCATGTTTTAAACTTTTTTCTAGAAAGTTGTGTTCTCATTGGATTGGACCCTTTGTTATTTCTAATGTTTTTTCTTATTGTGTAGTTGAGATTACAAGTGTAGAAACAAACAAAGTTCTCAAGGTCAATTGGCATCAATTGAAAGCATTTTATAAAGGTTGGACGACAGAACTCACCGCTTCCGTGGAGTTAGCTGAACCAATATATGAGACATGAGCATGTGATGTGTCAAGTCAATGACATAAAACAAAAGAGCTTACTAGGAGGCAACCCAACAAAAAAAAAAAGATTTGTTTTCTTTTTGCCTTATCTTTTATTTTTTGCATTTTACTTTATGTTTTTCATTCTTTTCTTTTATTTCAACATTGAAGACAATGTTGTGTTTAAAGTGTGGAGGGGATTTTGGTTTTCTTTGTTGTTTCTGTGTGTTTTATTAGAATTAGAAGAACCCATAAAAAAATATTTATGTTTTCCAACCTTAAGTATTAAGTTTTATCTATTTAACTCCCATTGATTTATGAGAATATGAGTATTATGTATGAGAATTAGATGAGATAGATGAAAATATAAATTGAATGAATGAGTGTGCATGCAAGTTTTAAGTTTAATTAGTTTAGGGATTGACTTTGAAAATATGTCATGTTGACTTAATAGTGTTGTACCAATGTAATATTTTTAGCCTTCAGCATTATATTCTTTGATTGTGCATTCTTTCATTGATATATATCTTTAGAACTTGCTTCATATCTTGTTGAGAGTACATTCACATTACATGTGTACATGAAGATGATAAAGGCACTAGGAATTTTAACCACTTGAACCAAAAAGTCAACCCAAATCATATTATCCTTAGTGAGCCCTTTTGATCTTGTTTATCTTTTCTTTGCTTTACCCATGTCGTAGGTCTTAAATTTTTATATGTTTTTCTTGTCTCTTGCACAAGGATTAGTAGAGCATATAATTATTGATATTTCATGAGATTATAGTTGAAAATTATGTGAAAAAAGTGATACTTGATGAAAAAAATAGGCAAAGTTGCCAAAGGTAAACCATTAAAAAAAAATTCTTCCATTATGTTCTAAAAGTTTTATGTTGATGGAGCTTGAAATCAAAAGACATTAAGTATTGATGTTTAAAGATGGTGAATTTATGTGCTTTGATAAGATATCTTGTTTCAAAAATTAATTTTTATAGAATGTTATAATTCCTTTGATTTTAATCTTTTCTTTTCCTTTGTTTTATCTCACCTTAACCTTAGCCCTATTACAACTAAAACGTATGACCTTTTAATTCATGTATTGCTTGTAATATTTTAGTAATGAAAATGAGATTGAAGAGCGAACTTATGGTAGAGCATATTCATTGGTTGAATTAGAAAGATTTAAACACATAAGCCCTAAACTTGTGAGTGTTGGAATGTATATTAATAAGAGGACCTATCATTTTGGCATGACATATATTTCATTTAAATCTCAATGATTAATTGAGTTTTGAAGTTCACAAATAAATAAATTCATGAAAAATTATGTTTTTATCCTTCTTGATTGTATTCTTATTTATAATGCATGTACTTTTGGACATTGATGGGGGATTAAAAGACTAGTCATAGTATTTTATCTATTTATTTACACTTTGAACTTCCTTAAGTTTCATTTTATATCTCTTTTCTCGAAGACGAGCAAGAGGTAAGTGTGGGGGTATTTGATGTAACCATATAATTTGATAATTTTACCCACATTTACTTAGTATTTTGCTCATGTTTTATGTTTTGAAGGTACTTTTTTATGTAAGATTCAAAAATGAGTAAATTAGAAATAAAATTCAGACCATATTCCAACTTGTGTTGAATATTGATAGATTTGACCTCTAATCAATTTTTTATACAGAACTTGAGCTATAAAGGTCGAAATGAAGTGATTTCAATGACATTAGAAAGCTAACATCCATACATTTCTATACATATATAGCAATAAAAAAAATATGGAGATCGCAACCTTCAAAGACAAGTCTCGTATTTGACTTGTTTTGACCTCTTCATATCCTAAATCAAGCTTAATTTAACCACCAACAATAATATTCCATGGTGATTATTTTTCATTTTTTTTATAAGTTTATGGCTCAATATATGGTAATTTCCCAATATGTCCGTATACTCCAAATTGAATCATTTTATTTTTAATAAATGTAAAGTTTTTAATCAATCATTTTGACAAGATTTTCAAGCTAAACTACTAGAATGAGGCACTTGATATGCACATAAGAGAGATGAAAAGCACTGATAAGGTTTCGTTTATAATTAATAATTTAGACTTTTCGTTAAATTTAAAAACTATGGTTGGCAAAGATAAACAAGCACTAATAAAGTTTTATTATAATGAAGAAAAAGATGTCCGGCCATTTTTGGTATGACAATATTCTTCTATTGTTGGGTAGTGAGAAAGAGCAGCAATACGCAACACTCATTGCATCCTCGTGATCCTCATTTTTCTTCGTGTGGCCATTTTTGTTCCTGACAGTCAAAGAATGACGTTAAAAAAAGGGATCCTTATCCCAGCAGCAGGTGCAAGTCAACATTAGTGCATACCAGTTTTCCAAACCCTAATAATATAAAGAAGGGTCTTCTTGGCTACCTTTTTTTTCCTGCTGTCCTTTCCCCTCACAGACAGCCAATAATATCCTAATTTATACAGCTACATGCATCCTCCAGCCGGCAGTTGACTTGTAGCTTTTTAATTTTTGGCAGAGGTGGACTTGCAGCTTGATACCACGCGTAGCGTGGAAGGTTTGTTATTATTCCCTTCCGGCATCTCGTTTTCATCGTTTTCACAAGGCATCGCTTCTATACATATATATATATATAACCCTTCCTTTCCATCAACGATATAAAATCTGCCTTTTTGATCTTTTGGTTCTTTTTGTTCTGTACGAAAGTTAGAAATAATTTTTTATCCTAAATTATTTAGAGTTTATTAGCTCTTAAGTATATTACGTTAATTAATAGGATTCACGTATTTGTTGAACCAGAAAGATTAATTAAGAGCATTATAAAAAAAAGAAAGAGGGAAATTAACATAAAATTGACAAATACAAATAGAAAAATTAATAAAAATTTTCTATCAATATATTATGATGACATTTACCAATCAAATTTTTCATCATTAAATCCATCGGTAAACATCGATAGAAATATTTTTACGGTATATACCGAGGAAATTACAATAGAAAAAAACAGAATTACAAAAAAAAAAGACAAACAATTCGATGACATGTAAGTTTTACACACGACATTACCGACATAATTAACTCAACGATAAAATTCATCCATAAATATGCCTATAGAAAACTTGCTTCAATATATACTGACGACATTACAGAGGGTATTACAGTGGGATTCAAGAAGGATATTTGTATGGTGACATGACATTTCTACCGACTAAAACACCGACGGAATTGGTCAATCCATATGTAATATTTAATTATGACCTGACAATCAAGATTGAGATCTGATCTCATAAAGCTGAAATAGGTATAATAAGAGTGTGACACAATGAGAACTTGCCCCAAGGCACCAACAATATTGAGATAAAGTAGAATGGCACCATGAAGCCATTTAATATTTGATAAGTCATATTCAGTAGTTTTAAGAACTGAAGAATGCAAGAATCACTTTCACATATTAAAACTTCAAAATTCAAAAGTAATATTCATCAATGACTGTCGAAATTTAGGTTACATGTGTTTAAATAGTTCTGAAAAATTAATCCTAATGGATCTACCCTTGTGGATGGAACAAACCCAGATACAAAACTAACCTAAAAATCCTAAACTGAAAAGCCTATAATCTGATCCAAACAAGCCTTGGATCCTAATTGAAAACAAATAATTAATTAAGCTCAAACAAGCCTTGGGTTGTAGCTAACAAAAACAAAAATAAAGTCTATAAGTCCTAAGTCTTTATTTGTTCAATGATCCTAGAAACCAAGATGTCATTAAATACCATCAGCCCTTCTTTCCTTGTGTAGCTATGATGAATAAGGAATCCTTGTAAGAAAAGGATTTTGAAACATTAATGAATCCTTGTCACACTTAAAAAATATGTTGCAGCCCCATTAAAGATCCTTGTAGAACTAGGAGATTTCAAAAACAAGTTGTCATAACCTTATAGGAAAATGATCTTTGACAAATAGGAAATTCACAAGTCAAAATGAAGTAAATAACAAAATTCATACAGCTTGTTCTGACCTATATCGCAAGTCCTCCCAAAACTCTGATTCCCCTAAAAGTTTACTCTATAATAGACAAATACATTTGGAATCTTCTAGTAAACTTTCAACTCAACCCAATGATTGGATTTGGAGTTATGCTCAATAACATAAAACTAGATGGTAGAAAATTTACGCCGAAATTCGAATATGCCCTTGCTTGGATGGTATCATGATTTGTCAACATCCGTGTTCTGATTCAAATTTTATCAAGGATTGTCCACCTTAAGCAAGAAAATCTAGCCTTTTTATTTGAACACAATTTTAAAATGTCAATTTTTTGCATATTTTTGTAGTATATGTATTGAATGTTGTTTGTAGCTCCAATGGACATGCACAGGTTGATGAAGATTATGATAGCGATGAAATCAATGTAGAAGATTGTGATGGAGATGATGATGAGTCAATTGAAGAAGATGATGACAATTCTGATTAATTTGCAAAACACAAAAAGTGTAATGCGTGCAACTATAATACAATATTTATGGACAAAATTCACTTTAATGTAATGACAATGATGTTAATTTATTATTGAATTACAAGAAAATATTTATTTTATTATTATGATGTGAATTGATGTTATTGTGTTGTGCGTGCAACTATCAATTTAAGTATTTGCAGGATGAACAAATAAGGAATACAGATACAATCTGACGTCAGACACTATTTCACACTGATGGAAATACCAATAGGTTGTGTCTGTTAGTATATTACAGAGGCGATGCGTATTGTTCCTCTTATCTCTAACACTATTTATGGTGTTCATTGCACACAGGTATATGGACAAGTTGTGTCTGTCGGTATATTCTAAAAGCGATGGGAATTGTTCCCTTTCTCCCTAACACTATTCATGGTGTTCACTACACATGGGTATACTGATGGATATAACTCGTCAGTATATTCCAGAGGCGATGATTCCAATTAATGGCCTTATTTTTTCCAATGAAATCACCGACAGAACAATGAATTCCAATGCACTAACAATTAATGCACTTAATTACTAAGTCACACGATTATTACAGGTTTCCCAACAAAATCATCAATGGAATGGAAATTCCAACGTGCTATTAATTAATGCATTTCTGATTGTTGATTGTGTACTCTATTACCAATGGAATAATGGATGAAATTAAAAAACAAATTGGAGGGCTTTTTGGAATTTTTAGTGTAAATAGAAAATTTCAATTTGACTTTATAGACAAAATCACCGATAAAATATCTATGAATAATAATATTTAATTGCTCATCGGGAATTTCATTTGTAAAACCTAATATAAAAGCTACACGGGCGCAACAAACCCTTATATTGTTCTCTCTTATTCTCTAGACTTAAACTCAGTTCATCTCTCTTATTCTCTTTGGTCTACTCTTCTTCTTTGTCTCTCAAACATCAAGGCTAGAAATTAAACTTCTTTTCACTCAACACAATCAATAAGTATTTATGCGTTAATTTTTTTTAAGTATTTTTTTCTTATTCTTCTTGTTTTTTTTTAAACAATTTATTTTTGTTTTTGTTTTTTGTATCACACCTAGTTCAACTCTAAAATTAAGCAATCTATTAAAGTAATAATTTTTCATTTGTTATCCATTATTTGTTTTTGCATTATTTTTTCTTTTTTGTCTTTGTTTTTGTTCAATTATTTGTTCTTAATAATATTATGAATTAATAGTTGTGTTGGATCTTAGTTGTTATTGAAATAATTTTTCATTATTTTTTTGAATTTTAGTTATTTTTTCAAATTTGTTCCTCAATTTCAATTAAATGTATAAGATTAATTTTAATTATTATTTTTTATTTTATTCCATTTAGAATATTTTTTTTGAAGTTAGGATAACAAGTATTGCCACTTAGAAATAATTGTGTTCAAATGTAGTTGTTATTAAAATAATTTTTTCACTATTTTGTTCAGTCATTTTAGTTATTTTATTGTTAATATTTAATTAAATGTGTAATATTAATTTAATTATTATATTATATGTATTCCATTTAAAATAAATTCTTGTAAATTTAGGATTAAAAATATTATCACATACAAATGAGAATTTTCTATGAAATTAAATTATTCAAAATTATTGGTAGAAATAAAATCAACTGGTTTGTGGTATATATGTTGTCTATTTGCAGGATAATAAAATTTTAGTTAGTTTCTCGTATAGGGGAGTGCTGCCAATTTTTTTTTAAAATTATAGAAATTGTTTATTTTTTTCATAAAGTTATATAGATGCCTAGGAGAAAACCAATTGCACGTCATGAGGATAGAATCGTTGCGAGTTCTTCTAGTAGCGATAATGACAACCACGAGTCATTTGGTGCTGACTAAGAAGAGGCACTTGAGGCACAGTTATCGACTCATGATGTTGCCTTGTTGAGTGCGATGCTGTAATATAAAGGCGGGGTCCCTTCATAGTAGGATCCATTCACCTGCAAGTACATGGTGCAATGGAAGGACGACATGTTCAATAATTTTATGAAAAAAATAATATTTCATTAAATTTATCCAATTTCAAGTTCACAAACATTGCAAACCGCAGGTTGATATATGGTTTTCAAGGTTTATGGTTAGTATTAACTTTTAAAAAAATTATTATGTTAATTCATTTACTACAAGGAAAAATTTGAATGGGATGGAAGTAGTGATAATGTTGCGAGGAGGGTTTGAGAGAATCACATTACGACTAAGTAACATTGAAATCAAGATAATTTTTTTATTCCAAATATTAAAAAAAATTGTCATTTACTTATACATAATTCATTTATACCATATAGGTTGCGTGATTTTTGATACGAGGTGCAAAAAAAATCAAAAAATTATGCAAAAAAAAGCGATCTGTTAGGCTGGAATGACATGACAGTTTTGAAGGATTTCATGTTGTCATACATTTCGGAGACAATATGGGCAAAATACATTCAACATGTGATGTCTGCGCATTTCACATGAGGGTCACAGTCTAGTGCGGGGAACTGAAGCCGACGAATTCACGGTTCTGTTACCACACACAACAACAGCTCTATTATGTTTGTTTCATATGCGAAGCGGATGGTAACACTTTGTGATATGTTGATTTCAACCTTTTTTTTCTTAAGTTATTATTACTTGAGTTTGATGAATTTATTTTCATTTCTATGAGACATATAACAGCTGGTTGAAGGAGAAATACGAAGACAATCCTTCGACCTACCTGGTTATCAATCTAGATTTGTGGTTGGAGGTAGCTATAGTAAGCCACAATAGTTATACAATTTTTTTTTTAATTTTATCTTTAAATCTTCTTCTTTTTTTTGTCAATCACAACCTTCTATGACCAAATTAATGATCAATATGTTATGTTTTATTAGGAAAAAAAAAGAAGAAGAAAACTAAAGTGTATAACAAGAAAAAATCACATGGACAAATCAAATCCGCACGAAAAAGTCTTATTAGCCTACTTACTTTCATTTTCTTCCTTTAAAGTCTCTTCAGTTTTTGTAGTTTTAATTTTGATCTAAAATTTAATTTTATTAATATTTTAGTCTCTAACTTTGAAAAAGAAGAAAAAAAGTCAATGGGTAAAGGTGAAGAAGAGAGAAATCAATTGATTAACCATATTTTGACATTAAAAAAAGATGATCTTGAAATCAACGGGGTTTATTCAATAAGGGGGTCCCATTAATAAACCTTCATCTTGTTAGAGAATATAAACCGGGGTTGAGAAAGAAGTTTTTTCATGGTTTAATTTTTTGTTTTGGATCAGTTTTGTTCTTTTTTGGGTTAATGAATTGATTTTTGGAGGTTCTAAAGGTGTCCATTTGGTATTTCTAGATGAAAAAAGGATCAAATGGAATTTTAGGACAAATAAACACCCTTCTATTTTCTAGCCACCTCTATGGTGGCCAAAATTTGGAGAGAAAAAAGGTGATACATTGTATGCCAAGGTAAACAATGCTTCATCTATTACATATTTTTCTAAAAATGAATTGTCTAGCTCTTAAAAAAACACTGCATCATAAAAAGGCCCAGGCAAGTCATCCTACCCTAGGCTCATGTAGGGGCTTGTTTTTTAAAGGTCTATGCATACTTGGCCAACCAGGCCTACAATACCAAAATTTTTCAATTTATCGACATAATATTCTATCAGTGATTAGACAGTGAGTCTATCGGGATGAATTTCACCGACAGGCTCATAGACGGTTATTATTCATCGAAAAAAACTTTCCTCGATGATTCTTGTTTTTTATATAATTTTGTTAGTAAAATATTCATCGATGGATTTACACACGAAATAAGCATGCTTAACAAAAAACAAATTACCCTATTTATTATGTCAATATATCCCTCAATGAATATGACAATGACATGTCACTAATAAGAATACAATATGTAATTTCATCAGTGATTTTTTTCATATTACTAGTGGAATAAAATAGTCGGTGATTTAACAGTAGAGGTGATATTTCCAGTAATTCTTTTCCAACTCTCTAGATATACCAATAGACTTAATATGTCAATAAAACCATCAGTGATGTTTTAAAAATATTTTTTTGAAAAAAATCTATTAAATAGAGTAGAAAATAATTAAAATAAATTAAATATTTATTACAGATTTAAAAATTTATAAGTTCAAATACAATTCATCTAGAATAGAGGGGCTTGAAGGAGGAGGAGGTGGTGGGTCTTTATCGAGACTGTGGAGTCAATAAGAGGGAGCACATGTACCACTCATTTGTGATTTCAGTTCCATGTACAATCGGTGGAGTTCAGCCATCCCAGCACTAAGTTATTTTGTCTTAGCAGCAAGATGGGTTGTCCGAGCTTCAACTTGTTGGTATAAAATCTCCTCAGGGGATTCCTTCCCCTACCAATTCTAGGTTTATAACAAACATGTCCACATGTTTTGCCCTCGATCAACTCTACATTTTTAAGATAATACAACATGCAAAAGTTTGGTCACGTATCAGTTTTCTAGTATCTTAGTCTAAGGGATTTCATCATAGATTTAGCATCATAGAAGTTCTCTTCTAGCTTATTCTCTTAAAGTAAAATGTTGCTCGCCCATTCAATAATTTTATTGTAATTGGGTTCACTTAGCCCATGATCTGACTTGATGATGAACACATGTGCAATGATGGATAATTTATTATGATTTGTGCACCTATTCCATAATGGTTTGTCGGAGTCTTTTAAAAGATCAAAAAACCTGGTCGCGTCTACATTTGTTTTTTCATCTATGATTGGACTTTCATATATATAACCCTGATTCATTCTCATCGCATCGATAACCATATTCCTATAGGGATTACTATTATCATCTACAACTCTATGCACATTACTAGAATTAGAAGTTGACCCAACCATCCTTTCTATCATAGTTTCATAAGGAACATATGGCTCTCCATGTGCAAACCAACACAAGTATTTTTCCATGAACCTTTTTTATAGAAGATACATCGTTACAACATCTACATCAAGAAAATTTTAATTGTTACACCTCTTACATAGACATCTAATACTACATCCACTAGTATTTCTCGGATTAGATAATGTGTAATTAACAAAACTCCCGATCCCATTACAATAATCCATCTTATATAACCCTTTGGGTGAATCTCGATACATACATGAATGATCATCCATTACTTATATCAAATCTATATAGAATATTGATGACAACATGTATTAATTAGTTATGTAAACTAAATGAATTAGCTAACATTGGTTTAACTCAAACTTATTCAATCTATTTTAATAGTACTCTTATATCATTATCAGTTATCTACATGAATTCAAATTCCTATACTTTTACCAAAATTTTCAATTCAATAATAAAATTGACAAAATATAAAATGAACCTATTACATAAGATATTATTTATTCCATTACATAACACTCAAGTCACAAATTCAATTTCAATTTCATCAAATTAAAAACAAATATAATTTTTTAAAATCTCAAATAAATCCTAACATGTACAAATCATACATTTATACAACAATTTTCTTTAGATAAAAAGCTATAAAACAAGTAAACACATAAATAAACTACATATACAACATAAAAATACCCAAAAATAACATTTTAAAAAGGAGTTAAAACAAAAAAAAATGGGTAGTTTTGCTTACTTGATGTGAGGAATCCTACAAAATATTAAATCAGAATAAGGAAGTAGACAGACTGAGTGTTGGAGTGGCTGAATTTATGGTAATAAGAGTTTGATTTGTGATAAAATGGGGGGGGGGGGGGGGGTGTAGTTATTTGCAGAGAAAAATAGAGGAAGAAGAAACAATGAGGGAGAGGGAGAGGGAGAGGGGGATCGCTCACTAGATTATAAATTCAATATTACTGACAGAAATAGATAACATTAAAATTCATAGCACATGAAATGCTTTTCACCCGTACTCATATGTTCATTGACTATCATGGAGGACATCTTGATGAATTTAGTTATTTTAAAAATAGGAGTAAATTAAGAAAATGAGTCACCACCTAATCTTATGGTTACTAGAAATCTTAACTAGTCTTCAGAAATTTTTTTTGTAAGAGTCTAGTTAGATTAAAAGCGAGATAAAAATTATCCTGATATATCATACTTAAGATAAGTTGCCTTATTGTTTAAATTTATAATAAAAACACCTATTATACATTCATACTAATATTTTGCATAAACAAAATACATATATTTCTTATAGGTAAAACATTTTAGGATAGTGATTTGAGATTTTGACTTGATAATGAAGCCTAATCCACACTTTTGTTTTTTGTTTTAAAAGCAAGATTTGAGATGATAATTAATAGAGACTCGCATTTTGAATTATGTCCTTTAATTACCCAATTTAAATTAACCCTCTATAAATTAATTATTTTACCAAGCATATCCATTATAAATAATTACAAATATTTCAACTATCTCAATTGATGTAAGCACATAAAAGAAAGAGAACCATGAATACATTATGAATTTGTTTTTCTCTCTTACTTTCCATAATCTCCCATTATTTTTTTGTCCTTAATCACCTTAGTCCCTTGTTTTTCTCTCTTATTACTTCACTCCCTAAACTCTTTTTTCCTTTTTTTTTATTTTTATCATCATGAATTAAATTAAATTCCAAAGATTAAATTGGAATTTTACTCTAACAAGCACGACTTTTAATTCAACTATTGCATTTGGCTAAACTTTTACCAAAAAATTCTAGAGGTCTTGTTTTATATTGGTTAAAATTTTAGGTCAATTAGAGTTCAAAAAAACATCGTAATATAGGCTAAAAGTTGTTGTGCATGTTTTGCTATTTGTTTTCTTATGATTTATGGACTTCTTATTTAACAATGATTCTTTTTTTTTTTTTTACAATGACAATATAGGTAGCAACAATTGGTATTATTTTGGCAAGGGTTTCCATGTCAACAACTTGTTTTTTCTCTTGTTTTGTGGATTTTCTGTTTGGCAATGTTTTCTTATCATTCAAGGACATTAGAGATGATTTTGAGCATATATTTTCTAATGCATATTTTATATTGACAAGCATATTTTTCAATTCAACTATTAGATCGAGCTGATATTTTTCCATATGATTCCAAAGGCCTTATTTTATATTCGGTTCAAAATTTATAGTGACAAAACATTGGGAAGGTCTTACGATAAGGTCTATAAGATACTATACGAGTGTTCCTTGTTGATTTAGGGTTTTTTTTCTATTTTATTTAAAAATATTTTATTATTTTTCAGCATTGTTTAGGATGTTTTTACCTAATATAAATAGGGTTATTTAGCTTGTAATTAGGTTTTTTTTATAGACTTTGAGTTTAGAATAATCTATGATTTGTGGGAGAGGAAATTATCTTAAATTGGTTCTTCATTAAACTAGTCCAACTTATCAAAGAATTAATCAAGTTTCATGGTGTCTTTTATATTTCTCATTCACATCTCTTTATAGTCATTGGGTGTGGGTTTGGTTTATACAATCTTGGTGCCTCGATATCGATTATCATTATTTCTAGCTCAATCACAAGTCTAAATTTATCTTTCTTGTGAAAAAGTCAATTTGACTATAGGTTTTTGGATCTTTTTATCTTCGTGGTTTGCATCAACTGGTATCATAGCAAGGCTCTAAAATCAAGTTACATTATTTTATCTTTTATTTTTCATGTTATTTCTTCGTTGTTGTCATCTAGAACCTATTTGCAAAACAACTTGATTTTATAACAAGTATAGTAGATCAATCAGAATTCATAAAGGCATCATGATACATGCTAAAGTTTCTATACGAGTTTTGCTACTAGTTTCCTTATGATTATGAACTTTTTATTTAGCAAGGATTCCTTTTCTACAAGGACAATATAGGTGGCAATGGTTGAGATTATTTTGGAAAGGGTTTCCATGTCCATAACTTGTGTTTCCTTTTGTTTTGTGGATTTTCTTGTTGGTAATGTTTTCTTATCATTCAAGGACATTAGAAGTGATTTTGTATTATTTTCCTAGTTCATTCAAGATTCTTTTTTCTATTTTATTTAGAACTATTTTATTATTTTCCAACATTTTTTATTTTTACTTAGTATAAATAAGGTTAATGAGCTTGTATTTATGTTTTTTACAAACTTTGATTTCAGAATAATCTATTATGTGTAAGAGAGGAAATTCTTTTAATTTGGTTCTTCATTGAACTACCCTAACTCATCAAAGAATTAACTAAGACTTATGGTGTCTTTCATACTTCTGATTTACGTCTCTTCATAACCGTTAGGTGGGGGTTCGATTTATATAGTTTTGGTGCCTCAATATAGGTTACCGTTATGTAAAACTTAATCATAAGTGTGAATTTAGATTTCTTGAGAAGGGTTGATTTGACTGTGGGTTTCTTGATCTTTATATCCATGGAGTTCCCACATTAACAGCTACCATCTCTTTACAATACTTATGACACGAAGTCATTGTAAAAATTAATTTCTTTTGACTTTGTATAGTAAGTTTGTTAAAAAAAGAAAAATAACACTGAAAAGATTTTTTTTTTCAAATGAAACAGTCTCGTTGAGAGGTGACTATCCCAAAACAATTAAAAAAAAATAAAACAAGTCTCGTCAAGAGGAAACTACCCTCAAAACAATTAAAAAAAACAAGTATCATCGTGAGGGGGACTACCCTTAAAATATTCAAAACAAGTCTCATCAAGAGGCAACTACCTTCTGATACGATCCAAATAGAGTCAGATTTAGATTTTGGCATAAAAGTTTCTACCATTTAATTTTATGCTATTTAGCATAACTCCAAATTAAACTATTAAATCGAGATAAAAATTTACCAGAAGATTCCAAAAGTATTTTTCTATGTTGGGGTAAACTTTGATGTGAATTGGAGTTCAAGAAGGATTTGTGATATAGGTCAAAATAGGTTGTACAAATTTTGTTCTTAACTTCCTTTTAGACTTATTATCTACCAAAGATCATTTTCCTACAAGGATGTGGCAGCTTGTTTTGGAAATTTCATAGTTCTACAAGGATTTTTAATAGGCTGCAATATAATTTTCAAGTCTGATAGGTATACATTAATGTTTCAAAATCCTTTTTTTTACAATGATTTCTTATTTATCTTAGCTACACAAGGAAATAAGGGCTGATTGTATTTAATGATATATTGGTTTATAGGATCATTAGGTAGCATTGTATGCTATAAATAAGCTTTATATCATACTTGTATTGTTTTTTTCTTCTTCTTCTCTTCTCACAACAACATAGGGGATTAACTTATAGGTTTTATATTTATTATTTTAGCTATAGCCCAATACTTGTTTGGGCTTTAAATAATACTTTATTTTAATCTAGGATCCAAGGCTTGTTTGGATCAGGGTTTGGGTTTTCTAGTTAGGTTATGGGTTAATTTTGTGAATGGGTCAATTCAACCCACAAGGATGGATCCATTAGGGTAAAGTTTTTAGAAGTACTTGAACTCTTGTAAGACTAAGTTTTGGCAACCTTTTGATCAATAATAATTTTAAACTTTTTAGTTTAATGTGTGAGAGAGATTTTTACATTATTTGGTTCTTGAACAAACTGAGTTTGACTTATCAAATATTAACTAGTTTTGTGGTGTCATTCGACTTCATTTTAATAATGTTAGTGCCTTGAGACAAGTTTTCATTATGTCACACTCCTATCAGACCTCTTTCGGCTTTTCAAGATCAGATCTTATTCTTGATTATGGGTTGCATGACCACGTAATAATGAGGTCCACGTCAGTTGGTATCAGCGCTAGGCTCCGAGAACAAGTCATATCTTTATGCAAGTTTTGTTTTCCTAATGTTCGTTAACTTTTCGATGTTTGCATCAATCTTCTTCTTTGTGTCTGTGGGATCCTAGTACAAAAACAAAGATTAATATTTCATTTTATTAATATCCCTAAACATATTGGTAGCTTAAAAGTTAAAAAAAAATGTTATTCAAAGCTTATTGTAATTCTGCCGCAGAAACACAACTCATAAAGAACCTTAAGCAATCAACATTAGAATTAATTGAGATTCCACATACTTCTTACTACGAGTGAAATCACACTACATGTTAAATGTCTTATTTTTTATATCATTTTCATGAGGTTTCAATTCAGGGTTTAATTTTGCCACAAACTAATCATACACTGGTTTCGATACTTAGGCATAAGAGAATGATCTATAAACTGAGATCTGTAGTTTTTTGGGTATCAGGATACTATATATTGATTTTGAGATCATTCTAATAACATTAGGTCTGAGTTTCAATTCTGGTGCTTTAAGATTATGTAATATGTCAGATTTGTGTCAAGTTCTAAAACATGTTTGTCTACTATTTGTTTCGACAAAATTAGTTTGTTTCTATTATATTTGGGTTATTTAAGAGTCAAATATATATTTTTATTAATTTTCACTTCTGTTTTATTTTGCGTCTTCATTTCGTCCACAATTCATATGAATTTCTATTCCTTCTCGTGAAATCATAATTGTAGTTTTGTTTTGTTTGCTTTTAGTATATTTATTAATTCTTGAGTCTATATTTTATAATTGGATTATGTTGCAAAATCCATTTACTTTGGTTTATTGATTTTTTATTCTAAAAAACCTGCAAGAAAGTGAGTTGAGAGGTAAATGGCGTAGTGAGAACAATTAAGTGAAAACCTTGAATTGTATGAAACATGAGAGTGGTGAGGATATATTTTTCTTGCTACTAATCAATTCTTATAGATTTAATAATGTCTGAAAATAGCGACTTCACAACACCGAAAATGAATGACACCTTTCAGATACAAGCTTTTACCAAATAATTTGAGTTGCTGACTAGGGTGATGAAGAAGCTGAAAGATGATATGGATTCGATGAAGAAACATATTAATGAGGTTTATCGGAGAAGATTCAATATGAGTAATGAAGAGAAACAGAGGTTATGAGTTTCAAATATTTATTATCATAATGCTTCTATAAGGTTAGATAAGGAGCACGAGGTTGAACGACTTGCAAAGATTTATAAAGAAACAAATAAAAAAAACATGAAGAATGGAGAGCTTTATTTCATAGTCAAAAGGATGAAAAATGAAAGAGGAAAATAGTGCTTATCATTCAAAAATATATAAGCAAGTGGATGGCAAAGCATGCTTATTTGAAATTATTATAGGCTAGTACTTTCATACAATGTTGTTGGAGGCAAGTGTGTGCAAGAAATCAACTTCAAAGACTTCAACAAGAGGCTAAGGAATTGTCCATTAAACATATTTGTGATTCGAGGATGAATCATCTTGAAGAGAACGGGAATGATACGATCCAAACAAGGTCAAATTTGGATTTTGGCGTAAAATTTCCTATCATACAATTTTATGCTATTGAACATAACTCAAAATCAAACTGTTAGATTAAACTGAAACTTTACTAGAAGATTTCAAATGTATTTTTCTATGTTAGGGTAAAAGTTTAGGCGAATTGGAGTTTAGGAAAACTTTCTATATAGGTCAAAACAGACTATATGAATTTTATTATTTACTTACTTTTGATTTGTGGATTTTCTATTTGGAAAGGATCATTTTCTTACAAAGATATGGCGGCTTATTTTGAGAATTTCCTAGTTCTACAAGGATCTTTAACGGGCCACATAATTTTCAAATGTGATAAGGATTCATTAATGTCCAAAATCCTTTTCTTACAAAACTTTCTTATCCATCCTAGTTACATAATGATAAAAGAGTTGGTGGTATTTAATAATAAATTGGTTTATAGTATCATTAGGTGACATTGTAGGCTATAAACAAGCCTTATATCATACTTGTATTGTTTTCTTTTCTTTTTTCTCTTCTCATAGCAGCATAAGGGATTACCTTATGGGTTTTATTTTAATTATTTTAGTTATAACTCAAGATTTGTATCGATTTAATTAATACTTTATTTTCATCTAAGATCCAAGGCTTGTTTGGACCAGGGTTTGGGCTTACTAATATAGGTTCTGGGTTAGTTTTGTAAACGAGTCAATTTAGGCCACAATGATAGATCCATTAGGGTTAATTTTTTATAAGTACTTAAACTCTTATAAGCCTAAGCTTCGACAACCTTTTGATCAATAATAATTTTGAGCTTTTCATTTTAACATATGAGAGATTCTTGCATTCTTTGATTCTTGAATGAAGTGAATCTGACTTATCGAAGATTAACTGGCTTTGTGGTGTCATTTGACTTCATTCCAATAGTGTTGGTGCCTTAGAACAGGTTTTCATTGTGTCACTCCTATCAAACCTCTTTTGACTTTTCAAAATCATATTTTAATTTTGATTGTGGTTTGCGTGATCACTTGGTCTGCGTCACCCTCAAAAGATTTAAAAATCAAAACAAGTCTTATCAACAGCTGACTGCTCTCATAATCAAATAATGAAATAAATAGTCTCATAGATAGTCACATTCAAATAAATAATCTCATTAGAAAGTGAATACCCTCAAATTAATAAATAATCTCATTAGAAAGTAACTACCCTCAAATAAATAGTCTTATTAGAAATTAATTATGACAAGACTCATATACTAGGTCAAAGCAACACCAAATTAATAAATAATCTCATTAGAAAGTAACTACCCTCAAATAAATAGTCTTATTAGAAATTAATTATGACAAGACTCATATACTAGGTCAAAGCAACACCAAACTTTCATGGAAGAAATTGATAAGAAGCTTGTCATAATTAATTGTTTCTGCCATCTTGATACAATAGATATTGAAATGGGTCTTAAGAAATCCAATGCCTTATACATGGTGAATTCAAGAACCTTGAACTTTCATGTGATGATTATATCAGGTATCAAACACATTTCATGTCTTTGTAAAATCATACATATTAATACCCTCAATTAGCACCTTGAACTTTCGTATGATGAATATATCTAGTATCAAGTACATTCCAATTGCCTTTATAAAATCATACATATCCATACCCTCAATTTCCCTTAAACATTTTTCAATCTTTAAAAACTTCTCAGCCTCTAATTTTTCTATAAACTTTTCTTTGAAGATTTTTTGTTAAGTAACTTCTGGAAATCCTTGGTTAAGGGGTCCAATGTTAATCATTGCTTCTTATTAAGTAACCCTTTCTAGATGTGAATGAGAACTAAATGGAATGTTCGAAGTTTTAGGAGTTATGGGAATGTGTTGTGATGTGCACATTTCCAAAGAATTATCTTTTATTCAAGGGCCCTTCACAAGATGGCCTAGTCTAAAGGTTTTGTTCAAGCAAATCAATGATCCTACCTATCTCACTTCTCATAAATTACATATCCTTCTAGTAATTTTTCTCTAAAATAGCTTTTCCTTCATCTTTCATGATTTCAAGGAGATTGAGCTCTTGTTTTTGTTTATTTTCTAGAAGAAAACCTTAAAAGGTTGCCCTTAAGACCTACAAAAAAGAAACATATAGATTAGGGAAATCCATATCGACTACTAATCACACTTTGTACATGAAAAGAAAAAAAGCATTGGATACATTGTGAATTTATTAAAAACAACATACACATCAACATATATTTGCAATTCAAAATTTAGAAAAACAAATCACAATTTTTTTGAACAACAAATAAATCATATATGGGATTAAAATTAACCTTTTCGATTCGTTAGAGATAGTTGGATTTGGACCAGAGAGGATGGAACTTGAATAAAAAATAGGTTTTGGAAAATAATAATATAAATGAATGTGTTACACGTATAGGACGACCAATCTATAGTCTAGTGCCTTTTTGTCACACACTATTGAGTCTTGGGGTGCATGGACTACTCTGCATGGTAGACGACTTCTTTCTTTTCCTGCAGGTGGTAGCGGTGTAAACCACCCTCTCTTGAGATGGAAGATCGACGGTTAAGAAGTTTAAGTCTACTGCTAGAAAATTTGGATTGCTATTATTTTTTTTCTTGTTTTTCTTGTGCTAAGGTTTTTTTCCCTTCTTGACTTCTCTTTTCTAGATCTTTTGTTTGACTAGATATTTTTGCAAGAGTTTCTTTTTCAATCTCTATGTGTATAATGTTGTTGTCTGAATATCTTCTATTTATAATGTTTGTGATTTTCTGCAAAATAGAAAAAGCTAAACTAGAAAAATAAAGTTAGTCAATTATATTGTTTCCTTATTTATCATGGATTCTTAATTAATTAAATTTTCTTTTGCTAATATGTACAATCTCTTTCTTTAATTTTCTAATTTTGTTTGATACTAGTTATTTTTCTTTTCCTTTTTTACATAATCTTCCTTTATATTCTTAGTTCCTAATCACCTTAGTTCCTTTTTTTTTCTTCTTATTTCACTTTATAAACTCTTTTATTTTTCAACATCATAAATTAAATAAAATTCTAAAATTTAAATTGGACTAAAAATATAATTTTTGAAAAACAAGAGAAAAATTGGGGTAAAAAAGTGGTTATTCACGACGTCCATTACTAACAATCTCTATACTTTCCTCTCTTTGACGACTACGAAGACTTGCATTCTCAATATATATTGAACCAACACACTCATTTTGTTTGTTATATTGTTGGTTCTATATAGGAGCGCAATTTGTTCTCACGGTGGTATAATTTCTTATCTTTATTCATCATGGAGACCAAAGAAGAGACTCAAGGTAAAACCACCATGAAAAAAGCCCTTCTCATCTTAAACTGCCTCATACTATCCATAGGAAACTGTGGTGGTCCTCTAATAATGCGCCTCTACTTCATCCATGGAGGCAAACGTATTTGGCTCTCTGCCTGGCTTGAAACGGGCGGTTGGCCCATCATTCTAATCCCCCTTGCCATCACCTACTTTCACCGCCGTGCAACCGATCCGACCACTAAACTCTTTTATATGAAACCTCCTTTGTTCATTGCTGCCGCCATCATTGGTGTCCTTACTGGTCTGGATGACTATCTTTACGCTTATGGTGTAGCCCGTCTTCCTGTTTCAACCTCTGCTCTGATTATTGCAACACAGTTAGCTTTCACAGCTGGTTTTGCTTTCCTTCTAGTCAAACAAAAGTTCACTTCTTATTCAATAAACGCTGTTGTTTTATTGACGGTGGGGGCTGGAGTATTGGCTATGCATACAGGTGGTGACAAGCCTGCTCATGAATCGAGTAGAGAGTATATACTGGGTTTTATCATGACGCTTGTAGCTGCTGCTCTGTACGGCCTTATCTTGCCGTTGGTGGAATTGACATACAAGAAGTCCAGGCAGGAAATGAACTACACGCTTGTGATGGAGATTCAGATGGTTATGTGTTTGCTTGCTACTGTCTTTTGTACAGTAGGGATGCTCATTAACAAAGATTTCCAGGTTGGTTTTTTTTTTTTTTGGTTTAAAATCCGTTATATGGATGTCACTTACGGTTTGTCTCTTACAGGCGATTCCAAGAGAAGCAAGAGACTGTGAGCTGGGAGAAGTCAAGTATTACGTAGTGATGGTGTGGAGTGCAATTATCTGGCAGTGTTTCTTCTTGGGAGCCATAGGAGTCATCTTTTGTGCCTCCTCTTTGCTATCCGGTATTATAATCACTGTTCTCCTTCCAGCCACTGAAATCCTAGCAGTTATTTTCTTCCAAGAGAAATTTCAAGTAGAAAAGGGTGTCGCTCTTGGACTCTCGCTTTGGGGCTTTGTTTCTTACTTCTATGGAGAGATGAAAGAAAACAAGAAAAAGAAACGAGCAGCTCCGGAAACTTTGATGGCTCCAAGTATTAATCCGGTAGGAAATGTTTGAGCATTTGTTGCAACAGTGCTGTAATTGCCAGTTTTTTTTTTAAACGCGTTCATGTTCATCGCAATGAGAGCCTTCATTTCGGTTCTCACTTCTTCAAATTTCAGACTCCATGTATATTAACATGAACAAAAGAATTGGCAAAATCAACTCTATATATGGTCAGAAAAACAGAGTAATTATGCAGCAATAATCCATTTAGATCATGCCATTCCAGATTCATTTTTTAAAACTCCTATCTTGATGTTCCTGCCTTGAGAAGTTGGCGAAGTTTCCTTCAAGGTTTTTAAACTTGGTTGCAACTAACCAAGGGTATTAACTGAGTTCAAAGAAAAACGGAAGAGGAAGAAGAGACTGTTTGTTTATGCAGTGAAGATTGCGTTTAAAGCAAAATACAGGAGTTAAATGTTTAGCAAAGAAAAAACCACTAATTACTGTTCATGAGCCCCGTTATTTACTGTGTTTGCAATGCAGGGTTGGGGCTGCTTCTTCACATGCATCCCGCTTGTTTCTGTAAATAATTAAATTCTCATTCTTTCCGGGCTTTACATGGTAAGAAATTAAAATGCATGGGATGCCAGATATTTATACCCGGATAAATAATTTATGCCATTGCTAACTTTCTTCTCATAAATGATGATTATATATGACTATGTTTGGATTATGGTTAAATTATAATTATTTTCCTATTTTTAAAAATAAAAATTAAATTAAATTTTTATATATTAATATCAAAAATAAATTTTATAAAATAAAAAAAATATTTTAATATATTTTAAAACATAACTACCAACCTATCCAAACCAGTAAAATAAAATAAAATATTTTTTTTTCTTTTTAATTATATTTTATTCAAAAAACTAAAACTGTTAGTCAATTATATTGTTTCTTTTTCTACCATGGATTCTTAATTAATTAAACTTTCTTTTCTTAATATGTAAAATCTCTTTCATTAATTTTCTAATTTTGTTTGATACTATTTATATTTCTTTTCCTCTTTTACATAATCTTCCTTTATATTCTTAGTTCCTAATCACCTTAGTCCCTTTTTCTTTCTTCTTATTTCACTTTATAAACTCTTTTGTTTTTTTCATCATCTTAAATTAAATAAAATTCTAAAATTTAAATTGGACTAAAAATATAATTTTTGAAAAACAAGAGAAAAAATGGGGTAAAAAAGTGAACTACACGCTTGTGATGGAGATTCAGATGGTTATGTGTATGCTTGCTACTGTCTTTTGTACCGTAGGGATGCTCATTAACAAAGATTTCCAGGTTGGTTTTTCTAAAATATAATCCTTCTATTCTATGTAATTGCCGTTTCTCTTGTCGGCTTTCTAATTACTCCATTCCATTCCATTCTATAGACAACAAGGAGAATTGGTCACCGAATAAGAAGCTGCTGGAATTTTGCGTTAGAGTCTCTATATATTCAGAATTATTATTGCAAAAATCATCATATAGAATCATGATAAAATAAGATTTTTCCTTTACAGTTTAGATTCTACGTATATTCTGGATTTTTTTAAAAAAAAAACAACTTATCTTTACACAAGCATGGTAAAATAGGAATTTCGGGCATGGCTATGACAAGTGTTGGAGTAGTTTAGCCAATCCATGTGTTTTTTGTTTGTTTTTGTTTTTTTTTTTGTTTAATCCGTTATATGGATGTCACTTACGGTTTGTCTCTTACAGGCGATTCCAAGAGAAGCAAGAAACTATGAGCTGGGAGAAGTCAAGTATTACGTAGTGATGGTGTGGAGTGCAATTATCTGGCAGTGTTTCTTCTTGGGAACCATAGGTGTCATCTTTTGTGCCTCCTCTTTGCTATCCGGTATTCTAATCTCTGTTCTCCTTCCAGCCACTGAAATCCTAGCAGTTTTTTTCTTCCAAGAGAAATTTCAAGTAGAAAAGGGTGTCGCTCTTGGACTCTCGCTTTGGGGCTTTGTTTCTTACTTCTACGGGGAGATGAAAGAAAACAAGAAAAAGAAACCAGCAGCTCCGGAAACTTTGATGCTTCCAAGTAATAATCCGGAAGGAAATGTTTGAGCATTTGTTGCAACAGTGCTAGGTACCAAGTTGATTATACTTGAACTGAGAGCAGCAGAAATTATGCTTTTAGACGGACAAATACCCCGTTCTGAGATACATTGGAAGCTTCTCACTGGGCTCCAACTGTCTGAATTACAATGGACAATCTTAGATCAGATTAGCATGTTCATGCTCTTGTATACACCATGACCCTCGTATAATTTCAGACAAAATACTTTTAAAAAAAAAAAAAGGTATGTATATCATTCTGGCATATTTAAATCACCGCAGTCATGAGCAAGGCCCAGCTCCGTGAGGTAGTGTTCCCATTATTGGTAAAGCAATCCCTCCATTTCATCCACCAGCATGGGAGAGAGAGAGAGGCTCCAATAGTATCCATCTCTTCCATGATGAAGCATGTCTGCCCATCAAATAGTGTATTTGTCATTCTTCCACACCTACGACATCATTTGCATCGAATGGGGAAATAAAAGAGTGCACGTTTTTTGTTCCACTGCTTGCAAGTAATCTGAATTTTTATCCCTACTTCATACAAACCTATCACGGTATTACTATGGAGAGCAGAAGTCAACGTCATTGAGGCACATGATAAATTTACGTGGTCATCTACGAGCTACTTTTAATCAATTTCTGGATAATATTTTCCGTGCCACAAATAGGTACAAAGCATTATAATCAATAACTATCATCGGTCCTACATTTTCAAGCACAACCGTCAATGTAGAACTCTTCTATTTAAGTGTTAGAAATCGGTACCTTCTATCGATAAAAGTAAAGCTCCACAACAGATGACAGCATAATTGGTGCACGTATCTCCAGCAGCCACCGTGAGTCAGCTTTCAAATCATGGTTTTGTTAAAGAACAGCAGGATTAGCATGAGCATAGAAATTTTTAGCATAAACCTAGGATCCGTCACCCGTTCAAGAAGTTGCTGCCACCTGTAAGTTCAACCAGTAGATAGCTGCTGATAAAGCCTGTTATCCATTTCAGGATGTTCATTACAGCAAGAAAAAAAAATTTACTAAAGGAGCCATGGATGCAGTCAAACATAGGGCCAATTGATGTATGAATGTCCAAATTAAAATTTTACAAAACAAGAGCAAGAAAGGAACAAAGCCTACAATTGACAATCACAACTGTAAAGGTACAATTCTGAATATTTGTCTCCAAAATGATGGTTACAAGTGTTTGTGGTCTCATAAACTATTCACTGATTGTAAGGTAAACTATTCAGGCATAGGTCCAAATACTTAGTAGTCATATACAGACCATGATCTCAGTGTGTGAGAGCATGGATATGCAATTAGAATGAAGCCTACTCCTTATCCATGTGGTCTTCATGGGCAGCAATGTTGCGAGAACATGAAGCAGTGGATAGCAAACATATTCTGAAGAACAAACAAGTCTTACCAGTTTCCTTCATTGGAAGTGTCATTTTCATTATTTATCTCTTCCTTGGCAAATTCTTCCAAAATAGCATGTTGGCGCTTATTAATTGCACTAAAATCACAATAAAACATGAAAAAAAGATTAGACATTGCATTTTGCTGCATATTCTGCAGCAAATAACATCCAAAAATACAAAGTTATTGGATAAATAGAAGAAAATTAAAAGAAAAAAAAAACACTTTGCAAGATAATGAATACATAAAACATGATTGGAAAATAGACCAATATATACTGTTGGATCTTCCAGATCTGATAATTGTAAAATTCACAGGGCGTTCTGAGAGTGAAAAAAATAATCATATTTACAGTGTCGCAATTTAACAATAACCTCTCTGCCAGAAGGTGCTGCACATTAAAACCACATTCTAGGTGCCAGGCCGAGCAAGGTCCATGTATATTGTGTTCAGGTGCAAACTATAATTTCAAATAGAAACAGGACATGACATTATACAATATTTTACTTTAAAGACTACTTGGTTGAATTGAAAAAGCTTACGTGGGGAAGTTAATGCAAAACCGCACATATTGATCTCCATGATCTACAAGAAAACCATGCTTTGATAGACCTGCAGGAAATTGAGATTGTAAGCATATTTATTGGAAATGTAGGAAGAGTAAATTAAAGCAGGAATTGGATATCCAATGTACCTTTGCCTCTTAGTACCACAAGTTGACCTGGCTGAACTCCCTTTGGTATCTGCCGGTGGAATATAACAAAGCATAAAAAAATGGTGTTAAAATAGTGGAGGCAGGTCTAAAGCTTACAAAAAACAAATAATATATATATAAACAAGTTTAGATTTCAGAGAGGATGGAAACTTGGAAATGGTATTAACATCACTGGGTGTAGCATGGAATTTGAACTTACGAAATCATGAAATATTACTATTTAATATGACCTAAAATTAAAAAGATAATTCTAACAAAAGCATGGGTGAACAATTTATGCCCCTGTGATCACATTTCCAGATTTTTCCATGGCAATGAATACAAATGATATCAAAATTCAGGGCCAAGTTAGTCTTCATAACATAAAATAGGCCAATTTTTGAAAAACTTTGTTCAATTCACTTGCTTCAAATACCAGAAAAAATTAGTGAAGGCTGATACATCTTAAACTGCACATTCTTTCATAGACAGTATCCCCAATGAAGCATGACTCTGGCAGTCCTAGTGAAAACAGTGACCAAGTTGAACAACAAAACATCCCTCAACTCATTGGACAATGTACAGTAAAACATTGAAGCAGTTGATTCTAGAATAATTAAAAAGAAATGTAAAGATTAAGTTGGAGGTAAAAGGTTATTACATTTACTTGTGTCTTCCCTGACAATGTTGGTACTTCAACCTTACCACCAAGAATTGCCTGTACAAAAATACAAACCTTGATTAATTGACAAAATATTGTTCTTTTGTGTCCAAATTCATAAAACTGATATATGGTACTTATTGCTTTGATTAGAGTGAAGGATTCATGCCGATCAGGGTGGAATGACTCAACAAATAAGAAATGAAACAGTAATTTGTACAAATAGAAACAGTATATTTTCATGGTGGGTGGAACGGGTACACTTGAAAGTGGCTGCACCAAGTCAAATAGATAAAACAACAAAAGGACACCGGCTCAACAAGAATTTTGCATAGGATTTTAGTTCTCACTTGTGTAAAACTAATATTAGCATCAACATAAACATCTGCACCTTCTCTAGCAAAGACAGGATCATCAGCAACCTGCATTAGCACAGCAAAGTTAATTTCATAAAGCATAGGAAACAAGAACTCTTAAACGAATACCGAACATTATGTTTTTGGAAACAATCATTAAAGGTAAGACTTTGGAACACGTTCATACACTAAATTCCAGACAATGGTGTTTGCAGCTAGCACCACATACAGACTCTTTCCATCCTGACTAATTTATTCAAAAGTTAATGAAACTTTGTAGATATAACAGCTGACGAGAAAATCCTACAAATGAAGTTCATGCCACAAGAATCGAAGATCAATGGAGGAGGAAGACAGCGTAGTGCAAGCTGCCAAACAGAGCAGATAAAATGTTTTGATTCTAAGCACTTAGGAAATCAAATAGGACGAGTCTCCAAGCAGATTCCTATTTGATGATTCATTAGTCAATTTTCCAGTCCTGCATAAGGTTTGGACTAATAGGACATACTTAAATCAACATAAAGCCTGCCTTTATAAAATGCTAATACGGTCCCTTATAAAATATAAATGTTGAAATGAAAGATAGTTCACTGCATGAGAGAGGAGGTTTAACTAAAGGTAAGGATGTGCCTTAAGATTAATGAATAAGTTGCCAGATCGACTTCCCCGTCCCCCTGTATTACCGGCTTCTGGCACACGGATCGTATCTCCAGAACCCACACCTAATCCAATTACAAAAAGATATTGGAAAAATTACATATACAGATGAACTTCAATAACAAAGAAATAATAATTTTTTTCATAAAGATAGATGATATGCATCAAGAAAGTTCTGCACAAAATAAAATCTCATATGTTGTTGACTTTGACTTTGGATTGGACTCTAATGCTTAAAAGTCTGCATCCTCAGCTTCATTTCTCAATTTGTTTTATAAAGCTATTCAGTTAGACACCTTGTATGTATCTATTGGAAATACAGAAATCAAAGTACATTTTTTTATAGATAGTTTTTCTTTAAAAGCTGCATAGTGAACCATAATGATGCATTTTCTACCCACAACACAAACAAACAGCATCATTAACAGAACTTCCCAACACAACCCTACAATTTCATCGATCACAGATTTAGCGTTTTCACAATACTGCAGTTAGTCTTCAATGTAAGGACATTGAGCAAAAGGGCTCATTTAGCCAGCTATCTATAGGAAACAGCTTTAACTATTATCAGAAGACAAACTAAATGAAAAAATTATTAATCTCCTTTTCCTTCTATTATTGAGTGGTAAAAAACTTAAACTCAGGTCCCAGTACCGCAACGTGGTTTCATTAATCACATAAATTAAAACAAACCTTCTGGTATTGTAACTTTAACATCCTTAATGCCTTCAACAACCCCTGATCCTCTACATGACGTACAGTGTTCCTGTGAAAATGGATAAATCATCACCAAAGTTACAAAATAAAAATAGGAGTTAAACTCTAGAAGTCACGTCAGACCTTAATTATCCGGCCCAATCCTCTACAATGGCTGCAAGTTGATGTAAATGGAGGAATTGTAACCTGGATGTAAATTTGGGGGTTAATAGACACAAACAAATAGATATAAAACTTCCAGCCTTCCTAAATAGTTAGGAAGCAGCAAAATAAAATTATTGTCACAAAAGTGGGTCATTACAGAATGGTTTTTATCCACTAATTATAATCAGAGTAGATCCTCAGAACACTTACTTTCCCTACACCTCTGCAAGTAGGACAAATGCTTGCTTTGGCATTTGCCGGATAGCCATGACCATCTGCATTGTGTATTTTGGGATTGACAGGACGGAGGAAAATCAATCATTTATACTGGGTAAAGAAGTTTCAAAAGACTTTTTGAAAGGAGAACGGATAGCATAAAAAAATGTGAATTTCAATCATGTCTGATTTTTTCCTTTTTCAATTTAAACATGTTTTGTCTGTCTGCCGAAAGAAATGTCATCCCAGCACTTTCAGGAAGTGAAAAAGAACATTGTAACCCTATGTTTAATGTGCAGAGGATATCTGAGTTTGATTTAAATTTTCACCCTTGAAAATTAATAATTGTCCACTGATATCTTGAAAAAATTAACTTACCATATGTTTCTTTTTTAAAATAAAAATTCACAAATTGAAATTTCTGTGTCAAGAATGAAAAAGGTATAGGGGTTTCAAAAGATTTTATTCACTACTGCAGTGCTTTTGTTGCAATTAAAAAGTACAGAAAAAATCTACTGTTGATTCATGTTCACAATGAATATGCATGAATGACCTTTGAATAGCCAAGCTTTTTGCAAAGAAAGAAAAGAACTATTCATTTACAGAAAAGCCTTTTGCTGCTAGATTATCCAAATTCAATTATTCCCAGAAAATAATAGTTTTACTCACCACAAGAATCACACGGAACATATGCATCAAAAGTCACATGCTTTGTGCATCCTCTAGCAGATTCAGAAAAGGAGAGAACTAGGTCCACCTACGAAATATGAAAGTACACCACGAGTTTTTAAGCATGGAAACTACATGTCAGTTCAGAACAGACATTGGAAATTAAAGGCAGTGAAAGAAGTTCACCTGAATATCAGATGCAAAATGATTGGCCTCATCTTCAAAGATCTGCAAGAAATCAAATGTGTTGTGGTTTCAGTTACTGACAAGTGAGAGAAACATACTACAGGAAGATAAAGGATATAAGCTAGTACCTCAGAGAATATTTTATGGAATGAATTAGAGAAATTAGTTCGATAAGCATATCTAAATCCCCCTGCATTACCAGCAGCACCATATCTAAATCCCGCTGCATCATCAGCACCATATCCCTCAGCACTATCAGCACCATAATTCAAACCTCCAGTAAGCATCTTTATCAGAAAATATGATCCAAGAAAAAGAAGAAGAAATACAGTTAGTTTAAAACTATAAACAGAAACACAAACTCCAATGTTCAGACTAATTATTGCATAATAGCAAAGGATAACCAATGCTGACTGGAGAGTTTGAGCAATTTAGAAAATTCAACAAGCTACCAATATTAAAAACCAAATACATAAAAGTGAAAAAGAAGCTTCTTACCGCATCATATTGTGCCCTCTTCTCATAATCTTGCAGCGTCTGACATGTAAAAATCAATCACTTAATTTTAAGCAAGATCAACAACCATTTTAAAGTCTGGTAATTACAATTTTTTCCTCGTCAAAAAATACTAACTTTGGCAGTTAAATAGTGAAAAATAATCACTTAAAATAAACATTAAAAGCGAAGATAAGAATAAACATTTTTGCTGATGAATTAATGGTATGGACCTCGTAGGCTTCCCTAATCTCTTGAAATTTCCTTTTCGCACTAGCACTATTTTTATTTGCATCCGGATGGTACTTCTTTGCAAGCTGCAAATACAAAGCAAAGCCAGCCACTCAAACAGAAGCTTGCTGGATCTCTAATACTCCAATTAACAAGTGAAGTAAGATGTAGGACATGAAATTCTCAAAATCACTCACCAAATGAAAAGCCGTTTTGATATCTTCTCTGCTAGCATTTTCAGAAACACCAAGAATTTCGTAAAAACTGCGTTCCTTAGCATTGCAACTTCCTACACAGAAAGAAAGAAGAAAAAACAAAAGCAAATTTAAGTTTTGAATTAAAAATAAAATAAAATACTCATCGATAATTAAATTATAAACCTGTGGCATGAATGTATCTCCGTTTAATCAAATGAGTTTTTCCGAAATCAGGAGGTTTGCTAATAGAATGGCCGCAACTGTTCAAAACTTATAAAAGACAAAAAAAATTAAGAAAAAAAGCGCAAAAATTAGAATCAGACTCCACAGATTGTTGCTGCTGCTACTAAAGCCAACATTCATTGTATCGGGTTTGTTATTGTAACAAAGAGAGCTTACATCGATCAGAAAACGACGAGAGTTTTCGAAGGCGATCTCCACGATCAACGGCGGTGGATGATAGCAAATGCCGCCGGCACTGCAAAGCATAAATTGGCAAATAACTTATCAACACGAGATAGATACAGTTGCTTTGCTGAAACGAAATTCAGTTGAGAGAGTAATTTATTTTTTTGTTAATCGAAGAGTAGAAATTTCAAATTTCATTTCACTTACGAGTCCTAGCCAGCTGTAACTTCGCATTTGGAATCGAAAACAAATTTTACAATCCAAAATTAAAAGAACATAAAAGAATAAAAATAATGATAATAATCAGCGAAAAAATGAAGCCATCGTGTTTGGCAAGAATCACCGAGTTTCCACCGATTCCATAAACCTTTACAGCTGGCGGTTTAGGGTTTAATGCAATGTTTTGCGTGCTTCGGGGGCAGGCAAGGGGTTTCCCTGTTTGGATAAACTACATTTAAGCCCTTATAAAGTTAGATATATCCCAATAACCATCTCACAGTCTTAATAGTCTCAGTGCAGATCCCGAAGTTTCCAGGCTATTCTAAATGCCGCACCTAATTGGTAAAAATTAATGGCAAGTTCACTTTTGGGTTTTTATTTTGAACTTGTATAGATTTGAATGGTTTTATTTATTATTTTTACGAAGTTTAAGAGGATAATGTGAGAAAATTAAAGTGACAGAATATTAAAAAAAAAAAAAAGAGTAATGACTTTCTATCAATTATTTTGGATGGAATGATACCATAGTTATCATCCTTAATTCAAGGTTTATCAGTTAAGAAATCAAGTTTTAAGTTATATGGGTTGATCCGAGTTAACCTGAAAAAATTTAAAAAAAAAAATTGAAGTTTTAATATTTCATATGAAAAAATTAAAAAATAATTTATGTGAATATAAGTTATACATGTTATAAATAATAAAGTTTAAGAAAATATTTCAAAAAGCTTTTTATCCTACATTAAAAAAAATACTATATTAGTATATTATATTTTTAAGTTAAAGTATTTAAACCAAAAAGATTTTTTATCCTACATTGAAAAAACATAACTTTTTTCTTGTGAACATAAAATATATTTACTAAAATATTTTAAATTTCACATTGAAAAAATAAAATATTCTTCTAGTATTTATATAGTAAACTTTGAAGAGGATTAATAATCAACTAAAAAATATATATAAAAAAAAGGGTGTTTAATAGGAGAAAAAATACATTTGAAAAGAAAACGGGTCAACCGAGTTTTGTCGGGTCACGGGTCAACCGGGTTTTGCCTGGTTTTTTTTCATCTCGGTCTTTTAACTTACCCGAACCAATCCAGTCATCAAGTTGATCGGGTCCTAATTTAACCGTCGGACCGATCTGGATTTATTAACTATGAATTTGACTTGAATCAATTTATAAATCTACTAAAAAGATTTCAAAGATAAATGATATTATTTTTTATTTTATTAAAATATCAAATATCATAGTTTTTTTACTCATAAATAAATGTATTACAGCATAAGAAAAGGAGAATATTTGTTTTTAATATAGTTTAAGATGAAAATGTGAGAAAATGAAAGTGAAAGGTAAGGAAAGAAAAAGGGTTTTTTTTTTTTTTTTTGATTAAAAAAGGAAAAAGGGTTTCTTATAGATTATTCTGGATGCAATGATAAAACTTGATTGATTCTTATTTCGCTTCAGTTTGGGATTGCAGTTCAGACGGAATTTAACAAATAAGTTAAATAATATTATTTTTTATTTTATTAAAATATAAAATATCATGATTGAATGAGTTTTTTTATTCATAAATAAATGTATTAAAGCATATATATATATATATATATATCAAACCTACGGGGATGCTAATAAATAGGAACAAGGAACCACCAAGAAGGGAGTCTAATGCATCTGATTCAAGGTTGGAATGGGGTGGAGAAGGCAAAAATCCAGCCTGCCGCCCCAACTTATTGAAATTCCCAAGACTATGTTACTCAGTAATGAGGCGAACTGAACCTTTTTTAGGATTAAAATAGAGTCGATTACAACGGCGACGTTTAGTTCAGGCAGAACAAGGAAAACGAGAGAAAATTGCTCGCTGCGACAAAAATCAAAAGACGCAGCTGCTTCCATGGCGATTAGGTCACTGATAACGAATCATCTGAGAAATAACAGTTACTGCCATAAACTTCAATCCGAAGCAAGAAACCTCTTTAAATCTTTATTACCAATCAGTAAAGCCAGCACCAAGTATAAATATATTCATAGCAGCAGCAGCCGCCGCCTTGAAACTGAAATTTTGAGACTGAAAAGCCCAAGCAGAGTGCTTCAAGATTGGATCAACAACGGAAACAAGGTTAAGCTCTCCCAGCTCAATTTGATCTCTAAACAACTCCTCAAATCTAAGCGCTACAAACAAGCCCTTGAGGTACCCTTTTTTATCCTCTGCCGTTTTTGTTCTTTGGGATTTATTTTATATAGAATCTGTTACTATCTATCTATATATATATATGCTCACAGATATTACAATGGATGGAAAATCAAAACAACTTTCGCATAACGCCGGGGCATCATGCTTTAATGATGGAATTGATTGTTAAAGTGAATGGTTTAAATAAAGCTGGAGAGTATTTTGAACGAATTCCCGGTTCAGGCTCTAAAAAAGCTGCGTCTTTGCCTCTTTTACATGGTTATGTGAAAGAAAGAGATATCAGTAAAGCTGAGAATTTCATGATCAAGTTGAGTTCCTCGGGCCTCCTTGTGACCCCTCATCCGTACAATGAGATGATGAAGCTTTACATGGCTCTGTCTCATTATGAGAAAGTGCCTCTTGTGATTGCAGAGATGAAGCGAAACAAGTTATGTCGAAATGTTCTTTCTTATAATCTTTGGATGGGTGCCTTTGGAGAGGTCTTTGAGGTTGCCAAAGCGGAGATGGTTTACAAGGAAATGGTGAGTGATGAAAATGTTGAGGTGGGCTGGAGTACGCTAGCTAGTTTGGCTAATGTTTATATCAAGGCAGGGTTTGTTGATAAAGCTCTTTTGGTGCTTAAAGATGCGGAGATGAAGTTGTCTACTAATGGCCGGCTTGGTTACTTCTTTCTCATTACGTTGTATTCATCTTTGATGAATAAAGAGGGAGTTCTTCGGCTTTGGGAAGCAAGTAAAGCGGTTGGTGGGAGGATCCCTTGTGCTGATTATATGTGCGTAATTTCATGCTTGGTTAAGGTAGGTGACCTTGTAGCAGCAGAGCAGGTATTTGCAGAATGGGAGACAAATTGTTTCAAGTATGATATTAGAGTCTCGAATGTGCTTCTAGGTGCATATGTACGGAATGGATTGATGGGAAAAGCTGAATCGTTTCATCTTCATACAGTTGAGAGAGGTGGGTGCCCAAATTACAAGACTTGGGAGATTCTTATGGAGGGATGGGTGAAAAGCCAAAAGATGGAAAAAGCCATTGATGCCATGAAGAAAGGCTTTTCTGTGTTGAAGGTGGAACGTTGTGATTGGAGGCCATCGCACAGTATTTTGATGGCCATTGCTGAGCACTTTGAGAAGCAAGGAAATTTTGAAGATGCAAATCACTATATTAAGGCTGTTCACGGTTTGGGTGTTGCAACTTTACCTTTGTATAAACGATTCCTTAGAATGTACCTCAATGCTCAGAGACCAGCATGGGACATCCTTAAAATGATGGAGAAGGATAGGATTGAGCTGGATGATGAAACTTCTGCCCTTGTTGCCTTGAACTCGTGATTGATGGCATAGGTCATTGCAGTAGATTTGGAGATGGCATTGGTAACTGAAACCAATGGATGATGCTCCGACCTTGTTGAAATGGGTAGGGTGTTTTCTTTCTTTGCTGAAAAACAAATTCTGTTTTGGATATATTGGTTAATAACTGGAGGTTATGGTTTTAGTGTTACCTGAACCGAAACAAGATTTTTATCTCAAGTTTATTTGGTGCTATATTATATGGTTGGATATGAAAGTTTTTATGTAGAATTTATTAGGAGGTTGTTATTATGACTCAATTTCCTTCAAATATCCGTATAGCCATTTCTCCAAGTTGTTCCTCACCTATGTTTAAAAATGCCTGGCTTTCTTGGTGCTTTGCTTGGCTGGAATCAAAACTCCCACCGTCCCAAAACCAAGCAAAGCTGTGTTCCATCTTCACCACCACCTCATATCATCACTTCATGGATACAAGGAATTGCTTCTTTGTCATTCCAGCTGAAGTGGAAGTAGGATTCTGAAAGATCTTTGAAGTTTTTGCGTTATTGGACAAAAGAGAGAGGGACACAAGGGTTGTGAAATCCTGCATATGGTTGCTAATTGGCCTCTCATACATTGACAGCATGGATTTCATCCAGGAGTACTTTGTTAAATTACTGTTGCAAACAAATTAAAGGAAATTAAAAGAGAAGGGTACAATTGCTCTCTAATTTGGCAAAGCTTTTTTTATTTGCGCCATGCTTAATCATGAATAATTGATGAGTACTTCCAGATGGCTTGTTGATGGTGTGCATCAAAGCATGTGCGATCATAGATGGTGCTGAAGGCTTCACTCTTTCAGGTAGATGTGGCTGTCAATATCTCTTGTGTAAGTGTATGTTGTGCTCTAGCAATTTATCATAAGGAGTCGCCCATTCTTTGATAATAGGAAGTTCTAGAAAATCATGAAACCAAGCATTAAACAAAGGTATAGTCTCTTCATCAATCAGGTTTACATCCAGAATTTCCTCAACTATTTGAGCCCAGATTCCAATCTAGCCATCCATGACGCCTATAGTTTCACCTCCAAAGAGTTGTTTCCCCTCGAGACCACTTTCCAGTCTTTAGATTCTCTTGAGCTTCTTTTGCAGCCTTCTCTTTCTCCTCCCCTTCCGTAACCCATGTATGCATGATCACTGACACACACATGTAGTTTCTAGATAGGAAAAATAAAGAAAAGGAAAGCCGTATATTCTATGCTGAATGTGATCGCTTGTAATCTAATATTAATCAACTTTTAACGCCATCTAAAGTATTTTGAAGGTTCTTGAATGAGAATACAATTAAGTAAAAAGTTTGTTGTGTTTAGCTGCTATTCTGATCTAGATCTAGTAGCCTTTGATGTCATCAATGTAGGGTAAATATTTCCGAAATATTGCATTTTAGTGATTACAACGTTGCCAAATGCATATCCTATTTTCTAGGATGTCAATAGCTTCTTTAATGAGTAGGCAGTTTGCATTTTAAGGGAACCTCTCTTTGTGGCCCTTGTCTGCTTAGCAGCAACTTCATGTTAAGCTTTTTAGGTGATTGCCAGCGTGTACCTCCTCAATAAAATCTCCTTTGTTCACTTATATCAGAGTATTTACTCTCTTGGTTACTACCTCTCTCACTGAAAGAAGAATTTTCATCTTCTGTGCGTTGCATGTGGTGAACTGCCATACTAAGTTAGATAAATGATGCATGATGTGTCCTGTTTTATGAGTCAAACCAAAAAAATCTTTTCATCTTTCCTATTTAATCTCAATTTGCAATGGCTCTGCAAAGTTATAGTGGGAAAGTCTTCGATTCATGGCCTTGAGGTGCTGGTTTTGATTAAAAGCAGCTCCAAATTTCCTAATTTGTAATTCTGAGCTCATTCTTTTCTTCCTTCATCAGTTTCTGATAGTGTAAATTTGTTTGAGATGTTAACGCACATGCATGAACTTAGGGATACCATTTTCACTAGGTTTACCATCCATGGGACCTTGTCTTTTTGCGAAGGTGATTGTTAAATCCATTTTCACCAAGTTGTTAACTCTCCCGAATTGTGCATTGTTTGTGATCTTGATTCATTTCTTAGACTCTGTGATGGTAGGAATGTGGAGTACTTTGTAAGTTTATTGCTGTTTCTGTCTATTAAACTGACTGTTAATTGGTGTCTTCTCAGGGCATCCATGGATTTTGTTTTACACGGAGCTTACCTTTAAGACATTGTCCATCAGATCAAAAACAAAGAATCAAGGTGCTGCAACTTCCTGCCAACTTGCAAATGCACTTGTATTTGTGTCACCTGGAAAGCAGGTAGGAGTTGGCTCTCCTGAAGAGGACTTGAATCAGCATCCATCTGATAGTTTGAGCTGCATGTCAGAAGAGCATGGTGAATGTGGTTTGGTTGACGCTCTTGCAGTGGCGATTTCCCATGTTAAGATGTTGGAGCCAAAGAGGAGTAGATCATGTGGACCCACTGGCCCAATAGAGCAGCAGTGTTCATCTAACATCTCAGCTAACAATCTGTGTAGAGCATTTTGATTCTGCTGACAGACTGACACCACTAACATTGCTCTTCTCCACTGTTTTGCGAGCTGGGAGAGGATTCAAAACAACCACACCCAAACTCCAATATTCAGTGGGAGCATTTGTTGCAACAGTGCTGGTAAAAATGAAGTCATTTCTTTTCGGCAAATTTGACTGTAATTCCTTTCAGCAGCCTTGTTCACAATTTAACCCCAATAATGTTTTTCTAGGCTGTTGATTAGCTGAGAAGTTTTGCAAAGAGTGCCAATAGGAAATTATGATTTATGTTTTAGTAATGTCTGTTGCATGGGTTAGTTCCTTGCTTTTCGAAGTCAGTTGCTGGGAGTAAAATTGCAGGCCTTTTTTAATTTTGTTTCAGGGAGTTGCATAAAAGAGCTCGACTCTTTGAGCAGAGAAGTAATAATGTCGAAGATGCACCATAGCTGATGCGCTCGAGATTGGAATGCGACTGCTACTCTCTCTCAACTGCTAAAGTGCCACCGTCAATTATGGATCTTGATTCTAAACCTTATAAACAATAGGCCTTTGTTTTCGAACATGAACTGCTGAACTTGGAAATGCGGATTAGCATCTTCTATTATTCGCCCTTTAAATTTATGTTTGCACCAAGTTGATGCAGTTACAATAAGGTTTGAATGTTGCAAATTAACCAAACATAGGATCAGTGGCAAATTAACAAAATCAGAACATGCCATCAAGAAATATAAACATCTAAACCCCCACTTGCCCTGGATTTAGAGCAGCTGGTAGGAAAATCCTCAGCTCTGGACCTGTGGGTGGGACTTCGTCCGCCAGTGTTTTATTCGTTGCTATATTTTATGCATTAACCTTCGACCATACACGATTAACAGAAATGTTCATCAGCTTTCTTCAATCTCAAGACTCAACTCCTTACAAAAGGCCATAAAAAAGGCTACAGGTTTCTACCACTTCCATCTAAAACTAAGTTGAGTGAAGAAGTATGCAGGTGGAAAAGAGCAACCGTTTACCAAGACGAAGAGTTCTTGTCACCCAACCAAGATCATCACATATATTTGTCTTCTGCTTCTGAGTCCCATACTCAATCATTTGCAAGCTTCTCCTTTCCTTTTCCTTACTTCTCCCACTTCTGCTTCACTTGCTTTCTTCCCCAAATGGAGCACTTGAAGCCTCTGACGGTCCAGCTATTTCCAAGAACAGTGGCAGCTTGATCTCAAAGCTCCGAGACTCGGTCTGATCTCAAAGCTCTGAGACTCGGTCACTTTCCTACCCTTGAAAGATCTGAGGTGTGCTGAAACTTCCATGGTGGGGAACACTTGGTTTATGAGCTCCTTGGACGACACCTGTGAGGCGAATGAAGCTGAATACCTCTATGACCCTTCACAAACGTCCAAGGGAGGGCTTATATGCATCAAGGCGTGTCAAACAAGAGATGGAACCAAGAACTCGTATGCCCTGAGGCTCTTCGAGTCTCTGCCACGATCATGAAGGGCTTGGCATTCGTGTCAGTCATATTATACTATACTGTGCAGATACTGTGTATATATTTTGTTTGATAATGCATTTGCGTAAAATCTAATGCGTTAATGGTAATTTAAATTTTTATTATTATAAACAAAATAATTAATATTTTTATCTAGGATACTTCAAGATAATTTAAATGTTTTTTTATAAAAAATATAAAAAAAATTATTTAGGATACTTTAAAAGTAGTTTAAACATTATTTTTTTATAAAAAATAAAAAATCTAAAAAAAAATTCTAAAACACTTAAAATATTCTTTAATACTCTTAAGATTTTATTTACATTTTAAAAAATTATTATTATTGATCCGCTCCTAGCAACGAGCCAACATGCAATTATTATGAATATGGCGTGGATCGACTGGTATGGCCCCCTTTGTTGGTTGGTCTATAAAAAAAAAAAGAGCTTGAAGCCTACAAGATTGGTTCTGTTCCATTGGGGAGAGTTGAGGTCTAAAATGGGGTCAGGGCTACAGCACCTCATGCAAGCTAACTTTGGAGCTGTTAAAATTGAGAGATTTGAAGGGCCTTACTGCTTTGAGAAGACAGTTGTGATCATGAGACATAACGAGGGAAGTATGGGAAAGGAAAGGAACCTTCAGGTTTTCGATCTGTTGCGATGTAATGCTAGAAGCTTCTGCGACATAAGCCCCGGAGGCAAGGGACAAGAAACCAGTGAAAGAGTGTTCAACGCTGTTCATGAGAAGAGGTTCAAGATCATTCAAGAACGCAGCAGCTGTAATACGCATATTTGCAAGAGAGTGTGTGAGGCTGCACATTGAAGATAGCTCCGCCAGAGGATCTAAGCTTCTGTGACCAGGTTTGTCTGTAACCTCCACTCTATTGGATCCCAAACTTTTCTTCCCATTCCCACTCTTTTTACAAGGAAAAAATTGATATTGTCAGAGAGAATTCATGCAACACATGATATATCCCAGCTATCGATCCATTCAATACATTTAATTTTTCTCCAAGAAAAGAAAAAACGACACTCATCCTAGCCCTTTGTTGTTACTGGAAGCAAATTACCCAGCTTTCAATTTCTTACCAACAAATGCTAGTAATCATGATGATTAACATCTCCGGTTACCTCAGGGGCAACTGCAGGGGTAGTAACTGGTTAGGGTAGGGCACAGCTAATTTAAGCAAAATCTCAACTTAATCACGTGTGATTTGGCATTTGATTATTGTCGTAAAATAAGAGAAATGACTTGGAACAAAGAGGATAGACAAACATAGATAGAGTTGTGTTTAATAATAATCTACAAGACAAAATACTTGTCTTTATATTTGGTTAATAAAGGACAAGTTTATTTTAACTTTAAATATAAATTATTATTTTCACTTATAAAGTCATTAAACCATTTATCTAAATATATTTAATAATAAAATAAATAAATAAACCAATTATGTCAAATAAAATACTTACATCAACACAAAATTAAAACCTAGCATAGTTACAAAATATAAGATAATAATTTCATCATAAATACACATGTTTTGTTATCTTTCAGCCTTCACCTCTTCATTATTAAATCTATTTTTTTAGAACATGAGTAATTTTTATTTCTATGCTATGCTATGTATGGTAATTTTTATTTTTCTATGCTATGTATGTTTTAATCATTATATTAATTTTTTTTAATAATGATATTCATTTCTTTCATAATATAAAATCGTAAAAACATTTCTTCTTATATTTTTTAATTAATGAAAATCACTCTTTTGTTAATTAATTACTCATGTTCAATTTGTAAAAAAAAAAAAAAGTTATTTACTCTAATTCTTTCATTTTTCTAATTGTTACAAATTATTAAATTATATAAAATAATTTATTATTTACTTTAAGAAATTGATTTTTTCATAATAAATTGATAAAATTAAAAAAATCAGACTTTTAATACAATTACATTCTTAAAAGTGTGTGTGATAAAAAATTGAAATTACGAAATATTTAAAGAGAGATTTGTGAAAAAATGGTTATTATTTGTTTCTGTTCCTTCTCTCTTTTTTAGATGGATGAAAAATTTACTACAAATTATTTTCGGGTAGAGACAAAAACCTATTTTTGTCAAAGTCTCAACAACCAAACATTTTTATATCTCAATTGTCTTTTCTCTCTTCTATCTCGCAACCGAATCTGTTCGATTCCATCAATCACTCCGCTGGGACGGGAGATAGCTACTTTAAGTACGGGCACAACCTTTTGATCGAATGGAGTGCATATATAACTCTTTAACTATAATGGCTACTTACTGGTCAACAAGTTTTCCTTCACTGAAATTTTCTTCGGAACATGCTAATGCTAAACAGAATGCGACGAAAATAGCAAAAAACCAACTGGAAATAACAAAGAAGCTCAATGCCTGTTGTTGCAATAATAGCTCTCATTCTTTTTATAGTTGTGTTCATTCAGGTCAGAGTAATGACGTGCTCCGATGTCGCCGCATCCCAACATGGTGCTCAATTGACAAACATGGTTTTCAGGGACAGAATCAGTAGTGTGATGGAGTTCCTCAGTAGAGGATGGTTAAAGCTTGCCGGAGTGGGTCAGTATGCACCTCACTGCATGGTGGGATCCGCTGGGCGAAGAGGATAGTGCTTCAACTTTTACAAAGATGGGAAGGTCGGTCACAACGAAACCCATTTTGTGGATTGTGCAAGAACTGTTCTCGAACAAGATAGGATAAGCAAGATGGGAAAAGAGCACCAGGAGCCACACTAACAAGCCACAGCCAAATTCAATTGCGTGCAAGTGCTACTCTATTTGTTCACTTGGCATTTTACAATACAATCTTCTATCATAGGGCACAGTTGAATGGTAACAGCTAAGTTTTAGGGAATAAAGCTTTGTTGTTGTACATGAGAAACAAGGGGAAATACATGCAGTAATACTCTTTGCAAAAGTAATCTAGCATTCAACTACAATTGTAGGGGGGAACACAATTTTCAAATGTCTAGTTACAAATGAAGCTGCTGCTGGGAAGATTTGCAATAGAACCCGCATTTTGACTCTTGGTACATCCAGAGGATGGGCGTTGATAGCTTAACAGATACTTTGGTGCTCAATATACCTCATCTTCTAGACATTTTGGACCACAGGTAAACCACCATGAAACAAAACAGTGCAAAAAGAACAACGTGAACGATATGGTTTCCACCATTCTTGATGATACTCTTGTTTAATTTCCTGATGTTGTTCTTCACGCCAGCTTGAGCTTTCATCACAGTCATTTGCTGTTATGTCATTAAAGCAAGCTTTCAGAAGGCAGTTACAGATTTTAGAAATGGATGAATGTTTCATTTATCAATTCCTTTCCTGTAAATAAAATTCAATGTTTCAAGTTCTTTTTTTTTTCTTTTTGAGAATCAATACTGTCAGTTGTGTGCAGATAATAATCTTATTCTTCTTTTTACAATATAATGTGCTATTTCTAAAGTTCAGTACTTTTATCCACCATTTCCTTATCTACTATAGTTTCACATAATGAAAGCAATTGTGCTCGTTTCAAAATAATAAAAAACATGGGTTGATTTTCGCAAACTAGCAATTCAAATAGATATCATAACATCCTAGGAGTAGCAATATTGAGGAAACCAGAAACTAAAAGATGGAAGACTTAGCGTACACAAATGTTAAAATAAATATAAGCATATACCAGAGTCTCTAAGAAATCCTTCTGATACTTTGCTTCTGATTCTATCTCTTGAGCAACCTGCACCACATTATTAAATTAAATCTAACAGAACATAACAATGGAAGGGAAACTTCAAACCATTCTGCAGTCAAACTGGCGACGTCAGAAAATAATGTTAAATTTCAAACTGAAAGCACTTCATCATTAGCAAAATCATCAACAGCAGTTTTTATTTTTGCAGGAAATGTGCTCAAATTTCAAACTGAAAGCACTCCCCTAGAGCCTTTAAAGCAATCAATCCACCATAATCCTTCCTTTGCTGGAACAACCTCAAGTGAAACCTTGTTTTGTTTCTGTTCTTAATAAAAAAAACAATACGATATCCAAAATCCAAAAACCAAAATTGACGATAATTTTGTTAAATCCCATAAAAGAACATCTCTAAATTTCACAAATCCAGAGTTGATAAATCACATATATCTTTAACTTTGATAAAGATTATAGAGGATAATCCATCCAGAGCCTAGGGTCTCCAATACAACCTTCATGGTCATTTTATTCACTCCACAACTCATCTTCCTGGCATTCAAAGTTAACATTTCAATTGCACTAGCTGTTAAAAAAAAGCCAGTTTTTCCCTCCAATCCGATATAAAACGAGTAGGAATAGATTTCATTTAAGTAAACCCCAATACAAAATCTTACAAACAAGGAGAAAATTCCTGTGCATAATTCCAACAGCAAGTGGAACTGCCCAATTTTGCAACACAATCAGGCTTATTTTTGCAATTAAGTATTAGAAAACCTAATCCCTAATAAATTACCCCATTTACAGCCCCAAACAAATAAAATTGCAACATATCCACCTTTTACAGAGGAATTGCTTTTCCATAATTAAGCAAGCTCAACAATTTCAACGAAAAAGAGCTTACGTTTCTTAATTGCCTAACTTGGCTACGGAGGCCAGTGATCTCGTCGTCCAAATCCCCATGGATCGGGTCAATCCGCAATTGTATTTCATCAGAGCTCGCCATCGGTCTCGTGCTAAGTCCTTCTCTACAAAGATTTAGAATACAAAAATTACAAATATGATAAACGAATCTTAAACCCTAAATTTGACGACCAAGCAATACCTGGATCTGTAAGGAGCAGCGCCACCGTAAATAGAACCACCTCCTCCACTCGACCTTGACGCCATTCTTGAAGGAAATTTGACTGGGAGGGAGATTTGCGAAAATTCAATTGGAAGAATTGTTGACGTTTTTCAAGCAAGAAATCCTCCGTCGAATTTCTTTTCTTTTCTGGATTTGTAAAGTGGGGATCCGGTGAAGGGAAGGGGCACTTTGTTTCATACGTGGCATATAATTACTGCTTTGACGTGCGCAGCGTTTCTAATACTTTTTTCATTCTTTAGACGCGGAAGCATTTATTTATTTATTTATTTTCTGCTTTCATTTTCGAATCAATTTTAAAACAAATAAATGAATTTTTTTATTTTTAAATTTTTTTATTATATTAATATCAAAAATAAATTTTAAAAATAAAAAATATTTTAATATTTTTTCAAATAAAAAATAATTATCATCGTAATATCAAAGATTCCTCTATTTATATTCTTAGATTACAAGGGGCATGATTATGAAATAAAAAGGAAAACATCACATTTTTACTATTTTTTTTTCTCTTCAATTTATGAACCATCCCTTTTAATTTGTTATAAGAAGACAAAGTTTGGTCCACTACTTTCCTTTGAATTTTTCTTTTACCCCTTTAGCTTTTGGAATTTTTGTTTTAATAAAATAACTCCATTTTGTTTCTTTTGTAGTTCATATGCTTAATAAACAAAAGAAAGTTATTGAAAATAAAAAAAGGTTGCCGGTTAATCCAATTTCAATAATAAAAGTCAATTTTAATATTAACGGATTTCGCTTGACAAGAATAATTCTATTAAGATTTTTTTTTACTTTTTTCTATCAAAAAAATATAAGTCAAAGCTTAATGAGATCTTTAAATTTGTGTTGGTTTTTTTTTAACTGATTTTTTGCTAATTTAAACTCATAAATGAGTTTATTTAGATGTTTAGGGAGATATTTTAGGTGTTTTTAGATTAAAAAAGAGCTTTTAGATCCAGAAAGCTGAAAACCTGATTTAGATGGGCGACGTTGAACCAGTGTAAACACCATGACGTCTAATATTAAACAAAATTGAGGCATACAATACGTCGTCCACCCAACCTAACAAAAAAAAATTCCGGTGTGTGAGCTTACTCTTACAGGTCCGCATATGTGTGCCCTTTTTTCTTTACCAAGAGCTGGCCAGCAAGGCCCATATTCCTAGGATTTTTTTAAGCTTTATATATTTTATTTTTATATAAATATAAAATAATTACAACAAATTTTGGATTTGTTTTCAAATGAAATTTATGACTTTTGTTATGGTATTAGCATACTCTTTATGATTTTTTCCCTTAAAGTTTAATCAAAACTAAATTGAATAAATAATATTATATTTATAATATTATTTTATTATATATAAATCAATTTTTTATATTTATTTTTGAATGAGATTCTTGCCTTTTTCATCATGTTAGCAACCATTTTGTTAATTATTCTATATGCTTACAATGCAATTTTTTTATGTTCATGGTTGTGAATATTCTATGAAAATAAAGTTCATGTCATCATAGTTATGTCAAATATTTTTCTTTAAATTTCTTTCATTGTTTGATCAATGAACTATTTGTCTTATACAATTTTTTTTAAAGAGAGAACATTACATGAATCATAAAAGAAGGTTTTGAAAAAAAAATTTTCCTCCATGATTTTATTTGCTTTCTTTCATGTGAAATTTTCTTTAATAATTATATAATTAGTTAATAAATTAGAGTTAGAAAAAGTTTTATGTTACAACCTGCAAGTAGTATATTATTCTCTCTTTTTTCTAATATATTTGTGTAAAAAATATCATGTTCTTTTTTATTAATACTTACATTTATGGTTTTGGTAAGACGATGTTTAACAAATATTTATCCTGATGAAGTAAAATGCAAAAACAAAAACAAAAACCACATTCATTAGATATGTCATGTTACCATTTTGACTCCTATTTTTTCATGTATTTTTAAAAATAAAAATTTTCTAAAAACAATATACTTTTAGTGAAGTTCATTTATTTTTTCTTATTTTTTGTATTTTTGTTTTATTTTGTTGTGATAAGATAGATAAAAAAAATAAAGATATTAAAACTAATAAAATTGAATTTTAGGGAGTGAACTTCGTGATCACGCAACCCACAATTAAGATTGAGATCTGATCTCGAAAAATCAAAAGAGATCTAATAGAAGTTTAGCTGGCCTCCAATTGGATAGTTATGTACCTACTCCTTTGGAGGTAAATCTCAAGCTTCATCAAGAGGAAGACGACCTCCTATCAGATCCATTTTTGTATCGACAACTTGTTGGGAGTTTGAACTATTTAACAATTACCCGTCCTGACATTTCTTTTGCTGTGCAGCAGGTCAGTCAATTTATGTAGATCCCTCGAAATCTTCACCTAGTCGTTGTTCGTCGCATTATCCAATATCTAAAGGGCACCTCTACACACCGGTTATTCTTTCCTAAGGAATCTTCCTTACAGTTGGTGGAGTATAGTGACGCTAATTAGGTTGGATGTGCAAATACTCATCGTTTTGTTATTGGTTGATGCATGTTTTTAGGCAATGCACTCATTTCTTGGAAGAGTAAGAAGCAAGACAGAGTTTCCAAGTCCTCCACTGAGTCTGAATACCACGTTATGTCTTCCACTTGCTCCGAGATCACTTGGTTTTGTGGGTTATTGGGTGAACTTGGTTTTCCTCAGGATTATTCCACTCCTCTTCATCTGATAATACCAGTGCTATTCAGATCACTGTTAATCTTGTCTTCCATGAGCGTACGAAACATATCAAAGTCGATTGTCATTCCATATATGAATCCTTTAATCGACATATGATTACTCTTCCTCACATTTCCACCGAACATCAAACTGCAGACATCTTCAATAAAGCTCTTTTCGGCACCGACATCAGTTCTTAGTTGAAAAATTGATGCTTCTTGATCTACTAGCATCAATTTGAGAGGGCATGTTATGGAGATAATTTAGGGATTTGATTTATACTATTTTAGAGATGTTTACTTACCTTGTATAACATTTAGGTACTGTAAATCTATCATTAATACTTACCTTGTATAGCATTTAGGTGCTGAAAATTTGTCATTAATTATGTAAATCTTCTCTATATAATGAAGGGAAACCTATGGAAAGGGCATTCAAACCAATTTTGACATTTATGCTCTTTTGCAAGTCTTATGTTTTTTATCTTGCAATTCCATAAATGGTTTGATGACGCATCATCTTCTGGGTTGAGGGAACCAAATGATATGGCCTTGTCAATAGTTGGGAAGGATGTAAAATCGTATGTTACTCTTTTTTTGCTATTTATTATTCATGGTTTGATAAATTATGTCACCATGTTGACGTGTATGCTACTTTTGAGGGTATTAAATTGATGTATTTATTGATTCTTTGTTTAAGGGTTAATGTGATCTGATTTACAATATTTTTCACTTCTACAATCTAAATTCAGAATACTATAATGGTAGGCCATATAATTCTTTCTTAATTGGATCTTCAATCTGAATTCAAAGAGGAAGCTTATGGAACTGACACAATACTTGTCTATCCCTTTTTTGTGCTTTATGAAAACTTTGAAGCTTGTGCACCATGTCTGATGGGAGTTCCAAGTAATGACTTAAATGTCATGTGACATAGATGACTTTGGAAATAAGTTCCCAAATTTAATGTAAGCTGTAGTAAATGGATCTCTTTTGGGGGCTTTCTTAGTTAGTTTACAGGCAATTGAATGGTATATAGCTATTGGAGTAGGTTGGCTCCATTGGAGTTTGTTTAAAGGACGAATACAAATTGAAACTAAACAAGGAAATCTAGTTCTTAGGGCTGGTGCTGGTGTGGTTATGATACTTTTAACAAGTCATGGACTCTTTTTGCCTTCTTTTTTTAATTTTAAGAAAATTGATTATAAGATGGAATTGCATTGTAAAAGGAAGATTTATTGGGCTTATATGGGTGAAAAAAAATAAGTAGTTTTCACTTAAATTCCTGGGTGCGATCAAAGAAATTAATACTATAACTATCATTTTCAGATTTCCATGGCCATCACACGCAATGTTTACCTGACATCACTTCTTGGGTTAAAATTACAGCACATAAACCATCTAGGTGGTGGCCCAGTGGTAAGAACTTGAGACTAAGAGGTTTGCTCTCTCTGTGGTCTCAGGTTCGAGCCTTGTGGTTACTCATATGATGGCCACTGGAGGCTTACATGGTCGTTAACTTCAGGGCCCGTGGGATTAGTCGAGGTGCGCGCAAGCTGGCCCGGACACCCACGTTAAACTAAAAAATAAAAAAAAATAAAAAAATTACAGCACATAATTTCATCTAGTTGGCTTAACACCTTGAATTGTGTGTAAAACTAGCTTCCTTGCATATTGATACCTTTACATGAGACTTATTAGGTATCTTAATTCTACAAATTCTCGACTCCTAGACTTTAATTAGAGTTGTCTACGAAGACTAAAGACACACACACACACACACACACACACACACACACAAAGAACATATATATGAGTAGGCTCTGAAATTATCTACTAAATTGGATTTTCAGCTATTGCGCTAGATTTTACAATCCTAACAGAAGTTGTATATGAGTGTTATTCTATCCATTTCACGAAAAGTGCCATTTTTGTTTTGTATTTTTGTCTCAAAAAGTCAAAAGCATCTTTCACTCTTTTTTTTTTTTTTTGGCTTCTCATTTAAAATTAACTCAGTTATTTCATGAATTGGAAATGAAAGGATTTTCCACTCAAACATTGTTCCACTTTTCCTGTTTTAAAAAAAATGCATATTTGATTTTTCTTGTAGAATTAATTGCCATCTTTTAATTCATATTAATGATTATGTTGTGGAACATTTTGTTGAACATGGAGACAAAAGGCACACTTCTAGCCAGCAATTAAGCTAGAAAAAAAGGCTGGAAATGAGCTGGAAAATGGCAGAATATTAGGATGGAAATTATGGCTAGATTTCTGTCATTATTGGTAGAAATCTTGGCTGTAAATGGAGAAGTTTGTCCTCCTATTTTCAGCTATCAGTAGAGGCAAGCACAAGCATAAATGTAGAGCCAATTGAGAGGAGAAAGGAGAGAGAGTGAGCTGCTAAAGAACAACAATAGTGGCTGCTGCAGCAACACTGCACAATGAGTGAGAGAGTATGGAGTTGAGTTTCCTCCTCTATTGTTGTGTATTACTCAATAAGATAACCTGTCACACTTTAATATAGCGTTCATGTTTGTTTGTAGCACAATACTCTAACTGTGAAATTTAGCTTGATGAAGGTAGATGATCCACTATGAGAAAACTAATGTAATACTCAGATAGTGATGAGTGGATATGACAAGTATTTGCATGGTCAATGATGGGGTATTGGCTAGGACAAGTATGGAAACAAGTGTCAAATTGATTTTTATGGATATTGCTCTCATGATAAAGTACAATGAACTAGATAACATTTGCTCTTGAAGAAGGGTGGATGAATCGTGGAGAAATAAGATGCGACTGCCAGGTAGAAGCAGAGGGCATGCACAGGCTTCTGGACAAGCAAACTCTTGTAAGAGTGGTGAACTTTTAATGACATTGTAATACTCAAAATATAAAGACAAGCATGAATTGACTTCAATGGGCTATCCCATGATAAAAGTAGAGAGCTAGTTAGATTCTTAGATGAAGAGTAGATAACTCATGGAGTAGTAAGCCGTGTTTTCTAGAATGGAGCAAAGGGTAGGTACAAACTCTTAGATAAGCATGCTCTTGAAAGAGTAGTGTGCTTTTGATCGCATTATAATACATGAATGGGTACTGCTGCACTCGGGATTGGAGACCAAACTTATAGATGATGAAGAGATTCCACCAAATTACCAAGGAAATGCAGCCTAGATGAAGTGCAAGGAGGTGCAATGAGCATGGGCTAAACAGACTACTTAAATCAAGTGGGAGTTAGTCATGCAAATGAGAACTGAACTTTAGTAGGTCTTTGAGGTTAGAAGACATGTCTTGTGCCTGTTGTCTCTATGTGAGAGATTGTTGGGTGTGGATACAAAAGGTGCACTTCTAGCCAGCAATCAGGCTGGATTTCTTCCATTATTGGTAGAAATGCTGGCTGAAAATGGAGAAGTTTGCTCCCCATTTTCAGCTATAAATAGAGGCAAGCACTAGCAGAAATGTAGAGCCAATTGAGAGGAGAAAAGAGATGAGTGAGCTGCTAGAGGGCAGCTGTAGTGGCTGCAGCAGCACAGTGAGTGAGAGAGCATGGAGTTGAGTTGACTCCTCCATTGTTGTGTAATTGTAGCTTTCTCTATATCTAATAATATTGGCTACTTTATGGATGCAGGCGAGTTGCTGAAACAAGTTAAACCTTGTGTTTAGCCTCCGGGAAAAGATCAACCGATCCCAACACTTCTGCACTTTGAATGTTCTTTCAAAATTATCTGATGTCTGTAAAGATGCAGAAATGACTGGTGAAACTTTTTTCATTGATGGAATTAGTTTACCTAACCATTACTTGTTATGTCACCATTTGCAACAGCTCATAAAGAATTGTGTTGTTGAAACGAGTCGACAAGGATGTGCTCTGCTTTTTTCATGGAAATTATGAGATTAGCAACGGTTCCAAAACTTCTCATGGTTTTTAATATTGCTGCAAATCTTACACTTTTAAGGTACACCAATGATGAAAGTCGAAAGGCACATGAATAATCTGAAAATCCTCATGCATCACTCCTTTTCTACTGGGATGGTCTTAATCCGCAGGTATTTCATGCCTATTGAATTGACTTGAACTTGAATCCTTCTTGCCCTCTCTCTCTCTCTCTCTCTCTCTTTCTCTCTCTCTCTCTCTTGGGGGAAGGGGGCCTTGAGGATATATCAAACAAAAGGCTGGTAGGAGGAATTGTATTTGTATCATATTCATTGTTGTATGCTGTATGTGAGCTTGGATTATATATCGATCCAGTAGACACTGATGGGCATTTGATATTCACCTGTGTGGTCCTTCAGGCATTTGAGAATGGACAAAAGGTGTGAATTCTTATGGATCAATGAAACCAAAAAATACCCTTGTTTTTTTGGTTTCATGGGCTTTCTTGTGATCATTATTGTTGGGTTGTGGTTTACTTAGTTGCCTACTGGTAGATCTGCGCTGTACACTCTCTGCACCTTTTATAGTCACATCTGTTTATGGAAAATATGACCGTGGAGTTTCATTTTCTTCAGTTGGTCCATTTGTCCATGGAGCAGTTTATCTTTTCTAGTTAAAGTTCACTCAGATGATTAAAATAATGTGTAAACTTAACCTCAAAAGTCCAGTGTTGAATCCAGTGCTACACTGGCAGTAAATGTTTAGCAGCTGCAGGATGGTATCACATTCTGCTTATACTCAATTTAATTTAGTTTTCTTCACACATACTGATCCCGTATCTAAAGCTGTGGGTCTGTCATCATTGTATATGGGACATAATTGATTAGCCCAGAGAACAATGCTACATTGTTGCTCATGAGAAATAGTAGGAGAAGGGTTTTTCCATTGTGAAGAGAATGATGTTTGCATTGCATCTGAGAAATAGTAGAAGATTTTTGCCATTGTCAAGAGAATGATGTTTGCACTGCATCGATAATTCATGTTGCCTAACTATGACCATCATATAATGTTACCATTATCCATATATTGCATGATATTTAGGCTATCCTTCCACTCTACTTTAGGCGTGGTTCTATAGCCCATTAATTGTTATACAATCATGAAGTTGATCCAGCAGTTGGTCTGTTGCCTAAAAGAATAGTAACTGTGATTTTTATTCTTAGGTTCAAGTGGAAGGATCTGTGCAGAAAGTTCCTGATGAGGAATCTGAACAGTACATATATAGCTGTCCTGAAGGAAGTGAAATTGGAGCAATAGTTAGCAATCAGGTTCCTCATATTCTTATTAAATTGTATTGACTACATCAAAAGATTGGTGTAAGCTTTGGTTATCATCTTCTTTCTCCTTTCAGAGTACTATAATTCCTGGAACGCATGTTCTACACCAAACATACATAGAATTAGAGGAAAAATATTCTGATGGGTGAGTTGCCCTTCTCTTCATTTTCCTCTGATCTTGGCTTCAAATTTTTAACTTTTACAATTCTGTAATATAACTCAGTTTATTGTGGCAAACAAGACAGTCCTGAAACCAATATTTTTGTTACTATTTTCTTCAGAAAATGGTTTCTTTGTATACTAAGAGAAGTAGTTTGCATTTTCTACTTTAAGTGGTATGATTGTTTACGAAGGAAGTATCAATAAAATCAGTTGTTTTTTCTCTGTTGTCTAAGTGCAGAAGTTTGATTCCAAAACCTAAACACTGGGGAGGGTATAGGTTTAAACCACAAGTTTTCGAGTTTTGGCAAGGACACCATTCTCATTTGCATGACAGGTTTGTTTCATGTCATTTCTTGAGCTGCATTTTTCTATCTGCATGCAAACAATGAATGAAGCAGGTTTATTAACAATCCCCCAAATCATATTGTGTCTCTTATGTTCATTGAATGCTTGACTGAATCACAATGTTATAATATATGTTAGGAACGTGGCTTTTTCAGGAATAAAAATATAATTCATGCAGGAAAGTACTGTGTTTTGCATACTATGATAAATATGATTGAGAAATTGGATTCCATGAGCATGAAAGAACTTATAATGATAGAAGACACGGGGAATTGGGATTTACACCCAAAAGAGTTTTGGATATCAAATGATATTATGATAGTTGGCTAATAGCTAATGTATGCACAACCATTTACAGGTTGCAATATACTCAAGAAATCAACGGCAACCTAGTTTGGAAGATTGTGTGGTTAGCTCCGCTCCCCGACTAGTAATTTCAGCTTCCTCGTTGTGACGCTTGTCATTCATGATTCCATGGTATCTTGTTATCTGTTGCTTGTGTTTTGTTATTTTGGTACAAGTAGTAACAGATATAGTATAGTGATATTTTCCTTCTTTGCTGTTTAATTGACTGTGTTGCCAGCATTCGAAAGTGTTGTTAGTACCAAGGAGCATAAATTGTTACTCCTTGAGGAACCTTAAACTATGATCTCAGATCTATCGGTGAAATAATTGAGGAGAGAGGCATGGGTGGAAGCTGGGTTTAAGATTTTAGAGTTTAATTGGAAACTTTTCCCCATTTAGTTCCTTAACTATTCTGATCCTCTTCTTCATTCCTCGAGCGTTTGCATAAGATCACTGGTATTTCAACAATATTGTATGCCTTCTGTTGCATAAAGTAGCAGGGTGGTGCATAGTGTTTTGTTTGGTGTGAGGATCACAGCTTTATTTCCTGTTCGTCAAGGTTATAGTTCCCATGGCTATCCATTCAACATGACCGCACCGTGCGGACTTGGCTGCAGTTTTGTATTCCATAGAAGGCCTTAATTGCTCCAAAAGGACAGAGAGAGCTGTGACGGCAAGTCACGTTAATTAGTGGATCTTGAAAGCTTTCTTTCCTATCACGGTTGGACCCCGAAAAATACAATATTGATAATTATCCATTGAAACCATACACTGTTGTGAATGGCTCCAAAATTGATGTTCATCCATAGCATCGGAGTTCTTTCTACCTCTGCCTGGCCATGAAAGCAATTTTGAGCAAAAATGAAGTTACAGGGATGTCCCAGAGTCTGAAGGGTTTTATTATATATATATATATTTGCTTATGCAATTTTATTGGTTATTGCTCCTGACCAAAAATGGGCTCCACCGTGAAAAAATAATATCTGGAGTTTCTTTTCAAGGTTCTTTTGACCAAACTGAAGCTGAATTCTGACGCACTACTTTCTGAAAGGCCAATATGATCGAAGGTGAGCGCACCACTTTCTTTGCAAAGAGGTTAGACTGGCAAGTGTGAGGTGAGTGGAATATCAGAGGTTAAAATGGAAGGAATTCAGAGGCACTGTTCCTTTTGTTGTCGCTACACAACACCCCCTGAGATCCAAGAACGAGCGGTGGGGGGAATTCTTGTTTAGAGTTGTAATTAAGAAATGATGAGAAGATTCTCCTCTCTTTTCCTTCAAAATCAGTGCCTCTGTAAGGCCCTAATGACATTGGAGCCTGTGTTTTAATATGCCACCACCACCACAAGTGGGCTATGCTGTTTGATCACATACACGACGAGTTGTAAGCATTGAAGGATTATCATTAAGGAATCCATCCCTTTGAAGACCATTCTATTGAAGAGCCCATCAGCAACCACTAATGCTAAATAAGTGGCCACGTCCAGATCAACATGTTGAGGTAATCCTAATAGAAAGTCGTTCGTTCAATGTAATAAAAAGGGTAAAAAATAAAATAATAATTAATTGACAATACCTAAATGGTGTGGGGGAATCACTGTTTCCCCACCTAAATCACTGTGGATTACAACAGTAATCCACATTGATTTTTTCTTTTTTTTTCCTAACTTTTTCCTTTTTTTTGCTTTTTTTTCTTTTGTTTTCAAAATTATTATTTTTTTCAAAATTACTTTTTTTTTCAACTTTCCTATTTTTTCTTTTTTTCCATTTATTTTTTCTTTTGTTTTTTCAAAATTATTTTTGTTGATTTTACTTTTTAAATATTCACCTGGTTAAAATTTTTGATTTGTAATTTAAAAAAAAAAATATTGTGGATTGCTACGATATTTTTCCACATATTTTTTCTATTTTATTTCTTTATTTTTTAAAATTATATTTGTCGATTTTTTTTTAATATGGAGCTGATTGAGAATTTAGTTTTATAATTTTTTTCCTTTAAAACATTGTTGATTGCTACAGTGTTTTTCCGTATGATTTTTTTTATGGTTTTCTCTGAAATTATCTTTTGTTATTTTATTTTTTAATATTGAGCTGGTTAAAAATTACAGTTACAATATGTGAGGAAAACACTTTAACTTTCCTCGAAAATTACTATTGATTGCTAAAGTGTTTTTTCCCACAAGGTTTTTTTCTGTTTTTGTTATGTTTTTCCCTAAAATTATCTTTGTCAATTTTATTTTTTAAATATTAAGCTGGTTAAAAATTGCAATTACAACTAAATACAAGTTTTTCCTCACAAAACACTATGGATTGATACAGTTTTTCCTCACATGGTTTTTTTCCAGTTTCTTTTGTGTTTTCTTTTTTTGTAATATTTTTTTCCAAAATTATCTTCGTCGATTTTTTTTTTGATATTGAGTTGGTTAAAATTTAACTTTGTAATAAAGCTTAATCATGTGGGGAAAGCATTATAGCTTTGCTCATAAAACATTGTGGATTGCTACAGTGTCTCTCAGCATGAGTTTTTTTTGTTATAATTTTTTTCAAATTATCTTTTTTAATTTTATTTTTTTAATATTGAGTTGTTTGTGAATTATAATTACAAGTCATTTCAAATAAGCTAAATCATATGGAGAAACATTGTAGCTTTCATTACAAAACACTGTGAATTGCTACAGTGTTCCCAACATGATTTTTTTCTTTTTTTTGGTGTTTGTTTTGTTATTTTTTTTCTAAAATTGTCTCTGTTGATTTTTTTAAAAAAATATTGAGCTGATTAAGAATTTAGCTTTGTAATTTTTTTCTTTAAAACACTGTGAATTGTTATAGTGTTTTTCCATGTGATTTTTTTATGATTTTTTCCAAAATTATCTTTGTTGATTTTTTTTTTTGAATTTTGAGTTGGTTAAGAATTATAATTACAATAAAGCTAAATCATATGAGAAAAGCGTTGTAATTTTCTCACAAAACACTATGGATTGCTATAATATTTCTCTAAATGGTTTTTTATTTTATTTTATTAGGAAAAACGCTATAGTTTTCCTCACAAAACATTGTCAATTGCTGCAACGTTTTTTCTCATGGGTTTTTTTCCTTCCAAAATTATCTTTATTGTTTTTTTTTTAATATTAAGTTGGTAGAGAATTTAGCTTTGTAATTTTTTTGCTTTTTATTAACTGAAAAGCTAAATCATGTGGCGAAAGTATTGTATCTTTCCTCACAAATTACTGTAGATTGCTACAAATCATTTTGTTCAGTCTCTAAGTTTTTTTATCTCCAACACAACTTTTTTTTTCATCATGAAATATTTGCTCCATCATACCTTTAATTTCTACTACTTATCTAGCGCTAGTTCACAATTATAATATTATCAAGTGCATTTGTTTTATAAACCTACGACAACGCGCGAACATATCATCTCATACTAATAATAATAATAATAATAATAATTCATCTTCACTCCCTCCACTCCCATATGTGAAATTCGGATGATTCAAGGATTAGTTTAGCAAAAGAACGGGGGATAAAATCCTTGAAAGGAAATTCTAGATTCACGTTCCTTTCTACAACACTCAACTTGCCAGAGATTATTATTATTATTATTATATTAATTTTAACTTTTTAAATCAATTTATATATATCTCGATTATATAAATTAGTAATTTTTAAAAAATAATTATATAATTATATAAATATTTAATAATTTTAAAATTTATAATAATTAAATTAATAATTTTTTAAAATTCTAACCAATTAAATTATAAATTTTAAAATTTAGAAAGATTATTATCGTTTGGAGGGCAAGGATCGCAAAGAGGAAGATGCGCTCAATTGCTAGAAACATTATTAAGAATCGGTACAAATTATAGAGCTGCCGTACTTCTCTCTTGGGGATCGAACCTTTCAAGCTTCAATGGCTTTTTGAACGGACAAAACTACCAATTCGGAGTGGAATTCGTCAAGAAAGCATAATAATGGTGTCCCCTGGAGCATGCAATAGGCACTTAAAGCTACCTACTCCTAACTTAGTTTTGAAAGATACGTTGCTGGAGAGATTGCTTACGATTTTTTGAATGAGCTCTAGTCAGCTTCATCTGCGTGCTGCTGATTATGATAAATTTGATTTGATTACTGATTTGAGTCTTTCTTTCCCTTCTTTTTTATTTTTTTTTTTAAAATCAGGGCTTAAAAGCCCAAAAAAAACTAAATTAATCAAGCAACAGTAGATCCAGTCAGATTGTAATGCAAAATCAAATATATATATATATATAAAAAAAGTCATTAACCATTAACCATCGGGTAATCCTATTCCATATATATAGCTTTTAATAGATAGGGAGGGGCGACGAGTGCTTTTATAAGTTAGCACATTTAAAAAATTAATTTGTAAAATAACAAAGAAACAATTAGAAATTTAGCACAGTTAAAAAGAGCTACACATGACATCTACAACTTGTATTTCACAGGTAATATATGTGACTTTTCTAATAGTGGCATCTAGAAGTAGTCTATTCTGACATTAACTCTCTAAAAAAAATAGCAATTTGCACAATCACAAATAATTAATTCTTCATTATTAAAACACAATTCACATAAGTAGCGTACAATATATTCAATCGCAAATAACAAATGTACAATAACAATTAAAACAGCATAATATTTTATTAAAAATTAAACTAACTATACATCTATTCATAATTATCATAACATATAATAATATGTAATTATATTTAATAACCTCTCTAGCTCGTTCAATTCGAGGTTGGATCTGTAATATCCATATAGGTTTAAGGATGACCTATATCATTTCAACTCGTGGATAGACCTGGGTAGCTCATGGAAGGGCTTGAGATGCTCGTGGACGGGCCAACATCCCTGACACTCCCACGATAAACAATCTTATCTTCTGCTAATGTTGTTTCAAGACGCTCAACCTCTTGAAGTCTGTCATGACGTAAATTGAGCATGGTATTGGTCACAGTACATCCCATCTTATTGACATCTTCATAGATAGTCACCTCCTACTAGCATTTATACCTAATACATTCATAAATTATAAGTTAGTATTTAAAATGTCATTAATTCTAGTAATCAAATAATTTAAAATACATATACCTGAAGAAATAGAAGACACCCAGCAATTCATCTTCTTTATTTGGGACATGTTTTGCATAGTTACAGGTATAGATATACAACCATGACTATCAGCTTAATCATTGCATTAATATTAGTCATCCGTATAAACAACCTCAAATTCAAAAGTAGAAGATGTTATGTATTGATTAACAAGCTCAACTAACTCAGCATCTCCATCTTTCCCATCAACCACAACTCTATCAATGTGACGCTCATCTTCGTTGTCACTTGACTCTAATTCTCCATAGCAATATGAAACATATGTCATACCCAATCGAGGTTTCATATTAATAATTTTTAGCATCGACACTTGTCTACTAGCATTACTACATAACCTAGATGGATCATTTACTCGTGATGCATATGTAGTTCTCTACGAGTTACTTGGAAACCGGGTTAACTTCATACTAGAAGAGTTTTCTCGTCTAGGTCTACTATTTAAGTAAAGCTTCAACATATTAATCTCGTTAATCCTAGCAAACCCAAATATTGAATTCACACTCCCATCACTACATATTGGTACACCGACATAACGAGCTTGACTAATTTTAGTTTGCAACATCTTCCAAGTAATTTCAACTTTTATTTCAAACATATTCCAGCTAAGTCGATCACATAACATTCTTGATAATTCATTAAGGGACATGTCTAATGTAGTAGTTAGGAATTCATGGCTTCCTCCATTATAAGTGATACCATTGTTAGTATTGACAATCATACCACCATGGAAGCATAATATTCCTAAATTATCAAACATTCTGTCAAACAACACAACAAAACACAAGTATATTTTATTAATATCTTGGAGTTAATAAATGTAACACCCCACCCCATTAGCAAGATATTACCCGTCGATGTGGGATATTACAATATAAGTGCATCAATTATCAACAAAACTTAAATTAATCGGTGAACACCTACATTCATTATATTAATCAGCGAACACCTACATTTATCAAATTCCGGTACCTTAACAAAATTATCAAACAAATTCATGTATTTCATAGGTAGTGTTATTATTTTATACTAAATTTGATATAATTCATAATTTAACCTAAATTAACACTAACTATCTCATTACATAATCTTTTTAATTCACAATCAACAACAACAAAAAATTGATTATTTAACAAAATAACCAAATTATTTACTAAAAATTTATCTAATTAACATAATCCATAAGTTAACTAAAATTAACACTAACATTTCAAACACATCATTTTTATTAATGCATAATCAACAACAATCTCGGACCATGAGCCAAGATTAATTTTTCCAATTATTTTTTTAATTGTGTTCCTCTATGAGTTTTTTTGTTGTGTTAAAAAAAACTCATGAGTAATCATGAGCCAAGATTTGACAATCTCGGACCATGACACGTACGCTAGAGCTAACATCTGGGTTTTGAAAGGAGATACTGTTTTACAGCTATAAACCTAAAATCATAAAATAGGTCGTGGGCATTTTGAGCATAGATTGGGATGATCCAGAAATTATGGGGAAATTCCATTCTCTATATTGTCACTGCTGCTAAAGGTAAAGGATTCAATTTGGAAAAAAAAAAATAATAATAATAATCCACCCGATTTTATTTTCGAAATATTGGTTTGGATTTTGCAGTTGAGCAAAAACGACAACGATACGCGGTTTGGAAGTGGGGTAGGAAGGAGAAGGGGCCAGAGAGAGAGAATGGAGGTGAACTATCTAGAAGGTCAGTTTCTACTTCTTGGATCCCACGTACAAGACTTAGTTCACACTTGGGAACTTGTCTTCGCTTATGTGTCAAGGCTTGAGAGAGAGAGAGAGAGAGAGAGAGAGAGCATAGGAGTTAAGGTCTTTTTAGGATAGGAATAGGTTCGATGGCATTTTTCATCCTTCATAAATTGCAATCTTAGCACTCCAGTCCAGTGCTTTTAAAAAAACAAAATTGAGTCCTTAGATTTATGTCTGGGAGGTCAAATTTGAATTGTAATCATTTGTTCAACATGTGTCAAGACTCTAGAGGACAATCATTGGACACGTGACACGTTCCTATTAGCCATCAAACTAAATGAAGTTGGTCCTTCTAAAGAACAACATATATTTCCACTACATTAAAAATATTCTTAATTGATATATTATTTAAAATATTTTTTATTGTTATATACAATAGTTTTCTTTATTTTTTATCAATCCGATCTATTTTCAAAATATTTGATTTTGATGATTGATTATTTTATTTTTTAATATTCCAAAGAAAAAAAAATCATCAAATTTTGCTCGTATGGTTTTCTCTATTAGTTGTGCTTTCTTTCCTTCAATGAAGTCACTAAAAAACAAGTCCTCCAACTTATTATTTATTTTCTAATTAAATCCTGATATTATCAATTAATCAAACTTATGTTAGTTTTAGTCTCAAAATATGCAAAATTATTATTATAGTTTCCTGAACAGTGTTACAATATTTTTTAATTCCATGTGTTTTTTTATTTAAAAAAAGTTAATTTCTAGTTTTAATGATTATTTTGTAATTTGTTTTTGCTGTATACTGAGTTACTTAAACATGAAAATGCAACAAAAACAACGCGCATGATTTTAAACTGAAAATCATCAAATTCCACTATATTCTGGGAATTTTACCAAATTAACCTTTGTGTTTCCAATTTTAATATTCGTAAACCCCTCCACCCAACATTTCTCTTGGACAGACAAAAGAAAGAGGATAAATAATAAAATTCTTTTTATCCTTTTATTTTAATTAAAAAACAGTAATAATAATCCCCCACATGTTTCTGCCTCAACAAAATTCAATATTTTAAACAAATTCAAAAAAATTCAATAATAAATAGATATATTTAGATAATAGTTAGCTTTTAGCATAGAAAATATAAAGGACCTGTGATTTGTCGGGATCAGGCCGTCCTCGTTTCCATTGATGACTAGATGGCACACCAAAGGCATCAACCGATAAAGAAAACCATTGGCTAGCAGCAAAGTTTTGTCGTTATACAATCATGTTTAGCAGAAATCAATTTGTGTTGATAAAAAATAATAATAAAAAAAAGTTAAGAGACGGCACGTCACTCAAAAAAACGCATATCCCTTTCGATAGTAATGGCACCGTTTGGAAACGCAGTGCAAATCATGTTCTATAAAAATTTTAATTTTTTTTTATATTTTGAATCGTTTTAATACGCTGATCTCAAAAATAATTTTTAAAAAATAAAAAAAATATCATTTTGATGCATTTCGGCACGAAAAACACTTTGAAAAGCAACCGCAACCACAACCACACTCCCAAATATACAAAATTGGTTTGAGTACCGCACTGTTACGATCCCATAAAAAAAAGTTTACATGTATTTGGTTACTGTTCTGGAACAGAAGAGACATAAATAATAAAGACAAAGGAGACAAGATAGAAAATAAAATGGAGACATAATTGTATTTGATAATGGTGTAGAAGATAAAATGATTGTCTTGGTATCCTGGTTGGTTATGGTGAATAAGACAGAATAAAAATAAGAAAAAGTCTATTTTATCCTTAATATCTATTACTGTCAAACTTACATATATAAAACAATAATTAAATATATATATTTTTTACTTTAGTTTACATTGAGTGTTGAAATTAATAATATTATAATAACTCCAGTTATAAAACTAGGATTGGCCTGGCGAGTTAACCTGGGGCATGAACTAGTCCAAATTTAAGAAAAAATAAATGAAGGTTTGACTTAACCTGACCAGAGATAAAACACGGGTCACAGAATCGTTGACTCAAGTTGACCCTTCCAACTCGTGACCCAGACCTTGCCTTCGTCAACCCCGTGTCGGATTTCAAAATTGTAATAATAACAACTTTTATTTTTATATTGACCCAGGTCAACCCGAGTTAACTCTCCCGATCCTAACTTGGATCTTGCCCTAAGCTGACCCTCGAATCGAGTTTTAAAATTATGGTAATAACTATTTTTATTTTTACGTTAAACCAGGTCAAATTGAGCCTCTCATGGAAGGAGACCTTGTCCTATAAAAAAATTCTAGGGTAAAGGATTGGTTATTGCCAGGGAAGGTATTAACACCCCTTACGCAGATTACTTGAGGTAAGCTGCATTGTGTGGTCTTCATGTGGTTTAAAGATTTTGAGGGGTTCCTAACCAATGGTTAGTTTATGACTAAATATAATTCAGCATTTCAAATTTATTATGGGCTTGTAAGCCTAAATAAATTCTTATGAGAAGGATCCATATAGGTGCCTTGACAAGGTTCACCTATCATGGAAGATGAAAGAGTTTTTCATAACTCATGTAATGTGGTGAAAAATACTCCAAATTAGAATTGGTGAATATTTATAACAATTATGAGAATTTTTTGACCAACTCCTGGTATTTAAATATCATCCTACTTGGAGATCCAATATTTATACCAAAATGTTGACCATTTGTTTTCATAAATTAAAATTTTTAAGGGGGTTATTGAAATATTGACCAAGTTCTCATGAATTTAATAAACTGGTTACTAAATCTAAAAATACATACAAAGATATTTTTGTATATATATATAAAAATAAAACTCACCATATATTTTTATTTTTTCAAAATATGATTTTTTATTATTTTTTGAGAGACTTAGCAGTATTCACACCAAATAAAACATATTTTTATATTTTTGAAATGAGAAGATTTTTTTGAATTTTTTTAAAATTTTGGTGAAAAGCGGGTATTTGAATACTAGACCCGCATATTACAGTGTAGGTATACAGTCCCGATATCGAATAAAAATGTTGGAAAAAGGTGTGAGGGACCACAAATAATCTTAGATTTGTATTAGATATTTTTAAAATTTTTTGGAATTTATTTGGGGTTTGTTTGGCAAAACCCATTTTTATTCAAAAACAAAGCAGTCAAAATAAGTTTAAGGGTGTGTTTGCTAAATAACCTCTAAGGCCAAAAACCCTTTCACAAAAATATTAGAAAACCAAACATGCCTTTACCAAGTGACCTGATTTTGACTCGATTGGGTTGACTCGAAAACATCGATTCAACAATGGGTCGAACCAAAAACCAAGGTCCAACCCAAAACTAAACCAAAACAAAGATTTAAACCAAAATAACATAAAAAAACATGAAAGTCATAAAAAATTTTACAAAAACAAATCAAATAATAAGAAAAATAAAGAACACGAAGAACATTCAAAATCAAACCCAACAATATAAACATAAAACTAGAACAGATTTCAAGCAATAAAAGGCAATGTTTTGTTCACAATTAAGCATAGATCCAGAAGCAAGGATCCACTTGCTTTGATTATCATTAAATCAATACAACTTTTTTGAAAAAGGGTTTCGTTCCGGAACCAATCCCTAATATTAAAACACTTAAAAACATGTTATTGATGCAAGAACAACCTAGATTATTGAGTAATGATGATGCACAAACATGCGAAGACCAAAATAAACTTAAAAAGAAACTTAAAGCTAATACTCAAGACAATGTTCTTTAGATGAATATGAAGAGCACGAGCCTAGGTTGCCCAGAAAACACGGGTTACTGCCAAACCTAGAAATTGACCTTCTAGGTCTCTAAACTTTTATTTTTTTGTCCATATAAACCACATTGTTAATAACAAACATGTTTGAATCAGAAACAACAACAAATAACATCATATCATTAAAAAACATGCTTACGACTTCAACTTCCAGAATTGTAGCCCCATTGACAACCAACAAAATATCAAACTTCAATCCAAAAATAACTCTTTAGGATAAAAACCAAGTCCAGGAACCCAGGACATGAACTAACAACCCAGAAATAGACATCAAACACCTATTGCCATATTTGGCATATTCCAAAAAAAAATTCATTTCAACATGAACAATATTCAAACACCATTCTAAACATCAAGGAAACATTAACAACTAACTTAAAGCAACATTAAGCAAAGAAAACAACATTTTCATTCATCAATCCACATATATTCCAAAACACAAAATAATGCTAAAAACATTAAAAAAATTTCATCAAACATTAATAAAGCATGAATAGATAGGCCACTTGGGCTCACTACCAGAAAATTGATAAATACAAACGGAAATACCGAGGGAATATTTCCGTCGGTAAATTTCCGAGGGATTTTACCGACGGAAATATTCCCTCGGTATATACCGAGGGAATTACCGTGGGAAAAAAAATTGAAACAAAGCAAAAAAAAATGATGACGTGTCATTTTTACCAACGGAATTACCGACGGAATCACCGACAGAATAAATTCCGTCGGTGATTCCGTCGGTAAATTTGTTGGTAAATTGTGAACACTGTTCATCATGTTAATTACAAAGGGAATCACCGACGGAAACTTCCGTCGGTATTTTCCAGAGAGTAAATCACCGACGGATTGAAAAGTCGTCGGTGTTATTTGGCGGTTTTTTGAAAAAATTCAATTAATTTAAAATTTTCATTTAAATATTACAGACAGAATCACCGACGGATTGAAAAATCGTCGGTAATTTTTTGGCGGTTTCTGAAATTTTTTTACGAAATTGAAAATTTAAATTAAATATTACCGATGGAATTACCAACGAAATAATTAAAAAATATTAATATTTAATTATCCGTCGGTAAATCTGTCCCAATAAAAAGCCTGAATGCCCTTATTTCACAAGAGACAGACCCGTTTCTTATTATTCTTGTTCTTGTTCTTCTTGTTCTTCTTGTTCTTCTTCTTCTTCTTCACTATATGTAAAAAACATCATTAAGGTATGTCTTCTTCTTCTTCTTCTTCACTTTATGTAAAAAACATCATTTCTTATCTATTTCTTTCTCTTCTTTTCTCTCCTCATCTCCTTCTCTTTTCCTCCATGCTTGGGTATGTCTTCTTCTTCTTTCTTCTTCACTTTAATTAATATGTTAATGAAATTTTTTTTCTCTCCTTAGCTTCACTTGCAACTACATTAAGGTAAGATTTTTCTTTTTTCTTCTTTTTTCATGATTTTTTTCACTATATTTGTTTTTTATTTTATTTTTAATTGTTTTTGTTCTTAATAATTGTATAAATGTTGTTGTGAGATTTTTTTTTTCATATGAGATCAATTTTTAGTAGATTTATTTATAGGATTTTTAAAATTTTAGCAATTGCAACTTGATTTTTTTCATATGAATTAATTTTTTAGTTGAATTAATTTTTTTATTTTATTTTTTTGTTGCAAATTTGTTTGAATTGATTTTCTTATTCTTTTTTCAAGCATTTTGAGTATATATTATACAGTGTTAATTTATGTTAATTTAATTATTTTATAATTTTATAAAATGAATTTTTTTTGAAATGTTTTTCAATAATTACCGACGGAATTTCCATCGGTAATTCCGTTGGTAATAAAAAAATTATTACCGACGCGTCTGTTCCGTCAGTAAATCCGTCGGTAATTCTATTACCAACGGATTTACCGACGGACAAAACATTACCGACGAACGATTCGCCGACGGATCATTTCCGTCTTTGATTCCGTCAGTAATATAATTACCGACGGAATATGTGTCTTACACCGACGGAAAAATTCCGTCGGTAAAACTATTAAATCTTGTAGTGGCTCCACCCTAGAGTTTTCATAGCGTTATACATTCTCCAAGCTTGCTGACTATAGGCTGCTACTTCTCTTTTCTTTTCCTTCTTTCTTTCCCTTTCACTTTCTATTCTTTCCAAAGCTTACTTAACCTTCTGTTTTGGGCTCTTAAACCTTCACAATAGTGTCTTTCCAGAGGGTATTTTTTTCATATTTTTCTCTGTTTTTTTTTCTTCTTTCTTTGATTTCTAGGGGTTTTTTAGGTTTGTGGTGGACCCCCTTAAATATTGATCAAAGCTCATCCCTTTAATCAAAATAAGAGCATTCTAGACAAAAGCTAACAGGTGTAAGCTCTTGTATAAGGCTCGCTTTGCAATGGTAGTTTTGTTTTTAGGGGTGTTTGGTGGTTTTGCTAGACTTGGAGGGCAAGAAGCTATTTCTTGCCTTTTGATCTTGAGAGTGAGGTTTTAAAGTCATTGATAAGAACCCTTTGAGAAGCTCTAAGTGTGAACACATGAAAATAATTGGTGGTTTTTGAAAAATGGGTGTCATAGTTTTGGCCGAATTAGTTGACCACTTTTGATGCTTCGCAAGAGCAACTCCGATGTAAATATCATAAAAAAACCACTTGTAGTTGGTAGAGGAAGTGTATACTTTTCATTTGGATCCAACCTTACTTAATTTGAAGGTATGTATTTGTCATTTATCCAAAAATATCAACTCGATCAACCTAGAATTTGAAATTGTAGTGATGACTATTCAGCCCAGAACCTTGATAGGCTTTCTTCATGTGCATCCTCTTATATTTTTAGATTTTTTTTCTATGTGTCTTCTTTTTTTGTTTTTTTTTTAATTTTTTGTAGCATAAAAAATAGGTAACAACAGATGACCCTATCTTTATAATGCTTACGAAACAAAATCTCATCAATGCTTTGCATAGTGAGCTTGTAAAGAAAACGTGTATGTTCAACTTATTGGGTGATCCACACATCTATAGACTTTACTTTTAAAATTCAAAAAATGGTCTACTTTCATGGGTAACCTGTCCCTTTTAAAATTCAAAAGAACTTTAGCAAGCGTCATTGCTTCCCCGAAATTGATCTATTTTCACGGGCAACCTACCATTTTTAAATTTCAGAAAGAATTTTAGCAAGCACCTATGTTTCCCTGAAATTGGTATATTTTCATGGGCGACCTTCCCATTTTGAAATTCAAAAGTTGGTCTATTTTCATAGGCGACCTACCTTTTTTAAATTTCAAAAAGAACTTCAGCAAACATTCTTACTTCACTGAAATTGATCTATTTTCATAAGCAACCTGCCCATTTTAAAATTCAAAAACTGATCTATTTTCACGAGCGACCTGCTTTTTTTAAATTTCAAAAATAACTTCAAAAAGCATCCATGCTTCTCCAAAATTGATCTATTTTCACGGGTGACCTGCCTATTTTGAAATTCAAGCTAGGATTTTCATCAAAATCCTTCAAAACTTTTCTAAAACAAAATTCAAAACAAAATACCCTCCAAAGGTACACTCTTAAAACGAGTGCATTGTCTTATGACCTTAGTTGTCCACACCATATGGATGAGATTTCTTTTCCATTTCTCGACTTCCATTTACTTATGTAGATTTCTCCGCCTTTCCTCTTGATTGACGAATCCTGCACCAATACTATTTCAAAGTTAAGGTTAAACCATATGCAATGCATGTATTTTGAAATATAGTTCCCCCATTTATTCATAATTTCTTCTTTTGATTGTTGAGGGTTGTAATTTACAACCAATAGGTTTTGCACCAAGAGGCAAATCAACAATCTTCAAGGTTTGATTTTGGAAAAGCGAATCAATTTCAACTTTAATTGCTTCTTTCCAAAACAAAGAATCAAAAGAAGAATAGCTTCGGAGTAGGTCACTAGATCCTTATCTACCAAATAAGTGAAAAAATCATTTACAAAGAAAGTTTCTTTCCTTTCTTTCTTACTCCTCACTTTCTTAATGTGAGTTTCATCAACTCTATTATCATTAACAGGTGCATGAGAAAACTTTTCATTTAATGGATAAATGTGTTCAAATAATTATGCATGGTCACTTTTGCCAGCTCATCTTTCAATTTACCCAAGCAAGTCTGTGCGAGTTACTTTCAAATCTTGAGCGTCAGGCTGCCTTTGTAGCCTTCTCTATTATGTGAGTATTTAAGCTATGGTGAATACTATCCTAATTAGGAATGTATTAAAACTCCTTGCCTTATGATAATGTTGTTTTTTGTGTGCTTTTCTCAAATACACGTGACACAAATTTGGTTTTTATTTTAGGGTGTTTTCCCTAAAAAGAATTTCACAAGATTTACTTTGTCTTTGTGGAAGTTTGAGATTTTTCAAAGTCATGTCAAATAACAATGTTCATGCAACTCTCATGATTTGTATTAGTCTTTGAAGAAATGTATTTCATCATGGTGATTGGTTTAAGAGATGACCCTTTTTGTATTGGGTTAAAAAAGGATCAAATACTTATTTGAAATCTCGTATTTGAATTTTCTCAACAAAGATGAATACTTATTCACTTTATCATGACTCTCGTGAACCGTTCCTCATGTTTTGAGAGCGTATTTGTCATTCTTTCTCGATTTCTTGATTAGAATGTACTTTTCAAGGTATTTAATGAAGACCGAGTTTCATGGTTACCAAAGAAAAGGAATTCATAGGCTCAAATGGTGTTTGAGGGTCTTCATAGGTTTAAGATCACTTTCACTCCTTTATGCCATTTCATCCTCTTTTGTTATTCTTCTAGCATATGATATGCCATTAAGGTCTTTCTCTTTTAGGAGTCGAGAAAACAGATCTGTCCAGGTTTTTCGTTTCACTCTAAACCTTTGATTAAACACTTAATCGACTTTTCTTTCCTAAAATCTCTTTACCCAATGCCCTTCTCTTCTTCAAGCCTGTGATCGAAAACCCAAACATGTTTCTTTCAATTGAAAATTCCTCAATGATTTTCCTTTTCTTTATTCATCAAAGTTATAGGAGAAGCCTTTGCTTAGTTTTAGATACTCGTGTGTGTTTTCAAGATTTGTATTTAGCAAGGCCCCTTCTTTTCTTTTTGGGCTTGTGATCTCAATCAAGATTCTACGGATTTTGTTAACAAGTATTCTGTAATATCCCACATCGGCGGGTGAGGGTTTGGTAGCTGGCCTTATTAGTAGTGTTGGTTGCTAACATGTTATACGTGTTTGGGGCGTCAGGCTCAGTGATGGGCTCGCATCACCAAGAACAAAACCATGAGGGCGGAAGGCCTAAAACGGACAATATATAACAGGTTGGGCCGGGATGTTACATATTCTACCTTTTTTCTCAGTTTTCCAACCACATCATCATTATTTTCTAATACTTACCCCCAGTGTAAGGTGTGATCCTAACCAGAGTTATTTTACGAAGGAAACAATTTCACCTTAGCTCGAATTGGAACTGTTGTCATAACCTATTTTTTGGTTATTTCCTAAATTTTACCTTTTTTCCTTCCCTATAAAAAAATAATAAATAAATAATAATAGCAAGAAGACTGACAATAAGGAAGAAATTGGCTGAGGAAGGATTTCAAATATGCATAAAATCAAGCTGTAATTTTGGATGAAGTCGAAAGCTTTATCATACCTGGTTGTGCCCAAAATTGGAGAGATAATGCAGATTCAAGGTCAAATTAAATGATTATTGGATAAATCTGTATAAAAATTAAGTCCAAAGACATAATTAGATTTTTAATAGGCCAATTTGATTTAATCATGGGCTAAATTTAAGAGTTTAATTATGTTCAAGAGTTAATTTGCGTCCAATTAAAGGATTTAATTAAGTGCAAAGACTTAATTATATTGTAAATGGGTCAAATTAATTTTATGAGGGGCTTGATTGGTGAAATTTTAAGTTTGGGCTTAATTAAGAAGATTGAAATTTCAGGAGACAAAATTTAATTTTTATCAAGTCAATTGATTGAAATCAAGAGTAAAATTGCAAGTAAATCAAAGTTTTGGGGTTAATTAAGAGCTAAATTGAAGAAACTCGTGACCAATGACCATTTTGAAAAAAGCTTCGAACTCTAAGGACCCAATTGATTGAAATAGGGGTGAAATTGAAGAGAATTGAAAGTTTAATGGTCAATTGATTGTCAAATTACATAAATCCAAGACTATGGACCAAAATAAAAAAGACGCTGAAATCCAGGGCTTACATTGACGTGTGACAGGGGCAAAATTGTATAAAATTAGAAGTTTAGGGTTAATTAAGGATGCAATAAAAAGAAATTAAATGTTGGATAATCAAATTGAACTTTAGCTAAACCCCTAAATTTAAACCCTATAGTCGTCATAGTGCCGCCCCAAAGTGGTCAACTCACACAGCCTTTAGCTTTTAAATTTAACAGTTTATGATTGCAACTTTAAATGATTGGGATTCTTCTGGTATGAGTCAAGGGCCAAGATTTGGCACCAGTAAAGATAACATGTCCCTATTCCACCACCTATAAATAGAGGTGGATTCCATGCCCTGAGTATAAAAAATCTGAGTCCAAAGTTGGGGAAAAATCAGCTATTTTCCCTAGTTTTTTCCTCTCCTCTTGGCCATCTCTTTTGCCACTTCTTCCGCCATGTCTCCAGCGTCGTTACTGCCACCAACCACACGCTGGTCTTCTTTGTAACACCGCCAACAACTTTCCTCCTCTAGATAGGCAAGCTTTCCTCTTCCTCTTCTTCCCCAAACATCCCATAAATGCATGCAGAATACGTTCTGCATGGAAATATCAAAATGCCATTAACAACAATGGGTTGGACCTGTTTCAGCCCAGCCTATATGGTAGGGCCAGGTCTGACCCATAATGAAAAAAAAGAAAAGAAAAGAAAAAAGCCTGTTAGGCAGTCAACTAAGCTAGGCTGGACCTGTTTTAGCCTAGCCTAGATGGTTGGGCCGGGTCCAGCCCAAACCCAAAGAAAAAAAAGATAGAAGAATGTGTTGGGCCGCTAGTCAGCCCAGCTCGACTAAGTCATACTAGACCCATTTCAGCCCAGCCTGGATGGCTGGGCCGGGTCCAGCCCAATATAATTTTAATAATAATATTATAATGCTAATATAAAAAAAAACTTTAAATTTTTCAAAGGGCATTTTAAAAATATTTATGGGTCCCCCACATGTTTTTCCAATAATTTTGCATAATGTAAGGCTGTATAATTTAATTTTAGCTCATATTTTTAATGTTTTAGCATGCATTTTTACTTACTGTTCATGCATAGGCACATCGGGTATGGATTAATGCCCTCATGCATTTTAATTTTGTGAATAAACCCAATTTTAGATTAGGTGAGGAGTGGCGGTCTGTCTTATGACTTGCAGTCGGAGTTCAAATTCGTGAAACATCCAACTATGAACTGAGTGTTTACTCGGTAATAGCGGTCATATTATACCCCAACCATTGCTTGTAAATCCTTATACTACCTTCACGAAAGGTGGTCACTAGGTAGATCATAGACATTTTTAACACTAGGTAGAAAGTTTACCCTCATGTAATGGCCTAGAACCTTCCCTTAGGGTATGGACTTTTTAATAATTCATTTTGCATCAAAGCAAACCTGACCAATAATCCTGAACTTCGTAGGATTTTCTGAGCTAAGACCATGATTTTTTTTTTCTGAATATAGGTAAAAATGTGAGATGATATAATTTTTATTGGACCAAGGTTAGGAGATTACTTTGAATAAATTCTACATGGGATTTAACTGGGATAAAGACTTGGGAAAGATCTTTTAAGATTAATCAGACTATATATTTTTGCCCATATTAAACAAAAAAAGTCATGGATTAGTCTTTCAAACATGTTAATCCATACCCAATATGCATATACTTACATTTGTATCCATACATATGTATTCAATTTGAATGACTACATACATGCACAAGGTTGAAATATAGGTCCCCAAAGAGCTCCAATTCACAAAGTCTGCAACACCCAACTCTGACTAAGAAACATGGAAGATGAAGAGCATGCCTACTATGATGCTCATTTTCAATAAGAGTTGGAGTCTTTAAAGGCCAGTGTGGCTCGCCTCACTAACTTACTCAAGTAAACACTTAGAAATGTCTCTGGTGAAGGTCCTTCCAACCGACCCGTCACCTTTGTTCTGAACCCTACAACAGCTCAACTCGAAGAAATAATGAGAGAACATGGTTAGGAGCCCCAACACAATCCAGTATTTGTGCACTCAGCAACACCGACGCCAGCCTCTACAATTGTAAATACATTTGCGAACGAGTTTTACAAGACAAAGTCATCTGATGACATTGAACAAAATAAGATGGCAATGCTGGAAGCCAAAATAAAGGCCATTAAAGGAGTAGATTTGTACAACCCAGTACAAGTCGTAAAGATGTATTTAGTCCCTAATATGGTGTTACCAAAGAAGTTCTGAGTTTCTGAATTTATCACTCATCTTAAGTTCTACTAATGCACGTTTTCCAGTATAGTTTAAGCGGGGCAGCATTGAGTTAGTATATGAGGCTGGACAACACAAAGATCCAAAGATGGAAAGACTTGGTGGATGCTTTTGTTAAGCAGTACAAGTAAAACATGGGTATCGCTCTCGATAAAACCAGCTTGTCTAATATAGAGAAAAGGGTATAGGAAAGCATAAGAGAGTATGCCTAGAGGTGGAGAGATCTAGCTGCACAGGTGCATCCTCCATTTTTAGACAAGGAAATGGTTACCTTATTCACAAATACGCTCAAGGCTCCATATTACGAGCATATGATGGGTAATTTAGCACAACAATTCACTAACACTATAGTTGTAGCTGAGCGTATAAAGCAATAAGTAAAGAGTGATGGAATATTTGTGCCTATTGAGAAAAACAGCTTCAAAGGGAAAAGGAACAAGGTCAATCATGTTGAAGGTGGCTACAGGGGTAAGAAAAACTAATTCCAAAGTTACCACACTTCATCCGTTTCATCCTAAATTATCAACATCAATTTCAACTCTTCATTTCCTACCAGAAAACCTGAGCCTTAATCAAGAATCAAACTAAAAATTTCCTAATGAAGAACTACCAAAGAGTCAAGGAACAACTATTTCCATAATTGTTACCCCTAAATCAGATGTACCGGAAACTACTAAGCATCGAGCATGTAGCTCCAAAACCACCCGTGCCTCTGCAACCACCTTACCCCAACTAGTATAAACCAGACCTCACCTGCGAGTACCATGCTGGCACTGCAGGACATAACATTTATACTTGTAGTGCCTTTAAGAAGAAACTCCTACAATTAATTAAAGTTGAGTGAATAAAGTTCAAAGAAACTCTGAATATAAGTACAAACCCTCTACCATATCATGCTTCAAGTAGTGGATTGGTAAATGCATTAGAGGCAGAATGCTCAGGAAATTAAAGGCATCGTTAGTAAGAGCAGGGTGCGAAGAAGGTAGCATGAATTTTTGAGCGACTCGAATTTAAAGAAGAGTCCATGATGAAAATAGAGGACGAAGTTCTACCATAATTTTTTTTTCCACATTGTTGATAAGATCCCTACAAGAGCTTCCATGAGGATGCTAGCCAGAGGAGAAGTGTACCAAAATGGAAAGATGAAGCTTGTCCCTATTCTATTCAAAAAATAATTGCTTGATCATGTCCACAAAAGTGTTTAGATTTATAATGTTCTTTTGACCTGTTTTAGTCTTGTCAGCATTTTGACTCATAATGAAACAAGACTTTCCCTATTAAATGAGCCCTTCTTTTTAATAATATCATGCATTTTCTTGTGCCTATGACTATCCTCATTCTTACACTTTCAGGAATCCTAAAAGTTTCATCCATCAATCAATAAAAATTGAAGTTTGGCCAAGAACTCTTTGGTGTGTTTCTTTTTTCTTAAAAAACCATGCATGATCTCATGTTTACTCAAGGTTTTTAGAAAAATGAAAGTTTTAGTACAAAAACAAAAATCAAATTGGTGTTTGTTCTAACATACAAGTTTTAGAAATTTAAGTGATCTCCTAGAAAGGTGACCATACACCTAGAAAAACCTTAAGAACAACCCAAACACCATGAGATGACTTCTGATTAGTACTTAAAAGTGTATTTTTATCAAGGTTTTATATCATCATTTTGCAATTGAAGTATCAATAACTCCTTAACGAGAGCATGTTTTATAATAACATGTCTAATAATATAAGATACCTTTAATTTATGGTAAATGTTCATCTTAAATGCAGGCCTATCACATAAATCAGAGGATTGATTGATGATTTTAACTACTAAAATTGAGAAGACAAAAAGAGGGCTAAGCTTTGAAAAGAGATGCTGGTTCAGTCCAAACTGGAACAACATTCGGTTATTGTATCATAACTGGAGCTGTAGAACTTGGATTTAAGTTTGGTTTATATGTGTGGAAAGCTAAGACATAGGCCTAAAACTTTCAAAAGAGTCCAAGATTTAAAAGTGCCATTTTCGAGTTCAAATGGTAGCAACAACGGAGAAGTTGGAATCTGTCCTGCAGTCCAGACATTGTTCAGTGTTTAGCCCATATCTTGAGTTCTAGAAGTCCAAATGCGCCGATTCTTATTTTGTTGGAAAGCAAAGACAATTTCCTAGAACTTTCATGAATACTATCTGTTCAAATTCTGATGTTAGCAATGACGTTTTGTTTAAACAAGAAGATAAGGATTGTCACCAAGTCAAGATATGGCCACCCACTCAACAATTAGTCATCAAATCAATAGTTCTAAATTTTGGCCTATAAAAAAAGACATTTGCAATGCATTTAGGCATCTTGGTTTTCAGATCAAGATCATGTTCTTGCTCTCTTTCTTCATATTTTTGTAATGCTTAAGTTTTGCTTTCATTAATCTCTTGTTTATGCCTTTCATTTCCTCTACTATACTTATATAATCATAGTCTTATCTTGTTTATTTATGTTTCTCTCTTTCATTATGTTTAGTTAAGTTTATTATGTCAAGGTGAAAAGGTTAGACTAATGGTGTAAGAATAAGTATAGTGTAAACTCAATATGGACATTAATATTTGATACTAACATGTTTTGTATTTGTTATCTTATTCACTCTTAATACTTTGCTTGTTAAATGGTTAATCTAGATTTATGTTGTAGAACCCTTGGTACAATAAATACTTGACCCTTTCATAGCCTGCTGTATGGTTTAACCGACACTTTTGCTATGAAAGGAACTTGATTTGTTGTTAACATAAATTAACATCATGAATACCTGACAACATTTACAAGTATTAGCATTATTTGAATAAGATAACTAATGTAATCATGTTAACAATTTATAATCCGATTGGAACCTCCTTTGTGTGTGGTTTCCAGTTGAGTAATAAAAGAGTTTATACTATACTTGTTTGAAATACCATTAGTGGATCCTCTAACCTTGACAATTGTTTTATCCTTATTTAATCCTTACAAAGTCCTTTTAAATTCTTTGTTTTATTATATATATTATTTGTAATTTATATAGTTGACCTCCATGTGGTTCGACCCCGGTCTTGCTAGGTGATTTATTACTTCGACACTCCTGCACTTGGGAGAAGACATCAATCTTTTGGTCGTGTTAACTTCAAAGCTGAGTTTTAGCTTAATGAATAATGAGCCATTTTGCATATTCACATGAAAGAAAGCAAGGCTTACCGATCCTAAGTGCATGCGTTTGAAATGAGAAAATGTCATATTTGATAATCCTTTCACAAGGCTAAATATACCCTTTTGCGGTCCCCATTAAACCTAATAAGTTTTTCTTGAAAAAATAATCGTGGCTAAGATCACACCCCATACTAGGGGTAAGTGCAATAAATATGCAAAACAAATCCTCATTGATTGAAGGTGCCCAAACAAAGCTGAGGGATATGAAAGAAACAAAAGAATCAAGAAGGTTTGAGCATACCATAAAAATAATTAATGTGATGACAATGCTCAAAACCAAATGAAGAAAACAAAAGCAAAGAACCTAAGCTCGACACCGGGGGGCACTATGGACCATTTTGCAAATCAATCCTAAGGTTTAAAAATACATGGATCAAAAAGAGGTTAGGAAACAAGCACTAGTTATTCTTAGTCTTCAAATCCCTTAAACACATTTTGAGCCTATAAATACTCTTTTTCTTCATAACCAAGAGCCAAAGCATACATTACATGCCCAATCAAGCCTTTTCTAATCAAAGGCAGGCAATCTTGATTGGTAGGCAATGTTTTTCCATATGAAACAAGCTTCATTATTCATACAAACAAAATAAGTGCTTTGAAGATTGGTTCTCTAAAACTCTCAAATTAAAACTTGAACCACTCTGACCAACAAAACATCACTTCATACTTTTACCAAAACAACAAAACAAAAACTTTCAAACCCACTTATAGGAATCATTTGAGTTTTTTTCAAAATTAGTTTGCCTGAAACTAACATCAAAATGGTTTCCATGTTTGGAATAATTTTGAAATTCCAAAAATTCTCCATAAAAATAAATCCTTATAAATAACCAAATCTTTTATTGCATAACCTCATCCCTAAAGAAAACTCGAATTGAACACTTATGGGCATGATCAGGGTGGGGGGCAATAAAAAAACACATAATAAGGCTGGCTCTATAATTTCCTTTCTTAGAAAACAGAAAATGTAAGGCAGAGCTGGCGACCTTTAAGTTAAAGGTTTGTAGCAAAGAAGTATACTAATATCATGTCATTCCCAGAGGTCAAGATCACAAGATATGACTCGAGTAAGCAAAAGCAAAAAAGCCATGAAAACTTGCCTGCAGAGGTTCAAACTTTTAAAAAATGAGGAAAGTCTATGAAGAAAAGGGATTTAAATTTCTCAAGTAAGTATACATGCATATTGATCATAATGCATTACTTTGATCTTTGACAGATTAGTGTCTCACCAGCAAATCTCTTTTAAGCGTGCCTTTGCACCCTCATCACTCATATAATGCGCTTTAGCTACCAAATCTGACAGTTCATAATAGCAACTTTGAACCAACGGTTGGGATGTTTATGGTTCGAATCAAGAGCCAAGATTTGGCACCAGTAAAGAAATCATGTCCCTCTTCTACCACCTATAAATAGGGGTGGATTATATGCCCTGAGCATCAAGAAATCTAAGGCCAAAGTTGGGGGGGGGGATTAGCTTTTTTTCCTCCCCTCTCGGCCACCTCTTTTAATTTTGCGAATAAATCCAATTCTAGATTAGGTGGGGAGTAGCGATCTACCTCATGATTTTCAGTTGGGGTTCAGATTCATGAAACATTCAACTATGAGCTGAGTATTTACTCGGTAGTGGCAGTCACACCGTGCCCCAACCATTCCTTGTAAACCTTTATAATGCCTTCATGAAAGGTGGTCACTAGGCAGATCATAGACATTTTTAAGACCAAGTAGAAAGTTTACCCTCATGTAATGGCCTAGAACATTCCCTTAGGGTATGGACTCCCTAATAAATCATTTTGCATCAAGGTAAACCTGATCAATAATCCTCATCTCTGTAGGATTTTCTGAGCTAACACTATGAAATTATTTTTTTCTAAATATGGATAAGAATCTGAGATGATATAATTTCTCAAGGATCAAGGTTGGGAGATTACCTTGAATAAATTTGATATGGGATTTAACCGAGATAAATACTTGGGAAATATCGTTTCAGATTAATCAGATTATAGATTTTTTCTCATATTCAACAAAATAGTCATTGATTAGCCCTTCGAATAGGTTAATCCATACCTAATATGCATGTACATACATTTGCATCAATCCATACAAATACATTCAATTTGAATGACATACATACATATACTAGGTTGAAATATAGGTCCCTAAAGAACTCCAATCCACAAAGTCTACAACACTCAACTTCGACTAAGAAACATGAAAGATGAAGAGCATGCCCACCATGACACTTATTTCCAAGAATCGAAGTTCACACGCTTAGGCAAGTCATCTCTATCCATTTTTATCAATAACAGAGCTCCCCTAGAGAATACTTTCTTTACTATATATGGGCCTTCGTAGTTAGGTGCCTACTTACTTTGATCTTTGAAGGGTAGAGGTAAGATCTTTCTCAGCACTAAATCTCCTTCTCAAAATACCCTGACTCTAACCTTTTTATCATATGCTTTAGCCATTCTTTGTTGATACAACTGGTGATGACAAATTACAGCTAACCTCTTTTCACTGATTAGATTTAATTACTCATATCTCATATTTGCCCAATCAGTTTTCTCAAGTTCTGATTCCATTAGTACCCTTAGAGATGGGATTTCCACTTCTAGCGGCATCACTGCTTCCATCCTACAAACCAAGGAATAAGGTGTAGCTCCTATAGATGTTCTTATTATGGTGTGATATGCATACAAAGCAAAAGGGAGCATTTAATGTCGGTCCTTGATATTCTTGTTGGTAACTTCTACAGCGTCGTTCACCTTTGGCCTATATGGAGATGAATTTGAGTTCTTGATTTTTCATTTTATGCAAAGCTCTACTATCTTTTTAGGTGCTCCATATTAACAAATTAAATTTCATTCAATGAATCTCTTCATTACCTTCTGGGTTAGATGAGCATATAAATTGGCTTTTACCCATTTTGTGAAGTAGTCAATGGTCACTAGGACAAACTGATGTTCGTTACTAGCCTTCGAATTGAGAGACCTAATTACATTAATTCCCCACATTGCAAATGACCATGAAGATGTCAAATTAAATAGAGATGTTGGAGGCGTATTTATCTTGTCACTGTACACCTAGCATTTATGGTATTTTCAAACATATTCTACGCAATCTCTTTCCATGATCATCTAGAAATACCCCAACCTCTATATTTGTCTAGCTGTTACATGTCAATTAGCATGAGTAGCACAAATCCTTTCATGAGCTTCTTATAGCACCTTTTTGCTTCTGTCACATAAAACAATATCAGCAACATTCTATCGGTTGACCTCTTGTATAAAACTTATACATCGAGGTAATAGTTCATGGCTAACCTTCATAGGGTTTTCATCTTTGTATTGGATACCCCCCGAGGATACTTCTAGTGTTGGATAAATTGTTTGATATCATAATACCATTGATTCTCATCCACTTCTCCTTTGACTGAGTAGTAGTGGACCAGAGAATTCCTTATTTCAATACTTATGAGTTGCACTCTATTCCTATAATCTATTTATCCATGGAAGCTAAAATGGCCAGAGCATTAGCAAATTGGTTTTCATCTCTTCTCATATGAGTGAATTTTATCTCATCTTCTGTTTGTCATTCTCCTTTCATTTAGCAGATTACTAGTATTGAGTCTTCATAAAACATAAAGTTTCTTTATCTTTAACTTTAATACAACTTCTAATCCGAGGATGCAAGCTTCATACCTAGTCGTATTATTGGTGCATTCAAATTACAACTTAATCAAAACAAGGTATGACTATTTGTTAAGGGAAATTATCACTGCTACTGCTCCATTGCCATATATTTTTACTACTTCGTCAAAATACAATGTCCACCAGTCTAGTTCTTCTTTTTCTACTACTAACACATCTTCATCTAGAAAATCAAAATTGAAAGGCTCATAATCTTTAATTGTATTGTTTGCCAAATGATCAGGAATAACACTTTCTTTCACGACTTTTCTTGTCATGTACATTATGTCATACTTAACCAACAACACTTTCCATCTTGTTATCCTGCTTGATAAATAAGGTTTTTCCAAGATATATATAAGAGGATACAATTTTAAAATTAGTCATGTAGTGTCATACAACATGTACTATCGAAGTCATTTTATAACTCATACAAGTGCATAACAAAGCTTCTTTACCATTGTAACATCCCCCATTTCTGGGATAAAACCACAATCTCATGTCAATAGAAAAACAGAGTAGTTAATTTTTTTTATATATATACATATTCACGGTCTTCGTGTTAACATCTACCGGAAATTTCGACGGAGTCTCCCCTATACCGGAAGGTCCCAATTTACCGACATGTAACTTGTTTACACTTCTAACAGTTCGCATCTCATAACTTAATTCCCGACCCAATCAACCTGGGTTTCAATTCCACAATTATACTCACACCTATCAACCATAATATTTATGATATGTATGATATAATAAAAATATCATTATGGATGGATAATTTAAATAAATATAATTTCATAGACATGAAATATGGTTATATAAACTACAATGTTAAATTCATCCAATCAAGTTTAAACATTTATTATACAAATTAAGTTATACGACCATTTTCATGTTTACAAAATATAAGAGTATACTCCCTAGAACCTAGACTTCAAAAAGGGAACATAAGCTAGGATCTACTCCTGTCGTGCATGCAATGATCCTGAAACAAAATACATATTATTGCAAGGTGAATATTTCCATAAATATAACAATATGAATATCTAATAATTTCAACAGGGCAACATGCATTCATATTTCATTTACTTCTCCCTTCTAGTTTTTTTATTTATTTAAAATCTCTTCCTTATTGAACTATTGATAATCGTTCCCTTTGCCACTATCAACCTTCATTCCAGACATCAACGTGATTACTTTTGCTTATCACATTCCCGATACCAATTTCACTGGTATCGTCATCACCACCCCATAGGAGTCGATATAAGGCGATCCCTTTACCCGGGATCCTAACATACACTGAATGTATGCTGGCCATTCCATGGTGATCCCCTTACTCGGGATCCTAACATACACTAAATGTATGCTAGCCAAAATAGGGTGATCCCTTTACCCGGAATCCTAACATACACTCAATGTATGCTAGATAATACATGGTGATCCCCTTACCCGGGATCCTAACATACACTTAATGTATGCTACTTATGCCTCAAATCACACTTCTCATATTTTCCTTTTTCAGTGATAATTTCATCACTTGGCAATTCACATAACAACTTTTCACCTTGAATACACATACATTCAGTAATTCACATTTCACATCAAAATATATTAAATCATTGAATTTAACTAGGAAGCATAGGTGTGAATCACCTACCTGCAATAGAAGCTCTACTCGTGCTCCCCTGCTGCTGCTATTGCACCACGTCTGTGGTCCCTCCTGCAAATCACAGTTTTATCTCATAAATTTTCCTCACTCAAGGATATGTTTTATAATAACCATATCAACAACCAATAAGTTTTTCTTTCAGTCATTTCTTAGTACTTTATATTTTTCTCATTTCACTCATTATTACTGTCGTTCTTTGTCCAATCCTAGTTATCATTCCTTTCTTTATATTTGGACTTTCACTGTCCAACTGTTACTGCTTCGTCTTTGAACTGTTACTGTCTGACCTCTCCTCAGATTTTTAACTATATCTGGAGCTATAGAACTCCGATTCAAGCAAAGTTTGTGGCGTTGGAAAGGTAAGACATGAGGCTACAAGTTCTATGTTTTGGGAAGAACCCAGTTCTGCCTCTAAGGTAGTCAAAATCACTTATTAACAAATGCTTGGATTGTTACTGTCCAACTGTTACTGTCCATTTTTGAACTGTTACTGTCTGACCTCTCCTCAGATTTTTAGCTATATCTGGAGTTATAGAACTCCGATTTAAGTGAAATTTGTGGCGTTGGAAAGGTAAGACATGAGGCTATAAGTTCTATGTTTTGGGAAGAACCCAGTTCTGCCTATAAGGTAGTCAAAATCGCTCATTAACAAACGCTTGGATTGTTACTGTCTAACTGTTACTGTCCATTTTTGAACTGTTACTGTCTGACCTCTCCTCAGATTTTTAACTATATCTGGAGTTATAGAACTCCAATTCAAGCAAAGTTTGTGGCGTTGGAAAGGTAAGACATGAGGCTACAAGTTCTATGTTTTTGAAAGAACCCAGTTCTGCCTCTAAGGTAGTCAAAATCACTTATTAACAAATGCTTGGATTGTTACTGTCCAACTGTTACTGTCCATTTTTAAACTGTTACTGTCTGACCTCTCCTCAGATTTTTAACTATATCTGGAGTTATAGAACTCCGATTCAAGTGAAATTTGTGGCGTTGGAAAGGTAAGACATAAGGCTATAAGTTCTATGTTTTGGGAAGAACCCAGTTCTGCCTATAAGGTAGTCAAAATCGCTCATTAACAAATGCTTAGATTGTTACTGTCTAACTGTTACTGTCCATTTTTGAACTGTTACTGTCTGACCTCTCCTCAGATTTTTAACTATATCTGGAGTTATAGAACTCCAATTCAAGAAAAGTTTGTGGCGTTGAAAAGGTAAGACATGAGGCTACAAGTTCTATGTTTTGGGGAGAACCCAGTTCTGCCTCTAAGGTAGTCAAAATCACTCATTAACAGACGCTTGGACTGTTACTTTCCAATTGTTACTGTCCATTTTTAAACTGTTACTGTCTGACCTCTCCTCAGATTTTTAACAATATCTAGAGTTATAGAACTCCGATTCAAGTGAAATTTATGGCGTTGGAAAGATAAGACATGAGGCTACAAGTTCTATGTTTTGGGAAGAACCCAGTTCTGCCTCTAAGGTAGTTAAAATCACTCATTAACAGACGCTTGAACTGTTACTTTCCAATTATTACTGTCCATTTTTGAACTATTACTGTCTGACCTCTCCTCAGATTTTTAACTATATCTGGAGTTCTAGAACTCCGATTCAAGTGAAATTTATGGCGTTGGAAAGGTAAGACATGAGGCTACAAGTTCTATGTTTTGGGAAGAACCCAGTTCTGCCTCTAAGGTAGTCATAATTGCTCATCAAAAATCATATTTACTGCTCCACAGGGTCTGTCATGACCCAGTCTCGGTTGATAACCCATAACTGGAGTTCTACAGCTCTAAATTGAGCAAGACCAATTTCCTTAGTTAGCTAACATCCAAAACTATAATTTCTATGAAGAACACTGGTTCTCCCTCATCCTCCTATCCGAAATCTTACTGAAAGTCAGGAGACGAGTCTGTCCAGATTCGTCACCCCCCCTTCCCTTCACACATAAATTTCCCAAACTATATTTTCTGGGTAAATTATCATGGTTTCACATCCCCAAATCACATTCCACACATGAATTAACTTAATTTTTACAACAAATACTTTTCCCCCAAATTTAAGTCTAAGAATCCTAATCTATAATTCACATCAAGGCATCAATTCCTTATCGAATTTAAAATGACTTATAAGATCATGTTTAGAACACCTTACCCGGTACGAATTAAGGTTTTGATCTTCAACCAGTTGAAGATTTTCAACTTCCTCCTTTCTTATCTAATGATAGCCAGCCCTCCATCTTCTCTTCTTGTTCAATTTCCTTGTTAATCACTTGCCCACAAGTGTTTATTCCATCTATAAACCCTTAATCTTGGATGGGTTCTTGAAATTTTGGTGTTTCTCTCTTGATTGGTAGAAATAGATACCAAAACTCCCTCTCTTCTTTCTTCACGATAGTTGCAGATCTATTTTTGGTAAGGAGAGTAGTATTTATGCTCTATAATTATTTTTATTTGCATTTAGACCCCATTTTCTTTAAATGTATTCGTTTTGCCCCCACTTCTTATTAGTTTATCTTATTTTCTTTAATTTAATCCAACCCTCAACATTTTCGGGTTGATTTATATTGTCTCTAAATATTTCATCCATAAACTTATATCCAAAAATTTCTCTAAATTCCCGTTTTTATTTAACCATATGCATGAATTTCTTCACTTTTATTTCTCATGTAATTAGTTTGCAATGTAAGCAACCTTTATTTTTCCCCGGGGTTTACAACCATTGTGTATCTGGACTCGCAATCTATGAACTATGTACTCATATTGTAGATCGCTCTCTCCTTTTTTCCATAATCATCATGTTGCCCACGTAAACATCCCATTGCTTTTTTTGTTATTGTCAGATATAGAATCAATGGTTTGCCAGGAATGGAAGTGATGCAACATATTATTCGATAGTTTTACCCACATTTACCTAGTATTTTGTTCATGTTTTATATATATAATATCTTTGTTTTATGTTTTAAAGTCACTTTTGGATGTAAGATTTGAAAAGGAGTAAATTGGAGATAAAATTCAGACCATGTTTTAACCTGTGTCGAATATTGGCAGATTTGACCTTTGATCGATGTTTTATGCAGAACTTGAGATGTAGAGGTCAAAATGAAGGGATTCTAATGGCATTAGAAAGCTAACATCCATAACTTTCTATACATATATGGCACAAAAATAAAAAAGAAAGAGGATGGAAATCGCAGCCTTCAAAGACAAGTCTCGAATTTTGTTAGTTTTGACCTTCATCTATTCCGACTTGAATATCTTGAGTCAGAGAAGTCCATTTGATGCAACTCAATTGTTTTGGATTCTTGACTCAAATGCCTATCAACCTATCAAATTGCAGAAACAAACAAGCTTATATGAGAGAGATATGATTTTTCTAAAACAACCTATAAATTCTTCCAGCAGATAGGTTTCGTGAAGAAATAAGCTCTCAACATACTTAAATGTAGATTGTTTACTTTGGAAATGACTATTTTTATATTTTTTTTTTAGGAGAATAAAAATGGATTAGTGGCATGTGGGGATTAGGTTTTCTTATCAAATAAAAAGAAAGAGAGAAGGAAAAAGAGGAGGAGGCCAGAAAGAAAAAAGAAAACTTTACCCTTTTCTTCTATACCCGAAATTATGTTTTCAATTATTCTATTCATTAGTTTTTCAATATACATGCAAGGCTATGTTATTTTTCTTGGTTCAAAGGATACAGAAATCTTTGGATTTCAAAATCTGTGAGATCTATTCTATCTTTTCTTTTCAATTTATATGATGAATATAAATGTTTTTATATGCTTATTTCCTATGAATGTTTAGTTTGATTGTTAGAGCGGACTCTAAATTATTATTCTAAACAAATCTACTACTAAGTTTGTTATCAAAACCAAAGTTGTGATATTTGAACTTGTGAAACGACTAGATTTAATAATTATGCGGATCTATGTTGTTAATATTAGGGAACACATTCAATTAAATCGAACATAGACTGCAGACAGTTATGTTGTCTAAATTTATCAACCTATCTTGTTCTTAAGGCTTTCATTGAATTAAATTACTATTGTGGATACTGTGGTTAATAGATATGAGGTTTGGTGGTTTTGGGTTTGGTAATTTTGTTTTTCGTAATTCTTTTTTCCCTTATATCCTCCTTCTACATTGCCTACCTCAGCGTCCTGTTTCTTCCTAGTAAACCCCTTCTTCTCGATAGGTTTCAATATTATATCAGCTTTTATCCCTTGTTTTATTCTCTTAGTAATAATAACATCATCATAAAAATATTAGGCGGAGCTACCCATCAGATGCTCATAATATAGGGAGTATTGGCAAATAGAGTTACTATGTCTTTCTCCAAAAACAGTTATATATGAATTGCCTTGTTTTTTCACCTATGAGCATATTCCCTTACAATTTCCTTGTTGCTTTTCTTTATCACCATCAAACTTGTCCGGTCCAAAGTGATATCAATATTGAACTTGTATTGCTTCAAGAAAATATCAACAAGATCACTCTATTTCTTGATCCTTGTGTTATCCAAGGTCATGTACCAGCTTAGCGTAGAACCAGTCAAACTATATTGGAAGGAATGAATGAGCAACTTCTCATCGTGTATGACTTTTGCCATTTTGTTGCAGTATGACGTCAAGTGTGTACAAGGGCATTCCTTGCCTGTGTACTTGATAAATTCAGACACTCTAAACTTTTTAGGCACCACTACATTACCGCCAATATTGGTGTCGCTGACTACACAAATGCTAGAATGTGTTGAGGCTCTTGACCATGTTTGCTCATTCTTTTTTCAGGCTGAGCTGTTGTCGGAGTCTTATTAAAGGTGACAGGATGTTATAAGGACCTTCACCAGAGTTTTTGCTTGAGTAAGCTAGTGAGGCAAGCCATGCTTATCTTCAGAGACTCTAACTCTTCTTGAAAATAGGCGTCCCAGTGAGCACGCTCTTCATCTTTCATGTTTCTCGCTCGAAGTCGGGTGTTGTAAGCTCTTTGGAGACCTATATTTCAACCTGATGCATGTATGTATGTTATTTACAATGAATTGATGTATGTGTACGGATGCAAATGTATGTACATGCACCTTGGGTATAGATGGTGCGAACCCATGCAAGATGATTATTTAGGGAGCCCATATTCTAAAGAAAGGTTTTAAGCCATTACATGATGGGTAGAATTTCTACCTGGTCTTATATCTGCCCAGTGACGGTCTTCATAAAGACAGTACGGGGGCATTACGAGAAACAGTTAAGGCACGTATGCCCACCATTACCAAGCAGGCACTCGGATATAAGTTTGGTGTTTCACGCATCTATACTCTGACCAATAGTTATAGGGCAGGTTGTTAATCCTCCACCTAACTTATAAGCTTGTGTGTGTTTTCCAAAAATTAAAGTATTTGATGCACGAGGCAATTCTATAAAATGCATGAACAAATATATACAGAATTTAAAACGTATAAGAAAATAAATAAAGGAAATGCATATTAATAGTAAACACGTAAATCAAACAATAAAACACAATGATCAGACAAAAACAAAGCTTAGTCCACAAGGTCCCCAGTGGAGTCGCCATTCTGTCACACGTGTGCGGCGTCGCGGCGATATTCATGTCCACTCTCGGGTTGGTATCTGGAAAAATAGGAAAAACAAGGAATTCTTGTCCTTTATCAGTGTAAAGAGAGAATGGGAGTCGCCACCTAATATTTTGGTCACTAGGAACCCTAACTGGTCTCAAGGATCAGGCACGGGACTGGTTGCGTAAAGGGAAGGTATTAACACCTCAAATACGCCCTACCCAATGTAAGCTGCATTGTTTAATTGTCTGATATATGCTAAGGTGTTATTGTATTTCTAATTGTTGGTCCGTCTATAATTTAAGAAAAGTCATTCTCGGTAAGGATATTCTTATCTTATCGGGTAAAACTTAACCGTTCTAACGTCAACAAAAGAATTTAATATGCAGAATACGTCTTACTTATAAGGTCATGATCCCAGATACTAAAAGAAAACAAAATAAGTTTTTTATGTGATTTTGAAATATTGGTCTAGTTCTCATAACTTTAATAAACTGATTATTTTTTGTTGTATGAAAATACGATATGATTTTTTTCTCTTTTTTTTAGAGACATGGTCGTATGCAAGAAAACAAGATATTTTTTTGTTTTATAATTTTCTTTTTGCAACATTTTCAAAGAAAATCAGGTATATTAATACTGAATTTGTATCTTTACAGTATAAAAATACAAACCAATATTAGGCAAAATTTTGATAGAAAAATACGAGGGAAAGTCACAGATTTTTTTGAAAGGATTTTTTTGGAATTTTTTTTTGGACTCGACCCAGTCATTTTGGTCTGGGTTGGCGCTGCCCCGACCCAGTGAACAGTGGAGAACGCGATTGAGGAAGAAGAAAAGTAGGAGGAAGAAGGGAGGGGGGCTAATCTGCAGTTGCTTGCGGTGATACTGGTGGCGGTGAAGAAGAAGAATAGCAGTGGTTTGCGGCGAAGAACGGTGGCAGTTGCTTGGCCAGTGGTTTTTCATTCTTTCTTTATGTTTTCCTTCTGCTTCTCTATATTCCTTCTTCTTTTTTGTGCCTTTTTTTTTTCTTATTTCTCTTTGATTCCTCTGTTTTCTCTCTTTCTTTTTTATTGAATATTTTTATTTTTGGTTTCTCTTTTCATGAGCCATGCACTTGGGTGGGTTAAATACCTTTATTGATTGTTAATTTTTTTTATTTAATAAGTTCTTAACCCCTCAAAGTTAAAAAAAAATGTTTATACTTTGTTATTTAAATGTTTTATTTTTGTTATTTTGCTTTAAAAAAAAACTTGTTATTTAACTTTAAGAAATAGATACCTTTTTATTCAATCCTACACTCATGATATGTTTGTTCTTTTTTAAGATTTTTTTGTTGTTTAATTAAATGCAAAATAATTTAAGAGATAAGAAATTATTAAGTGTAGTGAGATGGATGATCTAGATCGCGAGTTTAATAAATTGACACGAGTTCACTTATTTTTTTTAAACCTTTTCTTAATTGAATATTTTGATTTTAAATATTATTCTTCAACATTGAATTACTTTGAGATTCAACATCATAATTTATTTAAAAAAAAATTAGAGAGTTATCATGATTGGTCTATGATTATAAGTTTAAATAGTTGACCTAAATTAACATGCATGAATTTCATATATTAATTTATCAATATTTAAAATAAAGAATTCTGCATTCATTCATGATTGAATTTTTTTTCTCTCTTAAAAACACGGTATCAGTGAGTGTGTGAGTTGCGGGGGAGCGGGGGGCACATGCACATGATTATGGGGTTGCTACAGTGCCAATGTTTTGACTATCGGAACAAAATCTCAATGTCCATCAGATTGAATAAAAGTACTTAAAACCCAATAACTCTGATAGCCATCAACATTAGCACTGTACTCCATGCTCAAAGCTTGCTATGATTTTACACATACAAGCATCGGTTGATTGATTGGCAGGTAACTCCATTATTGGGGAGTATTCATACTCCCTGGGGAATCAGTTGGAGCTCCTTCTATTGGAAGTGTGAAGCATAGATTTAAAACCTGATCTGGCCCGGCAGCTGATCCGGGATCCGGCCGACCCGGAACTAGAACCGGGTTGAGTTGAAGAAAAAACAATAGAAGAAAAAACCCGATGTGACCCAGCTGACTAGACGGGTTGACCCGGCTAAAAACCCGGTTGCAACCCGTTGACTTTTTTTTTACCAAAACGACGTCGTTTTGATTTTTTTAAAAAAAAATAATTGACCCGGATAACCCGATGATCCGGTCAAACCCGGAACCCGAATCCTGAATCGAGCCGAGTCTAAAAACAATGGTGCGAAGGACTCCATATTTGTTTCAATGAAATAATAAATCCTAGTAAAATATTACCTTGTCACAGCATCGGTGGCGTTTCAATATTTATTTGATTTTCCACAAGTTAGAATTGTTTGCGTGTGGGTCGTTTGATCCGTGATTAAGAGATTTGTATCGGCTGGGCAATCTGCATGCTGAAAATATGAACAGAAGATTAATTTGCAAATAATAAAAAACACGTATGACAAGTTTCACTTGGAAAAGCAAGATCAATCCTGGAAATGGTGCTTGGATAAGGGTGCAGTGCATGTAAGAAAATCACCTTACATATCTAAAAACCTTGGTTTTTTCTTGCGGACTGTCATGAACAGTGAATTTGGCTGCCTTTTTCCTCTCTTTTTTTCATTCCCTCTTTTTTATATTTCTTTCTTCTTCTTTTTCTCAATTTTATATTCAAAAAAGAATTTAATCGGACCCTAAGATCTGGTGCTTAGTTCGGGCATGAGTGTGCTTAAAAGCCAAAAGTAAAGAAAAGCCAAACTCTTTTCTGGTTTCACCGAATTTTTCCACACCCACCGCCACTGGAGATCACTTACCCACCTGCCAAATAAAATGCCAATATTTTTTTATTTTGTTTTGTAAAATGTAGGTGTCTGCAGCTAGTGTAAATCTCAATTAATTTCTTGAAATTCTAAAATTAATGATCAGGTAAGCTTCCGGTGATTCTAAAATTTATAATACTCGAATTAATAATCTCTTAAAATAAACTTAAAATCTCACCAGTTAAGCTAAACTCTTACCAAATAAAATATAAATATTTAGTTAGTTTCGTTGCAGTTTGTTGATACTGTTAAAGTAATTCAGATCAAACATAAAAGGAGGCTAGAATTCTCAATAATCTGTTTATTATGAGTGCTTAAGTTAACCCAAATATAAAGGAATTATATATAGGTTAAATTGGAAATACTATTCTACCCTTAATAAATAAGACTAGATAAATAATATTTAACATCTCCCCTCAAACTCACGATGCGGCAGCTACAAACATCTAGAGTTTGCCAACTAGAAAACGAAAACGAGAGATGGAATGCGCATTGGTAAATAAATCTGCAATCTGCAAGGAAGAAGGAACAAAAGGCAAAGTAATGGTGTCATGTTTGAGATGATGACGAGTAAGATGACAATCGATCTCAATGTGCTTAGTTCGCTCATGAAAAACCGAGTTGTAAGAAATCTGAATAGAACTCTGGTTGTCACAATACATAGGAGTAGGATGAGGAAAGAAAACTCTCATATCAGCAAGTAACCAACGTAACCAAACAATCTCTTTGGTAGTAGATGTCATGGCAGAAGCTGAAGAAAAGTCGAAATACCAGATTTTGCAGAAGCGGAAGATAAAATATCACTCCAAAATTTTTTGCAGAAACTGATGCAAATACCAAATTGTAGAAACTGAAGAGAAGATAAAATATCAAAACAATTGCAAAGACAGAATAGAAATACCAAATTGCAGAAGCTGAAGGAAAGTCAAAATACCAGATTTTGCAGAAGCGAAAGACAAAATATCACTCAAATTTTTTTTGCAAAAACTGAACACAAATACCAAATTGCAGAAATTGAAGAGAAGACGAAATACCAAAATAATTGCCGAGACAGAACAGAAATATCAAATTTCAGAAGCTGAAAGAAAGTCAAAATACCAGATTTTGCATAAGTGGAAGACAAAATATCACTCAAAAAAAATTGTAGAAACTGAACGCAAATACCAAATTGCAGAAACTGAAGAGAAGAAGAAATACCAAAACAATTGTAGAGACAGAACAAAAATATCAAATTGTAGAAGCTGAAGAAAAATTGAAATACCAGATTTTGCAGAAGCAGAAGACAAAATATCACTCCAAAACAAATTGTAGAAACTTAACGCAAATACCAAATTGCAGAAACTGAAGAGAAGACGAAATACCAAAACAATTGCAGAGATAGAACAGAAATACCAAATTGCAAAAGCTAAAGAATCCAAAATAAAGGTTCAGATATTAATTCTTCAACCCCAAGCACAAAACTTGATCTTCATCCTCCATCTTTTAATTGGTCAAACAACCCATGTCTGATGTTTTGAAAAATAGATATGAAGTTAAGCTTCAAAGGAATGCATTGAGCGTGCTGGAACATCCTACTAGGAATGAAGTGGATGATGATAACGATTTTTACCAGTAGTGGCTCTGACATTGGTAAACATGATTTCTACAGGGGCAACGGGTTCCATAAAATTAGCAAGCCTAGAGTTCGACCAACTAGGCTCTGATACCATGTTAAAGTAATTCAGATCAAACATAAAAGGAGACTAGAATTCTCAATAATCTGTTTATTATGAGTGCTTAAGTTAACCTAAATATAAATGAATTATATATAGGTTAAAGTGAAAATACTATTTTACCCTTAATAAATAAGACTAAATAAATATTATTTAACAGATAATTTATATCTTAGCTCATTGTATCTCTCTCTCTATCCATTATTTCTTAAGAGCAATGATATTATTATTAAATGCATGATTATAGTTTGTTACTGTTTTTTAATGTTGAAATTTATTAGTGTATCCCACCTCCCATAACGTACACGTGGCCCACAATATTGATTGATCTGGTGGTGGGCAAGAACACAAATCAGGGGCAATTAAACTCCGTCATTGCAATGATGCATCTGCTTAGCAAACAGTGCAAGCCATGTGCAGAACCCAAATGGGTTGGCTTACTATGATGTGCTCAATCCAATCATGACCATTCAATTAAATGAAAGTCTCTCCATCAAATGATAGATAGATAAGATATGTCTAGTAGGTAAGACAGTTCAATCAAGAGGGAACACTCCCCTCATATCTAAGGCTAAGATTTCGAGTGATGCCAATCCTTGTGTGGTCATTATCAGTTATTATTTTTTTTTTATTTTTTTATTTTTTTATTTTGCCTTTTTTTATATGGGGACATGGGAGCAGTGGCTCAAAAAGAAAAATGAAAGGCAAAACTGCTAACAAGGATAGAATCAAAAAGCAGAGGCTGCCATTGTTTCGCTCCGTTCAATCCCACCCTAAAATCCAAGAAAAGCAATGTGGATAAGCTGGAGGGCAAGTAGCCAGGAACTCGACATGCTTTTTATGGTTTTGTTGGGCATCAAACACGTATATCCTCTTGACCGTGGGTTCTCTTTTACGATGATGGTCTGTTTTATGGTTGGCTCGGCGATCACCTGGTGAGCAAGCAGCTTCTAAGTCAGGAACCCCAAATGACACCAACGATTCATGAGGGATGGCCATTTATTTGTTATCAAGGGTGGTGGAGGAGGATGAAGACAAGCAAACAAGGGTTCGGTCCAGGCCTTGCGAAGGAAAAGCAAAAGCCTAGCCATGCTTCCCACTTCCCATTACTTAATTCAAATGCACAGTCAGATTCCACTTCGATGGTAAGCTTTGCTTTTACCATCCATCCTGCCAGAGAATACCAACAAAGAGGGCGGATAGATTTCTCTCCTAATAATGAGAGCCGGAGAGACAAAGCAATGGTGGACTTGGCTGTTTTATAACGCAAACGCAAGGGGGGTGTGACGAATCATCAGATCTTTGGTCCCACCTCCAACTATGTAGAAGAAACGAAGAGCCTGATATGATTCAAGTCAGAGCACACCAAAGAGAGTTTTGTAGTGGTGATTTTTAACCGCTAATAGAGCAGGGAAAAAGCACTGGTTTTAACCACACCAAATCAATCCTCTTTAATCATGGACTATTAAGCTAAAATGATTAAAAATAGAACAGGTAAAAGAGCACTAGTTTTAATCAGGTCCATCCATACCTTTGAGGATCGGGATTCTCATCCAGTGGAACCCCACACGGACGTGTACTTGGACAACACTTTCCGCACATAATTAAGAGGGGCCTCACTGTCGACTGATAATTCCATATCCAGGGACATAAATTTCAAAGAACAAATAAAGAGGGGAGGGGGGGGGGGGGGGGGGGGGGGGGGGCGCAAACGACACAACATTTTTCCCACTAAAGCTGGCTGTATGGTCCATGCATATCTGGCTTTTATTACCCATATCATCATATTGGCTAACAATAACAATGATAAATTCAACAGTCAGGTGCTACAACACATACTGGGAAAAAAAAAAAAACGCGTTGAGAGGGAGAGAGATGCATCAGCCCGGGCATTTAGTTCTCACCAGCTATACACCTTAAGACTAGCTAATACCATTTGAATCAAAATAGAAGACTTTACTTCTTTTGAACTGACGAATGCTTGCTCATTGGTTTTGCCTTTTTATGATTATCCTTCACTGGTGGCACTTGCAGGGGAAGAAAAAATCCTTAATTTTTCCAAACCACCAACCCGTCTTGATTTCTTCATACAAAAGGATAAAAGATTGAATATTTTATGCGCCTCATGGCCCATCCATCCCTTCCTCCGGGGCAGCCTTCTCATTTATGATCAAATGAGTTCGAAAAGAAGAAAAGAAACATAAAATTTTGAAGCATATCAATACAACAAGATCCAATGGGTGGTCCAATACCTCGCAGAGATATCCACCTCCACATCAGCCCCCTCGATGTCTGTCCTCTTAAATTGTAGGGCTTCTGGATTGATTGCCATTTGCAACAACACAGCACAAGGCCTGAAGTTTTACTCAAACTTTCTCTTGCAAGGATCACCATGACTTTCTTGCGGGCTATGTAAAAGGTACCTGCAAGATTTAATTTCCAGCAAAAGATGCCCATAACCACCATCAGAACAGCTGATGCAACTTCTTGTAGCACAAATGCCCTACAAGATGGAAACAAATCGTGGCGCATCATCTCTTGGCCCTTCAAGAGACCGGTACATATACAACGTATCAACATACTCATCCATGTCCACATTATCTTCATGCTTAATCACTTCCACCACCAGCCGAGGCAACGCTTGAGCAATCTGTTGGCAGCCTTGGCGAGACAACTTGCAAGCAGACATCCAAAGGAATCTCATATTGTAATAGTGGTGCAGACCAGAAAGTAGAGCTGCATCCCCAAATGGACTGTCTCTAATCTCAAGCTTCTGCAATCTGGGACAACCCTCAAGCACATATTTCAGCCCCATGTCACTATCTCCAGCAAAAGCAACCGATAGGGTCCTTACAATTTTCCCATATTTTCCAATATAAGCAAAAGCTCTATCAGTCAATAAACCAGATACCGCAAGTCGAGTGAGCTTCTTGCAATTCTTGACAATGGCTCCAAATCCTTCATCCATAGGTTCTCTAGTGACATGATCAGGCTGGTGACGCCCCATTATGCAGAGACGGAAGACCACAAGGTCTGGGCAGTTCTTTGACATAGCTACAACAGCAGCATTTGTCATCCGATGGCAAAAATACAAAATAGATTGAAGCTTCCTGCAACCCTCTGAAATTGCTTGGAGGCCCACTTCAGAAACAGGGCCCTCAATGTCCTCCCTAGGGTCAACAGGGAAGACCCGAAGCTCTCGTAGCTCCTTGCATGTTGCAGCCACAGCCTGTAGTCCTTCATCGCATATTGAATCAAGAACCTGGACAATGAAAACCAAAAACAGACTCAAAACACACATTTCATAGCAGTGTCTATTTAAAAAGCAGGCTGATAAAACACATACCCAGAAAATCTGAAGCTTGTGGCAATTGCTTATGATTGGTTTGAGCTGTTCTGCACTAACTTCTGCATAACTAAAGTTCAGTGAAGTGAGATTGGCACATACAGGGTTTATTGCAGGCAAGTAATCTGGAATGAGTTCCCTGAATCCAGATAGGCAGACTAAGGATTTGCAAGCAGCAAATGCAGAAGCATAATCCGGTCCCTGTTCAACCTGAGCTACATCCTCTGATGGGCTAAAAGAGCCTGTCCCAAGATGTGTGAGGTGTGGAGCTCGAACCATTAGACGGTAAAGTTGTCCAATCGAAACATATCGGTTCAGCCTAAGTTTCTTAAGTGATGGGGACCTAGCCACCAGCCTCTCCAGTGCATCAAAATCAATGGGACAATCTACACAATCAAAAATCAGGGATTCGAGGCATGTTTCGGTATCTGGAAAACACGAAATCCAATCCACTTCATCATCTGATACCTCTGATTCAATCAGATCAAGCACTTTGAGTTGCCTGTACACAAAAATATAGCAGTGCATAGCATCTTATAAGTTCAACAGTCAACTTTTCTCATCAGAAATTCCAAAAATTCCAGTCCATTCTTTAATATCCTCACTGCTCAGAAAGGCATCATTTAGACTCATCCAACAAATCAAACAGATATATTAAATAATTAAAAAAAAAAAACCACAAAGATATCACGGCCAGCAAACGTTCTATAAGCTCGCTGATCAACAGCTTTATCCATTGAAAAATCTAATCACTAAATTAATTCTTCAATATTTCAGCATTGCTTAAACAGACCACAAAAAGACTGACAAATCCCAAACCCAACAAAACACCAAAATTTCAATCAGCTTCTAGCTCCACAAAGATCTAAACATCCCCTTCCATAAACACAAATCAAAACAAAGTCTCAAACTTTAAAAACCAACCCCTAATCAAACAAACCAAATATCAACAAAAATTAACTGACGCTGCAATCAGATCTAAAAGAAGACTTTTTTTTAAAACAAAAAAAAAACACCGTACCTGCACCTGCTAACGACAATAGCAAGTCCACTAGTACCAAACCCATCACAACAAACAAGCACGAGCTCTTTGAATCCCGAAAACGACTCCGCAAGCAAAGCCAGATCATCATCCGTCACTGACATCCTCTTCAAATGAACCTTCTCTAACCAAGGGTAAGTCATTGCCATAGCAGAGACCCAAGGCGCGAAGTGGGCTCCCCAATTAGGCGGCATCAGGTTAAAATCAGCAAACCTTGGCTTCCCTTTCAGCGTCACCGACCTGATTCGGGTAAACCGCGACATGGCTCGCTTTGGAGACACCGCGTAGCAGTTACCGATGAACAAATCGGATCGGGTCAGAGCCTCGACCCGGTACCATGACCTACAAACCAATGACGCAGCGTTTCGGTCCTTACGTGAGGTTAAGAACCAGAGAACGTTTTCTAAGACGTTTTCAAGGACTTGGTCCGGGTACGGAGCTAAGTATTCGGGGACTGAAGATGAAACCGACCCAGGCCCGGGGGTGCAGGTCCGGGTTGGGCTAGAATCATGGGTGATTGAGTTGGAGGGAGGAGATCTGTCGTCGTCTTCGGACATTTCAGTTCGATCGTCTCTCATGTAATTAGAGTCAGTATCTGATGATCTAGGCTTTTTGTTGGTGATCATATAAATTTGAAGGGAGAAAAAAAAACAGGAATCTTAAAAATATATATATAAGGTTTTCGATCGGGGAAAGTTTTGAGTGACTTTTTTGTCAGTTGGGTCTGGGATTATGGGTTTCCATAGAGAGAGAATTTGATGGGGATTGAAGAGAGAGGCGAGGAAGGAAAGGATTGCTTAGTTTATTTTAGTATAATTGGTGGGAAGAAGAGTAGGAGGCTGTGATGTCTGATAGACTGAGTAAAGCATCGGGATTCTCCATGCTGCCTCTTCTTTCTCTCTTTCATCTGCAATATCCAATGGCTCTCCACACTTGTCCTCCATTATTGGGGTTTTTCTTCTCTTTCCCCCTTTTTTTTTTTTTTTTTTTTTTGTCTTTTAATTACTCATCCTTTTATTTTTATTTTTATTTTGGTTGAAATGGACTTTAGCACGAAGTTTTTCTTGGTTTTGCGGAATGGCCCCTCCCTCCTTTTGTGTTTACTGAATTTGTGTTTCCACCGTGTGTTCGTGTCTGTGGGAGATAACCCTGGCTGTCTGTATATTATTATTATTGACTCAGAGAGAGGTATACTTTACGCGTGGTTATTGTCTAGTCTGTTCAAATTTTGCTGTCAGCCTCTTAAATCTATTATCTATTTTGGAGAAGAGAAAGAATAGAATCTATACATACATACATACATACATACATACATATATGCGCGAAGAAATAAAAGACTTTCTTTGCAGTCCAGTATTATTTGATTCATGATGAGAAAAATATAGAGATCATTGGACGTGTAATGTTTGAATGTTGACCTCCATTCTCGAGCGAGCGAGCGAGGGAGTGAATATTCATGAAAACGAAGAAAGTATTGACTAATGATAGGGAAAGGTTGAGGGAAATATTATGAGGGATTTTCAAAGGACAGAGGGGGAGGTCTCTGTGGTCAACGGGTGGGGGTATAAAATCAAGACAATATAGCACTTTCTTTTGAAATGAACAAGAATAGGAGGAGCTTTCTGTAAAGATCCATTCTATTTCTAAACCAAGAGCTTTAGGTCTACGCTTCTCTGGAGGAAAGTAGACTGCACTGCCCAATCAAAATTGTTAGTCACTCAAGCTTCAGCTTTGAACCAAGGCTGGCACAATCTATATGGCACTTTCAGATTTATGTCTTTCCCACGCGCCACTACTCACGCCAGACCACGCCCTGCTGTTTTGTATTTGACTATTTGCTTGCCACCAGCAGAAGCAGCAGCCGCCGCCGCCTCCCTCATCCTTCCCCACTTGTTGTGCAGTCAAGAAAAACAAAAGCAAAAAATATAAAATGAATAACACAAGAAGAGAGAGAGATATGAAATTATATTTTATTTTAAAAGTAGTGGGAAAAAAATTGTATAGTTTTAGAATATAAACTGATCATGCTGTGGCAATACTGTAGCATCGTAAAAATATTATTTTACTAATTCTTAGTTAAAAAATATTATTAAGGTACATTCTTTTTTATTTTATATTTTTATCAAAAACGGTTGAGTTTTGCTTAACAATCATATTTAAATTTTTTTTAATAGGTATTGAGTCTGGCTTGACAGTTATACCCAGTACTATTGGGTCTGATTTTCAGGTATATCCAAATATTTTTAATTTTTTCTCTTTTTTTTTTTGGATTTTTTTTAATTTAATTTTTTTATAATAAAGAGAAAATAAATTAATAAAAAATTTTATATATTATATAAAAATTAAATGATAATAATTATTTTTTTTATTTGACATTAAATTATATTGAATTTCTTTTTTTTTAATATTGGGTCCTGTTGTCATCGGGAATTAAATAGCCCTATGAAACTCCTCCAACTGTTTAATGGTTCAAAGATCAATGATATAGGAAAAAATGGAGAAACGAAAGAGAAGAGAACTATTAGAGAAAAAGCAATTAGTCAACTGTAAGAATTGAAAGCGAAATTTATAGTGATTTCTCAGTGCTCAGTTCATTTGGGTACGGTGTGCAGTAAAAGGGGAAAAGGTATAATGATACTTCATAATACTATTGATAAGTGAAATTCAGGAAAAAAACACACTCTAGGCGAGGGATTCAAAGTTGGATGAGTTTAGCTTATTTATTTGTTTTTTTTAACATAAATTAATGTTTTTAATGTTTTTATATTATTTTGATGTGATGATATAAAAAATTAATTTTAAAAATAAAATAATATATTATTTAAATATATTTAAATATATATATATATATATATTTAAAAATAATTATTACATAATAATATAATAACTAAAATATTGGTCCCACTCCTCAGCAGTCAATAAAATATATTTCTTTTTTGCAAATATAAAAATACTTGAGTTGGGTTAAAAGCACAGAATGTATTTGCAGTTTTGCACCATCACCTTCTTTAAATAAAGTATTTTCTATTGTTGTACCATAAATAGCGCATAGCATAGCAGCGTCTAATACACCTGCAACTAGTCTATTTCCCTTTAATTTTATTTATTTTAAGATATTTTTAATTTTATTTTTTTTCCTCTTTAATTTTTTTTCTTTTCTCATATTGATATTTTTTTCATACTGTAAAAAGAAAACAAATTAATATGACTTTTTTATATTGTATAAAAGTGGGGTGATGATAATTTTTTTCATTACAGATTGGGTTGAATTTTCTTATTAAACCATGTTTGTTTTTGCATTTCAAAAATGCTTTTAAAAAAATGAATTTTTTTATTTTTTTTCTTTACTTCAAATTAATATTTTTTGATGTTTTTGTATTATTTTGATGTGATGACAAACCCAAGGAGCCAGACCCACATAACATAGCAATGCCAAATACACCAGTAACTAATTTCTTTCTCTTTTTTCAAATTGTAAAGAGAAAATAAATTGATGTGACTTTTCTATATTGTACAAAAGTTAGATGATGATAAAAAAATTTTCATATCAGGTTAGGTTAAAATTTGCTTATTAAAGCATTTTGTTCTTGTGTTTCAAAAATTCTTTTAAAAAAATTTGAAAATTTTATATTTTCTCTTTACTTTAGATTAATATTTTTTGCTATTAGATCTAACGTCGTGGCCATACCCAATAGCATTTGAGTCTAGCGCCGCGACCAGGATATTGGGTCTGGCTCCGCAGCCAGATCCATAGGTCCTGCTACCCAGCAAAACCCAATAGTGTTAGGTTTAATAGCATTGGGTCTTGCCTCCAGCAAGACCCAAAAGTGTTGGGTCTTCTTGCCTAGTAGAATCCACTAGCGTTGGGTCCGATTACCAGCCAAACCCGGCAGCTTTTGGACTTCTTGGTTGCCATAACCAATAGTATTGTGACACAACCAAAAGATTGATGTCTTCTTCCAAGTGCAGGAGTGTCGAAGTAATAAATAACCTGGTAAGACCGTGGTAGAATCACAGGGAGGTTAACTATATAAATTATAAACAACAACAACAACAACAATAAGTTAAAGAGAGCTTTGAGATGTGATATTAATGTAAGGATTAAACAAGGATAAAATAATTTTCAAGGTTAAAGGATCCACTAATGGTATTTCAAACAAGTATAGTATAAACTCTTTTTATTACTCAACTGGAAACCACACACAAAGGAGGTTCTTATCGGATTATAAATTGTTAACATGATTACATTAGTTATCTTATTCGAATAATGCTAATACTTGTAAATGTTGTCAGGCATTCATGACTATAACTTATGTTAACAACAAATCAAGTTCCTTTCATAGCACAGGTGTCGGTTATACCATACGATTGGGCTATGAAAGTGCCAAGTATTTGTTGTACCAAGGGTTATACAACATAAATCTAGATTAACCATTTAACAAGCAAGGTATTAAAAGTGAACAAGATAACAAATATAAAACATGTTAGTATCAAACATTAAGGTCCATGTTGAGTTTATATTATACTTATTCTTACACCATTAGTGTAACCTTTTCACCTTGACATGATAAACTTAATTAAACATAATGAAAGAGACAAACATAAATAAACAAGGAAAGGAAATGAAAAGCATAAGCAAGAGATTAATATTAGCAAAACTTAAGCATTACAAAATATAAAGAGAGAGCAAGAGAATGATCTTGATCTGAAAACCAAGATGTCTAAATACATGGTAAATGCCTCTTTTATAGATCAAAATTCGAAACTATTGATTTGTTGACTAATTGTTGAATGGGTGGCCACATCTTGACTTGGTAACAATACTTTTCTTCTTGTCTGCCAAAAACGTCATTGATAGCGTCATAATTTGAACATACTTAAATCATAAAAGTTCTAGGAAATTGTCTCAACTTTCTAGAAAAAAAAAAAAAAAGTTGAGGTCATTTGGACTTCTAGAACTCGAGATATGGGCTGAACACTGAACAGTGTCTGGGCTGCAGGACAGATTTGGACTTCTTCGTTGTTGCTACAATTTGGACTTGAAAATGGCCTTTTTGAATATTGGACTCCACATGAAAGTTTTAGGCCTATGTCTTAGCTTTCCATCCATATAAGGCAGACCTAAATCCAAGATCTACAGCTCCAGATATGACCCAATGACTGAACAGTGTTCCAGTTTGGACTGAACCAGCATCTCTTTTCTAAGTTTGGCCCTCTCTTTGTCCTTTCAATTTCCATACTTAAACTCATCAATCAATCCTTTCATTTATGTGATAGGCCTGAATTTAAGATGAGAATTTACCATAAATTAAAGGTATCTTATGGTATCATATTTGTTATTATAAAACATGCTTTAGTTAAGGAGTTATTGATACTTCAAGTGCAAAATGATGATATAAAACCTTGATAAAAATACACTTTTAAATACTATTCACATTGGGTCTGGCTTGACAACTAGACCCAATGCTATTGGGTGTGGCTTTTCCACTAAACTCAAGGCTCTTGGGTGTTGCGACCAAACCTAAGGATATTGGGTCTAGCTTGGCTGTTAGTACCAATGTTATTGGGTCCGTCTTTGCAACAAGACTCAAAGCTATTTTGAGTTTGGCATTGCTGTTAGACCCAAGGCACTTATTATATTCTATATACTCTTTATATTTTTTTACATTTTAAATAAAAATTGTTATTGATACGTTGTGGAGCGCAGGCTAATATGCTAGTTAAAATCATCCACTGAGGTTAGCATCATTTTTCGCTCCTATAATTGGGTTTAATCTTTAGAAATCCCCCTTGCTCTCTCTTTTTATATGAGTTTTACCCTATTTACTAGTTTAAGTCTTGACTTTTGCTTTGTTCTTGCCTATTTTTGACAAATAAATGACTCTTTCCTTTTTTCTTTTTTTTTAATTTTTTTTGTTTGCATATTAATGTTTTAAATACTATCATTTATTATTCAACATTAAAATATACAGAGAGTGTTTATATTTGAGGTAGCGTCCGCGTTTTCTCTAAACGTAATTTATCAAGTGTTTGGTTACGGGTTTCAAAAGTGTATAAACATGATGGGCCACACCACTTGCTCGAGGTTGGATCTCGGTTATGGAAAAACAAATTTTTTCCTTTTTTTGCATGTAGAACCCCAGTTGCATCTTCTGGACCCACTAAAAAGCATTCGAAATTACCTTTGTATCCTCTTCTCTTTCCTCTCATTCATTTCACCCTAACTGCAACAACAATTACACAGGACAATCACCATTACTACTACACAACCCACAAGAATGACCATCGTAATGTCTCTTTCTTCTCATTCATTTGTCATTGATTTCTACATAACTATAGGGAAAAAAAAAGAAGAACAAGAACAACCCCCATTACTATATATCCTACAGATAAGTTCAATATAAACATAGCCTACAATTCATATTATAAAATTTAAAATAAAAAAAGGATATTAACATGTAAAGAGAGAATTTAAAACATGATAAGTATTCTTAAACATTACAAAAGGGTTAATTACAGGATAACTGATGTACTAAATGCTAAGATAAGACTTTTATATATACATCAAGGTTTAAGACAGTAACAATTCAGGTTTAAGACAGTAATAGATCAAATAGTAACAATTCAGGTTTAAGACAGTAACAGATCAAACAGTAACAGTTCAGGTCTAAGACGCTAGACTTTATTTACATTATGCTTGAATGTAGCTTGAGTTATTGATGTTTTGACTAATGAGATGTTAAAACTAATTAATATTGAAGGAATAGTAGTCGCTGCATTGTCAACGAAAAACAGATTTTATACCACCAGAAACCATGCCTTGTAGTCTTTTGCTGATGAATGGTAACAAATAAACAAACAAAGATTAAATAATTAATTTGCTCTACTTATTATAAAATCCCCTGATAATTGTCCAAACGTAACTAATTACAATTAGTATAGATGATAGTCATTATGTAGGGTTTTGAGACTTGAGATTATTAGGTTAACTTCAAATTTATATTACTTTAAAATGACTTTCCATTTGATAATGGTGGACATTAGTGTGCACTATTATGAATGACACAATTTACTTGATCTCTGTTCTGGGTTTCTTGAGGAGGAAACACTTTATAGGTTTGAGTTGTCTATATGTAGTCTTGCATGTTGTTGATAATTAGTACCCTTTCATACAATTTATGTAGGATACAATACAATGGCCCACCATGTTTATTGTTTCCCCTGTGAAGAAATACTAGAGCAATTAAATAGTACTCAGTCTACAAATGTAATTGCTACTTATTTTTTTAAATGGAATACACCAAGCTTTAACTGCAATATCTTAGAGAAAATAATAAATTATTGTCCACAATTATGTTATCTAATAATTGTTGTAAAAGTCGTGGACCTTTTACCTTTTAGTTTCTTATTTCATCCTTTGTAAGCATTCAAACTTTTGCAAGAGTAGTTAATTGTTTCTTTCATTTTTTATTATACTACTAACCATTTAGCAATGGATGGGTCTAACACATATGATAAAGCTTAGAGAAAATATCTTAACTGCTACTTATTTTTTTAAATGGAATACACCAAGCTTTAACTGCAATATCTTAGAGAAAATAATAAATTATTGTCCACAATTATGTTATCTAATAATTGTTGTAAAAGTCGTGGACCTTTTACCTTTTAGTTTCTTATTTCATCCTTTGTAAGCATTCAAACTTTTGCAAGAGTAGTTAATTGTTTCTTTCATTTTTTATTATACTATTAACCATTTAGCAATGGATGGGTCTAACACATATGATAAAGCTTATTAGACTAGGGCAATATTGTATATGTTTTTTGACATTTGCATTAAAGCTATTAAGAGATGCATGAAACCAAACACTCATTTTGATAAAGCTGGCTAGAAATTTATCATACAATCATTCTAATAACAAATAGGTCTTTTTTTAACAAAAAAAAAACTTAAAAACAAATGGGATAGGATTAAAAAGACTAGAGGGTATGGAAAAAATTAATATATGAAACTTGAGTTGGTTAGAGTATTGAACTTGGGACAATCTCTGCAATTGATGAATGATGAAAAGCAAAAATTCAGGTTAGTTGTCATTATCGATAACCTTATAATTTAATTCGTCTTGTTACATTATTTATTAATCTTCTAGCATTGTTAACTACATCCAGCTTTCATTACAAAGGAAATGAAAAGAGGAAATAAGTTTAGGCATGTCGATTTAGAGTTTTGTTGTGTGCTAAGTATGACATCATGTTTAGTAACATAGTGGCCACAGGATAATATGCCTGGGCTCCCTCATAAGGACTGTTATTTGATGAAGATAATGGGGCTGCTGGAATGAGAAATACAACTAATGATGAAACTAATATAGAGGAATGAAGTGGCAACTCTGAAAAGGATGCAATACCTGATTTTATACATGATATTAGCAATATGATTGGTAGAAGTAATATCGCGAACAAGTAGCAACAACCATAGTAGTGCTAAGAGAAATGGTGCACGACATACTACACCTTAATGTCAGAAAAAGAAGAGGGGAACTAGAATGGGAGCACAATTATTCGCATGTCTGGATCGATTTATTGAAAGTGTCTCCATGGCCAAAAGGAGCACACCAACTTCTAGAGATAAAAAAAGAAGAAGGATGTTGCATTGAAGAGGTAATGGAAGAACTGTATTCTATAGATGGAGTTAACTTTGGTGATGCATTACATACCTTTTGCCACTTAATTTTTTTATGTGAGAAGCAAAATAGAGATGTGGGCTGCAATAGGGTCTATTGATAAAAAAAATTATCATGGTTGAAAATAATATTTGACCAACAAAGAAAATCATAGATGGACAAGGTCAGGTGTTAACTTATTAACCTATTCATGTCATTTGATTTATATTAAATACTATAATCCAACAACATTTTCACTTATCTATACTCTTATTCCATTTTCTTTTTCAGACTTCTTATGCTGCAATTATTACTGGAAATATATCATGTTGCCTACATATTTCTGTTACTATGTAGTTGAATCACCATTACTATGTATGTTTTCACCTTATGTATCACTAAATATTGTTATATTGGAATTTTAGTTTGTAATGGACTTTAAATGTTTGGTTACTTGATTTTGAATGTTAGCTTTCATACATGGAAACTAAAATTTCAGTTGGTATTATACTTTGAATGTTTGGTTACTTTATTTTGAATGTTTGGTTTTCAGATATAAAAACTAAAATCTCAGTTGGTATTTCACTTTTAACGTTCAGTTACTTGATTTTGAATGTTAGGTTTCATACATGAAAACTGAAATTTCAGTTGGCAATGGACTTTGAATGTTAGTTGTCATTGATTTTGAATGTTAGGTTTCAGATACGAAGAGCATAATTTCATATGGGTTAGCACTTTGAATGTTCGGTCCATTCTTATTATTGTTATATAAATAACAATATGAAGTTATTTAGTTGTTACTTTCATATTGTATCCTTCTAAAGAACAAACCGAAAGTTTACTTTGTAAGAAACAAGTGTGTTGGTCTCTCATTGCTTTTATTTATAACAAGTAAGTTTCTTTTGATTTATAAACTGGATTTTTTAATTAAGAGAGTGTTTGTATTTCTTATTTATGTGTCTATATGCTACTTAAAATTGGAGCTTTATAATGTTTTAGTAATCTTTGACAAATTTGGATTAGGATTAACTTAGGCCTAGACATAATATTGTAGCATATTAGTTTCAATATGATGAACTTTATTAGAAATAAAATGCATTCTATGCACGATGACAATGACAATTCAAACGATAAAGGTGAGTTGTTTTGAAAAGGAGAATTTGATCATTGTAAATTGGTTCTATGCACGGCTAATGCGCTCGCATTAAATTACAATACTTGTATATATATATATATATATATATATATAAGGAACCATGTATAGATTCTTACAAAACTGGAATGCGATGGTTAAATGAAATATTACATGGATATTGGACATGATGTGTAAACATGTTTATAATGGATGCGACGACATTTCAAAGTCTTTGTTTTCAACTTGAAAACCAATATGGGTTAAAAGCATCCAAAAAAATGTGTGTTTTTGAAAAAGTCGGAATGTTTCTTTATACAATAATATTGAAGGCTTCCAACAGGGAAGTTCAAGAGATATTTCAACATTTAGAAGAAAATGTTAGCATGTATTTTACTAAGGTTCTTAAATCAGTTTGTTCACTCGCTACAGATTTTATAAAACCTAAACATCCTGAGTTTTTAAACACATCACGTGAAATTACAAACAATCCAAGATATATGCCTCATTTCAAGGTAATGATATCATTCGTATTTATTGATGATGCTTTGAATTAGAAAATTTTATACAATTTATTTTTAATCAATTAACATTGATGCTTGTTGTTGGTTTATTTCATGTAGAATTGTGTAGGAGCTATTGATGACACACATGTGCGTGCGTGTATTTCTTCAGAAAATCAAATTTCATTTATTGGTAAAAAAGATGTGCTGACCCAAAATGTTATGGATGCATATAGATTTGACATGCAATTCATATTTGTTTGGGCAGGTTAGGAAGGTAGTGCACACGATTCATGGATTTTTCTTGAGGCAATTAACAATCCACATATAAAATTCCCTAAGCCACCAGAAGGTAGTAATATATATATATATATATATATATATATATATATATATATATATAGTGTGTGTGTGTGTGTGTTAGTTGAAGTTATTTCTGTTAAATTAATGTTAATTTACTTATCAAAAATTTCATTATAAAGTTATTATATATTTTTACAGGGAAATACTACTTGGTTGATTTGGGATATCCTAATGAATATGAATTTTTAGGTCCATATAGAGGTTAAAGATATCATTTGCAAGAATTACACCATAAACTTATGAAGAAGATTTCAACCATGTCCATTCATCATTATGTTATATGATACAACGTATATTTGGAGTTTGGACAAAAAGATGTTGAATTTTACAAAATATGCCATCATTTTATTACAAAGCATAAGTTTAAATTGTTGTCGCATCCATGACAATTCATATTACATGAGAAGAACTTCACTGCAAGATGTGACATTTTATGGAATTTGATCATCATCCTGATTTTGTTCTTGGGGATTTTTTTTAACTGATGTGGCTTCACATTCATAGATCTATAAAAACCACAGGCCTTCGTGTATGAATTATGTACGTGATGAGATTGCAGCAAGTTTAATGGGATAATAAAACTATTGTTCTATTATGTTTAGGTCTCTTTACAATACGAAATTAACTTTTATGTAATTGAAAATTAAGATTATGATTCATGTCCTTTTAGGTAATTATATTACCAACACAATTTTTAACCAAACATTTTTTACATGCTTTTTCATGAACATGAAGTTGAACCATTCTTTAAACCAAACATATATTTCAACCTCACCAACCACAACAAAAAAGTGATTTTTCAAAACTTGCTTTTTTTACACCGTAACCACAAAAAGTTGCCACAATAACAAACACACATTTTAAAAACTCTGGTTGAAATGTTCTTCCAAAGAGACACTAAACTTTAAACACACACACCTCAATTTATCAAAAAGATTATATATGGAAGTCCTTCAATTATTAAGGGTTCCACATGCTTAATTAGTTAGATGATTAGGTTTAAGGCAATGAAATAGCATTTAACTCATGTGGATTTTTTCCAGTAATGATGTTGGGCATTATTATCATTAATGATGTTTGGATTTAGTGATGCTTAGGCCTGACATTTAGGCTCGTAAACAGTTGGCCTTGTTTTTTTTATTGTTGTTTTATTAAGAGGGTAGACGATGCATCGTCTATTGCGACATATGACATGTCATCAGGTTGCCCAGATTTCGGTAGCCACAATGATAAAAAATTGGGCAGAAAACTTTGTTTTGTTTTTGGACCAAAACAAACTCATTTTTTAACCAAAATTTCACTTTAAAATACCTAAAAAACAAACTACAAACCTCAATAAACCATTATGTACTTTTCAAGTAAAAAAAATTGATTATGTCTAATAAATAATATTTACTTTCCATGTGTTTTTTTCCTATTAGAATCTTTACCTATTAGAATTATGTTTAAGTTTATATTAATCTCAGTCAACACCCTATGAGGAGTGTTGACCTCCTCTCCTTGCTTTTTAGGTTTTACCCTTTTTTTAATAAACTGCTAGAGGTATCCCTTCGTAATTACCCTTTTTATTTCTTTTTTAAGAGCATAATAATATTTTATATCATGTATTTTATTCTTGTGAAAGACATAATACCTTTTGCGGTTGCGTACGCTCAGGAAATTCCAAACGACTATGAATGAACTCTCTATTTTTTTAAAAAAAGAAGAAGCTAAAAGGTTGCTAGGAGAATTATGGTGTTTTAGATATCCATCTTCTTATCTTTGGAACCGTGGATATCCTTATCTAGCAATGCCTGCTTCTTACACATAAATATGATTTTCAATAGCTTAAGGAGAGCTTGATTTGTATTTGCTAATAATTATTCCCGCAAGCTTAGATTAAATACTTTGTTGATTAAAGCCTTAATGGCCACTGATTCAAGAAAACTTTTGACTTTTAATTTGTCTTCATTGAATTTATTTTAGATATGATATGATGCTTTTCTTTTCTTTATAAGTGAAGGAAAATAGCTTAGTAGAGCTCTTTTTCAGTTTGTATACTTATATTGAATCATTAAAGTCAAGAATAGAGTCATTCTAAGCCATGATACCATTCACAAGCAAACATATGGAATGTTGTTAGGAGAATCTTAAACATAGCTTCTTTTAACATGTGTTAGAAGCTCTAGATTGTTTCTTATACTTTATATGTGCTCTCTCGAGTTTGTAAATCCATCATTGTTATTTAAGCTCATTTTTGCTAACACAAAGTCCTTGAGGATACAGGTATCCAATACCCTTTTACAAAGTGGAGTACCCACTACCCAAGATTGTATTCATCCTTAATGGACAATATAACTACAGTTCATTTTAGAGCCTTTTCTTATCATAATTGTCAAAGCAAGATTCTAATAAGGAGTGACGATGACAACATCGACCAGTTCTGTGACTATGACTTATGATTTCCTTTTTGTCTTTCAAAGATTATGCCTTAAATGTGCTGGTTGAGAATGTTCCTCATAGTGACAAGATTATCCTCTAGATAAAGATGGAGTGTGATGATACTCTTTCTTGTTTTCTTACAATTCATTTTTGTTGTTTCTTCAAGAAAACAAATTGTTTATATATAGCGGTAATAAGGAGCTAGATATTGTGTCCTCTGTTAGGAATAAGAGAGTGGTAAAGCTCTAAAATGTTATTGTATGGCTAGGACAATCTCCATAAATATTTTCATTTGTTGTGTTATTTGATGAAGGTCTGGGAGGTTGATGTTCCTATAATTAGGAGATTGGTTACTCTCCTGAGTTTTGGAGTTTTTAGATTATATGCTATGAAAAACTTTTTAGTAATGTGTAAGAAGGGATGAAGTAGATTTTGTTCAATGTTTTCCCATAAACAGTGTCATTGAGGAAGTCATGAAAACTTGAAATGGATTTGGGGTTCCAATGATTATTTAATGTGCTAAATGTTTTAAGCTTAGGCTATTCTATGTTCTTTTACAAAAATAAGTTCCCTATGTAAAGGACTCTCTGATGATTAAGTTAGTGAAATGAGAGGGGAAAGTGGTGTATGAGAGAAAAATATTGAAAAATATAGGAGAATGATTTCTTAGATTTTTTTTTTATATGTGTGTGGATATGTTGAGTTATGCCTTACACATGGTGATCCTTTGGTATTTATACACCCTCTACTCAATTAGGATCACATGGATTTACCTGACATGGAGTGGGGTTGTAAGCTTGTTGTATACTTTATTTATAGGAGAAATAATGAAGAACATTTGCTTTACCACATAGCTCACCATCACAATAAATTGTTTATGTAGGTATTAATATGCAACTATTGATACGATCCAGAAAAGGTCAAATTCAGATTTTGACGTAAAAAGTGCAACTATCCAGTTTTACGGCAACAATCATAATTCTCAATCCGACCATTGGATCGGGCTGACATTTTACATGGAGTCTCCTGACATGTTTTCCTATCTTGGGTTAAAATTTCAGGTCAATCGGAGTTCGGAAAGGCATCTCAATACGGGTCAACAGAGGCTGTATGAATTTTGTTATTTACTTCCTTTTGACCTGGCTTTCCGGAAATTAGTGTCTTCGCGTGTGTGTTGCGTGACCATGTGATCACGAGGTTCGCATCAATTGTTCACCTAACCAATGTGATATGTTTATGACTGTGCAACTAACCAATAAGACTAGTAATTTATGTAAGTGATAACTTATGAAATAAGGTATTTGTGGGTGTTGTATTGATAACTTCTAAGATGAGTAATTTAGGTGGTGTCATATTGATATTTTGTAAAATTAAGAAGGCTTGACAGTAAGAGTGTGCTTAAATATTGTTTGGTGTGCTAACTTTTTCTCCTTCTTTTTTTTTTTCCTTTTCTACTTAATTGACCCTTTAGTCCAACAAGAAAATTTATTTTAATTAGGCCACTACGTCCAATAAGTTATCTAATTACTTGATCAAGTAGTTATTTTGTTTGTGCCTTATAACCCAACAACTATGACTGGATAGTAGCTATCCAGACTATGCCAAACCTATAACTATAATCGGACAATAATTTTTTGGTTTGGGGATAGCATTGGGAAGCTCAATAATTATTTGCTTTACAATGACCAAATAACATTTAGGCCAGTCCAATATCTATCTGGTCAAGCAATATTTTTTTTTTTCTTGTATTGTTGGTTACTATCTCGAGATAGTAGAAACGAACACATCTAGGGTTGAAGAGTCGAGATAATATAGAAAACAGAGATAAAGTTGTGTTTGGTAATAATATATAAAACAAAGTGAATATCTTTTATTTTATTTAGTTAACAATGGACAAGAGAGAACAATATACAAAAATATATATTTTATTCTTGATATGTATTATTATTAAACTTCTAATATTCAAAGTAATAAACAAAGATCATTATTTTCATTTTAGTTTACAATGAACATTATTTTTTTAACTAACTTCAAATTATAATTTCTTTACTCATCAAAATCATGTTAAAAAAGGATTTATAATTATTATAAAAAATAATTCATTTCTAAAAAGATAACATAACTAAATTATAATTTATTTAGCTATTAAATTATTTCTTTAATATTTAATAATAAAATAAATAAATAAAACAATCATATGTCAAATAAAATATTTGAGCTATCATAATGTTAAAATCTAACATAGTTAGAAATATAAGATAATAATTCTATCACAAATGCAATTTTTATTTTATTATCATTTAATCTCTGCCACATCATCATTAAATCTAATTGCTTTAAGAACATGATCAATTTTCATTTATCTATATAATTACTATATTATTATTTCAACAATAAAATTAATTTTCTTTCATAAGGTTAAAAAAGCTCACTCATTTAGTAACAAGATTTCTTCTTATACTTTTTTTTAATATAAATCACTCTTCGGTTAATTAATTTTATTCAGCAATAAAAAAGTATTCTAATTCATTTATTTTTTAATTATTATAAATTATCCCGTTATACAAAAATAATTTATTATTATTTAGAAATTTATTTTTTCATATTAATTTAATGAAACAAGAAAATATTAACATAATTATATTCATAATAAGTGTTTTTAAAAGTTAAATAAAACATATTTAGAAATAAGTAAATTAAATTTTTTTTAAATATATGATCTTGCAATCAATCAAGAGCAAAACAAACTTTTAATACATACATGTTGAAAAACACATTAAAAAAAGGAGGAGAATAAAAAAAACATAAAATATCGAGGCTTGTAACTAAGCCCAATTGGTCGAAACATGTTGAGCTTCCTTCAACCTTTGTGGCCATTCATTCAATACGTAGACTTCTTCAACAGTGGCTTTCAATCACAACTTTTAGGCCCATGGGCTTCCTTCAACCTGGAAAATTTAAAATCAAAGGAAGACTCTAGAAACAAACTCCATTTATATTTAATAACCTGGAAATTTAAACGTTGAAGTCAGATTTTCCCCCCTCCCTAGCCCTAGCCCCTAGGGCCACCCTTTTACAAAATTTCTATCTTCTGTTAAACAGAAACAGATCCAACCCCCCCTGGAGAAAAAAAAATTAAAAATTAAAAATGAATCAAAAGCAAGACCCTCATGAAGATCAAACCAAGAAACCTGCACCATCATCGTCAGATTTAGAATCTGAAAAGCACGTCGAGGTAAAGGACAAGATCAGCGATCCTCACACCACTGATTACGCTCCCTACCCAAAGCTAGACCCTGAAGACGTCGCTCCTCCTCTTGACAATTGGGCCAACGTATCCATGGGATCGACAACACTTTCTAACCCTGCAGGCGCAACCCAAGGCTCGCCTCCTATCGCCGGAACTACTGTCACTACCATGCCGGCTGATTACAATCCTTACGTGTCTCCTACCCCTGTTGCCCCTTCTTCCTCCAAGAGTAATTTGCTTCACTATTTTCTTTTTTTTAAAATTAATTAGGGTTTTCTTTTCTTTTTGATTAGTTAATTAACTGGCATTTTGGTTCTTTTTCTGAGTAGATAAAATGGAGGCGGTGAAGGATGTGCTAGGGAAATGGGGAAAGAAGGCGGCAGAGGCAACGAAGAAGGCTGAGGATCTTGCTGGCAACATGTGGCAACACTGTATGCCTTTTTTCCTTTTTCTTCCCTCCTCTTTTTTTTTTTTTTTGTACTTGATTGTCTATGTTTTTGCTTGGTTAAATTCATATGCTAGTCAGATTTTGGAAACTGTTACTGTTTTGCGAGACAGAAATGATGATAATGTTCTAGGGCCTGCTTCTGCATATAATGGAATTTTGAATTTTGACTATTTATAGTGGATGTGCTTTCTTTTCTTACATGATCAGTGTAGAATCAGCCTGTTCAGCTCGGCCATGCCCGTCCTTTTATTTTGACGTTGGTGGTGGTCCGACTCCACCCCCTTTATCCTCTCTTGACCATTCTATCACCTCTTGATGTTTTTGTAAAGATGGTCTTCAGTTACAACTTAGAAATATTGTGGCCTTTAAGCATCTTTGTCAGACCTTTTCAGCTTAAATGTCTACACTTGATTGTGCCTTTTGATTTACTTCTTACCACAGCGATAACAGTTGGGCAACCTGTGCCTTTTGACTTGGTGTTGTAAGGTAATTTGTGTTGCGTTCAAAGCTATTGCTTCCTGCTGGATTCATTTATTAAAAAGAATTCTGATTGAGAGTATCGTGTGATACTCTGATTTCTTCACTCTTTGCCTTGTTGAAGGCCTAATATATATTTTTAGCAGAATCTGTTGCTTCTGGCTGCTGCAGTTGTGATGAGAGTTATTTGATAGTTTGAAATGATTGAATAATTTATTTTAGCTGCTGCACTGATAGTTATTCTGATTTTCAAATCAAACCGATTGACTAAATTCATGTCTAGCATCTTCTTGTTGAACTTCTGATTCTGAAATACTTTTTTGACCGGTGAAGACAGGCCCTAGTTTCGCTGATGCTGCTGTTGGAAGAATTGCTCAGGGAACCAAAGTTCTCGCGGAAGGTGGTTATGAGAAGATTTTTCGACAAACTTTTGAGACTGTTCCCGAGGAGCAACTTGTGAAGACATTTGCATGCTACCTATCCACTTCTGCTGGTCCAGTTATGGGAGTATTGTATTTGTCAACAGCAAAACTTGCATTCTGCAGTGACAATCCTTTGTCTTACAAAATCGGTGAGCAAACTGAGTGGAGCTATTATAAGGTATGCAAATTGTGCTTGTCATTATTTTGGCAGCATAATTTAGATATCCAGGCTATAGAAGCAACCTATCCATGACAGTCTTCTAGCAAAAGATTTTTTTTACCATCCTTTATGCATTGAGAAACTGCTTTTGTTGGTTTGGGTTATTGTCATAAAGTTTGCATCCCCAATAACTGCCAGAGTTATACTATTGGTCTAATATAGAGATTTGTTTTATTTGCTAGGAAGAAAAAGGAAGTGCCTGCATGAGAATCCAGTTTACAATACGAAACCTTTGTGTGAGAAGAATATGCTTGAAACCTTTAACAATTTATGCATCTAAGTATGACCCATCAAGTTAACAGATCTTTGAGTGGATAGCATAGCATTTAGATTTAGTTTAATATGGGCTGAGATTGACTGACTAGTCCTCGTTAATAAATCCTTAAAGTGCTATTTGCTGGATGGTTTCATCTGGCACAGGTGGTTGCTAACATATCATGTAAAGTATTCTCTCCTTGTCATTCAAATATTCTCATAGACCAACTTATAGTCTGCATGCATTATTATTGGCGTGGGATTTCTTCTGTAGTCTGGTTATGGTGCTACATCTGTTGATAATTTTGATGACTTATCCACCCTTGCCTTTCATCCAGTTTGTTAATGATCAATCCAAGGTACAACATGCCACATTGAGGTTCTAAGATACCTTGAGAGCAGTTTTCTTAATGGTCATACTTCACTAATTTTCCTGGTAGACAACTCAGATAATGTTGCGCTGTCCTCAAGATTAATGTTGATGATCATTGGTATTTTGCCAAATGTCTTTCCATTGCAACATCATTGATAAATCAATAGCAATTGACTATGACATGACTATCTACAGCTATCAAAGGGTGGAGGAAAAACTTTAATTTAGAGTCCTGATGTTTCATCATTATTATTTTTGTTATACAATTGTTCTTCATGGAATCTATCTTACCAAAAGACCCTGCCCAAGTTTTACCCTTTGTATCATTGTGTATGTAAGTGCACCATGTCTACATATGTTATCTATGGCATAAAAAATAACTTTTCTGCAAGATAAATCCTAGCGTTATTATAAATGATGTTGCTAAAAATAAATCATAGCAACATATAACTTGCAGTGCTAAGCCCTATTTTTCTTTGGATCCACCGGATTTGGATGCTCAGGCATCACCATTACAATTTTGCATTATTATATTGAGAGCATAAGTAAAAAAAAAAAGGTGAATAGTATCTACAATGCTGCCTTTTCATTTTGAACAACTGTACTAGAGTCACTGATTTCTCCTACAGTTAAACAAGCAGAGGGGTTTTATAAATGTGAAACAGGAGCTGATGTATTGGAATTTATTTGCTTAATGATTATATCCCAATGTAGGCAAATAAGCATCCATTTGTCTTGTCCTCGTTTGGAATCAAATCTAGTTTTAATCTCACAAAGTTTATTATTTATATCAGTCTTTTCTCTGTATGTACATAGGTTGTTATTCCATTACATCAGCTGAAGGCTGTCAATCCATCAACAAGCAAAGTCAAATCAGCTGAAAAGTATATCCAGATTATTTCTGTTGACAACCACGAATTTTGGTTCATGGGTTTTGTGTACTATGATAATGCTGTTAAAAGTCTTCAAGAAGCGTTGCAGCACCACACTTCATGATGCGTGCTGAGCATCGCAGAACAACACCCAGGTCTGAAATTCCCATCATGTCCCAAGAAGCACATTATGCTGCATGTTGGTGTAGATAAAATTATGTTGCTTCAGAATCTGGAATACAGTGGGAAACATGCATGCATGTTGCATTTATTTGTGAAATCAATGTGATATTCCTTGTCATCGTAACAGTGATTGTTATTTTTAGCTGTGATAAGGACTGTAATTTCATACATTTTTTTTCATATAATTAATCGACTGTTTGTCTTAAGATAATTACTCTTTCTTTTTCATTTTCCTGTCTTGAAGATGACCTCTGTTTTTCTGTTAGTTGGATGCCCGCGACGGGTTTACTTTTTATTTTTATGAAAAATACTATAAAAATTTATAATATATAAAATATATTTTTTAATATTAATAATAATTGTTTTTCAAATTTATTAATTATAATAAAAATAATAATATTTATAACACAAATGATAATATTTTTAATATTCATACTATTAATTATAATAAAAATAATAATATATATAACACAAATAATATTATTTTTTATATGAATATTTAGAATTATAATAAAAAATAATTATATTTATCACATAAATAATTATATTAAGAATTCCAAGGATAATTATAGCACAAATAATAATATTTTTGATATGAACACTTTGAATTATAAGAGAAATAATAATATTTATAACACATTATTATATTAAGAAAACCAACGTGGGGTTGGGCGTGATCGCGTCTAGCCAAACGTGGGGCTGGGCATGGATGCCTCCAAGTCCAACATGGGGATGGCCGGGACGTGTCCAGCCCAACGTGGGGTTGGGTGTGGATGTGTCCAGGTTCAACATGGGGTTGGTCGAGAACGTGTCCAGCCCAACATGAGATTAGGCGTGGACGCGTGGGGTTGGGCGTGGACGCGTGCAGGTCCAACATGGGGTTGGCTGCGATCATGTCCAGCCCAATGTGGGGTTGGGCACGGATGCATCCAGGGCCAACATGGGGTTGGACGCGAACGTGTCCAGGACCAACGTGGGGTTGGGTGTGGACGTGTCCAGACCCAACGTGGGGTTGGTGTGGACGCATCCAGGTCTAACATGTTATTATGATCAAAGAAAAACCATATAGTTGATTTGAAGGATAAAATTAAAAAAAATTTATTATTATTTGTGCGTATATATTATCATTTTTATTATAATTAAAGGTATTAATATTAATACCATTATGTGTTATAAATATTACCATTTTTATTATAGTTCAAAGCATTAATATAAAAAATATTATTATTTGGGGTGCAAAGATTATTATTTTTATTATCATTGAAAGTATTAATACAAAAAAGATATTATTATTTGTGGCCCCAACGCCACGTCGGGTCAAACCCTTAGCCTTGGGAACATGGCAAGCCAACTTCAGCGCCACGTGGCGCGCGAGTCTGACCCAACAAAAGGGTTGGCAGCCCAAGCGTCAGGTTTCCCCACGTGGGGGCGCAGACCTGTCTGCCGCCATGGCAAGGGAAGCTAGCCCCAGCACCACGCGGTGCTCGGGCATGTCATCCCAAGCGCCAGGTGTCCTCATGTGGGGGCGTGTGCCAGGCTGACACCCAGCCATCCATTTAATGTCAAATGCATCTATGTGAAAAGACAATCCCACCTTTTCCCTGTTTTTCTTGTAATTCTTTGTGGCAAGGGTTTGGTTGTCATTGTACTGCTCCAATCCATAGTTGTCTGAGTCTAGATAAACATGAAAAGAAACACTGAATTCTTTTAGTATAATGTGTAATTTCCATACCCTCTCCACGTGCTCCGAGGTTCGATATGAATAACGCGTTTCTTCCTTCCTTTCTGCTTAAACTTTGAATTGGAATGAGAGGTTGAAGATAAGACTGTGAATTCCTTTAGTTAATGGCTCTACAGCAAGCCATTAATGGTTTCTAACAGTAGCCACCTGGTAGTAGTGGATATCTCAAACATGAGTGTGTATCACTATCGTTTTACAATTATGATCCTGCACCTTTCTCAATGGAGTAGGATATTTTGCATCCGCGTGTCTTGGGTCTATTTGTTATTCTTGACCCTGGAAGATTTCAGCTTTGAATTTGTCAAGCCCATTCCATCCAGCGAATAATATATTTATTTGCAAATCGAGGCATCGTGTTCGATGTAAACTTTGAAGTGACTTTGAGACCATGTAGCGCATCTAACACGACCGTTTTCTAATACTATTTTACGAGTCAAGAATTTAAAAAAATAAATTATTTTGTCTATTTTATGGTTTTATTTTTATTTTTTATTTTACAATTAAATTTTTAAATATCACACTTTATAATCTTAACTTTGAAGGTGAGTAATACTTTACATTTTTAAAAATTGATGCTAGAAAAAAAAATCAACAAAATATATATTTATTTACAAGATGGACAATATATTTGAGATAATGATCAAAGAACCTCTAAATTTTAAATTAACAAAAACATCATCAAAGAATTATTGGGTTGTTGTTTTTTTTTTTTTTTGAAAAAGAGTTATTGCTTTGTTTTTATTGAAAAGAGTCGTCGTTCCTCATTGTTTAAATAATTACAAAAATTCCATAAGTTTCAATATTTAGCAATAATTTCCAACCATATTTAAGCATGTTTTACCGAACAAAAAATCCAATGACTTTCCCGTCATCATCTCCAATATATCCTTTCTTATTTTCATTGTAATTCCATCAAATCGACATAAACAATTATCATTATAACTAATCAATAATATTTTCTTTTCTATTTTCACTATAATTCCATCAAATAAACCTTATTTGCTAAACAACACAAACTTAACTTGGAAAATGATGTACATTACTTTCAAGAATAAAAAGTGCATGAAATATGGGAAAAAAAAAGATGAGGTCAAAATGTTATAAATATAAGCCGGTAAGGACAAGCTATTTTATAAATATGATCAAAAGTCATGTGAAAATATATATATTGATCGGTGCAAACCTATAAATGAAATTGAGTCATCTATGAAAGGAAAATGAGATGCAAATGATGTTGAGTGAATGATAAATGAAGTGAAGAATATAAAAGATGAATTATATCTGGATAAAAAAAAAATTCACAATATGGAAGCTTGTTTAGAAAATGTGTAAAGTTATTGGTAGTTGCTAATTTAGCATGTGCAATGTTATTGTTTATATCAACTATATTATTTGAATTAAAGAAATGAAATAGAGTCAATTATTCCCTAACATATTCAAAATACATTCAAATTAATATCAATTGTATCAAAAGCATACTAATAGCAAGCATGCATACAACAATAAGTCTGCAAACAACAAAAATTCACACACAAACATCCATAAATATTTCAACATGTCATGGTACCTAACATAATAAAAACAATAACCAAAATATGACATTCATTAATATCAATAACATAAAGTTAACATTCAATACTCACTGGTCTTTAATACGTCTTCAACCATGATAGCTTGTTTGTGTAAATCATTGAGAACTAGCTCTAGTAGCATAAACATGCATATTTGAAATAATATTGATTATTAAATATAAATTGTTTCATTAAATCTATAAAACTAGTTAGCATGTTTATAAGAATCACTTGTGTTTAGGTTGGGTGTTGAGAGAAGAATGTACCAATATCACCTTTGCCACATCTGAAAACTATTGAGTCTTTTTTTGAGCCTCTGTCAACAACACTAAACCTTCTTCTAATAGTGCCTGATCCTTTAAAGCCCCTGCCAAAACTACAAGACCCGACCCAACACTATTGTATCCTTTTACAGTTGTGGATACTATACTAACACTACCACTAGCAATTTGCTCAGCATTATCTTGTTGGCATGTCTTGGAATTATATCCATATTTCTTGCAAATGTTAGGTTAATCTTCTCCTTCTTCCCTTCATATATTCTTTCTTGGTATACCTACACTACTTTTGAGTTCTAAAGGTAGAATAACTACATCTTTTTTAAGATCAAAATCAACTTTTGATAATAGGTGTACCACCTTAAAAATACATTTCTAAATGTATTCACACTATAATAATCATTATATAGATCTTTTAACTTAATTATTTTATGATTAACACAAGGGACCACATGCAAGCATGAAATTCTAGTAATTACTAGGGGTGATAAAAAAAATTAAAAAATCGATTAAACCGAGAAAACCAGAAAAAAAATAAACGAAGAAACCGAACTGTGAAAACAAACCGATTAAAATTTTAAAAAAATCGACCGGTTCGGTTCGGTTTTATAAGCCTGAAACCGAAAAACCGAACCGAATCGAACCAAACCCAAACAAAAAAAAAACTGGAAAAAAACCGAGCCAAACCGAAAAAATCGAGCCAAACCGGTTTGAACCGGTTTTTGTCCAAAAAAATGAACCGAACCAAAACAGGTCGGTTTGAATCGGTTTTGGATTTTTTTAAATAAATAAAAATTTTAGTTTGGTTACTTTTTTGTTTTATAAAAACCGAACCGAAAATGATCACCCCTAGTAATTACCCATTCTTTACAAGAATACTTTTCTTTTACCAAATCAACACAAAGCCTGGTATGGCCTTTAATTATTTAGAACTAGCTATAATCATTCTCATGTTCCTTCCCTTTTCAACACATATACGCGCTCGTGCGTGCACACACATATATAATGTTCTCTTGATATGAGGTTTGGTCTTTATTATCTAATTTTAAGACTAAGAAAATCTGTCATGAAACCTAGCCATAAATTTCAATCTAGTCTTCTTTAGTAATATAATTGACATGCTCTTGAATTCTCCAACCCGATTATTGAATAATTTGGCCAAGTTATCAATCACATTATCAACTTTAACTTCAGGATCAAATATGTGCCTTGTCTAAGTCTTAATAGGGATGTTCTTCAACCAATTAACAACTTTAGTGTCCGCATACCCAATGTCTCTCATATAACTATTGTAATTGATATTCATATAAGCTTTTGATGCACCATAAGATTTCATTTTTAATTCTAAACTACAAAAGCCTTTCTTATTCAAATTAGCATAAATATGTCTTGAACAATGCCTATATGTTGCCTCTGGGAATACCTCAACAACAACTTCAAGTAGACTCTAAGAAGTAAATTAATAATGGTTAGAGAAAATACACTTCCGAAATAAATGCTAGTTTAAAAAAGAAAAGAAAAATTATAACTTTTAATTTAAATTTATATTTTACCTGTTAGACATTATGCAAAATCGCCTCTAATGTATTCCATCCTTTATAGATCCATATAAAACATATAAGGAACAACACCATATTTCATTATTTTTACACTCAACAACAACATAAGCAACAAGAAACAATCCATTATTTCCATTCAAACCCATTGTTGATAATAATAAACCTTTATATGAACCCTTGAGATGGAATCCATCAATTCCAATGAAAGGCTTACTTTAGAAACAAAGTCTTCTTCATCGTTTTCAAACAAACATACACGTGTTGAAGCTTTCATGGTAAATGCACACCTCTATTATAATGAGGGTCAAACCATAAATATACATCAGAACCCTATTATATTGATTCAATAACTGAATACATATAAGGATACTTTTATAAGACTCACTATGACTCTATTCCATAAACTCTTTAACCTTTATCTTGGCTCTCTATAATTGTATTTGGTATGGCTTAATACCAAATTTATCATCCAAAATCATCTAATTTGCTTTAGTAGAGATATTTGGGTCAACATTAAATATTGGTAGCAATTTGTTTTTCTATCCATATTGAATTTGCAACTTTTATACTTATAGGCCAAATGCAAGTGTGCTTGTCTTTCAAAGACTTAATTATGAATGTCTAACTATCAAGAACAGAGAAACCATAAATCCATCAATCACAATCATCACCCGTACATATAGCAACAACCTTACATTTCGTGTGTGTGTGTGTGTGTAATGATATTCATGCTTAACCTCATACTCATGCAAAACATTTCTGAAGTGCGTTAAATTACTAAAAATTTAACATTCTTCAAACTTTATTGATCCATCATCTATAACTTTAAAATCTTTTATATTTAAAACTAGTAGTTGGATCCATATTCTTTTTCTTTTTTTTACTCCCCTTACCATTTTCCTCCTAATACTTCTCACCACTGCTATCAAATTGTTCACTGACTTCTACATCAACATCATCTTTGTCACTACTAATCTTCCATTCATTATTAGAATCGGAGGCATAATTCAATGTTGACCAGTAGAAAAATCAGCTTGTAATTATCAATCCACTCATCTTCAGCTACATCATAAAATTCAAATCATTCCTTAACGAAATGGATATAATCATCGTCTACTTCATTTTCATCATCATCATCACCGCTATTATTAGAATCCATTTCAACCTTGCATCAACGCTAACATCATTATCAACACCCATTTTAGAACCCATTTTAGCACTCATATTAGGACCAATACCAGGACATACAACATCAACACCCTTTTCAACATCCATATTATACTAGTATCACCACCAAAACCAATATCATCATCCATTTCAATACCCATTTCATCCTTATCGGGACTGAAATCATAAAACAATAGTAGCATGTTTTTATCATCATTGTATGTAGTACAATATCTCGTTCCATATGGCCTGACATTTTCAGGATTACCTAACAACGCCTTAACACTTTTATCGTTAAAGGATCAACAACTAGATCAATATCAACATATAGATGCACCTCGTCTTCACCTTCATGCATACAAAAAACCTATAAGGTTGAGGCATCGTCAAATATTTTATTGCCTTTGCCATCCCTTATGTGAAAGTCATGCAAGTCTATATCAAAAACTTGCTTGCATATGAACAACGTGGATATAAAACATATATTCAAAGCCATGATTTTTTTCAATGTATGATGAACTCCTATCTGGCATTTTTTCTTACATGGTTGATAGAAGTTACAAAAAGGTTACACACTAATTGAACAATTATCACAAAATATGTGTGTGTGTATATATATATCTTAATTTAACAGTGATTACAAAATTAGGATTCTGTGAATAATAACCTTAGATTTTAGATTTGGGAGTTTTTCATAAAAATTCATATAACTTTTCCAGTATTCAAAATGTGTTTAGGAGTATGAAATTTATCCATTAAACATAAAATATTTACTAAAATCTAATTGCTTAAGACTACTGTACCTTTAAGACTTCCATTTTTAATTTTAAACTATTGATTTTTTTATTAAATCGAGGAAACAAAACCTATATTTTAATAATTTAACAAGAATAAAATGCACTAACAAATTTTAAAATCTTGATTGAAGAAAAAAATTGGAACATGTCTTTTTTGGTTGAGTTACAAACAAGAAATCGATGGCAACAATTAAACATGAAAATAAAAGGTAACAGAGAAGGTAAATTTGTGTTCTGGTTTTTCTTCTCGATTTGTGTTTGACAAAAAAAGCATAAAAAAAGAGAGAAGGTTAGTACAAAGAAGATAAAGAATGAGTTGTACTGTCGCAATTACCTTGTATATTTTAAAATACATATAAGGGCATTATTATTTTTAAAATCTGCTTTCATCCGGGCTACTAATTGTAATTTTGGAAAACTTATTTGCAAAGTTAAGAAAAACCAAACTATAAAATGGTAAGAATATTGTTTAAAAAAAAATAAAAATGAGATAGGTTTCTCTAAAGTTCCGTAGCCAAGCCTGGCCAAGGCGTGCTAATATAGAGGATAGTCAGGCCCAATCCTACCGGGTAGATAAATGGCAATGCGATAACCTGATAAGTTCAAGATTCGGCAAGGCCCAAATACGTGTCGGAATCCCATGTAGGGTCCTGGATAGACAACCCATCCTGAAATTTGAGCAGCGGTCAGGACAGACAGCTTCCTGTCTGAGTCCCACTGGCAAGCTGAAAAGAGGGAAACATAACACGATTAATGGCAGATAAGACTTAAAATTCATCAATAGCATGGCCCATTGTTTGAACCTAACTGAACATCATTTCTGCATTTGTTGCTTTGCCGACTTCGATTTATTGCTGGTATTTTCCTTCTTGAGAACTTAGGGCCTAAACAGAAGGGATTCTCAAAAAAGGAATTTAATTTAAATACGAAGAACACCCTTTCACGAGTATAATTACAGCTAATTCAATGATACTGTTTTGATTTTAGAGATTCACCTTCTGTCAAGTATTCAAGCTCATCACGTCATCCCACGTATGAGTGAGCACCAGTACGTATTACAAGGTCTGGTGGCTGATTAATTTAATTTGATGAAAACTATGTAATTAGTAATTACCAAAGATTATTCGGTTCTTTTTCCTTCCCACTTATATGGTAAAGGGACTGGGAAAAGCTAGATTAAATCATCATTTTATACATGGAACAAGAGATGTTGGTGGTCACGGAGGAGGCATCTGAACCTGTCAGCCCGTATAAAGAAAGAGTTGATTGCGATGTATCTTTAGTCCTTGGCATCCAAAATAGCCCTGACCTGCAACTATGGGATTTTACTTTTCCCCAGCCATACCCTACATCCATACAAGTTTCTGGCATTTTGCTTTGTCAATACATAATGTACTGGTGTAAAATCGCATCCTTAAGAGTCTTGGGTGCTGGTAGAGGGAAATAATTCACGTTTTTGTTTCTGAGAAACATGAAAAGCACTCAGGCATTTGAGTTTAACACATAATAGTTACCCTAGTTAAGAAAGGCATTTGAGTAGTTGTTAGTTTTTACTGTTAGCACGTATAATATATATATACGTGGATGACAGAAGATGAGTTTCAGAGATGTTGCCATCCAATGACAAGAGCTTTGGTGCTCACCACTGGTTAGAAGTTAGAGACAACCACCAAAATATAACACAGACATATTAGCTGTAATGTCAGTCCCCATTTATTATTGTTCCGTTCTCTCTTTTCTTTTCTGGGACGACAGAGCCCACATGTCCCTCAACGGAACAGAATAAAAAGCAAGCAACATAACATGAGATCATTTTTCCGACAGCTTCAAATGCCCTAGTAGCCTCTCGATTCATTACTTGCCTTTCTCCAACATCTACATGTCTATATGAGTAATTAACATACCCGGTCGAGTTTCCATTTCCCACTTCTCACTCCCTATACATTATTTAGGCTTCTTCATGCATTGCATTGAGTTCTTTTTTATGAAAAAATCAGTCAGCAAGCCTCTCAGTTCTCAAAGCAATTATTTAGTGTCATTCCTTGCTCTCTAAGATAAATTAATTCTTTCGTCTCTAATTAATCGTTTCATCAGTATAACCCAAAATTATGAGAACAAAAAACAAAGAGTTCGAATGAATTATTTTACTACATATTTAACTATGAGTAAGTAAGCTTGGGATTTTGTCAGCTGTAATTGATCAAATTCAAGAAACTAAACATTGATTATAGGTTATACTTAAAGTGAAATATATGATTAAAATTAAAGAAACCAAGCCTCCTTTTAAAAGTTATTCTGGGACTTCCTTCCATGTTCATGAGTAAACGGCAACCACAAGGTCTGAAAATATAACTGGAAAAGACTTTGCTACAGTGATGCAATGTTAATAAGCAACCACTTTCCAACTTTAATTGCTTTACTTTTACCAAGTACTTCTGAGGGGAAAAAAAGATAAGAGGAAGCAGAAGAAGCCTGAAAGAATTAAAACAAGGCACAGAACAAATGTTAAACAAGAATACTGACTCATGTTCTACCTATATATCTTTGGAAAAAAAGAAATAAAGAACTATATATATATATATATATATAGATACAAGTTTGTAAACAATGTAGGCAAGAGAAAGCGAGAAAGCAATTAATGGAGGACGAGGAATGAGGAAGGTACATGAGGGAAATGAACACAGTTTTTGTATCAACATTAGAGTAGAGATCAAGTACGATGACATTCACAACAACCCTCTCTGTTAGGGTTCCACCTCTCTTGTTAGCACAGTTGTCCACAGCCCTTTTTCGGTGGGTTTTGAGCTTTATTCATGATGATCAGCTCGAGGTGTCTAGAGTGAAAACGCAAATTAATGTGAGGGAGAAAGGGGGAGGGATGATTAAAGCTTAAGCGGTGGTGAGCTAGAGAGAGAGAAGGAGAAGCTGACAGTTGTGAAGGGACAAAAAATTGCAGCTTTGCATGCTAACCACGTTTTGATTCAACTAGGAATTCTCTCGGTCCTAGAAAATCATCATCGTCACATGATACCAACTTACAAATTAACCCATCAGTTTTTGCCTTTGCTCATGTGACTCGTGAATTAGACAACTGACTTGAAATATCAAAAATGTTGAGTGAATTCTAAAGGCATTGTGGGTGTTTTGCAGAGCTTTTTTAAGGTCCCATAACATTAATTTACATGTAGAAAATCAAAATTCAAGAAAAACAGCTAGCCATGTAAATTAAAAACTAACTAGCTAGGTTTCTCATAATTAAGCTTAAAAATTAAAGAAAGAAACTACGGTTAGAAGATGCTGATGATTTGAGCAATGGCCCATCATCAACAACGTATTCAGAATAACAGTCATGATGATGATCAACATTCATCCTACAGTGACAGAGAGAAGAAACTAAACAAAAGCAAAGGAAAAAAAAAACGCCACTAGCTAAGAACCCTAGTTAAATTGACATCCCAACTTTCCGAGATTCCCTTTCCAGATTGCACTACTGGTGTCTACTCTCTATCGCCATGGCACCAATAAGTAGCTAGTCACCAATTTCTGGAAGAAGAAGAAGAAGATGATGGTGATGATGATGGTGATGATAACAAATGTTGGTCTTTTATGTTCCTAAGAGATTTTTAGGGTTTCTTACCAATAGTGTGCTTGTTATTATGCATCCAGACCTTGAGCACATGCCGCTTCACACCATTCTCCGCACAAAACTGCTCCACAGCAGCCTCATCATGTTTCTGGATTCTCCAACCAAGCCTCTCCGCGAAAGCCAACATCTTTTCTTTCTGCTCCTGCGAAAACTTTGTCCTAAACCTCTTCTTCGAACTACTACCGCCTCCTCCTCCACCACCACCGCTACTGCTCGGATTAGACACATCCTCCTCTTCCCTACTATACCCACCACCAGACGCAGCCGGCAAGGCTAAAGGCCTTGGCTGCGGAGTTGGTGTCAAGTGATGAAGGTACCCAGCCGGTGGTGGAGCACGATAATAAGGAGAGAATTGTGGTTGTTGCTGGTGGTGATGGCCATGGTATAATATTACTTCTCCTCCACCTCCACCATCAGTCTCTTTGCGGTGGAAATTACGGTGGCAATTACACGCAGCACATTTAAGTGCATCCAAAGTACCTTCTTCACCTGCGGCCATGAATTCGCCACAACCATCAAGTGCGTGTCCACCGATTCCCACAGCATGGTTTTTTTGACACTCTCTGTATCTGATTGAAGATTTTCTTGTGTTTGTGTTTGCTGCTGTTGTTGAAGCACCTTCTCCTCCGCCACCTGTAGGACCCATTTTTGACCGAGCAGTAGCTGAGTTGCTAATTGAGTCATAACCCGGTGGCATCACCGCCATCCCCGTCATTTCTTCTTCTTGGTCTTCGTGCTCATCAAACTCCATTTTTTTTTCCCACTCTCTCTAAGCTTTTTTTCCCCTTCTTTTTCTCTCGGTCTACCCTATGGTGGTTTCTTTTCTTCTTCTTTTTTTTTGTTGATAGAGAAGACCTACATGGCAAGGCCGGTTCTTTTTGTGAGCAGATCCCCCCACCCACTATAATAACCAAGTGAAATACAACGGTGATAAAAGCTTGCATTTATATGATAAAATAATAATAATAATAGAATTGTTTTTTCTTTTTCTTTTTTAAGATCATAAGAAGAGAAGATAAGAGGTTAAGGGAGAGTGTGGCCATCAATACACCGGCCTGCAGAAAATAGGTGTCTTACTCGAAAGCCTTTAATTTGCTTTCCATTTTCTCTTTCTTTTACCCTCCACAATTTACTGGCTATTGCCAGTAAATAAATCCATTCTCAATTCTTTTTTAAATATATTTCCTCTTTATCTTTGTTTGTTAAAGGGTTTTTTTTTTTTTATTATTATTAATTAAGAAGGTGTTTGTCATTGAAATTAAATCTGTTTTTTTTTTTTTTACCACTACCAAAATCTTGAGATTTACCAACGGAATTTTCCGTCGGTATTTGCACTACCATTCCGTTGGTAAAAAACATTACCAACGAAATCACCGACGGAAAGTCTCCATTGATGAATCGTTCATCGGTAATTTTTTGTCCGTCGGTAAGTCTGTTGGTAATAAAAAAATATTATTACCGATGGATTTACTGATGGAAAAGGCGAATAAAAAAAAAATTTCATTCAGTCGGTAATTTCCTCGGAAACAAACAGTATGTAATTCCGTCGGTAATTATTTAAAAATATTTTAAAAAATATATATTTTACAAAACTATAAAATAATTAAATTAATATTAATCAACACTCTATAATACTCAAAATGCTTGGAAAAAAGAAGAAAATCAACTCAAAAAAATTTGCAACAAATAAATAACATGAAAAAATAAATTCAACTAAAAAAATTCATATGAAAAAAATTTAAAAATCCTATAAATAAATCAACTAAAAATTGATCTCATATGAAAAAAAAATCCTACAACAACATTCATACAATTATTAAGAACAAAAACAATTAAAAATAAAATAAAAAACAAATATAGTGAAAAAAACACGAAAAAGAAGAATTTTTTTTTACCTTAATGTAGTTGCAAGTGAAGCTAAGAACAGAAAAAAAATTCGTAAAGTATACTAATTAAAAAAACCGAGAAGAAAAAATAAGAAAGGAGAAGAAGACATGCCTGAGCATGAAGAAGAAGAGAAGGAGTTGAGGAGAGGAGAGAAGAAAAAAAAGGTATATCAAAGCATGGAGGAGAAGAGAAGGAGTTGAGGAGAGAAGAGTAGAAAAAGAAGAAGAAGAAGAAGAAGAAATAAGACGGATTTGTTGTGAAATTAGGGATTTTAGACTTTTTATTGGGGCGTTTACCGACAGATAATTAAATATTAATATTTTTAATCATTTCATCGGTGATTCTGTCTGTAATATTTAATTTAAATTTTGAATTTAATAAAAATTTTTCAGAAACTACCAAATATTACCAACGACTTTTCAATCCGTCGGTAATTTTGTCTATAATATTTAATTTAAAATTTTAATTTTTTAGAAAACCGCCAAATAACACCGACGACTTTTCAATCCGTCGATGATTTTGTTTGTAAAGAACAGTAATTAACAGTGCAATTGGGAAGTGAATAATTCCAGAGCTCTCTATAAAATACCGACGGAATGTTCCGTCGGTGATTCCCTTTATAATTAACATGATGAATAGTGTTGACAGTTTACCAATGATTTTTCTGACTGAATTACCGACGGTAAAAATGGCACGTCATCATTTTTTTTGCTTTGTTTTAATTATATTTTTCCCACTGTAATTCACTCGGTAAATACTGAGGGAATATTTCCGTCGGTAAAATCCATCGGCAAGTTACCAATGAAAATATTCCCTCGGTATTTCCATTTGTATTTATCAATTTTCTGGTAGTGTAAATTAAAATATTTTTTTGTTCAAATTAATTTTTTTACTGAGTTTGGATCATTAAACTCATGTTAAAAATAAATTTTTAAAAATAAAAAATATTATTTAAATGTATTTCCATGAAAAAAATATTTTGAAAAGAAAAGGACTTTCACCTCCCTGATTAATTTCCAGTTATTTGATATATTTGACATCAAATAATTTTACTAATTAAAATTCTCGTTTATATATAAAACACTAGCTATGGTAAACACTCTTCTCAAGTTCTTCAGTTAATAGGGTTGTAAGAAGTAATATATCCACCACCTTAAGTTGTGTGTGTGTGTGTGTGTGTATAATTGAAGAGTAAATAACCCTCCTTAGATTTCCCTGACAAACTAATCTCTCTTCTGAGCTGTTGTATCGATGAGATTTAAATTTGAACAGAAATCGATTTTTGTATTTGGAAAGGGGGGGAGGGAATTGCATTCAGTGATGGCTTGACAAATTGAATTTTGAGGGGAGAAGTGTTGATGATATGGAAATATTGTAATTAAGGTTTGTGATTGTGGGGTGCAGTGTTGCCTGTTTCTTTTCCTATTTTTGTTGGTAGTTAATGCGGTAAAGGAGAAAAGAAGACTAGAAATTTACATGAACATGGTAAGAGAGGAGAAGAAGAAGAAGAAATGGCAGAGAGGTAGCGTGTAGGGTTTATGTCAAAAAGTGACGTCAGAGGGTGTAAGGGTGAAAGGGAGAGGTGGTGGTGGGAACTGAGCACCACCTCCTCCGTTCATGATGAACATTCCCACACAATCAGTAGTCGTGCAAAGTCCACGCAGCAACTCAGACCTCTTGCAACAGCAACAGCACTCGCTCAAATCTTGTTTTAGACGCTTGATTCTGTGGTTAACTGGGCGTTAGAATTCAAAGGGCTTGGTTTTAGATGGTAAGGAAGATTCCCATTTGGCATGCATTTTTTAGGTTTATTTCTGGTATTAACTGGCCTCATTTACTGGGGTATTATTAGAAATGCTGTTTGAGAAGTTTTTTATTTGTAAAAATATTAAAATAATATTTTTTATTTTTTATATCAATACATTAAAATAATAAAAAAATACTAAAAACAATTAATTTTAAGCAGAAAAAATTTAGAATTTAATAAAAAAACAAATTAAAACGAAACCTAGGCCCCGTTTGTTTGATAGAAAGTAGTTTTCTTTTGGAAAGTGAATTCCAAAAAAATGAATTATTTTCCGATGTTTGGTAGTGTAATGGAAAATAAGTTGGAAAACACTTTCCAGTGTTTGGTTATGTCATGAAAAATGAGCTGGAAAATAACTTATTAATATTTTATTTTTTTCAAGTTTATTAAAATAATGAGAAATAAATCTTACAAATTAAAAAGTTGAATGAGAATGAAATTGAAAAAAATATAATTTCATAAATTATCTCAAATAAAATAAATAATAATCAAAATAATAGAGATCAAATCTAAAAAATAAAAAAATTGAAAGATAAAGAAATTAAAATAATAATAATTACCATTTCATAAATTATTTCAAATAGAACAAGTAACAATTAAAAGAATGAGTACCAAATTTAACAGATAAAAAATTTCAATTAAAAAATAATAAGGGAAAAACAAATAACAATTATAAAAATAAGGACCAAAGTTAATATAAAAAATAAATTTTAAGGGGTAAAATTGAAAAAAAAAATTCAAAACAAAATATATATAGTAATAAAAAATTTGAGGACCAAATTTGATATAATCAGCAATTAATATAGTATTTCTAAATTTTTCACAACTTCTAGAAAGTGTTTTCCACCCAAAATAAAAAGAAAATATTTTCCTGAAAACCAAGTCAAATTTTTCTTTAACTGAAAAGTATTTTTCATTGATTAACTTTTCTAATATTAAATAGACTTAAAAAAATTTTAAAAATAATTTCTGAAAATCACTTTTTAAAAAACAAAAACTCTTAAATTCAGAAGTTTCACTGGGTCATGATTACAAAGCCCACACATACTGTCCTAAGCAAAATTCACAAAGAAATTACTAATTTTAGAGGGAGGAGTATTCATTCACATCGGAGAGTCTATATTAATTAATTACAAAAACTAAAGAGATACCATCGAGAAGACAGTGAAAACCGTACACTAGTTGTCTTAACAATGTCAGTTTCTTGTCACACCAAGAACCAAACATGTGGGAGTCTTTATCTTTCTCTTCGGCACTCCTTGTCCTTGCACTGATATCTGTCATCCCAACCAATCAGCTAAAAGCAAACTTATATCAATCGAAGACTAAAGTGAGAAAGAATTAATATTTTGTATATTTTTAAAAGTTTTTTTTATTTGAAAATATATTAAAATAAAAAAATTATTTTTACTTTCATATTTAAAACCATAAAAAATTAATTTTAAATAAAAAATTTAAATTTTAAAAAATCACAATTTTAATCACTTTCTCAGACACTAGATACTAAAGCATACACCCTTTAAACACAATGATAATAATAATAAAAAAAAATCAGTAAAATGATAATTTGAATCAAGCTAGGTTAGCTCAATTAACCCACGACCTAGGATAAAAGACCAAAAAAACCCCAAAGACAAAAAAAAAAGATAAAGTTCAAAGCTCAATAACTTAAAGTTAAATGATAAAATTCAGAAAAAAAATTCAAACAAAAACATTGAAGAAAAAAATTGAGTCAACCCAAGCTCACTCAACAACCTACTGCTTGAGATATGAGATCGGACTAAAAAAATACTTTAATAAAAAATAACCTAGCAAAAAGACCGAAGTTAAATCAATAGAAAAAAAATCAAAAACAATTGAGTAAACTCTGTTTAACTTAACTAACTCGCGACCTGGGTTAACCCCCATGTAAAGAAAAGCGAAAAAATCATAAAACTCAATGCCTGATAATCTAATGTTAAAGAATAAAATTGAAAAAAATTAATTTAACCTAAGACGACATGAGATCGGGATAAGAAAATATTTTTTTAAAAGGACCTAGAAGAAAAGATCAAAGTAAAATAACAAATATAAAAAAAACTCGAGTCAACCCAATTAATACTTGAAACCAATGACCCAGTTCCCGATACCAATACCACCCTATAAAAAGCAAACACTAAAAAATCACTAAACAAAATCCCTAATTATAAAAAAAAACAAAATAAATAGTAATAAAAACAACGAGGACAAGATTTGGCATAAAAACTTAATGAAAGAAAACAATGATGGACTAAATTGAAAATTAAAATAAATTAAGAATATGATAAAAAAAAATAGCAATTAAAAGAATAAAGACCAAAATTTGATACAAAAATTAAATTAAATAAAATGATGAGGGATAAAACTGAAAAAAATACAAGAAAATGATAAAAACAAAAATAAATAGTAATAAAATGAATGAAGACCACATTAGATACAAAAACAAAATAAAATAAAATGTTTAGGTATGAAATTGAAAAACAAATAAAGTTCAAAAGGCATTAAAAGCAAAAAAATAAAATAGTAATCAAAATAATAAGGACTAAAATTGATTGAAACATAAACTGGATGACACAATTAATTTTTGGAAAAGCCGGCATGAGTTTCTAGGCCAGGAGAGAGATAAAAGAGAAGAAAAGAAAAAAAAGTTCATCGGAGTTCAACTAGACCTCTTTTGTGAACATGCACTCCACCATCATGAAGAAGACGACTCGCTGCTTCTAAAGTTGTGATGATAGCGACATTTAATCACTTGGAGGTGCTGTGCGAGTCGTCCAAACAGCGTAGACACCTCTCACTTGCTAGTTTATGCCACGCACGTGCCATTTATTTTTTTAAAATTATTTTTATATATAGTCGGAGATCTAATTGCACCACATTCTAATACATAATTATAAAATAACAGTGTTGAAAAGACTTAAGCGCCCCCAAATGTATGCTCCGTTATTTTTAATTTTAAGAGAAATATAGCTTTTTTACTATTCATTCAAAGTACAAAACGGCGATAAAGCATTTCTCTCCAATTTCAAATTTTTTTACTTTTAAGAGTATTTAAGCCATTATAAAATTCATTCAAAATGCAAAAAGTCTCATCCTTTTTAAAATCGATATGACTAATGAATCATATTGAAAAGACTTTTTTACCCTTAAAACCATGTTAAATGAGTTTTTCTTTGTGATTAAAATAGTAATTTAATTAGAGAGTATGCACAACATCAGAGTTCTTTTAGGTTTTTTGTACTATTCAACATTATATATTTTTATTCAGTTTTAATGTAACGTTACCTTATATTATAAAGGATCTACTTTTAGTTGTTTTGATCTAAAAATAAGTGTTTGGTTAATATTTATCTTTTTCAAATAAAAATAGATTTATTTTAAAAAAAATATTTTGCTTTTAAAACAGAACAAGGTATCCTTGTATTTAACAAAAAAACACAGCTGCTTATTATGAGTTTTTTTTTAGTTAAAATTATAACTTTCTCCTTTATTTTTTTTAATTACACATACTAAATTAAGCTACTAGTATTTTACATAAATCTATTTCAAAATATTTTATTGAAATGATGTGTGTATTAATTATCCCAATTAATCCTTTTGTTCATAATATGATATTTACTTTTATATAAAATAATATGTTCAAAATATTATGTAATTTAAGATGTCATGAATTATTGAATATAAATAAAATGTATTTGTCTAAATACTCTTAATATGGTCTTTATTGATCATTTTATATCTTAAAAAAAACACAATAATGAAATCTATTTAAATAATGTTTAGTTATTTTAAATATTTATATGCACAATACAATAACTAATTATCAAACGCTATTTTACTTCTTACTACTACCCTTACAAAAGTAAGAAGGACTAGATTAATTTTCGACCTCGAGTATTTTAAACGGTGGAACATTTATTGGCTAGAGTTCACGTTCAAAATTGTGTTTTTGAATTTTATTAAATATTGAAAATTCCCCTCACCCAAAAAAATAAAAAGAAAAGAGAAGAAAGTACCAGAATATAAATCCTCCTCTCATTGGATTTTTATCAACAAAAAAATGCTCACGTCATTAAAGAGGTGCGTAAGACACTTCCTAGTGGTCAAATCTGTCCATTCTTCATATCACTAGATGCGCAGCCGTGCCCTCTTTCACATGGAGCGGCACGTGTAGACATATCATGGTTGGATTGCGGCCGGTGATCGATTGTTTGAGTTTTTTCTTTTTCTCTCTCTCTCTCTTAACAACTAAAGTGCATTATTGTCCTCTCTTTGTTTATTGTTTGCTTGGGTCTGACATGGATTGTCAGACCTAAGCGCCCTGGGTCTGGCAACTATGTGTAATACCAGACCTAGGCACGCGGGTCTAGCATCCTTAATACAATATTGACATTGTAATATATATATATATATATATATATATATATATATATATATATATATATATATAAAGTAAGTAAGTAAGTAAATTCAACCCATCATCTTGTTAATAAAAAGACCGACCAATATTAGTAAAAATAGTCAATTTTTAATTCATAAAAATTGATTTTTTTGTAGAATGCAGTATAAAATACATAGGTTACTTTTATTTTTAATTTATGCACCATGTAAAACTCTAAATAATATAAATAAGCTATTTGACAACTAAACTATAACTAAACTATATAGTATTGTCGTTATACTTTATTTAGATTATCAAAACTCTAAAAAACTTTAAAAAATCAACAAAAAAATATAAACATTAAAATTTGAAAATAATTATTCTACTTCAAAACTCATCATAATAAATTGAACTCTTTATTAATTTTCTTATAGGTTATTTTTTGCTACTATCTTACGTTGTTTTGACTATTTTAAACAAAAATTAATAGTATCAAAGCCTTTTTTGGTTGTTGTTTAGAACATCATAGTAATGTCTGTTTCAATTCTTTCCATGAATCAGAAACTAATTTATTTATTATTAATTTATAAACATGTGGCATATAATTCAATTATGTCCCTAATTTTTTAATTAAGAGAAATTATATATTATATTATGTATTTGAAGAATTAAATAAATCAATTATTATTTGATAAAACAAAAGGTTAATCTAGTTAATATTTAAATTTATTCATTTATAAATAATTCTACACAATTTGGCTGTCGATTGAGTCTGGCAAGGCCGCTAAACCCAAGGCTCTTGGGTTTGGTATGATCGTTAGACCCAAAGGGCCTAAAAACATTCTCTATTCTCTTAATAGTTTTTTGACATTGAATTTTTTTTTGATATTAACTCGCTGCAGGGCAGCGAGCCAATATACTAGTATATTACTATTCATTATAATAATATAATTATTATATTATTCTTTGGTCATTTAACTTTTGATTTGATTTCATGGTAGGTTGATTTTCACATCATGACATAAATATCTTTTAAGGATTGCGTTAAGTTGTTTTTGGTAATTGTGTTTTATACATAGTAAAATTACTTATTTAATCCTTAAATAAAATAACTCAATACCTTATGCATAACGGTGTTTTCATATTTCATATTTGATAGAACTATATAATTACTACATTACTCTTACCATTTAAATTTTTTAACCTTGGCTTCAGGAGCTTGGTTGTAATTTCATCATGGTTTGTTTGTTATTATTGTTTAGTTCTAAGAGCATTTTTAGTTTTGTACGAATAAAAAAAACAAAAAAGCTGTTAACGCGTGCCTCAAATGCATTAGTCGCTCTGGTGGTTATAACCATGATTCCTTCGCATCATTTGATTTATCTCGACGTCCTCTTTCTTTTTGGGTTGTGCGTGTGTGGTGGTTTGGTGTGATTCGACCCAAAATTGTTGTTCTTTTTTCCTTTCTCTTTCTTCCTCGGATTGCTTGTTGCCATGTAAAAAATCATATCAACCCTTCAATTTATTTTTTTTCCTTTGATTCAATCCCTCTTCTCTTATTTGCAATTGTTTTATTTACACTCATTTTTTCTAATTGAATTTATTTATGATTTCATCCTTGATCATTTGATTTTTTTAATTTGTTTTCAAATTTAGGTTCTTATTTTTTTAATTGTTATTTGTTTTGTTTTGAATCATTTTCTTGATTGATTTTTTTTTTTCCATTCCACCCCTAGGCATTTATTTTAATTTAGTTTTTATCTCAAATTTGGTTCTAATTCTTTTAATTGTTATTTTTAATCATTTTCTTAATGGATTTGTTTTTTTTTTTTTTACAATTTCATTTCTAAACATTTAATTTCATTAAAATTTTTATGTCAAGTTTAGTCCTAATTCTTTTAATTACTATTTTTCTTGTTTTGTATTGATTTTTTTTTCATGTGTTTAATTTCATGTGTTTTATTTGTTGACCCGGGTTAGCTGTCAGGTTTGCTTGAAGCTTTTTTTTTTGCTTTGACAAGTTTTTAAAATTTATATTTTTAAACTAGCTTATAATAAACTTCTTGATAGGACCTTGGATAGAGGGTTTTATAAGTTGCGAGCTTTTTAAGATTTGACCATGTTTAGGATGTTTGTCAGGGTTTACTTGGTTTTTATAGATGTTTGTCCGGGTTTGCTTAGTTTTTATAGATGTTTTTAATTTCACCTTCTATAATTTTTTTAATCTTTAAAATTTAGTCCCTTATGTTTTTAATTGATATTTAGTTTATTTGTTACCTTTTTCATTAAATTGCATCCTCCTTGGATTTTTTCTATCAAATTTTATCATAACTCTCTCTGTTGCTTTTGCATGTTTTTTTATTAATATTTTTCTACTCATCTCATTCTTCAAAATTAAATTGGTTAAAAATTATGTTTCTTAATTAAATTTGGGTAAAACATTTCACGGGATGCAACTTTTAGAGAATAGACCCGGTTTAAGAGGTTTGTCGAATTTGCCTTGTTTTTTTTTTTTTCTAAATTGATGTTTTCTTATTTTTTTTTATCCTTTTTTTAACTTTTATTTTGTTATTTTTTTCGGTTTATTTATCTTTTTTTAACTTTTGTTTTTCTTATTTTTTTTCGGTTTTTTCGATTAGGTTAGCCCTCAACATTTTTTTTTCTATTTCAGCCCCTACTATTTATTAATCTATAAATAATCTATCATATTACATATAATTTTCAATTTCACTCCTAAGATTTTTTAATCTTTCAAGTTTGGTTTTAATAAATAATCTATTATATTTATTAAAATTAAATTGGATAACATTTAAGTTTTTTAATAGAATTTGGATTCATAATTTTATAAGTTACAATTTTTTAAAATTAGATTAGGTTTAGAAGATTTACTTGGATTTGATTGATTTTTTTTTAGGTTATATTTTTTTAAATTAACTTTTTATTTTTACTTTTAGGTAGGTTAGCTTAAAAAGAAGAAGAAGAAGAAGAAGAGTAACATCGTAGTACCCACGCCCAAAGTCAAATCAAGAATAGACGTGGCAAATGGCAAGGCTTGTAGTTTGGCTGCCGAAAACAAGAGAGCGCTGCTTCAACACAACACTAGGATAGGAGGAGATGGAGATGAGACTGGAGAGGGGCAACTTCAATCTTAGGACACGGATTTACACCTGGAAAAATTTAAGCTGTCGGTATTAATTGTAGCTGCCTACGTGCCCCCATCCCCGACATTATGGGACCCCATCCCCGACATTTATGCTTCTATTAAATCTAATCGATAATTACTAAGTTGAGATCATGGCTGGAAATATTAATTCGGGCTCTGGATAAATGAATAGGAAAATAAATACATGAAGAGAGGGCACTGATCTGGATGTGATTGGAGGGTTTACTTTACTGGGAGGGAGCTACACCTTGGGACTTGAAGAGGGAAGAGTACAAAGAGAAAAACAATAGTTAAAAGGAGGAAAGATTCACTACGTACATTACCTTAAGGTAGTGATAATCTAATGCACGAAACTATATATTATATGTATGTTTGTATAATTGGAACCGCTGGACGACCGCTGTTACTGCTGCTGCCAAGGGAGAGAGAGTTACAGCGTCATGTGATTGTTAACATCCAAAGCCAATCCCAGTAAAGTATATCTGACGTGACACGCTGACCCCGTACTCCTGCTCTGCCACTCCTTGTCAGCTAGCGGGAAACAATCACCTCTCTCTTTTCCAAAAACATTAAAGGAAAAAAAAAAAAAAAGTGTAACCAGTTAGATGCTAAATTTATTTTTTTATATAGATTATTAGATTGAATCCTATAAATTTTAAAACTACTAGAGGATTATATAGTCGTTAACTTCAAGGCCTGTAAGATTAGTTGAGATACGTGCAAGCTAATCCGGATACTCACGTTAATCTAAAGAAAAAAACACTAAAACAAAAGAACCCTAAGGTATAGTTCAATTCATCATATCCTGGATTTGTTTTCTAGAAATCATCAATTCAAGTGCCACAAACCTCAGAGTCATTGGAAGCTTACATAATCATTAACTTCAGGACCTTAAAGGATTAATCGAGGTGCATTTAAGTTGACCCAGATAGCCACAATTAACCAAAAAAAAAAACTAAAACAAAAGGGTGTTTTTGAACATGAAATCACCATATGACTACTTTTGTAAATTTATCATTTTTTTTATTTTATTTTTATGTGGCATTCTCATTATTTTCTTTTCTTTTTGTTATTGAAGTTTTGATTTTCCAATTTAATCATCTTCTGTCATATTTTAACCTTTTTTTTTTTTTCTTTTTTAGAAGTTTCTTTCATCTTACATTTCCTAGCATGTTCATAGTTTTGGACACCGTTCCATTGTTTATTGAATATCAATTTTTTAAAATTAAACTATAATTATTGTTAAAAATAACAATTAAATGAATAAGAATCAAAGTTTGTATTAAAAAAATAGAACTCCCTATGATATTTTTAACAGATCATGTGTAGAAATCGAGGCGAAGAAAGAGGAGAAAAAATAGGTTGTTGGAGCCACTCCTTCCACCACACACCATTGTGGATGGAGACCTCATCGAAATGATGCTAACGACACAAAGAATGGTTGTCCTTGGAAGCTCTCTTTGATATTTTTAATAGATCAGGCATGGAAATCGAGGTGGGGAAAAAGAAGAAAGATGGAAAAAGAAAGAAGAGAAAAAAAAAGCTGATGAAGTGACTCCTTTTACCACGCATTGTAATAATGGAAGACCATACCTAAATGATTCCAATGAAACTAATGATGACAGTCATTGGAGCTTAGAGGACGCTGCATGCTTAGCCACAATGCAATGGCCTTCCTCACATGCTAGCACATGTATTACATGTGATAAACACTTTTTCTCTTTTATTCATTTTAGTCCCTGATTCTCTAATATATCTTTAATTTAGACTCTAATTCTCTAATAACTCTTATACTTTTTTTTCCCTCTTGGTTCAATTTTATCCATGATTATTTGATAACTATTCGATTTGATCCTGAATTTATCTCGACTTAGCCCAATAAAGGTCTAGTTGGGGAGAGACTACGATATGAGAAAAGAAAGAAATGAAATGGCTTAAAAGGCCTTAATTGCAGCTTAGTCGAACACAATAGGAAAACAAAAATATACTTTTACCTTGAAAAAACATTGTTGTGCTCATGTTTAACTGTTTGATTTATACATCTCAAAATACTGTCATTGGTAATCAATTGTAGGGAAAAAAAATATGACCAGACACTTTGAAGCCTTGGACAGGTAAGGAGTTGGTCTGAAGGTTTCAAGTTTAGCCTCCTTATATGAGTTTAATGACAATGCCAAAGAGTTCCTCGTGACTTTGAATATTTTTTGCTATAAAAAAATTGGCCAAACTTGCAATGAGCACAATATGCAATCTAATTCTCTCTAGAATGAGTCCCCAACCATTTTACTGGTTTCACTTCAGTGTTCTAGGTCTCACGCCCAACAATATTAACTTTAAAGACCAACCCATAATTATACAATATACTAAAACATCTAGGGTTTAATATGGTGATATATTTTTTTATATAAAGTGAAGCATCTTCCTTCAATTTGTTTTTGTTATCTTTTTTTTTAAAAAAAATTCATAATCGAGCATTTTTTTTTATCTTTTGATTTAATCCTTTTGTGGTCTAATTCCATAAGATAAAGTTTTAAGTTGTAGTAGAAAGATAAAATTAAAGTGAGAGAACCACAAAGGAAAACACAAAGAAAATACTTAGCCAATTTGTTTGGTTTGCTTTTCTTGTTCATTATTTAGAAAATGCATGACCAATTTCAAAGTTTTTAAAATTTTTATTTGGGTCTAAAAGTTCTTCTTGTTTATTTTCCAGTCTCTAGATTTAAGAGATAAAAAAGAAAGTCACCGAAATATAATAGAAGAGAGAGAAATTTGTTTTTTGGCCAAAATCCACCCACTAAAAAGGATAACCTTTGTATTAATAGGTTTCATTTGACTAGAAGAGTTCAATAAAAGTGCTTTTTCATTATAAACATCGTAAGAAAAGAAATTGATGTTGGTTTGATTTTTTTGATTTGCCTATTTATTTTTAGTAACTTTGAGGTGTTTGAGGGTTGGTAAATAGTTTATGAAAGTTTTTATGGTGTTTATAAGTGAAAATGAGTGGGAAAATAGATTTTTAGGCCAAACCCCCATGTTTGATTTTTTAGCCAACATAGTGGCGGTCAGATTCTATGCAGCAGCTGGTGGGTGATAGGTCACCTGCCACTGCAAGTGTTCTGTTGCCTATCTTAAAAAAGAAAAAGAAAAAAAGAAATGGATGATGCATCGTCCACTCTTGAGAAAAAAAAACAAATCAGGTGTTGGCATGAGCTTTTAGACCCAATTACATCTAGGCTTTTTAATTCAAGTTGGACTTGCATTCTTGGCATGTTTTTGTTTTTTTCTTTAATTTTAATTTATTTTTAAAAAAACATTATTTCATTTAAAATATATAATTATATTAATTTACTAAAATTTTAAATTAATTAAGAATATTTTCTAGATATTTAGGTTTTCATGTGATAGTTAGCTAGGTTCATAAGTGCAAACATATAATCTGAGTCCCTAAAATCATCATGTGAGCTTGTGATTGAACTTCAATATACTAAAAAAACTAAAAAGAAAAACACGGTAACAAATGCTTTCTTTTTTATTTACATCAAAATATCATAAAATAAAATAAAATAAAATAATATAAAAGTTAATGATGCTTTGGTGTTTGTATGTATATTTGAATTCTAACTTCTCTCGTGTAGTAAAAACAAATCTATAATATTTAAGTTTGTAAAATTGTAAAATGAATGTAGCCTTAAAGAATTTATGTTGTGTGTTGTAGAGATAGTAAATAAAGATGGTAAAAATAGTTGTTGTGGAATATGAGAATGTTTTTGTGTGTTTGTATATGTCAATAAGATCTTTTTTTTACCTAGTGATTCACGAGTGTTTATGTACCCAATAATCACGTTAATTTACATGAAGTATATGGAAACAATTAGAATAGATTATGTAGTCTATTTTATGTATAATTATGTAAGATAATAGCTCATAACAATAAAAAATTACAATATTCAGTGTAAAATGATATGGATAGGTGAGTTAGGCTCCAAGCAAGAGAATGCCTTGTTATCATTCTATAGATCCCATGATGGTAAGGAGGTCACACTAGCATTAAATTCTAAGTATAATTTATACAGAGGGTTGGTGGATGCAAATAAACTTATTATTTAAATTCAAGCAATGACATCCAATGATATGATCCAAGAAAGGGTTGAACAAAGAAATTTGAATTCTAGCATAATTGTGCCTACTATCTAGTTTTATGACAACAATCATAATTCTGAATACAAAAGTTGAATTAAGCTGAAAATTTACTTTGAGTTTCTTGGAATGTTGTTCTATATTGGGATAATATGTTAGGTCAATCGGAGTTCGAGAAGACCTTGCAATATATGTCAGAACAAGTTGTACAAGTTTTGTTCTTTACTTCCTTTTGACTTAGAACTTCCTATTTGGCAATGATCTTTTCCTATAAAGATGTGGAAGCTTATTTGTGAATTTCCTAGTTCTATAAGGATTTTTAATGGGCTGCAACATAATTTCTAAGTTTGGCAAAGATTCATTAATGTTCCAAAATCTTTTTCTTACAAGGATTTCTTATTCATCCTAACTACACGAGGAAAAAAAAAAGCCGATGATCTTTAATGATAGATTGGTTGGCTTATTTTAGAGAGTTTCATAATCCTACAAGGAGTGTTAAAAGAAGGTAACTAGGGTTTTTTTGGAGAGTGGATATGGGTGACTTTGAGAGTGATCATCATTTTTTACTCTCTTATATGCCATTTTGACATGTTTTATATATATAGGAAGAGGAAAGACCCTCATCTACTCTTGTGTAGCTAGAAAAGCCTCAATGAAAATCCTCACCTATAAGGTAAGTTGTTGGAGATCCGAAAAAGCTGATAAAATGCTTGCAGAAAGATCTATAACCCTCTTACATCTTATTATTTTTAGGTTCTCAGTCATGAAAAGAACTAGAAGGTAAGTAAAAAGAGAAAGGGATGGTATGGTTTTTGTTTAATTTTTCACAAACACCATCACTAATGAAGTTTAAAGTGAATTTCAAGAGATTTTAAACCTTTTCACAACTACTTATTGGGTTTCGAAGGGTTAAAGAAGAAGAGTTAGGTTAGTTATCCATGGACTCTTATAAAATAAGTCCCATGTATAGTATATGAGATCCTTCAATACTTTAGTCAATAAGAATATAAAAGGAATATAACCTTAAAGGTTATATATTGTATGTTACAAATATAATAAATAAAGATGATAATGCAAGAGGTGTGAAAGAGTAGAATATTTTTGCGTATTTGTATGTGTGTTAATGAAATCTCTCTTTACTTAGATATTCGTACACGTGATAAATTACACTCAAGAATCACATCAACTTATATAGAGTAAAAGAAAAAAGGTGAGAATATAATGCATAGTCTATTTTGGGGATAATGATGTGAGATAATAACTTTTAATTATTAGTTACATTATTAAGTATGACTTGATATGGGTAGGTGGGTCAAGCTCTTGATATAAGTATGCTTTAATATTATTTTGTGGGCCTCTAAGATTATCATGTTAACATTAAATACTAAGTATTAGCCATACAATAAATTGGTGAGCACTAGTAAACTCAAAAGTTAGGTTTGAACATGGACATCCCAAACCCAACCATGTGGCATTGTAATAGGGTTGGGTTTGAGAATAGACATCCTGTATAGATTGATACATGTCGCGATGTCGCGATTAGGAATAATAATTTTATAAAAAGTCACCATTGAAAATAGCAACTTCTAAAGAAATTTTTAAAATGAGATAGCATAAATTTCAAGGAAAATAAAAAAGAAAAAAAAATAGCTTTTAGATATGCATTAAAGTTTCGATTATGACCACTAGTATTATTATAAAGATCTCGACAAAACAAATTCAACAACTCCAAAAATAATCACCAACAAGAAATGAAATGAGCCACACTATCTATCCAAATGCAAGTGAGAGCCATACTCCTTATTTTGTAGCTAAATTTTAGCTAAAGTAGCTAAAAAATTATTTTAGCCAACTCTCTGGTATGATAGTACTCATGCTCTCCAAAATAAAGAGTCATTAATATTTTATTATTATTCAAATTATATGTGAGATAAATATTCATGTGTATGTTATTTTATGTTGTTGATTACTTTCAAATTATGATAATAAATTTTCTAATTATTTAATAACACTTTTAAAATTAATTCTTTTATTATAGTAGAAATTAAAAATAATAAAAATAAAATGCATACACTCAAAGAAATAATGAAAATTTAAACCATACTAATTAAAATCACTATTACATCGTTTAGCTAATATTTTTGTTTGACGCATCTCATAATATTCAACCAAAAGCAATGTATGATTGTCATATCTATCAATATTATTCTCTTTTTTCTTTATGTTACTGTTTCAATAAAAATTCTTCTTGTATAATAATAATCCTGTCTCATTCTATTATTTTCTTTTCATGTTTTTCCTTTGCTTTCTCTTTCGATAAATCACTACCATAAAATCGATAAATACAAACGGAAATACCGAGGGAATATTTCCGTCGGTAAATTTCCGAGGGATTTTATCGACGGAAATATTCTCTCGGTATATACTGAGGGAATTACCGTGGAAAAAAAAATTAAAACAAAGCAAAAAAATGATGACGTGCCATTTTTACCAACGGAATTACCGATGGAATTTATTCCGTCGGTAAAATCCGTTGGTAAATCCGTTGGTAAATTGTGAATACTATTTATCATGTCAATAACAAAGGGAATCACTGACGGAATTTTCCGTCGGTATTTTCCAGAGAGCTCCAAAACTGTTCACTTTTCAATTGCACTGTTAATTGTTGTTCTTTACAGACAAAATCATCGATGGATTGAAAAGTCGTTGATGTTATTTGGCGGTTTTCTGAAAAAATTCAATTAATTTAAAATTTTCATTTAAATATTACAGACGGAATCACCGACGGATTGAAAAATCATCGGTAATTGTTCGCGGTTTCTGAAAACTTTTTACGAAATTGAAAATTTAAATTAAATATTACCGATGGAATTACCGACGGAATACTTAAAAAATATTAATATTCAATTGTCCGTTGGTAAATCCGTCGCTAACGCGCCCCAATAAAAAGTTCGAATCCCCTTATTTCACAAGAGATAGACTCATTTCTTATTCTTATTCTTCTTCTTCACTTTATGTAAAAAAACATCAATATCTATTTCTTTCTCTTCGTTTCTCTTCCCATCTCCTTCTCTTTTCCTCCATGCTCGGGTATGTCTTATTCTTCTTTCTTCTTTTATCCTCTTAGTGTTGTTTTAATTAATATGCTTTACAAATTTTTTTCTCTCTCCTTAGCTTCATTTGCACCTACATTAAGGTAAGATTTTTCTTTTTTCTTCTTTTTTCATGATTTTTTTCACTATATTTGTTTTTTATTTTATTTTTAATTGTTTTGTTCTTAATAATTGTATAAATGTTGTTGTGAGATTTTTTTTTCATATGAGAGCAATTTTTATTTAAACTTATTTTTTCGTTTTATTTATTTGTTGCAAATTTGTTTGAGTTGATTTTTTTATTCTTTTTTCCAAGCATTTTGAGTATATATTATAGAGTGTTGATTTATGTTAATTTAATTATTTTATAATTTTATAAAATGAATTTTTTTAAAATATTTTTAAATAATTACCGACGAAAGATTAATTGACGGAGAATTTCCGTCGGTAATTTCGTTGGTAAATTAATTACTGACGAAAAATGTGTCTTACGCTGATGAAAAAATTATGTCAATAAAACTGTTAAATCTTGTAGTGAACCAAAAGATCTTTTGAAAAATTATATATTCTTATGTTACATTTCTATTTTATATTCTTTTAAATCCTCTAAGATTGACCCCATATGAGAACTTATGTTGCATATTGTCTTTTTTTTTTGTTTTTTTTTTCTTGCTTCTTCATCACCTTTCTACCTATGTCACCAATTACAATATCATCCTTTTCTAAGTTGATTGAGTTTTGAGCAAGAGGAGAAGAAGTTGTGGGAGTTGCATTTCTAACATTTTTTGACTTCTTTGAATTCTCAATCATCCATTATTTAGGTTGGTTCTTTAATCTTTCATAGCAATGATGAAATAAGAATGGTTGATTTTGGATTTTTGTGATATGCAATTTTTGCTTCATTGACCTAATATTAAAACATATTGGAATATATTATTAAATAAATTGACAAATCAAATGAATTTAAATATATGAGTTTTATATAAATAATACTTTATCTTCATTAGTGAAATCACTTTGGTTTTTATTTTTGATTTGAGCATAGCGTAATCAAAACTTATTCACTGTTAGTTGAATGGTCGACCAACGATGGATCAAGAACTTAATATACAATTGAATACAAAATTCTTATATTCATGGTATTTGTCATGAATTCTTTTCCAATTCACCTTATTTTTTGCTCATTTTCACGTGTTGGATCATCCATGTATATCTTCTTCATCCTTAAAGTTGTTAGATCATTTTATTTTTTTAGTCAATGGTGGATTTTCACATGAATCTTAGATCCATAGGATCGATGACATAACAACTTGACTAGAGTATTGAGCTAGTACATCATAACCTTCTTTTGATAATTATGTATTAAAGTCACCCTTCATACATGAATTAGTGAAGTAGTGATCACCTATTGAGTAATTGTAAATGGGAAAGAAACTTAAATCAAGCAAATATACTTAAAAGAGATAACGCGTAGAGAATAAAATTGAGAGAAATTGATGCGAGTATAAATTTTCAATAGCAAAACTCCTGTGCTACATGTACAAAAGTTTTATTATTTATCTTAAACAGTTGTATTGCAACGGCTTCCTATATATGGAACGGCTTGAAATGCATTAAATTGGACGTAGTTCGTTAAGTTAAAAATGTGCATGCGGGCTATGAACTCCACCAGTCAAAGGCCAATTTGTATTGAAGAAACATAAATCCAAAATGAAATGTGTACAACTACATCTACCTTTTCATTTAATTTCCAGTATTTTTCACCTGAAAACCCTAGAAGAAACAACTTATATCCTTTGATGTGCATACCTTTATATGAAATGCAAAGCTGTTGAGTGCTAATATTGGAGATCCATCAACATCACATGCAAAACCAACCATTGACCCTAATGGATAACCCTCATGCTTCTGTCACATCAAAGAAATTTCAGCAAGTCCATAAATATAAGAGAAAGAAGTCTAAGCCATGGATTGATTGATGCTCAAATGTAAACCAACTGCAGTGTTTTGTCAGCCACTGATTTCAAATTAAACTCACTACCTACTCAACTCATTGTTTGATAATATTTTACCATATGGTTTATAGCAGCAACCCTAAAACTTTATGCAAGTAGTAGCTTAACCTTTATTCTGTGATTTACAGACAGTGTTACTGGGGAACCAGCCATAACGACTAGTTAAAGGTTGGAAAAAAGGAAGTCCCCGATAAGCAAACTAAAGGGAAACTATTTTATTTATTTTTTCTCTTAAATCCACAAGGAAAAAAAGTTTGATAAGCATTATCCACACTTCAACGGGTGCTCAGTCTATCTTATCCTCGAGAAATACTAACAGTTACTTTATATAATTGAAAAACCCAGTTTCTAAACTTACAAGAAACGATCACAATGAAATTCTACATTACTAGCTAGCTAGCCCAGGTCCCTACAAATCTTCTTAACATGCTTGCCAAAATAGAAAAATCAAAGAGAAACTCACTGCCAATCATATTTGGCATGCATCTTCATTGAGCAAAGCAAACTGGATCTCACAATGAAATAAGATGTATAAAAGGGAAAACAATAATCACAAGCGAGTGTGTTTGCAAGATAGCAATAAAAACAAACAAGCACTGACTACACTCACCTGGTTGTTGAATCTTCAAGAATTATGCCTAGAAACCTTGTTTCTCTCTCACCGAGCTCACACTATAGCCAACCTTTCTTATCCATAACAGTCTCTTTTTGTGAAGCCTAAACCCCTTACTAGGTTTTGTTGGCATTGATTTGATCATGGCAAAAGCCTTTTCTAGAAGCCCAGCTTGACCCGAGAGTCAACCATGGCTCTGTAATCCTCAATTTATAGCTGAACTGAATATCGACTTCTCATTAAATCAAAGCATTTGTGACCTTCTTTAACCAAACCACAATGGCTACATGCTGTTAAAATTCCATGAAAAGTTGTAGAATCATGCAAAAATTTTGCACCTCCCCATTTGTAAAGACTTTGATTCTATCTAAAGCAAGCCTATGAACTGTTAAATCAATATTTATCGAGCAATCGCGACTGCGTTTGTCATCGTTACGCTAAACTCTGCTAGCACCATAGATCCAGATGAACTCTTGTACAGAATCGTCATCGTTTAATTGTTGATTGCTAGGAGAATTAAAGCCAAGAACAAAAGACAAAACCCAGATGCCATTACAATTTTTTTCCCGCAATCTTCTGAAAGCCAATTGAATGCTAAGCACTGTTCATTTTTCTAGTATAGCTAGCCAAGTAGAGAGCTATTATAGCTAAGGATTGAGTGTGGCTAGCGAAGACGTAGATGCTATGAGCAATTATAATGAGATAGTGGAGAGAAAAAGGAAAAGAAAGATAAAAAAAAGAGTTCTTATAAGACAAAAAAACAAAAAAGCTTCTTCTATAATAATATTACTGGTATCTTTAAAATTATCTTATAAGATAATCTAAAGGGGTGTAACTTAATTAATTAATTTTTAGATTTATTTTTTAAAAATTACTAGTTTAAATTTTATAAATCTCAGGGTTAATGAAGATTTACATGATTGTTAATTTTAGAGCCTGTAAATTTAATTAAGGTACATATAAATTGATTTGAACACCCATATTAATAAAAAAAATCCTATAAAATAAATTAAGTGATATTTAAAAAAAATCACCGACAAAAAATACATTATGGTAACTCAAAAATTATGACTTACTGGATCATTATTGGTGATATTTATTAAATTCATCTTATTAAAATATTTTTTATAATATCAATATTAATCATAATAAGAGATTTAAGATTCTCAAGGATATTTATTTATTTATTTTTCTTAAAATTTATATCATCTCATTTAAATAATTTCTTTAGAAGTCACTATTTCCAAGGTAATATTATCAACCATAACATTTCCTCAATTGTTTTATTCCACCGACTAGTGTTATTTTATTTTCTTGTAATGATGTTAACAAGCAAAAATAGCGCTGGGATTTCCGTTCCAGTGCGGGGGTCTACTCAACTGTTTTGAGTAATGGAGGAGTGATTGCGAGGGAAATGGAGAAGAAAAGGAGGGTACAAGGATGTTGACAAGACGGTGGAAAGGAGTGGCTCCGTCTGATCTTCATTTCCACTTCCATGCTTTGTGGCAGCTTTTTTATCTTTTCACTGTAATTTTATTTTTTACTTTTTTAATAGTTATTGTTTTTTAAAATAATATTTTTTTATTTTTTAAAAATTATTTTTAACATCCATATATCAAAATAATTTAAAAATAAAAAATAAATAAAATTTAAATTTTTAAAAATATTCTTAAAACACAATAAAAAGACAGTTTTAACCCTGATTATCAACATAGCATATTTGTCTTCCCTTGAACTTCACCTAACTAAGAAACTGTTTGGGAATGCGGTGTAAACCGCGTTCCTAAAAAATTTTAATTTTTTTTTTTAGAATTTAATATGATTTATATGTTTTGGATCATTTTGATGTGCTGACGTCAAAAATAATTTTTAAAAATAAAAAATATTATTGACATGTATTTTAGCATGAAAAATTATTTAAAAAACAATCACTACCACCCTGCCACGTATAACATAAGACACCAGCGACTTCGAATTTTCCTATTCCCCGCTCTCAGTCCCATGGCCCAGCCTAGTAGTGTGTTGGATCCTCATGTCTTTTAATCGACATGCTTCCAAAACGAAGTACATAACCAAAATTAGCCTTTTGCCTTAACGAAGATCCATCAATTATGCGCCCGCCCGCCCGCGCGTCAACAATTAGAAAATAAATGTTACCTATTTTCTCTGAATTTTGTCAATATTATTCTACAATCCTCTGTTCTATTACTACATGATTATTAAATGAAAGTAGTGTATTATTTGTTTATTGTCTGAATTTCAATTTTAGTCAAAGCCTGTTACGCGTGTTTTACTCTCAAATAGTTTGCCTTCCCAAACTACGCAAGGTAAGAGCAAAAAGGGGAGAGAAGAAAAGCTGAGAGTCGTCACACTTGCAAGGAGGAAGGAAAAAAACAAAGAATTTAGTTGTCAACTGTCATGCACAAGATCAATCTTGGTTTAATAATTTTTTAAAAGGGAGTTTTGGTTAATGATAATGGTCAAATCAAATAGAGGTGAAGAAATTACCCAAAATATGATATTTTAAAAATAAAACCTAATCGTTGGACGTGTGGATGAAAAAAAGGCCAATTGAATTGTTTAACAGCCCAGCAAAGCAAAAAATAGGTTTCTATGAGCCCAATGATTTGATTGGCATTTTCAGCTCACATCCATGACCCACATGATATTATTCTCATGGGCTTTCACATAGACTTGGTCCTTGGGCTATAGTGTCTCGTTGACCCATTTCAATCCCTCCCCTTAATATTCATCTGTTAACATGTCCTTTTCCTCCAGAGCTGATGCTAACGCCCAGACGCCCTCCCGACGAGTAAGAGATTTGTTTTTTTAAAAAATAAAAAACAATTGAACATACAGGACTTTAAAATACAAACTCGATATTAAAAATATATGAATTTTGTTTGAAATTTCAAAAAAAATTTTAAAAAAATCCCTCATTTTAAAAACATAAAAAATAATTTTTTTTCATGTATGCTACCAAATCTTAAAGATTTTTCATGTATATTTTCTAAAAATGACAAAATCAAATTTTTAGTCTGTTTTAAAAATGCATAATGAATATCGTAAGCAATTTATAATTATCAATTAAGATTTGATTAAAATACCAAAAATCCCACAACAATTAGTTTTTTATTCGAAGTGTTAGGATTTAAATATAGACTTTAATATTTGGAAGGTACAAAATTACATTGTAAAATATATTTTCATGTGTTAAAAATATAAAAATAGAAAATAAATATGATGCTAAAATTATAACCTTAGAACGATTAGGATTTAATCTGATAAAGTAGAGACTTCCTCACGAATAGAGATTTTCCTTAAACTTTAGATAAGACTAACAAATAAAAAATGCTTTAGATTAACAATCAATCAACAATGCAGCTTATTATAGGTATAGTGCATTAGGAGTGATGGGTCTTCTCTTTGCACAACTAGTCCCCTTATCCAGACTCTCACAGACTAATAGGTTTTTTAGTTACCATAATACTAAGTGGCAACTCCTAAATCCTTTAATCATAATTTTATGATTATGCTCAAAACCCTTTCAATTCCAGGAGGTAGCTCCGCTATTCCACATTGTGCATATAACGAGAAAACCTTAGCTTGATTTTTCAACCACCATTCTATTGGTTGAAAACTAGAAAAGCAGTCAAAATGTATTATTCATATATATTTTTATTACCTCTAAGGCATAATAATGAAAAAAAAATATATTTTTTAATTTTTCTTTTATGATTATGATAAATTTTTTACTTGATATTCTGATAAATAAATTGCAAAAAAAAGAAATCACATTAATAGGATATAGATGTTTTAATGAATGAGATGCTTTTTTCTCATTATTTAATACTTATACTAATTGTTTTTGGTTTTTATTAAATGAAGTATATTTGATATAAAAAAAACTATATTTTTTAGCTTATAAAATTACAATAATAAGAAAAAAAGGATTATACTAGCAAATTCTTTTATTTTGATAGAATTTAAATTATTACTTAAAAAATAATTTACAAATAATTTAATAGAAAAATATGAATAACTTCCCGCAACACGAGATTAGTATCTTAATATGTATCAATCTCTCAGCTTTTTAATTTTGTCATTGATTTACATCAACATCTCTTTTTAAAATTTATTTGCATATATATATATATATATATATATATATATTTCTTTATTTATTTGATTAATCACAAGCACCAAGTTTTTGGTTCAAAATAAAAGATTTTTTTAAGATAAAAAATGAGTTGATAGCGCTTGCACTTTCTAAAACAATTTCTAATCCAACCATGTAGGTAAGTTGGCTAGTGATTATCTAAAACTTCTTATATTTTTTTATATTTTTAAATTATAATTCCAAGTTAATCATATTAATAGTAACAATTGGTGCTTATCTAATAATTACTAAAAAAATAAATTAAAACATGGGTAATGATCATATTTGATATCAAATTAAATGTGAGGTCTACTCATGTTTGGGTTATGAAGAATTTGTTGAAAATATTCTTTAATTTAAATACTTTAATACGAAACATTAATATATCTAAAATTAATTATAGATGAATTAAAAATTAATCTTAAAAAGTCTTGATTGGTAAAAATATTTCAAACCCAAAATCTCAATACCACATTAAAAGATTTAAAGATTTTCTTGTATCCTGGGTGCCATGGTAAGTTAAAATTGGGCATATAGAGTACCAAAACTTTTACAAGGGAGAGAACTTAAGTTATATGTACTTAGAACTTCAACCACAGACACTCAGCTTGACTCGTTGTAAAATAATTTTACTGCCTAAAAAAAGTAGTTTTTGCCAACTAAGGAAATAACCTGCCTAAATAGTTACCTTCCACTATTTGAACTTATTTTGATATAAACATGTTAGGTTTAAATGAAAGACGTCATGTTTTTATTTGTATTTTATGGCTAATAATTAAAAATTTAAAATAGCAAGAATTAATTATATTTAACATAATTATTTTCTGCATCATTTTTTGTCCCAAAAATCTTGTATAAATAGAGGTTGGAGGGGGGGCTGTTTTGATAGAGCATCTTCGCAAACTTTTTTGTTACCTACAATCCTTTGCTTGCTTAAATTTCCCTTTTGATTCTTCAGTCTTTTTTTCCTTACCTACTGTCTGTTCTAAACATTTAGGTTCTTGTGTCATGGATAGAATTTAAAATATATGCCTGATCGGCAGTGCAATCTTTCAAGATAGTGTTATTGGAATTTTAGGATGCTTTTCATAGAAATTATTTACACCAAATAACAAGCAATTTAGTCTTAAAAATAAAAGATTTAATCCTGGATAATAACATATCCAATTCCTTTTTATTCATCCAAATTTCATCAACAAGTATGTTTATTGTCCTTAAATCTTTAATTATTATTCCTTGCTTTTATTTTATTTTTGTTAAAGTTTTGCATATATTCTCTTTTAATAGTAAGCATATTCATATAATTATGCAAAGTTATTATCCTGTTGGTTAACTAATAAGTTAATATTTATGTTAAGATATTGATCACATTAAATTATTATTCTAAAGGCTTGCGAATAGATCCAACTTTCTCTCTCATTGATACCAAGAATGATAAGTTTCATTGCTAAAACATGATCATTTATCAACTTTCTCTCTCCTTCATTATTTTTATACAACTTTCTCTCTCTTTCTCTCAAACCTAAAAACTAAAATTAAAAAAAAAAAGAACCACAAAAAAGAAAAGAAAAGGAGGTAGACCAAAGAAAAAGTTTTCTACCAAATTTAAGGTTGGCCATGTGGCTTCTCTTTATTGTCGTGGCATCTACAACATTAAATGGTGGATCTAGCATCTAGATCTAAAGGGGTTTTGGATGTGTTTGAATAAATCATAAAAATATGATTTAAATGGTTCAAGAGTTACCACTTAGTATTAAGGTCACTAGAAAACCTAATAGTTTGTGAGAGTCTAAGTAAGGGGACTAGTTGTGCATGAGAAAAACATATCACCCCTATAGCACCCTACCTATGGTAAGTTGTAATTTTAATTGATTTTTTTTTCTTCTAAGATCATGTTTTTATTCAGTGGTCTGATTAAAGGTTCAAGAAAAGTCATTCTCAATAAGGAAGTCCTTATCTTCTCAAGCTAAACCTAACTATTCTAAAGCCCAAAAAATTATGTAAAATTCATATCATAAAAATTAAATAAATATATTTATTTTTGTGGTATTTTTGAAAATTTTACTAAATCATAATGGATAATCACAAACTTGTTGTGATACTCATTAATTGATTTTTTTTTGTATTTTCCCACGTATGATAAAATGTATTTTTTTATAAACTATGCATGAAAATTTTAGAATTTAGTTGTATGCATACAAATAAAAACATATTTTAGTATTTTTTTTCAAATAAGGAATTTTTTTTTGTATTTTTCTGAAATTTTAAAGAAAAAACATGTATATTTAATACTAGATTAATATCTTATAGTGTAAGTTTACAAACCCAAATATTAAATAAAATGGCTAGAAAACATGTCAGGGACCCATAAATAATTTTGAAATAGTCCCTGAATTTTTTCAGATTTTTTGAGGTCTGTTAGCAAAAGCATAAAAAAAAGACAAAATAAACATTACTGGAAAATTAGTAAGATGTGTTTGCCAAACATGCCCTTAGCTAAAAATCAAAGGCTTTAAAAATTTCTTAAGACCATGTTTGACAAACATGCCTTAAGGAAAAAAAATGCATTTTTCCTTTGATAAAAATAAGGCACGCCAAACACAGCCTCATGGAAAATGGGCTCAACCCAACCATGTGGACTAGGTTTTCTAGCCCAAAGGCCTAAGCCCAACAACAAAGTCCACAAACAGAAACGATAATTTGGAGATCAAATGAGGTTTTTTTTTTTTTTTTTTTGAATTTGATAAAGAACACAAAGAATATAATAAAGAAACCTAGAAAGCATGGATTCAATTTTAGACCAGACAACATAAAATTGAAGGCAAAGACAAGTGTAAAGACATCATTCAAACAATATTTTGAGGTTCCATTAAGACAACAATCAAACAATCTTCTTAATTATTTGATTTTTGTGAAGAACACAAACAAAGAACCAAAGATTAAATGACATGATTTAAATGTTTTTAAACCATTAGGACCCTAGATTAGTGATTAACAATTGTGTGTGCTTGTGTAAAAACCATCAATCGATCAAAAAAACATGAAAATAAAAAAACCTAAGGATGTTCAACCGAAGAATACCAACTCAGAAACCTAGAAATGCTCAATAAAGCTTAAACCCATAAAAATGCATCGAAACCTAGAAACAAAATAAAACTTATTCATACAAGTCATATACACTCATGTCTATATGCTTAAACCTTCAAAAGAAACAATAAACATGTAAACATTACGATGTAAAAGAATTAAAGTCTATAATCTACTATCAACATACAAACATGCACCTATACTCTTCTTATCAATTTAAAAGCTAATTTAACATCACAAACAACAACAAAATGACCTATATAAACTTTTAAAACTGAACAAAAACACCATACTCTCTCTCTCTCTCTCTCTCTATATATATATATATATATATATATATATATATATATATATATATATATATATCCCATTTTTCATATAATCATCAAACTATAAAATATGTTTTTTATGCATCAAAGACAAGTATTCAATCATGAAAAACCTGTCATTAATCATCCATGAAATATCATATAACATTCGATTAACGACAAAACAATTAATCATATAACAAATTTGTATTTAAAACAAATTAAAAATACATGCAAACACAAACCAAAACATAGTTGAATCATATCACAAATATTATGAACAATATCTGAATGAAAGAATCAAAACTTAAAATGCAGAGGAGAGGGGTATTCTCAATGAGTTTTACCCCTCCATTAAGTTGAATAATTTACCTTCAAAAGATGATCGCAACTGATTTTTATCCTTTTTTGCTTGATTTTAGCATATTCAAATAGCCATTTCCAAGCAATTTCTAACTTTCTTCTACTCAATATCTTCTAATTCTCTTTCTCTTTTATTATCTTTTTTATTGTTGGGTTGATTTCTTTCTTAAGATTTCTTCTCTTTTTTTTCGTGGCTTTCTCTCTTAGATTTTCTCCATAATCCTTTTTTATTTGTGATTTCTTCTCCTTTTATAGTCTCTAAAAAACAGGTGGTTGTGAAACCATTTGTGAGTTTGAAGGTAGTTTTTTAAAACTTAAACATGAGGGATTGTTTCCTCTAATATGTTACGAGACCATTCTTCTTTTTTTTTTTATTCTCTCTCTCCCTAGATGTTTAACAAACTCTTGAAACTTTCATAAAAAGTTAGGAACCTCATAAATGAAACTTGGTCGAAAATTGTTGGCTGGAGATGCACCTTTCATGAATGAATCGTGGCAAATGAGAGATCATTATAGCCAAACAAACCATAGAATTTGTAGAGCGGGTATTATTATTTAACTAGGATCAAATCATGCTTGATTTGGTGGCATGTAGCTTTCCTACCATCAATCCAAAGTTGGGTCCAACACTGCAAAGCTTAAGCTTACTGAATCAAACAAGGCTACCTTGAGATAAGAAGTTGATGGCTTCCACACGGTAGGTGGGGGCACAAACATCAAACAAGGGTGACAAAAGCTTGTAGAGGGGAATCTTTGCTGTCTAATGGTGGTGGTTGGAGCCCTTAAGGTGATCAGAGATGTCACGTTCATTCGCTTAAATGTGCTAACTCGATCAGCCTTCTTGGCCGAATAAAATAACAAAATAAGGATAGACGATGTGTCACTTTATTCTTTTATTATAAACGAGTGTCATGTCATCTGCTTATGTAACATCCCCATATCCAGGATAAATCAACGATCTCATGTTAACTGATAAACAGAGTGATATATATACATGGTGTTCATATTAAAATTTATCAAATTTTTTACTAAAATTTCGACAGAGTCTCCCTTATATCGGGAGGTTCCAAGTTATCGACAAACGACCTGTTTACACTTCTAATATCCCGCATCTCCTAACTCAATTCAACCCAATCATCCTGGGTCTCAATCCCACAAACATCATCATTCATGTCAACCACAATGTTCATGATATACATTGAACAACAATTATCATTATGGATGGATAAAAGATATAAACATGCATACATGGAACGTGGTTATACAGACTACATAATTAAATTCATCTATTCAAGTTTAAACATCAATTACAAAAATTAAGTTATATAAAAGTTGTAATATTACAAAATACAAGGGTATACTTCCTAGAACCTAGATTACAAAAAAGTGAACATAAGCTAGGATATACTCTTGTCGTGTATGCGATGGTCCTGAAACAAAATACATATTATTGAAACATGAATATCACAATAATATAGCAATACAAATATCCAACAATTTAAAAAGGCAAACATGCATTCATATTTTATTCACTTCTCCTTTCTGGTTTTCATTGGAAACTCTTTCTCCTTCAACTACTAAAAACTATTTCCTCTTCTATTATAAACCTACATTCAAGAATTCATAAGATCAACCATGATTATTTTCGCTTAACACATTACATATACCAATTTTACTGGTATCATCATCACCCCGTAGGAGTTGATGCAAGGTGATCCCCTTACCCGGGATCCTAACATACACTAAATATATGCTAGTTAATACATGGTGATCCCCTTACCCGGGATCCTAGCATACACTAAATGTATGCTAGTCAAAACATGACGATCTCCTTACCTGGGATCTTAACATACACTAAATGTATGTTAGTCCACGCCTCATATCACACTTCTCATATTTCATTTATCAGTGATAATTTCATCACTTGACAATTCACACAACATCCTTTCACCTTGAATACTATTTAAAATATCGACGTCATTACGCAAAGTTTCCTCCTTTCCCATAATATCCAACATTTAGTAATTCACATATCACATCAGTAATATATATTAAATCATGGAATTTAACTAGAAAGTATAGGTGCGGATCACCTACCTCTAATAGAAGCTTTACTCGTGCTCCCCTGCTGCTGCTGCACCACACCGGTGGTCCCTCCTGCAATCACAAGCTCATCTCATAAATTTTCCTCATTCAAGGATATGTTTTATAATAATCATATCAACAGCTAATAGGTCTTTCTTTCAATCATTTCTTTCTTTATATTTTATGTTTTTCTCATTACACTCATTAATGTTGTCATTCTTTATCCAACCATAGTTATCATTCCTTTCTTTATATTTGAACTGTTACTGTTTAAACCTCGAACTGTTACTGTCCAACTGTTACTGTCTAGACCTTGGACGGTTACTGTCTAACCGTTACTATCTTGACATTGAACTGTTACTGTCTAGGCATTAAACTGTTACTGTCTTGAACCATTACTATCTAGTCTTGAACCGTTACTGTCTAGACATTGAACTGTTACTGTCTAGACATTGAACTATTATTGTTTTCAAGTGTTACTGTCTATAGAGGTGGCATTCCGACCTCTGATCTATTTTTTTTAACTATATCTGGAGTTCTAGGACTCCGTTTCAAGCGAGGGTGGTTGCGTTGAAAAGCTAAGACATGGAGCTATAAGTCCCTTGAAGGAAGGAGAACCTAGTTCTACCTCTAAAACAGTCAAAATTGCTCATCAACAAATTAGAATTACTGCCCTATAGAGTCTGTCATGACCCAGTCTCGGTTGATAACCCATAACTAGAGTTCTATAGCTCCAAATTAAGCAAGATCAATTTCCTTAGTTAGCTAACATCCAAAACTACAATGTATATGGGGAAACTGGTCCTAATTCTCTCATCCTCCGATCTGAAATCTTACTAACAGTCAAGAGACGAGTCCATTCAGACTCGTCACCCCCTTCCCTTCACACATAACTTTCACAAACTACATTTTCTGGGTAAATTATCATGGTTTCACGTCCCCAATCACATACCGCACATGAAATAACTTAATTTTAACAACAAATACTTTTTTCTGAATTCAAGTTTAAGAACCCTAATCTATAATTCAACATCAAGACATCAATTCATTATCAAATTTGAAATGAATTATAAGATCATGTTTAGAATACCTTACCCGGTACAAATTAAGGTTTTGATCTTCAACCAATTGAAGATTTTCAACTTCCTCCTTCAGTCGGCCCTCCTTCTTCTCTAATGAAAGTCGGCCCTTCTTTTTCTCTTCTTGTTCAATTTTCTTGTTAATCTCTTACTCACAAGTGTTTATCCCGTCTATAAACCCTTAATCATGAATGAGTTCTTGAAATTTTGGTGTTTTTCTCTTAATTTTGCAAGAACGGATACAAAACTCTCTCTTTTCTTTCCTTATGGTTGCTGCAGATTTTTGGTGAGGAGAGAAGTATTTTAATCTATAATTTCTCTTATTTGCACTTAGGCTTCATTTTCTTTAAGTGTATTATTTTTTTCAATTAAATCCAACCCTCAACATTACCGGGTTAATTTATAATGTCTCGAATTATTTCGCCCAAAAATTTATATTCAAAAATTTTCGAATTCCTGTTTTTATTTAACCATATGCATGAATTTCTTCACTTTTATTTCTCATGTAGTTAGTTTGCAATTTAAGCAACCTTTATTTTTCCCAGGGTTTATAGCTTAAACCCTAAAAATTAGGGTTTTCTAATTATGATTTTTATAAATTTTATTTTGATCGTTGTTGTTTTAATTTAAGTTTAAACATCTTTAACTAATACAAAACTGATTAATTTTATAAAATTGGTCTTCTGCCGAAAATCAATTGAGATTCCTCAAGACTGATGCCTTTTTCAAAGTAGTCTTTGTTTTTTAATTTGTTCAATTTGACCCCTATAAACCATCAAAGTTTTAATTTCTTTCAAATTGACTTTTGATTTTGATTGATTTCAGTCTGTAAACTTGTGTGGCTATTGCACTTTGGTTATTGGTTATGAGTTTCTTTCATTTGACCCTTAATTGACCCCTAAACTTTGATTTTCTTGCAATTTCACCTTTGATCTCATCCAATTAAGTTTCAAAAAATTAAATTTGGTCCTTTAAAATTCCAATCTTCTCAATTAAGCTCAAATTAAACTTCCAAACTTATTTTTTCACCAAGTAAGTCCTTAATAAAATTAATTTAACCAATTAAAAGTCTAATTAAGTCATTGCACTTAATTAATTCTTTAAATTTTAGCCTAAATTAATTTATAAACATAATTAAACCTTTAATTAGACCCATGATCAAATCAAATCAACCTATTAAAAATTTAATGAAGTCCTCAAACTTAATTTTCATGTATATTTGTCTAATATTCATTAAAGTTAATTTTGAATTTGCATTACCTTTCACATTTAAGTCCTTCAAGGGTGTAATTGAGTTTTAAAAAATGTCAAAGATCCAGTTTGTTCCTCCATCTCTTATTTATGCATGTACATCCCTCTTTAGCATGTTCTTGCCAACCAAGTCGTTTCTCTTCCTGCATGTTTTCCCAACATTTTTTCTTTGTTTTTTTTTTGTATATAAAAAAGATAATTTTTAGTAACTCAAAATTAGGCTGTGACACTGTTTTACACTTTGGTTTTCTATTGCTGAAGTTTTTATTTTCTCAATAAACTTTCACAAATTGATCATGAAATTAAGTATAAAAGACTATAAAAAAAGTTAGAGGATGAAAATGAAAAAAAACAAATTGGGTATTGTGGATTTACAATTATTTACCTAGCTCATTAATTATATATTTTGTAAGTAATTGTAATGTAATGGGGTTGTTTTAACTTTTTAATGAGATAATTTTTATGAATTTTAACATGATTGAGGGATGGTGCTTGAACCAGGAATTTTTTTTTTTTTTTACACACTTTGGAGGGTCAATTGAGAAATAGAATCATGCGGCATCAACAAATTTGGTAGTTTGTAGATGGAAGGGGAAAATTGAAAAGACCATGAAAGTTGGGGAGGTTAATTGATAGAAAGTAGAAACAAAATTTTTTGGATTATCCCGTTAGACACCAGAGTTTCGAATTCATATTCTTCTGTTAGTCAATTACTGGAACCAAATCGGAATCTTATCTAAATCTGTTCCAGTGCTTTAAAAAAAGAAAGAAAGAAGCCAACGATATGCCCTGGCATGAAGTAATTGACAGATAGGAATTTCTGTGTGTTAAAAGGCTTGAAGCATATGCTCGACTTCACCAGTGTCAGGTCTGAAATTAGCTTACCACTTGAAGAGCACATAACAACCCAATCATACAAAGATTTCTAGTAAATCTTCCTGTTCACCATAAGTTCATGCACAATGCCAATCCACATGGAGTTGTTTCAAGCAAAGAGCTCTGAAAGCAATTTTGAGAAGTGCCACAAGAAAGAACACACCGGTATATAGCTCAACATAGATGTGAAAAAAGAAAGGGAGGGAGACGCTGTAATTGGAGTTTAAGAACTCTCTAATCTTTTCTAACTCGGTGACGCTAGGATGATGCCACCTCCTAGAGATAACCTGTTGTAAGTTGATGGGTTGCTTACCATCATCAAAATGGCAGAGCCATATAGAAATGCCAAGGCTAAGACCAGACTACAGCATCAACTTGGCATGCATCTAAACCTTTTACAATGGGAGACTTGCCATAAAATACAGTAACGACTAAATTCATCAACCCACAACAGAGGAGGATGTGATGGGAGGGACATTGGTCCAGCCAGCCCAAAATCAAAGCAGAACTAAGACTGTATACCTACTGAAAGCAGACAAATTCTCTGGATTTGTCCGACAAGAGTACATTTAATTTTTAGACACCAACGGCTTCTCTTGTATCTTTTGCTCCAATTTCTCATCCAAACCAATAAACAAGTTTCGCATAGGGCCAACATCATATTCCCTTGAATCACTTTCTGTTCCAAATTCTAAGAAAAATCCTCTCTTCTTGTAATGTACAAGCCTAGGACCATGCAACACCCCCATAGACCTCGACTTGCTTAATTTCACCGCAGGCATTTTCACTGCCACCCCTCCAGGTTTTCTCCAAGAATAATCAGACCCCATCTTTATCTCACCAAAAGAACCAATAGATTTCGACCTAATCACTCTATCCCCTACCGAACCAATCGTTTCGCTTCCATACTCTACCCTTGAAACACTCGATACTTTACTATTTCTCCTACTTCCTACTTTAACCGTCTTGTGAACGTTGACACTGACCTCCTCTTCACTTCTATCAACGACCACACCCCCCTCCTCCACGCGCCCCACGCGCCTTCTCAGGTGATTCCAAATAGGCGGCGCACGGATTCTTCTACTAACAAGTTTCAATCCTTCAACCACCTCCGCCATTCCTGGACGCTTTTCGGCCGTGGATCTCACGCACCTGGCAGCCAAAACAGACAAATTCCGGATCACAACCGGGTCGGGCATCGAAGCCACCCGGTTATCACATATTGCCCCCAAGTCACCTTTTTTAATTAAGGGAACCGCCCAATCAACCACTGAAGGAGGACTGTAATTTACATCAATCGCATTTCTGCCACTAATGATCTCTAACAACAGAATCCCAAAACTGAACACGTCACTCTTGGCGCTTAAATCCCCTGGTGCAAGATAGGCTGGATCAAGATACCCTAACGTCCCCGCCGGTGGCGTGCACTTCACATGAACGTCTTCCACGTGTCCTCTTAAGGCAAGACCAAAATCACCTAACCTCGCTTTCCAGTATTCATCGATCAGCACATTTGATGATTTTATGTCTCTGTGAATCACCGGCGGGTTAGAGGCGTGTAGAGCCTGGACCGCTTTTGCTATTTGTAATGCGAACCGAACCCGCCTGGTCCAACCGGGAGGTCGAGAACTGGAATGTAGAAGATCATATAATGAGCCGTTTGGCATGTACTCGACGACAAGTAGTTTACGGCCTGTAGGATCAACACAGAAACCAAGGAGGTTTACCAATCTTGGATGCTGAACTCTGGATAGAGTTTCAATCTCGTTGTCTGCCGGAGGAACTGTCGCGCAGTTAGAGTTATAGCTGTTGCAGAAATTTGTTTGATGGGTTGTCTTTTTAACGGCGGCTATGAGCTTGCCTTGGTCGAGAAAGGCTTTATAAACGGTTCCATGGCTGCCTTTTCCAAGGAAGGTTTCTGCGGAGAAAGTATTGGTGGCTTTGACAAGTTCAGTGTAACTGAACTCTCTGATTTTGATTGGTTTATTTGGTTTGGTTTGGTTCTTGTTTCTTCTTCGCTTGCGATAAGAATCCCAGTTGGAAGGATCGCAGGTTGCAATTGCAGACTCTGCATTGCAAGAGAAATAGCCCATGATATGTGAGTGTGAGTGCTGATTCAGTCAAGTTCGCTATTGATCAGGTGAGAGAGCGAGGTAGGAGTGATGGATTTAAAGGAGGGTGGTTGTATTTGGTAAGGGGGGAGGAGGAGGTGGGAAACGAGAGAGGCAAATGCCATTATAGTCCTAATAATAATAGAAGCAGTAGTAACAGAGAAAGGGAAGGTGTGGGTTTTGATGTCTAAAACTTAAAACTAATAAAAGGAGACTAAATGTGTGTGTAAAGAGTCAAAGCTTGAAAATTTTGAATTGCTTTGGGTGTCATAGCTGTATTATTTTAATGGTTTATACATGCAAACGCGTGCAACTTTGAGAGGAATTTCTCGGGGTTGGCTTAAAGATGTGGGGTAGCATCTACCCATCGATTTGCTTTTACTTTTCCACTCAGCTACTTCAATTTTTATTCTTTTCCATGTGATTTCTTTTCTTTTCTTTTCTTTAATTTGGATTGTTGATAAAAGAGGAAGGAGCTTCTAAATTTAAAACCTGATCTGGTCTGTCGGGGTGACTTGAGACCCAGTTAATCTAGGGTTAAAACTAGACCGAGTTAAAAATAAAAACAGGGGAAAAAATACTTGGTATGACCAGGCTGACTCGGCGGGTTGACCCAGCAACACGTTTTGATTTTTTAAAAAATAACCCAGACAACCTGGTCAAAACCCAAAACCTAAATTTTAGACTGGAACGAGTCTAAAACCCATGTTCTCGATGATTGCTTTCATTTAAAAGAGAAAAGATAAATTTAAATGTCCAAGCATCATAACGTTCTTTATTTTATACACATGATTGATTGGGTTAATAATACCACTAGTAGTAACACATGTTGTATTATATATATATAGCTATTATTGCCATTCGCATTTTAGGCTGCTTTGTTGAATACTAATAGTTTTGATTATCTCTACATTAGGAAAAGAAAGTCAAGGATCCACGCGGATGAGCAATGAATGGCTTGCATAAAAGAAGAAGAAGAAATATCACAATATTTCATGAGATTGAATGGTACTCGTTACGATGCGAGCAACACTAAATTTGTGTTTTCAAAGTATTAAAGCAACTTAATACCTTAAAAAAAAATTAAATATATTATTAAATTTAACAATTAATGCAAACTACAATAACTTATAATATAGTTAAAATATTTAAAATAAAGAAAAAGAGTTTGCAAACTCGTTTTTAACATAGTTCTGCAAGCCTACACCTTAACTACCAAACCTTACTCGAGTATTGTGTTTCTTAACTTGTTTAGGTTTTACAGTGCAATTCCACTTGATAAATCCACACCAAGTATTTTACAACACTCGAAGAAATTCTTCAAGATTTTTCTCACTATAAGATATGTCATCTTAAAGATTTTTCTCATTTGTAAAATTCTTTCACCAATATCAAGAGTTTTTATCTAACTCTCAAATGTTTATAAAGATGATTTTGTTCACAAGAAACTCTCTCACTAGAGTGGATAATATAATTGAAGTTTTAATATCTCTATATTTTACAAGATATCACTTATTGCTACCTAATTTTTACCAAATTTTGGCAAAATTTTTGAAAAAAATAAAAAAAATAGAGAAAAACAACAAAAATCCAAACAAATATGTTTTTGACGTCTTTGCGTCACTTGCAATGTCTTTTTCTACTCGTATAGTTGTTAACACGCTTTCTAAGTCAACGTTAAAGTTACTCTTTTAATAAAAATCAAAATACAAAAAAATTATACAAGTAAAACTCAAAATGCATAAAGAGACTAAAAATAAAAAGATAGAAGTTAAGGGATCAAAATTTTTTTCAAGTTACTTGGTCACCAAGTTTGCTTGGAGATCAAACAATTAAAAATAACAAATTTATTTACCTATAAATATGTTATTATACCACATACAAAAAGGGGGAGAGACAAAAATAAAATAAAGAGAAGCCAAAAAAACATCTTTTTCACATTCTCTCCCCACAAAACAAAAAAACACTCTTTTTCACTAGAAACCCTAGAAGCCTAAGCTTTTTTTAAACCAGCCACAACCAACACTACCTGACTGGCCTCCATCTCCCTAACACCAATAGCCTTACCCACACACAAAAAACCAGCAAATTGATTCCCCCTTGACAAAGCCTCACCCATTTTATCCACCATGTCCACCCATCACCAAACTAAACGCAAACCACTGCCTCCTCCACACTCTAACACCACCCAACTGTCGTCCCCATTCTCTTAACCCTACCACCGCACACCTATCCCATTCACCAGCCATTACATACCCATAGACCCATTTCCTCCATCTCGAAACCTCCATCAACACAAACTAGCTGAGAACCATGACAATCATTGGGAGAGAGAAACAATAATGTGAAGAGGAGATTTGAAGGAGAGAGAAAATTGATCCTTAATGTAAACCATCTAGGCGAAAAATCATAAATTGACTAGTTTTATGTAATAAAAAAATTAATTCATAAATCTCGATCGAGTTATAAGAAAATTCTAAAACTTTTCATGGAGCCTTCTAATATGATGCCTTAGCTTGGGTTAAAATTTCAAAAGTTTTAGAGAAATTCAGAAATTTAACGAAAAATCACAATTTAACTAGTTTTACGTTATTGGGTGTAATTTTCGATTCAAGCATCAAATTGAGCTGAAATTTTATGATAGACCTTAAAATATATTGAATAAAATTGGTTAAAATTTTAGGATGAACGGAGCTCGGTAGTGCTAACAAAAAAAAAAAATAAGGACCATCAAATAGAAGCAAACGAACTCATTAAGGGTAAAATAGTTTTTTGTTATTAAAAAAATAAAATAAATCAACTCTCCCTTCCTTTTATATGTTGCTGACTGGGTAGAAGCAGAATGGGAAAAGAAAGAAAAGAAAAAGCGAAAGAGAAATAGAGAAAAGTAAGGAAAAACATAAAAACAAAGGAAAAAATAAGAAAAGTGAGAGAATAACCTTGTAAACTTACAAAGTCTAACTTATAAAACACTAATATAAGGAAGATTCAAGTGAAGGAAGGAGGAATTGAGAGAGGGAATTTGGCTAACTTTGGGAGAGAAGAGAAATTGGAAGAAAGTCAATTGGTAAGCATGAGAAATTTGTATTTAATGTTTGATTTAGATGTTTTTAAGCTTACTTGATTAAGTTAGGAAGTAATTTTATGAAATTTTACTTTAATTTCCCTTAAATCCTTGATTCTTGAACTTAGGGTTCTTATGAGAATTTGAGGAAATTAGGAGAGGAAGGAAAAATGATGAAGTTGGAGTGGAATAGCATGAAAATAAGTTGAAATAACAAGTAAATGAAGAAAATTTTGGGGGAGGAAAAGGAAGATGACATTCGGCCAAATGAATAAAAAGTGGAGGAATGAGTTTTGATGTTAATATTTAGAAAACTATGTTTAATCATGATATTTGAAATATGTAAGAAAGACTAAATAAAGAAATAGCATTAAAGTTGAGAAAAATAAGTAAATTCAATTTAAAAGAAAATTGAACTAGTTAAAAAGAAAGCATAAAGACAAGATGTTTAGATTATGTTGAATATAGTTATTACATATGTTTAGATAAAATAAATAATATGATGAGAAGGCCTAAAGAATAGAAGGACTATTTGATGGAGGAATTATGAACATAAAGCAAGAAAAGAAGTAACTTGATTAAATATGTGGTTGTATGTGAAATGATGATGTTATGTTTGAGAACGATTTTTTATCAAAAAGAATTAAAAAAAATTATGTGCTTTGCATTTCGACACATAAGAAAAATATTGATGGACTAATGATATAATGACATTTGATTGATTCAGGAGTTGTGTCTGAAGCTGGTTATCAAACAGGAGGAGCTGGGTCATCACGAACAGAAGCTAGGTGATTCATCACTTTCTTTTAAAATTTAAAGTTTCATAATTAGTTCTGAATTGTTTTATGACATATTGATGTGAAAAAAGTAGAAGAAGAAACTTGTTTGTATTATAATAGGGATGTTGGGTAATTCGTATGAAATTACCGGTTAGATTGACTATTAAAGGAGAATAGCTGGATGTTGGGTAATTCGTATAGAATTATCAATTAGATTGACTATTAAAAAAGAATAGTCGGATGTTAGGTAATTTATACGAAATTACCAGTTTGATTGGCTATTAAAAGAGAATAGCTGAATGTTGGGTTATTCGTATGGAATTATCGATTTGATTGGCTATTTAAAGAGAATAGCTTAATGTTAGATAATTTATATGGAATTACCGGTTTGATTGGCTATTAAAAGAGAATAGCTGGTTGTTGAGTAATTCATATGGAATTACCGGATATTTATTGGCTATTGAGGAGGGTTAGCCGGATTTGAGGTAAATTGTGAATTACCAAATTGAAAATTAAGCAATGAATGTTGGTTGTCGAGGTCCTATAAGTATAGGATTGATAAATTATGAATGGGTTATTGATGTTGATATGTAGTAAGTTAGTGATGAAAGACAATTTGATATATTTCGAAGAATTGTGAACATAATAGTTTTATCATTTTTAATGTGTTATCTTCCTTATTTCTTATTAATGTTATGTATATAGGTATTTCACAAGGTGATGCGGAGTGTTCAATATGGGCTTTTGTGTTTAAATCTATTTTTTATGTAATATCTTTTGTTTTATATGTAATTTGTATTATATGTAGATTTTAATAAATGTATCCTAAAGATAATTGCTTTTGGTATTTACACATTTAGAAAGTATAAGTAAGGAATTAGCATTAGTAAACTATTCGAAAAGAAGCTTATTAATCATAATTATGCATGTTTAAAAGATGAATGCATGTTAAAGTAATAATTAGTTCAATATGAGTCCTTTGAGTTTTTATTTGTATGAACTTAGTTAATGTTTTATTATAAGAGAATATAATTGCTATGTTTTATTCGTTGATCATGTAAGGTTGAGAAATCACAATGAAGTATTGCTATGTGAAATATTATATGATGAGATGGGATATGATCCAGGATGGTTGGATTGAAATGGAAGATTGAGTATTGTGATTGAATGAAGTCTAGTCGATAATTTGGTAACATAAAAAAACAATGGAAACTCTGCTTATTTTTCTGTAGAAAATTAGATTTATATAATAGCTATTACTTTGATGATATAACTTTGAGAGCGTTACATCAATGGTGAGATATGTAAGACAATAACCGTAAGACAGTAATGGTTCAAGACTTAGACAGTACACACACACACACACTGTTTTCCAGTCGATATGAGATTGTTATTTTATCCCAGTTGCGGGGGTGTTATACTTAAAGTGTCAAAATCTCCTTCCTCGAGTAGTTGTGGGTGTCACTGCCAAGTAAGAGTGAAGAGGAGATCAAGGGGCTTCAGATCTAGTATCCCACCATCCTTCAATAGCGGCGACACGTGACAATGGTGACATTGGTTATGTTCAGGTCAGTCTGATTTATTTGTGGTGACATGAGTTATGTTCGGGCCAGTCTAATTTATTTGTTTAACATGAAATTTGAACAAAGTAGGTTACACTAATAAAATTTATGTTGTTGTTTGGCATTGTTTGGTTTTAAGTTGATGAATGATAATTTGCTTTGAATTGACATCGTGGTTAAAATAGCTTGATAAAAACATGTTATTTATGTTTTGCCAAACAAGGTCTTAGTCTAGTCACTAAATCATTTTTACAATTAATTTTGAGTTCTCCATATTTCACCTTTCATATTTAATATTTGAAATTGTGACCTACATGTGAGGTGCTTTTTCGATATTAAATGAATTGGTTCCCTCCTATAAAAAAAAATCTTTTCTTAAAAAATACAATTTCTATTTTAATTTTTATATGACCAAGTCTCTCAAAAATAGATTATATCTGCATATTTCCTCATATTAAAAACTCATAAAAAATAGTTTATTTATTTATTTTGCGTGTATTTTTTGGATTTAATAATTAGTTTATTAAAGTCATGAGAACCTGGCCTAGATTTCAAAAAATCTATTTTTGTTTATTTTAATATGCATGATTACAAACTTATATGTACGATGTTTTCCCGATATTAAATTCAAAAATACCAAAAAATATATTTTTTTTGTTATTATCCGGGATTATAAACTTATACGTAAGATGTATTCCTGATATTAAACAAAAAGATAGTTCCTTTTTATATTTATATTGGTACTAGAACGATTAAGTTTTTAACTTGATAATGTAAGGACCTCATTACCGAGGAGGACTTTTCTTCAACCATACACAGACCAACAATTAGAAAACACAACATTTTCTTAGTTTATATCAGATAAATAAACAATGCAGCTTAACTCAAATAAGGCATATTAGGGGTACTAATGCTTTCCGTTAATGCAATCAGTCCCCTTTCTCAGACTTTGAGACCAATTAGAGTTTCTAGTGACCAAAATACTAGGTAGTGACTCTCATTCCCCTTTTTATTGACAAAGGACAAGATCCTTCCACACCATTCCGGTCTATCCCGATCCAGGAAGATGATTGTTGTGATGCAGCACATGTTTGACATCACTTATAGGATTTGTAGGAGTTTAAGTGTGATGAGAATGAGATTGAATACTCTTTGCACTAGAATATGAAGGTGTAATAGCACAAATTAGAGTATGATCAAGCATTTATAATTTTGTAGTAGTTTTACTCTTAGAATATCTTGTTTATCATATATGTTAGAGTTCTCTTTTTAGTTTTGCAATTAGACAAGCTATATATGTTTCTAAAAAAAATATGTTGTTTATAGTCATTATTGTTTCTCTAACAGCTAAAACACTCAACCGGTTCAGATTGATCAAGCCAATCAGTCGACTAGTTCCTGTAGAATTTCCAGGTGTTCATTACTAATGAATAAGTGGTTAACCGATTCATTTGGTAAACCTACGGTCAACTTGTTCATGTAGAATTCTAGATTTAAAAGTTTAACCTAGGTAAGTTTTTAGAACCATCTACCTTATATTTTATTTGATTATTTCCGATCCTTTAATGCATATTGAGTGAAGTGTGTGAGTTCATTTTAATTGTACTATCAAGTAGGATATAAAGATTTAAATTTAAGCACTAAAATGCTCATTGATTGTTTCATGAAAGTTGTCATATTTGTTGATATGTTCTTCATATAAAATCTATTTAAAACTTATTCTCAACTAAGCATATTATTAGTCTATTTTTCATTTTATTATTATCATCAAAATATATAAAAACAAGAATTTATGACTCTAAAGTTCAACATTCTCCCCCCTTTTGATAATGACAATAAATATATAACTTAGATATTAAAATGTGTCTTTCTTTATCTTTTGCAATGCAATATAAATTATTAATAATAACATATGCAATAATAAAATCAAATTTCCCCCTTAAATGTATGCATATATTATTAAGTGCATCTCTTCCCTTTTAACAATGAAAAGTACACAACATGCAAATTATTCATCTCTCTCTTCTTTTGTCATCAATAAAAATACATATAATAGAGAGGTAATAAGCAAGTATTCCTTGGAAATCATAAATAAGATATTCATTTCATAATTTCTAAAATCATATAATATCCATTACAAGGAGAAAAAAATAAAAATAAAACATAAAAAATAAAACATAATGTATATGATATAGTACATAAAATCTAAGGTTTTGGATAGTGAGAGAGAAGACAAGCCATCATGCTCTTGATGTCCTTCAAGTTGTCAGTCATTTTGAGTATCTCATATTTGACGCATATCCGTCTCAAGTTGCGTTAGGTGGCTTTCCATCCTAGATGACCAAGTACTAGTAGAAGGCTTTTTCAACGAGGAAGGTGTTGGTGTTGTCTCAAACATAGCCTCAAGCTCATTATCACTACCAACATATTCTTCTTCTTCAACGTCATGCTTTTCTTTAGCATGCATTCCTAGTTGGTCCTTAGAAACTCAAGCACTATTGCCATTCAAAACATATTTCATCTTGGTGAGGGTCTTATTATCTATCTCCATGAGCTTAGAATATGAATTCCTATCCATACCTGTTAAAACAATCTCAAAATGCTTAAATATACATGTCAAAACTTGACCATAAGGAAGAGATTTCTGCTTTTAATCATGTGTCATGATCATATTCCTAATCATAATATAATTAAGATTTATTGGTCTTTCTCTAATCATACAATCAATTAATCATATATCCATAAAAAGATACCTTATCAAAATTCCTTTTCTTTGGTAATATATTGTGTGCTATAATTCTATGTAGAGTATTAGGTACAAAAATCAAGAAGCAAATCTTGGCTCTTAATTTTAATTCCTAGAGAAAAATCATGTCTACTAGTGTATATAATTATTGCTTCATCATAGATAAAACCTTTAATTATTGGAATTATTTTCTTTTCATAAAAGTTAGGACCATAGTTATAAATGCCTAAAATATCAACAAGCTTTTGGCAATTAAATTCAATTGGTTTATCTTGTAGGCTACTAGATATCCTAGGTTCCATGCTAATCCTCATATTAGCAAATAACATCTTTATAAGCTTAGGGTATATGGGTTTCTTCAAGTAAAACAATATACTCCGATCCATTTCTTCAAAAATCATATCAATACTAAAAATACTAAAAGTATATAAATCATTTTCTAATTCTCTTTCTACAATAATAGCTCTATTTAAAAAAAAAAACCTTAAGAATCTTTGAATATTCTTTTGCTTCGTGATTCTACATCTCTTTGATGTTTTCTATGTGCCATGTAGTTGAATCTTCAAGAAATAACCCAAAAATATGATCAAATGAGTGAATTTTGGTGAATTTTGAGGGAGAGTCAAGTTTTAGGGTTCTGAGAGTTTTTTTATATATATATATAGTCAATATTATGAGTAACCGGTCAATCAATTGCTATGGGTTAAGTTCAACTGGTCAACCGTTTAAACCCAAGCTTAGAACTTCCTGAAATTCTCTTTTGATCCTTTCTTCGCACTTAAAATGTATCATTTTCATATAAAAATTATGTCCAAAAAGTAAAGAAATTGAGGGGATACAAATTTAAAATTTGGGTAGTAGCTTCACTACCAATGCTTTGGCTCAATCAATCAGTCACTTGATCCAGTTGTATGAACTGGTCGACTGGTTCACACAAAAACTATAATTTTTTAAACTTTTCCTTAAAATATGTTTTATTAATCAAAATACATCAATTTGTACAACCTTTAGACTAAAAAACAATCTCAAACTAAAACCTCAAAAATTTATTTTTCACATAGTAGCTATCCTTTGTTTTTCAGTATAAATTGGTCGGTCGATTGAACTTACTATTATGAACTAGTTGATCGATTCATCTCAGACTTGGATAGACAACAAAATTTGTAGTTGAATAAATTTTTCATGGTTTTCATGCTTATAAGGTATACATTTTATCATGTAAATATGCCCATTTATTTCCATTAATATATACACATAAAAATAACACCTCAAACATCTTTTACATGAATAAAGCCTTAATTCCTTCTTATTTCGCAAAAAACAATCTTTACTTAGAGGCTTTGTGAAAATATTTCCTAGGTTGTGTTATGTGCCTATAAAATCAAGTACAATGTCTCCTTTTATATCTCTCACTTCTATGAGCTTTGTACATGAGTGTTGGATAGGGTTTTTATAAAGACTAATTACACTAGTGTTATCACACTTGATGGGTATATGATCAAATTTAAGTCCATAATCCTCTAAGGTTTGTTTCATCCATAAAATTTGAGCATAACAACTACCCGTTGTTGTATACTAGTGAGGATCTTAAGAAATGACATGTTCCACTAGTATCCTTTCTATTAACTTTACATTCGGTAAAATCCACATCGAAATAGCTTATCAAGCTCAACTCATTTTCTTTTGGATACCACAACCCTAAATATATAGTACCATGCAAATAATGAAAAATGCATTTTTGAACACTAACATGTGATTATTTAGGGCAAGCATACATACACATAGACATACACAAAACATAATATCGGGTTTACTAGTAACTAAATATAAGAGTGATCCGATAATACCTTGATATTTGTTGATGTCTACATTTTTATTTTTTCCATCCATATCAAGCTTTATTGGTGTTCTCATAGGTGTGTCGACTACTTTGACATGTTCCATCTAAAATCTTTTTATAAGATCTTTGATGTACTCACTTTGGTTAATGAAGATGTCATCATTTATTTGTTTGGTTTGCAATCCAGGGAAGAAGTTCAACTCTCCCATTATGTTCATTTCAAATTCATTTTGCAAGCATTTTATAAAATCCTTACAAAGAGATTCATTAATAACACCAAATATAATATTATCAACATAAATTTATATAATCAAGATATCTTTTCCTTTTCTTTTTAAAAATAATGTCAAAATTATTATCAATAAGAAAAGACTTTAGTCTATCATATCATGCCCTAAGTGCTTGTTTTAAATCATGTGGAGCCTTTTTAAGTTTGAAAAAATAATTGGAATTTTTTTTTTCAAAACCTTGTGGTTGCTCAACATACAATTCTTCCATGATAAATCCATTTAAAAATACAATTTTAACATCCATTTGAAAAAGTGTGAAGTTAGCATGATAAACATAGGCTAATAGCATTCTTATTGATTCTAGTCTAGCTATAGGTGCAAAGGTTTCTTTGTAATCTATACCTTTTTTCTTGATTATAACATTTAGCAATTAGTGTAGCTTTGTTTCTAACTATTGTTCCATGTTCATTAACTTTGTTTATAAGCACCCATTTTGTTCCAATTATTGATTAATTATTAGGCTTATGGATTATTTCCCAAACATTATTGCTTTCAAATTGATTTAGCTCATCTTGCATAGCCAAAATATATTTTTCATCCTTTTGAGTTTCTAGAAATGATTTAGGTTTTATTTGAGAAATAAATGCAAATTGACCGCTAATGTTTCTAAGAGAAGCTCTAGTTTTAGTCCCTTCAAAATGATTACTAATAATTGATTCGAGAGGGTGAGAGCTTACATACATTAGCTCCTTTGGGGGTATAGAGGAGTTACTTATCATCCCATATTAATTGTTTGAGCTTGGTTGGTCTTTGTCCATGCCTTCGTTATTTGTCTTTGTAGGAATCTTATCATCAAGACTCAAATATTGAACACTTTTATTTATAGCATCTAGAATCTCAAAAATTTTATCATTTTGAGTTCCTCAAAGGCGACTTGTATGGATTCTTCAAAAAAAAAGTGTTCTATTGTTATAAACTCTATATGCTTTACTAGAAAAAGAATAGCCAAGAATAACTCCAACATCAGATTTTGAGTCAAATTTATCTTAATCATCTTTAGTATTGAGAATTAAGAATTTTAAATCAAAAACTTTGAAATAAGTGATGTTGGGTTTCTTTCCTCTCCAAAGCTCATATTATTAGTCTATTTTTATTTTATTGTTATCATCAAAATATATAAAATATGAATGTGTAACTCTAAAGGCCAATAATTTTCATTACCATAAAAAAAGATGCTGAGGTGATATCAGATTAAAAAAAAAACAAATATGAGATTCAAGTCATTAACTCAACTAGGTTCACTAAACTTGTTTAATTTAATAATATAATTAAAAAAAAGTTAATGACGGTAAATATATGAACTAAAAAAATAAAATTGACAATAATTAATTACAAAAAATAAACACTTGACAATATCATGGAAAGATATCCTTCTAATATTCTTAAAAGGTGTCCATGATTGTATTTAATAAGAAAAAAACATTAAATGAGAACGAGATAACCTTATAAAAAGCAAAATAAAAAAAAAAGACTTTGAAGTTGAATTCCCAGCAAATCAAATGTTGAAGGACAAAATTGAGTAAGCTAACAAAATCCATTATCAAAAGATGAAATTCCTAATGAATAAAATATTGAAGGATGAAATAGAGAAAAAAATCAATAGAAAATGATCCAACATAAAACAAAGAGCAATTGAAAAAATGAGAACTAAATTTGATATAAAAATAAAATGAAACCAAATTATGAGGGATGAAATTGAGAAAAAAAAGCAATCAAAATAAAAAAAACAATCAAAAGAATGAGGACCAAACTTCATACAAAAATCAACTAAAACTAAAAATCGAGGGATAAAATTGTAAGTAAAAATCAAATAAAAAAGGATTCAAAGCAAAATAAATAGAAATCAAAAGATTGAGTACTAAATATGATACAAAAAACAAAATGGCAAATATTATACAAAAACAAAATGAATAGACACCTTTCTGTTTTGATAGATTTGGCTTGAATCCCAAATAGAGGAGAGATAGAGGAAGGAGAAGAACAAGAAAGGTCATCGATGCCAACTTGCCACTCTACCATTGCTATGTATTGGCCCAATAAGAAGAGTTCAGCGCGTCACTTCCAACTTCACTGTGGAAAAAAGTGTTTGGTTGTCAGGAGATGCCTTACGCACCGCCTAAATATGACATGCATCTCCTACATGCTAGCACGCATACCACACGCGCTAGCCTATTTCCCTACCCATTTACCACAGTCCCATTAGTTTTAATTTTGGTTCTCTAACACTTAATTGTTATATGTTAGTCAAATTTTATTATATTTTGCAAAACTAAGCATTAACCGAGCCGCCATACATTTCCCTTAATATTGCAAGATCCTCGTATCAAGGCATCTAAAACAAACTTGCAAGTCAAATTCTAAATAAAGCCAATGTGAAGGGATCAAATTGAAAATAAAAAAGTTTAGGGATCAAAATAATAAAAGGACATGAACTTTCTCCTTAACCAAGCAAATCAATCCATGATTTTAGCAAAAGAAAAAAGGGACCAAACATTTCTTTAGTCTTCAAATTCAGTCACTATAATTATTCAAAATCAATGAAATTGAGTTTTATTTTACCAAACCAAGCATTAACTGACCAATGAAACATTTTCTCAACATATTGAGATTCTCATACGCATGCATGGAAAATAAATAATCAAGACCAATCACAAATCAAAGCAATGTTAAAGGTTCAAATAAGAAAAAAAAAGGGACCAAAACATAAAATCCTAGGGACTAAAAAAAAGAAACATTGCTTGATTCACGTGCTACAGTTAAACACTAAGCACATTTAGATTTATGTTAATGAAATGGCTTGTTGTTGCATGTGAATTAAAGTTTAAACATGCAACTTCAAAATGCTAGTGCTTGTTTTTTTTAGTAATTTTCTTTGTCAAAATCAAACTAGTTTGTGTACCCAAACAAGTATAATTTGGTGACATCATGCCATATAAATATTTTTTGGTACAAGAATTTGATTTTTATTGAATAATTTAAAGGAGAGTTTTGATGAGTATTACTTATGATATTTGTTATACGCTATCATTTAAGGATAGTCTAGATACCATCCTATGACAAAAAAGATGAAAACAATAGGAACAAAAACATGTTTGGTTGAAAAGATAAATATATTGATATAAAAATAAATTCATCCCTTGGATAATTTGAATAAATTTTTGCACTTTCAAAACAAAAGATATATAGAGAACATGTTAATAGAGATAATATTTATTAAATTTTTTTATCCCTACAATATCATTATAAGAAGCTCTTAATTTCAAAATCGCCCGACTAAGATATGTAAAGATAAAAGTGATTGTTATCATTGTCGCACAGGTGCGGCGTTGCGGCGAAAATTCCACTTCAAATCTAAAATGTATATATCTATCTGGCAAATATGGGGAGACAAGAAATTTTTTGTCTTCTATCAGTAAAATGGAATGGGAGTCGCCACCTAGTATTTTGGTCACTAGGAACCCTAACTGGTCTCAGAGATCGGGTACGGGGACTGGTTGCGTAATGGGAAGGTATTAGCACCCCAAATACGCCTTACCTAAGGTAAGCTGCATTGTTTGATTGTCTGATGAAAAGCTAAGGTATTATCGTATTTCTAGTTGTTGGTCTGTCTATGGTTTAAGAAAAGTCCTCCTCAGTAAGGAGGTCCTTATCTTATCGGGTAAAAACCTAACCGGTCTAACGTCTATATGAAAAATATAGTTTTAATATCAGGAATACATTTTACGTATAAATTCGTAATCCAGATACTAAAAGAAGACAACAAGATTTTTTTAGAATTTTTGAAATATTGGCCTAGTTCTCATGGCTCTAACAAACTTGTTATTACAGTCAACGTGCATACTAATACATATATTTTTTGAAATTTTCTTTGTTGTATGAAAATATGATGTGATGATTTTTTTTTTATCTTTGGAGAGACTAGGCCGTATGCATGAAAACAAAACATTTTTTTTATTTTATATTTTTGATGTCTTGACAAAAATCGGGTATTTTAAAACTGGATTTGTATCTTTACGGTATAAAAATACAAACCAATATTAAGCCATTTTGATGAAAATATGCAGGAAAATCAACAATATTTTTCAAGGATTTTTCAGAATTTTTTTGCAAGCAAGACATTTTTTATTTTTAAATTTTTTTGATGTTTTGACGAAAACTGGGTATTTTAATACTGGATTTGTATCTTTACGGTATAAAAATACAAACCAATATTAAGCCATTTCGATAAAAATATGCAGGAAAATCAACAATATTTTTCAAGGATTTTTCAGAATTTTTTTAATTAATTTTTTTTGGATATATATCTATATATAAATAATATAAAAAACATTATAATGAATAATATATACTATTAGGTGGGCTGGGCTGGGCCGACCCAACTAACTGGGCCGGACTCAGCCCAAAAAGGGTTGGGCCGATCTCGGCCTAACAAGGTCTCCTATTTTCGTCTGGGCTGGACCTGGCCCAGACAGCAGGGATGGGCCAGAATCAGTCTGGCCCAAAAACACATGGTTGGGCCAGAACCAGTCTGGCCCAGAGAAAAAAAACCAACAATGCTGGGCTAGAATCATCCTGGCCCAGTAACATAACTGACGGTGGGGGGGAGGGAATATTTTCACTCCCCACTTCCTGCATGCAGAATGCTATTCATTCTGCATGCAGGAGATAAAAAGCTGCAAAAAACGCAAACAATGAAGGGGAAGAAGAGTTACCTAGCGTGGAGGAGATGGTGCGTTGCTGGTCTGGCCCCTTCGCTGGCGGTGCTGCGGTGGAGGCCGGTGGCGGTGTTGTGGCTCACGGGCGGCGGCTCCAAACAGTAATGTTACCGCTTCAGACAGTGAAAAAAAAGGCTTCTGTTCTTCCCTTCTCCTCTGTTCTCCTCCTCTTCTTCTGCTGCGTTTCCTTTCCCCTTTGGTTTGCTTTGTATCTTTACTGTTTTTTTCTTTCCCTTTCCTCTAAACCTCACAGTCCCTCTCCCGTTTGTGTCTTCCCAGGTTCTTTCCTTTTTGGTCCGTTTTCATCCCTCTCAGTTTGGTTCCTTTTGGTTCCGGTTCTCCTTTCCTCTATTCACTTCCCTTTTTCTTTTTTCTTTTTTTCTTTTTTCGGTTCGTTCCTTTCTCTCTTTTCCTTTGTGATTTCTTTGTTTTCTCCTTCTTTTTCCTTCTCTCCCCCCTCGCGTGCTGGCGTTGTGGTGGAGTATTTATAGGGCAAAAGGGAGCGGGGGCGTCCCTATTGCCACCCTATAGCAGCGCCTGGGGAGCAGGGCTTTGCTGCCCTGCCACAGCGCCGGGTTGGCTGGCCAATGGGTGGGGCTGGCAGGGCGCGGCTCCCTTGGTTTTTTTTTCATCATGAGAGTGCATGGGGGGGCGGTTTTGGCAGGCATGTGGCGTGAGAGAAAGGCAAAAAAACAAAACTTTTCTTTCTTCCCTTGCTGCACTTTCAGGGGAAGAAGAAAAAGGAACAATGTCATTCAAAATGACACCGTTCTGGTGTGTGTGTGTGTGTGTGTGTGTGTGTGTGTATTAACATGAAACGGCGTCGTTTTGGACAAAACGCGCCGTTTCGTTTAAATAAAACAAGGTGCCAGAACGCGTCAAATTTCAAATCAGCCCTCAATTATCTTTTGTTTATTTCATTGCATCCCTTTCAATTTCCGTCTCCGCCCCTATAGTTGGCCGTGTTTTTCACTTCAGTCCTTGGCCTCTGATTTATGCAATTGGACCCTCAATTGATCAATAAACTTCCAATTTCCTCAATTTGGCCCCTGATTTTGTTAATTACAGTCCCTATATTTACGCGCCTTTTCCAATTTGGTCCTTGGTTTTGGATTTTATCAATTATGTCCCTAATTGGCCATTAAACTTTAATATTTATGCAATTAAACCCCTGATTTGACCAAATCAACTCTTAAAAATTATAATTTGACCCCAGAACTTTAATTTCTTCCAATTAAATTATAATTTGGCCATTAAACTTTTATTTATCTTTTTTCTTAGCGCTCCAACCTCCTATTATTTTTCTAATTTCTTCCGGCTATATATTTATATTTTTATTTTTATTTTTGTGTGGGGACCTAAAAATGGGTTACAACAGATGCCCACTCTTTATAATACTTACGGAGCAGGGGTTTTGCGTAGTAAGTTTTATAAAGATAAACAAAACTGAACTTCCAAAACTTAGTCATCTTGAGATCCCAATATGGCAATCCTCTGACTTCTAACTTCGATTAGACTAGTTTGGAATTCCATCTGAGATCCCTTCTGGCGACCTCTTTTAACCAAAAAATTTATATTTGTAGCTTGACCAACCTGAAATCCCATCTGGCGATTTCCTTTAGCCAGAGCTAATATTTGTGTTGCGGTTGGGTTAACCTGAGATCCCTTCTGGCAACCTCCTTTAACTAAAAACCTATAATTATAGCTCAATCAACCTGGAATCCCATCTGGCGATTCCTTTTTACCAAAAGCTGAAATATGAGATCCCTTCTGGCGACCTTCTTTAACCAAAACCAAAAAACTATATTTGTAGCTTTGTCAACCTGGAATCCCATCTGGCGATGCCCTTTAACCAAAGCTAAAATATGAGATCCCTTCTGGCGACCTCCTTAGACCAAAGCTGAAATACGAGATCCCTTCTGACGACCTCTTTTAACCAAAGCTGATATCGGTATTGCGGTTGGGTTAACCTGAGATCCCTTCTGGCGATCTCCTTTAACCAACACCAAAAAATCTATTTTTGCAGCTCGGTCAACCTGGAATCCCATCTGGCAATTCCCTTTCACCAAAGCTGAAGTATGAGATCCCTTCTGGCGACCTCCTTTAACCAAAATTGAAATATGAGATCCCTTCTGGCGATCTCCTTTAAGCACAACCAAAACTATATTTGTAGCTCGGTCAACCTGGAATCCCATCTGGCGATTCCCTTTAACCAAATCTGAAATATCATATCCCTTCTAGCGACCTCCTTAGACCAAAGCTGAAATACGAGATCCCTTCTGGCGACCTCTTTTAACCAAAGCTGATATCGGTGTCGTTCTTCCTGATGGCAGGGTTTGAACCTTTCATTTTCTTTTGAAGATTTCCTAATAGGTTCTTCTCACTTTATTGTTGTTCCAAAATCAAAACCGTGATTCTTTGCTATCATCAACTCAATGATTCTTTCTTCATCCATAATCTCGTTGGAGTACATTTAGGATTCCTCCTATAACGATTTAAAAGCATGTATGCAATGATTTACGATTAGATGCCATGCATGCATTCTTACCTGGTTTTGAAACATAGGTCCCATCATCTTCTTCTATTTCATGAAACTCTCTCTTGATATGAGCTTGCCTCCTTTAGTGCCGCCTATCATATCTTTGAGAAGAAATTCTTCGACTTTTTACAAGTAGCTTTTTTTCGAAAATGTATGATTTGTCATTGCCTTCTTTGTCATGCTCGTGTCAATTGCTTTAACTTAATTTTCAAATCTATGGGCTTCCGTCCCATTTCAAATACGTAAAAACTTTTCATGAAACATCTCTCATTGCCCCCGGTGTAGGGGTGTGATCCTAGTCTGGGCTTTTATATGGAGAAGAAATTCATTCAGCCAATGAATAAACTTTTTAGTGAGTGAGGCGATAACGAAAGGTGAATTTTTTTCTTATTTAAAAAAAAAAACACACTGCTAGGATTAATGTAAAAAGGATTCTCTATTCTTATCTTTCTTCTTTTCCCCCTTTTAAGATTCTTCTTTCTAGAAAACAAATTGAGTGTTGTGAGATCAATGCAAAAAAAGAAAGAAGTCGATGGCCAAACTTTGCTTTATTGATTTAGGAGCATACATCAAGCATAATATCTTTTTACAGAGTCGGAGTTCACAGGCCTAGCTAGGTCTCCTCCATCCATTCTAGCCAACTTCAGCGCTCCTCCCGAGAATGCCTTCTTTACTATGTAAGGACCCTCGTAATTTGGTGCCCATTTGCTTTGATCTTCTCCGAGTAACGACAATATTTTCTTCAACACTAGATCCCCTTCTTGAAACAACCGTGGTCTAACCTTTTTATCGTATGCCTTGGCCATGCGTTTCTGGTAAAGTTGATGATGACACATTGCAGCTATCCTCTTTTCGCTGATTAGGTTCAGTTGTTCATATCTCACTTTGGCCCACTCAGCCTCTTCTAGTTCAGAATCCATCAATACTCTTAACGATGGGATTTCCACTTCCAACGGCATCACTGCCTTCATACCGTACACCAGATAATATGGGGTAGTTCATGTCGAGGTCCTGACTGCAGTGCGATATGCATGGAGAGCGAATGGCAACATCTCATTCCAATCTCTATACGTGATTACCATTTTCTGAATAATCTTTTTGATGTTCTTGTTGGCGGCTTCTACTGCGCCATTCATTTTTTGCCGGTATGACGAGGAATTCGAATGCTTGATCTTCCACTTGGTACACAACTCCACTATCATTTTGCCATTGAAATTCTGTGCATTATCGGTCACTATCTTTTCCGGAGGACCATATCGACAAATCAAGTCCTTTTCTACAAACCTCTTCACTACCTTCTGTGTTGCGTGGGCATATGAATTAGCTTCCACCCATTTGGTGAAGTAGTCAATAGCCACGAGGATGAATCTATGCCCATTGCTAGCTTTTGGGTTAATAGGACTGATCACATCAATTCCCCACATTGCAAATGGCCAAGGAGATATTAGATTAAATAGCGGAGCTAGCGGTGTATTGACCTTATCACTGTAAACTTGACACTTGTGACATTTTCTGACATAGTCGATGCAGTCTTTCTCCAACGTCATCCAAAAATAACCAGCCCTTTGTATTTTCCTTGCTATCATATGCTCGCTAGCATGAGTTGAGCAAATCCCTTCATGGACCTCTCGCAATGCCTTTCTAGCATTTGTTTCATTCAAACACCTTAGCAGGGTTCCTTCAAATGATCTTTTGTATAAAATCTCTTCATCCAAATAGAAGTCTATGGCCAACCTTCTCAAGGTTTTCTTATCCGTTTTAGAAGCTCCCACCGGATATTCATGATTATGCACAAGATTCTTGATATCGTAATACCAAGGCTTTCCATCTATCTCTCCTTCAACTAAGCAACAGTGAGCTGGGTCGTTTCTAAGGTCAATGTGCACAGGTTGTACCTTATATTCAAGATCAATGGTAGTCATAGCAGCTAGCGTGGCCAAAGCATCCACAAAATGGTTCCCCTCCCTTCCTAGATGGGTGAATTTAATCTCTTCAAATTCCTTTGCTAGTGTGGATAGGTATTCCTGGTACGGCCTCAACTTTTCTTCCTTGGTCTGCCATTCCCCTTTAACCTGACAGATAATCAACATTGAATCCCCATACATATCTATCTTCTTTATCTTTAGCTCTAATGCCGCTTCTAAACCAAGGATACAAGCTTCATACTCAGCTGTATTGTTGGTGCACTCGAAATGCAGTTTAACCGAAATCGGATACTGTTTCTTATTAGGAGAGATTATTACCGCACCGGCCCCGTTACCATATACATTCACGGCCCCATCAAAAAACATGGTCCACCAATCTGTCCTCTCTTCTTCTTTTTCTATTAACAATATATCTTCATCGGGGAAATCAAAATCCAAAGGTTCGTAATCTTCAACAGCATTATCAGCCAGATGGTCCGCAATTGCACTCCCTTTTACGGCTTTCATTGTCATATACACTATGTCATATTCTGCTAATAAAACCTGCCACCTTGCAATTCGGCTTGAGAGAAAGGGCTTGTTACAAATATACCTCAACGGATCCACTTTTGAAATCAACCAAGTGGTATAGTATAACATATAATGTCGTAATCTCTTTGCCGCCCAAACCAGCGCACAACAGAGCCTTTCTATCTCAGTGTATCTACACTCACATTCGGTGAGTTTTTTACTCAAGTAATAAATAGCTCTTTCCTTCCTTCCGGTTTCATCATGCTGACCCAATACACATCTCATGGCTGCTTCGGTTACTGTTAAATATAATTCCAGAGGTTTTCCTGATACCGGAGGAACCAGTAAAGGTGGATTTTGTAAATAAAGTTTGATTTTATTGAATGCTGATGCAACCATATTATTCAATAGTTTCACCCACATTTAACTAGTGTTTTGCCTATGTTTTATATATAAAATGCCTTGATATTCTTTGTTTTATGTTTTGAAGGCACTTTTGGATGAAAGATGCAAAAAGGAGTAAATTGGAGATAATTGGCAGATTTGACCTTCAGTCGATGTTTTGTGCAGAGCGTGAGCTCTAGAGGTTGAAATGAAGTGATTCTAGTGGCATTAAAAAGGTAACATCCATACCTTTCTGGAAATCTAAGGCAAGAAAATAAAATAAGGAAGAGCATGGAAATCGCAACCTTTAAAGTCAAATCTCGCAATCTGCCAGTATTGACCTTTGGCCATTCCAACTTGAATATCTGGAGCTACAGAAGTCCAATTGATGCAAACTCAATTTTTTTGGATTCATGACTCAAATTTCTATAATCGCTCCAAATTTCAGCCAAAAACGATGTCATATGAGGGAGATATGATTTTTCAAAGATTACATCTGAATTTTGCCAGCAAACAGGTTTCGTGAAGAAACGAGTCCAAATTACGTTCCGAAGCATCTAAACCAATATCCAAGTTTTTATTTCAGCAATTTAGCTCCTCTAAGTCAAAGCTTGAAGATTTCATGCAAGGCTATTTCTCCTTTTTTAGGAAAATAGTTATTGAAGTACTTAAATGTAAATAGTCTACTTAATGGAGGACTATTTTGTAAAATAGAGACCTAGGGTTTCCTAAGATATAAAAAGAATGAGAGAAGAGAAAGGGGGCAGCCAGCCAAGAAGAGAAAAATGCCCCCTTCCTCTAAGAAACCGTAAATCATGCATTCTTCCTTCTTTTTTATTAGTTTTTCAACAACATGCAAGGCTAAACACTTTTTCTTGGTTGCAAGGACACGGAAACCTTCGGATTTCAAGAACTGTGAGATTTATTTTACCTATTCTTTTCAGTTTATATGATGAATATGTTTGTTCTCCTATGCTTATTTTTCTATGATTGTTTATTTTAATTGCTAGAGCGGACTCTAAGTTATTATTGTAGACAATCTATTGCTAAGTTTGATATCAAAACCGGAGTTGTGGTATATGAACTTGTGAAGCAACTGAGTTTAATAATTGTGGCGGATCTACGTTATTAATCTTATGGAGAACATTCAATCAAATCAAACATAGACTGCGGACAGTTATATTTTCTTGATTAATCAACTTATCTAGTTCTTAAGGCTGCCATTGAATTAAATTACTAGTGCGGACACTGTGGTTGTTTGATGGTTAGGGTTAGTTATACGGCGGATTCGTTAACTAATCAATGTTAAGAAGAGATAAATATTCAGAATATAAATTGATGTTTTTTTTCCATGATTAGTTCTGATTTCTGTAGGTGGATGTGTGCTTGTGACCAAGGTTTGTTCTCTTGATAATTTTCTGATTTTATTAAATTTCGTTTGATAGTTTTCTGTTTTCTTTTGCTTTAGCCTAGATAACTTCCAAACCCCCCCAAATTGCATATCATCTACATAAAAATTTGACTTGAATCTTCCTCGTGGGATTGACCCCTTGCTTGCTCTATACTATCTTGTGTGTTGTGTTTGAAGCTAGGGTAATTAATTTGTGCGACCGTGACATCGCAACAAATGCATCCTCACACTCCTCATTCCAGGTTCCAGGATTCTTTTTCCTTAATAGTCGGAATATAGGTTCACATGTTGTTGTTAGCTGAGCTATAAACCGAGCAATGTAGTTTAACCTTCCCAAGAATCCTCTTACTTCTTTCTCCATCTTAGGGGATGTCATAGCTTGAATGGCCCTTATTTTATCTGGATCCACCTCTATACCTCTATCGCTTACCACAAATCCTAACAGCTTACCTGATTTAACTCCGAATGAACATTTTACAGGATTGAGCCTTAATTCATACTTCCTCAACCTCTCAAATAACTTCCTCAATACTTCAACATGATCCTCTCCCTTTTTAGACTTGGCAATCATGTCATCTACATACACCTCAATTTTCTTATGCATCATGTCATGGAATAGAGTCACCATTGCTCTTTGATAGGTTACTCTTGCATTCTTCAAACCAAATGGCATGACCTTGTAGCAGTATGTCCCCTAAGGTGTGATAAAAGTTGTTTTCGCCTTATCTTCTAGAGCCATTTTTATCTGGTTGTATCCTGAAAAACCATCCATAAAGGAATATGTGGAACTTCGGGCAGCGTTGTCTACTAAAACATCTATGTGTGGTAGAGAAAAATCATCCTTAGGGCTAGCTTTATTCAAATTCTGAAAATCCATGCAAATTCTAATCTTCCCCTCTTTCTTAGGCACCACCACAATGTTAGATACCCACTGTGGATATCTAACTACTTCTAGAAAGCCAGCATCCCATTGCTTCTCGAGTTCTGCCTTAACCTTGATCCAAATATCCGGGTGGGCCCTCCTCAGCTTCTGCTTGACTGGTTTACAGCCTTCTTCCAATGGTATCTTGTGTACTACAATATTTGTATCCAAACCGGGCATATCTTCATAGGACCAAGTAAAGACATCTGAATATTCTTGTAATAGGGCGATCATTTTTATCCTTTATTCAGAAGTAATTAAGGTACCTATTTTCAACTCTTTCTTGAGCTGATCGCTACCTACATTGACGGTTTCGAGTTCCTCTATGGCAGGCTTCCAAGTCTGTTTCCGTTGTTCCACTAGTCTGGTGAATTCACTGATATTGCTTTCATCCCACTCTTCTTCTTCCATAGCTATCACGTGTTTGTTCAAGTTTGGCCATTTATTCTTGATGCTAAATGTATGTGATGTTGCAGGAGATCCGCTTTCAGGATTCCTGAAAGCGGGAAGTGTTTGGTGTAAATGCATAAAAAAGACAATTTTGAAAAATGCATGATCTCATCATTTATTTAAAGAGGTGGGCTCAATGACAAACACAAAATCTAGCTGACATCATGAGCCTTGATTGTCAACTAGAGAAAATAAAAGCAAACAAAAGCAATGACAAAAGCATGTTAAGGCAAACAAAGTGGGTTAACATTTTGAAAACTACTGGAGCTTCTTGGGTCACCCAGTTCTGAAACTTCTCGCCCTGAGCCAACTTACGCACGAAGGTCTTGGCGGAGACTTCTTCTAGGGTGTGGATCGTCAGCTGTGGCAATGCTTCATCTCCCTTTCCCACTACTGTCTTCAGGTTATCTCTTTCCACCTCATTTTCCTCCAAGGTATTTATGCTCATATTTGCCAATTCTTGACCAAGGCTTTCAGCTCCTTTATCATGTTGCATTATGCATGTAGCTTTTGGGAATGACACGCTAAGGGGAGGGATTTCTAGCTTTTCTTCTTCAGGCTCCCTTCCTTCAATTCTAGCTATTCTTCTTTCCCTTCTCCGACCAGCAGCCCACCGATGATCCTCCTTGTTAGGTTTATACCCTAGCCCAAATCTTTGATCAACACATGTCTTCTTTGCCGGATTAACCCCTTCTGGTACCTCGGCGATAGGGTTATACTGAAATGGGATCCCGTGTTTTAAAAAGCATTAAGTTGACATCCTTGCTGCTTCTGAGATCTTTGGCCTTCTCAGCATTGTGTTCTCTGGCACCTAGTCAGTGTTCACAATCTCAAAAGCATGGATATTGTTATCCTTGCAATCATCTGCCTCGATAAAAGGTACAGCCACATTCTTTATCATTGATACTATCTCCTCAGCTTTGACAGTTACCAACATCCCATTCATGATATACTTTAGGCATTGGTGCAATGATGAAGCTACGGCCCCTGCTGCATGAATCCAAGGTCTTCCTAACAACATACTATAGGAAGGGTGGATATCCATAACTTAAAGTGTCACTAGGAACATTTGTGGTCCCACATATAGCTCCACTTCTAAAGTCCCAATTATTGGCCTAGGTGAGCCATCATATGCTCTAGCCATCATAGTACTCGGCTTCATGTGAGATTCATCGATTGGCATTTCTTTCAGAATGTGCTTTGGCAACACTTTAAGAGCCGAGCCATTATCGACGAGCACTTTTCCTATGATGCAATCCTTACACCTAACCGTAATGTATAAGGGCTTATTATGTCCGGTACCTTCAGCATCAAGCTCGTCAGCCATGAAGTACAGGTAATTAGTTGTGTGGATCCTCCCTACGAGATGCTCCATGGTTTTATGTTCAATGTCTTGGGGTACATACGCCTCATTCAATACCTTTTGCAAGGCGTTTCTGTGCGGCTTAGAGCTAAGTATCAAGGACATAAGAGAGATCCTAGCTGGAGTCCTTTTAGTTGATCTACTATGCAATATTCGCTATGCTTGATCAACTTCAAAAATTCATTCGACTCCTCTTCCGTTACCGACTTATTAACTTCTAGTACTTTGTCAAGATCTACCATTTCTTTGCCCTTTACCTTCCTCGACTCCTCGGGCGTAAAGCACCGACCACTCCGGGTCAAACCACTTATCTCAGTTTGGAACAAAGGAAGAGGAGCTCGAATGTTGGAGGCCAAACCATAATTATAAGGCATGGCATTGTGATTTCCTTTTGTGCAGGAAGGTTTAACTAAGATTAACTTTGGCGGCCCCTTAGCTGTTGGTTGGACCCTACATACTCCTGTCATCTTATCTTGACCTTCTATCATACTCACCTCACCACTGCCCTCCATGGGTTCAATCCTCAATTCCCCCATTTTCAACATTTTTGCAATCTTTTCGCAAAACTCGATGCAATCCTCAATATGATGTCCATCTCTTCCATGGAACTCACAATAATCATATCCCTCCAAATGGCTTTCAACATTTGTCTCCAGAAATCCTGATTGTACCAACATGTCGTACAACTTCTTCATGGACACCTTCAACGCCTTGCACTGATTTCCAGCTTCTATCATGCCAACTCCACTACTACCTGCGACATGTTTAGGTAATGGGTTTGAATTAACATTGGGCTTGTCTTCAAAGGATACCCATCCTATCTTAATAAGCTCCAACAACCTCTTCTTGAAAGCGTAGCAGGTTTCAATCCCATGCCCGGGATTACCAGCGTGGTACTCGCAAGTCAACTCGGGCTTGTACCAAATTGGGAATGGTAGTTGCAATGGTAATGCAGGGATAGGAGCTATGTGTCCAATACTCAACAGTTTGGCATACATGTCCTTCAAAGGCATGGGTAACGGCGGCAGTTGTTCTGAAGGGTATCTTGTATTTGGTTTGGTGGTGGTTCTGGTTGTTCGACTGGTTATTTGTTCGATTGGGGGGAAAAGGTTGGCTAATGTTCATGTGGGAGAATTGGGAGGTAGGTACTTGTGGATTATAAGAATCTACTTCTTGCCTTTGTATCCACCTTCCAAGCTGTTAATATCACCTTCCCTCTTCTTCCAATAAAACCCTTCTTCTCCAACGGCTCAGCTATACGCCCCGCTTAATCCCTTGCTCTATCCTTTTAGCTATGCGCACCGCATTGTAGAAATGCTGAGAGGAGCTACCCATTAAATGCTCATAATAAGGTGCCTTGAAGGTATTGGCAAACAAGGTCACCATCTCCGTTTCTATCAAAGGGGGTTGGACATGCATTGCTCATCCCTCCACCTTTGCGCATAGGCCCTTACCGACTCTTGGCTCCTTTTCTCCATTGACATTAGACTTGTTCGATCAGGAGCGATTTCCAGGTTAAACTTGTACTGCTTAAGGAAAGCCTCCACCAAGTCTCTCCAGCTCCTGATCCTGACACTATCTAACCTCATGTACCAGCTCAAAGCGGATCCTGCGAGGCTATCTTGAAAGAAATAGATTAGCAATTTATCATCGCGGATTACTTCAGCCATTTTATTGCAGTAGGATCGAAGGTGAGTGTTTGGGCATTCCAAACCAGTGTACTTAATGAACTCTGGTATCCTAAAATCTTTTGGCACCACGATGTTTGGTACCAAACATACTTCACTGCTCGCATAGGGTCAAACCAGTCATTACCCTCAACTGCCCTTAATCTTTCTTCCAAAGCAAACAACTTGTCTTGGTCCATCAAACGGGAGACCTATTATCCGGGATTCCCTCCGCTGTTAAGTCCACAGTGATTGGAGCTTGATTTGGCTGGATAGGGGTGATAGGCACAAAATGTTGTTCATTGGCCGAGTTTGCCCCCTGGTTTTGAGATGCTTGAGGGATGTGAGCTGCTGGCGCTCCTTCAGGCTGTTGTGCTAATGTTCCCTCCCCATTCTTAGCTCTTAGAAATTGCTCGAGTAGGTCGGTTAGCCGAGAAACTTCATTTTTTATGGATTCCAACTCGGTCTGATAATGTGACTCTAAGTGAGCTCTTTCTTCGTTCTCCATCCTCGATCTGGACCGGGTGTGGTGGACTTTGGATGTGGGACCTATGTTTCACGATCTGGAATGCGTATGATAAATTAAAAACAAAATACGTGATGAAAATATGATGCACATTATGTGACAAATTTTTAGAGCTGATTCATGACTTTTGTAATCCTTTAGGCAAGATTTCCGAGTCGACCTGATTACTGTAAAGGAGGGTTTGCCAAGTTCTTATCATGGTAGCTTACCAAAACACATAGAAAGAAAAATAGGTCATGGCCTTCTTATAAATAGAAGTCGCTCATACAAAATGATAACAGAAAAGGCTTTCATACATCGCTGCCCTTAAAAGGCATTTCCTCTATTAGCTAAGTCCCCAATAAAAGAGGTGATGGCCCCCATGTATTCTCGATACTTTGAAGCATCATTTCCAACTTGGGTGGCTTGTTGTTGCAACCTTTCCGCATAGCGGGCTGCTTGCTCGACCTGCTTTGTCATATGCCTTATCTTATCATGGAACACGGTGTTATCTGTAATTATCACTTCGTTGCTGGCTCCTAAGGATTCATTACTTCTTTCCAACACTCGAACCATATCCTCCGACCGTGCCAACTTATCCCTTACCCTCTGCAGTTCTTTCTTTTCTATATCCAGCTCGGCTATTTTGGAGTTAATTTGAACTGCAAAGTTGTCCATGTAGTCTTGACATTCTTGACGTTCTTGCTTAGCCTTACTCAGTTCGTCTTCCATCTCGAAGTAATGGCTTCTCAACTCTCCTTCTCGTATCTCGATCTCAGATTGTAAAGCCATCATCCTTCCTTTCAAAGATTCAGCTCTCTTCTGGTAATCTCTCATATCAGACTCAGCGGCCTTTCTTGCACTTCTCTCTTCCTCAAATTGCACCATATATTGAGCTCTGATCCTTCTTTCCTCTTCTATGTCGAGCTGGGCTAGCCGATTCTTCTCCTTTTCAACTTCTACTTTCTTTAAAAGAATGGTCTTTCCCTTCTTTAAGGAATCCATCACCTCTTTGTCAACATTCATCTTGCCTTTTGTTGATCTCTTAACCTTTGCCAACTCTTTTTCTGTGAGCCCATTCTTCTTAACCAGCTCATCATATTCGGTCATTCGATTCTTTAACTCAGCCTGGACCCCTTTTGCTATTTCTTTAGCTACCTTGACCTTTTTCTGCCATTCCTTTAAAGACGTTAACTGCTTATCCTGTTTTTCCAACCGCTGGTTCAAGTAAACCCTCATCGTATTTTCTTCCTCTAACTGACTTTCTAATATCTGTTGCTGCCCTTTACTTTTGCTGAGATCAATTATACATCGTTCTAGCTGCTTTCTTAACTCTTCCTCATTATCAGTTCTTTTCCTTTTTGGCTGCTCATCGCTGATTCTGGATGTTCTTGTGTTGAGAAATCCCTCACTTCAGAAAGCGCTTCATTCCTCCAAACTGCATAATTCTGGCTGAATGATGTTTCAAAATTGCTCCCTTCTTCCCTTTTTACCATAGGGGTCTTTCCCAATCTTGTCGGATAAGCTCCATCTCTTCGAGGAACGGTTGGTGCTTGAATAAACCGATGAAATCAGCTAAACCAGAGTTCTTGGTGCATACTGCATTCCACCCAACTGCCTTGTTACGAGGGCGGGGCGTAACTGATGTACCCGGTTACACCAATCAAAGGAACCCATATCTTGCTTCCACAGCTCATTGTGCAGATGGCGTTGTTCATCCATGGTGCTTTCCATTTGAAGTTGCTCCTTGGCAATGCTGCATATTTATCTATCCATGCTTTCTCATCCCAATTCTTCCAAGTCTCATCCATGGTAACCTTTAACGGTCGCAGGTCAAACCACCAAAAGTTGTTAAAGATGTCCCTTGGTGTTTCGATATGACTGATAATCCATAAATACAACATAGGGATGCAACATCTCATGGCTCCTTTTCCATGTGTTCTGCAGTGGTTGAGTGATAACATGGTTTCTCCCAAAATGGCTGACGAGGGATTGATCCGGTCACGCTCGTATTCTATGAAGACACTTGCTGCTTCCAAACTGATGACTCCGATTTCAGAGGGAACAATACTAGTCCAAAAATGGCGAAGGCCACCAACCTGTATCGTTCTCTCCCAACTTGCCTTCTTCAGCATTTTTCTTCATTCGGGCTTCAATGACCTTCCATTTGAAACCCCCCTCGGCGACTCTACATTGGCTGATCTTTCCCAGGCCTAATAAACTGACTACCTCCGAAGCTGTGTCTTCAAATCTTCGCCTTAGGTAGATCCTGTGGCTGTTGTTTGGAAAATCTAGAATCCTTTCATATTCCTCCAAAGTCGGTGTCATATCAATGTTCCCAAAGGTAAAACTCCGATAACTAGGATCCCAAAAATTCAGTAGGGCTTTGATTGCTGCTGCTTGTACGGGTAACCTCATTAGTTGTGCAATTCTCCCATATCGCCTTTCAAAAATAGTCTCATCAATATATTCCATAATAGACAATAACTTCCCCAAGTCATTTACCATGTGATTTATCTTGGTAATGCAAGGCAACCTACTAGCATCGATTCTTGGGCATTTCCTTCAGCTACCTGAGTCAACTCGGATTCTTGCCCAAACTCTTGGAAAGATAGGTACTTAGTCATGATTTCAGCTCAAAAACCTGAATTGATGAATTTAACATTATTAATCATGATGCAAATGAACGTAAGATACACATCCTAAGGACAAGCTCTATTTATTAAGTGAGAATGGGTAGGTTTTCTATCTGGTCTTGAAGGGTCTCATATCTGCCCAGTGACGTTCTTCGTAAAGACAGTATGGGGGCGTCGCAAGGAACAGTTAAGGTAAGTATACCCACCATTACCAAGCAGGCACTCAGATATGAGTTGGGTGTTTCACGCATCTGAACCCTGACCAATAGTCATAGGGCAAATCGCTAATCCCCCACCTAACTTAAGGCTTGTGTGTGCTTCTCAAAATCAAAGTGATGCATGAGACAGTTTTATACAATGCATGAATATTATGTGTAAAAATATAAAGCAATACGCAAATAACAACAGGAAAGACATTAACAATAAAAACACACGAAAACACAACAAATCAGACAAAAACAAAGCTTAGTCTACAAGGTCCCCAGTGGAGTCGCCATTCTGTCGCACGTGTGCGGCGTCGCGGCGAAAATTGTTCCACTTTAAATCTAAAATATATATCTATCTGGCAAATATGGGACAGAAGAAATTCTTGTCTTTATCAGAAAATGGAATGGGAGTCGCCACCTAGTATTTTGGTCACTAGGAACCCTAACTGGTCTCAGAGATAGGGTACGGGGACTGATTGCGTAAAGGGAAGGTATTAGCACCCCAAATACGCCTTACCTAAGGTAAGCTATTGTTTGATTGTCTGATAAAAAGTTAAGTGTTACTGTATTTCTAGTTGTTGGTCTGTCTATGGTTTAAGAAAAGTCCTCCTCAGTAAGGAGGTCCTTATCTTATCGGGTAAAAACCTAACCGTTCTAACGTCTATATGAAAAATATATTTCATATCAGGAATACGTTTTACGTATAAATTCGTAATCCAGATACTAAAAGAAGACAAAAAGATTTTTTTAGAATTTTTGAATATTGGCCTAGTTCTCGTGGTTCTAACAAACTTGTTGTTAAAACCAAAGTGCATGCTAATACATATATTTTTTTTTTTGTTATATGAAAATATGATGTGATGATTTTTTTTTTAATTTTGGAGAGACTAGGCCGTATGCATGAAAACAAAACATTTTTTTTTTATTTTTTGATGTTTGACGAAAACCGGGTATTTTAATACTGGATTTGTATCTTTACGGTATAAAAATACAAACCAATATTAAGCCATTTTGATGAAAATATGCAGGAAAATCAAAATATTTTTAAGGATTTTCAGATTTTTGAAAGCAAAACATTTTTTTTTTTAAATTTTTGATGTTTTTTTTTAATACTGGATTTGTATCTTTACGTATAAAAATAAACCAATATTAAACCATTTTGATAAAAATATGCAGGAAAATCAACAATATTTTCAAGGATTTTTCAGATTTTTTTTAATTTTTTTGATATATATCTATATATAAATAATATAAAAACATTATAATAATAATAATATATATTAGGTGGGCTGGGCTGGGCCGCCCAACTAACTGGGCCGACTCAGCCCAAGGGTTGGGCCGATCTCGGCCCAACAAAGTCCTATTTTCGTCTGGGGGACCTGGCCCAGACAGCAGGGATGGGCCAGAATCAGTCTGGCCCAAAACACAGGCTGGGCCAGAACCAGTCTGGCCCAGAGAAAAAAACCAACAATGCGGGCCAGAATCAGCCTGGCCCAGCAACATAACATCGGGGGGAATTATTTTCCCCCCCACTCCTGCATGCAGAACGTTCGTTCTGCATGCAGGGAAAAAAAACCAAAAAGTGCAAACAATTAGGGGGGAGAAAAGTTACCTGGCGTGGAGGAGATGGTGCGTTGCTGGTCTGGCGCTTCGCTGGCGTGCTGCGGTGGAGGCCGGTGGCGGTGTTGTGGCTCACGGGCGGCGGCTCCAAACAGTAATGTTACTGCTTCAGGCGGTGGAAAAAAAGGCTTTTGTTCTTCCCTTCTCCTCCGTTCTCCTCTCTTCTTCTGCTGCGTTTCCTTTCCCTTTGGTTTGCTTTGTATCTTTATGTTTTTTTTCCCTTTCCTCTAAACCTCACAGTCCCTCTCCGTTTGTGTC